>JALJVW010001283.1:25390000-26596666 GCA_024865655.1 Emberiza elegans
TAGAATGTGCAGTGTCCTTCTGTCTGCAACCTAAGATTTCACATCAAAAGCTAAAGAATACAGTGCACAAAACCAAAATCTGTTAAAAAAGAAGAAAATAATGGCAAAGGAATGAAAATTCCCTCTAAACTCTATTTCTTCCTTTTTTTATTTTCCTCATTGTTCCTCAATAAAATGTTTGCAACAATTTTAACTTTGTTTTCTTGATGCTAATGTTTATGCATCAATCATTTGCTAAATGCAGCTACTGCCATTTCTGCATAGTACATGAGTCATTTTTTTTTCAAACTAAATTGACTTGTGTTCTCTCCAGAAAATGATCAACAGCCCCTGTTTAAAAATTCTCATTAGGCATTGTAGCATTCAAGCTGTGGCCCTGCCATGGTTTCCAGTGTCTTGAAATAGAACCCTAGTGATTTCAGTATCAGTTTGATCATACAAATATATTAGCTAGGTGTCATAACAATCAATCTGCAAAATGTATGTGTTTCTGTGGTGCTGCTATCATTAATTCTACAAAGGGAAATCCTTTAAAGAAGTACTAGTTGTTGTTTGAAAATATCAGAAGAGAGAAAATATCTGGCTTACAGTCCAAATGGGATCAACACAATTGTGTCTGGAATTGCTATACCAGCAGGAATCTCTTCTTGCTAATCTAATTTTTTGTGTGACCCTTTCTGAGTAGTAATTGTTGTGCTGCTTTTCTTAAATGAAAAGCCCATACGACAAAAAAGAATTAATCAGAATTGAAGAATTCTTATTCCTTTCTACTGCTTAGTGGACTGCTAATTGCTAAAGCAGGCGAGTCTAGGCAGGGACGGTTTGTATGTATTTATTTATTTATTTAAACAAATTTGGAAAATAAATTTTGATTGTCTTAGTCTATGGAAATATTTATCTTACTCTAAAAATGACTTCAGGAGGTATGGTCCACTTGGAAATACATGTATAAGTATTCTTTTTCTCCATTAGACATTTTTCACATGTGTGTCTATCGGCTTTGGAATGCTGCTTCTGTGGCCTGTCCTCTGCCTGTGTCTTGTGGCAGTGACTTTTGCATAAAAGCTTTGATGAAGTGCTATTGAAAATAGTACTTTTTAGTTATTTTTCCTTGTATATCTGTGTAGCTGTATTCTAAACAGGTCATTGTAATTCAGCCTCTGATTCAGAAAATGTAATGAGGAGATTATTCACACTTGAAAGTTAATTCTGACGAAAGTAGATGTAAATTTAATTTCTGTAGCTATTGCTGAGTAAGTCCACTTGTGGTTGTACTTATTTGAACTCTGTTTATCTGAAATAACTTTCAAATAATGGGACTAAATCAGAATAAGGAATGATTCTCTAGGAAAAGACACGTAAAAACATGAGGATGTTCAGAATACCTGTAGCTCATATTGTGGACAAGCTGTGAGAAGTCTTCCATGAAACATGCTTGTAGCTTTGTTTGGGAATTTCAGGTGATAAAACATCTTAAAATATCTTTGTTGTTATCTCTGATGTCACTTTGATACAAGAATTTTTATCTAATTTGAAATTTACCTAAGAATTCTGCTTTCTTTGCAGGAAACTGATGACAATCTTCTAGAGCAAATTATTTACTAGATTCCGATTCCAGTGAAAAAGAGCATTAAGAGCAGGGAGTCAACAGCTGGGTTGCTGAATCGTGGATAGACCAGTCTTTACACAAAGAGGATGATACACTATGTCTACAGTTTTCCATACAAATTTAAATTATTTATGTAATCCACGAAAGATTTTACGCCTTCCTCAAGTTCTGAGAAAGAGGCGTCACACATAAAGTGGAAGAGCTATCTGCTGTGGGTATGAAAATTCCATTTTCCTGGATGCACTATCTGCTTCTGCACATTTTTTAGAGACTTGTGGGGTCAGGACAGTGGTTTGCTTTTAAGCATAGCATGCCACAGTACTTGCACTGGAAAGCTTGTAGAAGATGGAGGGGATGGGAAAATAGTGTGTCATGAGTGCAGAAATCTCTGTTACTAGTTCTCTTAACTACTTTAGCAGCATGTCAACCTGGAATCACTAGCTTTCACTAGGAAGTTGCTGGTTCTGCTTTTGTAACAAACAGAATCTTGAAAATAATGACCATGAATGTAAAAATCCAAATTCTACTTGGGAAGAATCACCAGTATGACCTTTGCAGAATCACCTTTGAAAAAATTGTGCATCAAAAGCAACCTTTACTTAAAACTGGCAATACTGAAGTTACCACTGGCTACAACTTCTTAATGCTTTCTGTAAATGCTGCAATGTCTAGCCTGTCCCACTTCAAATTAACAGTGCATGACTTATACTTCTAGGGGGAAATGTAGTTGTACCACTCTTCTCAATTCTGTGTGAAATAAAAGCTCTTTTCTCATTGAAACCATGGTGTGACCTTGTCAAGCACTTCGTGACATGTAGGGTTCTAAAACTGTGCACAACTACATCACAGCAGTTGAAGACAAGAGGCAAAGGAGTGTAGAGTATTTAAACAAAAATGCAGTGGAAAATTTACTTTGACAGAATGCAATTGCAAAAATGTGATTTAGTCAGAACTCCAGGGAAAACCTTGTTCACAGTGCAGAGGAGTTCTCTGAGGACCGTAAATACTTCAGCTATAGGTTTAATACTGCTTCTAAAGGACAGTGAAGCCAATAATTCAGCCTGACACCATGCTGGCATATTATTTAATACTACATCACAGAGGTAAGGATACTACCTATGAAGTCATTAGTGTTAATGCCTGTTATCTGACTTAGTAACAGGTACTATTTGACAGTAACTTGTTACCTTAAAAAGAAGAAATCATGAAACACGTATTTTGTGTGACTTACACATAATAATCTTTCGGATTTAATAGTCTTTCAGAAGATTGGGGTATATAGTAGCACTTGGAGGAAACAAGCATTTGTGAAACTCTTAATTCTAGGCCTGGAACAAACCCATTATCTCTGAGTGTGCAGAAAGAGCTGGTGGGGGATCCACCTTTCATGTATCTCTCACATGATCTCTTCCAAGATTATCTTGAGCTGGTGGGATTCCATTCAGGGGCCATTCATAAGCAAAACAGTCACAATCTGGGGAGCTGGAGTTGAGGTTTTTCGCCTAGTGTTTTATTTCTGCCAATCTTTTTTCTTCTTCCTCTGCCCCAGTGTGGTTTATGCATGGGTAGCCATCTCTTTGGGAAGTTTCTGCCCTGGCATATGTTCCCTGTGAGTCATAGTCTCTTTGGAAATGTCTCGCTATTGGTAGTGACCATCTATGGCTTGTAGCTCTTCAGGAGTGTTCCTACTCCAGTGTGTGTCAATAGTGGACCACAGTCCCTTCAGGGCATCCTTACTGTGGGCTGCAGCCCCTTCAGAGCAGCTCCTCTGCATATGGAGAACCTCTGAAGAGCACATCTCCATCCATGCAATCAACAACATCCCCATCATGTCTTCTCTGTTCACCCTTTACTGGCATCAGTCACATTTTATAAACATGTCTGAACAGAGACACCGTGTGGTTGGTTGAAATTTTGGTGTGGGACATGGGGTGCACAGTGGTTGCACAGCCAGCTGGAAACAGCTGTACCTACACAACACAGGTGTTGAATTCCTCCCTGCAGGGCACCCTTGCAGCCCAGGGGTACAGAAACTCCCACATTTAAGCCCAAAATCAGTTGGGTACACTCTCTCTGCATAGCATGCTGTGCCCCTGCAAGACAAACTTACTGAGGGGATTCCAAAGACATCCCATGGTGGTTCAGGTTCTACCTGAACAGTAAATTGTGGTTTTTTAAATTTATTATGTAGTTGCATCTTGCTATTTGATATCTATGAAATACTTAATACTGTAATAGAAATCAGTTTAATTTCTTGTTTGTTAGTAGAAATGTCTCATTGAGAATGGCTCCTCCTAGAGGGTGTTAAGAGTGTCCCCTGGACATAACAGTAGAAAACAGAGGACAAAAATTAAAATAAATGGAATTGGAAGTGAGTCTATTCAGAAATTATGTATGATAATGATATGTTCACAACATTGACTTTCTTTGAAGAAAGAAAATGCCTTCAATTACCAAAGATGAGTCTTGCAAAGCAGTGGGTTAATAAGAAGACTGAGGAAATGCTGATCATCACTGGAGTAAAGCTGCTATAATGATTTATATCTTAAACCAGTGATAAGTGCTGCCAGCTTTATCTGGTGTAAATGCTGCAGTTAATTCCCTTTTCATAAAAAAATACGCTACCAGAAGTTGCTATGTTTGCCATGATTTTACATAGTCTCTTATTTGACTTCTAGTATCCACTCGAGAGACTTTAATTTTTTTTACATTTACATCTTGATGCAGAAGATGAAGATGTAAATGCTGTGGTTAAAAAGCTCTGGGCAGATGAGAAAGGTTCTTCAATGAAGTCTCCTAACTGTGAAGGAAGCTAATGGAGGAAATAAAAATGAATTTAAGCTGCAATTTGCAATTCTTACCTGTTAGGAAAATTTTTTTGTGTGTATGTTACTGCTGACAGAATTATATTAATAGAACGGTTAAAAATCAAAGAAATCAGCCAGAAAATGAGAATTTGAACATGCTTGGTTTAAATGTCCACTGGAGATGCAAGGAGTTCAAGGTCCATTGTGAAGAGTTCATCGAATGACCTAAAAATTTGAAAATGCATAGGAGCTGTGGTGATGGCTGCATTATATGAAGCAGAAATAAACATAATTGTACTCACTTTAATTGTTAATTAGACATAAACATTTCAAAGGAAAGTGGATTTTTTTTCCTGAATGCTGATCACAGTTAATAAGAGCAGATTTTTTTACAGCTGAGAGAGTCAAAAGACATCTGGATCTCAGTAATCAGTAAATTTGGGGCACAAATCATCTCAAAGTGACAATCATGCTGGCAATTTGTTTTGCAGTTCTTCTTGGCTGATATGTTTTGTTTTCTGGTGTGCTTCTCTAATAGCAGTATGGGAGGGAGGGTTCATGTCAGGCTTGGGTTTAACTTGTGTTGGGGCTCTTTTTGATGCTGTGAATTAGTTTTTAAATTGTAGGTGTTTTATTTCATAGAATGTACATATGGTTCCTCTTAGGATCTTTTAAAATGCTTAATCTGACTTCTGAATTGAAGTATATATACTCTGAATTTTGAGCATAAATGAAAGGAAATTAATTTGAAATATAAAGGGCTGGAGTGAAAAGAAAATAAAGTTTAGGTGGCATAATTTGGCTCTCTTATGAAAGACCATCATAGGACTTGTAATACAGCCGAGAATGGGCTGAGGACCATTGAGTTTAAAACCATAATATTTTCCTATTTTCCTTGGGCCCATCCTGCTTGGTTGTAACAATTATTTTAAAGAAGGTAGATAAGGAAAAAGTCCCCTTTGCGGGCTGTTCAGGTGACCAACAGAATGCACCTCTACAGACGAGCCACATGGTGTCAGGAAAGCGCAGCCTAGCAGGGCTCAGGTGTTGAAATTTCAGTCAGACTGGATGTCGCTAACGTTGTGTAATCTTAATTTTGTTATGTGGCTTCACTGAAAGACTGGCCCTTCTGCTTCTTTATTTTTACCTGTCTTTCTTTCTTGTTTTTCAATCTTTAGATTTTCTTGGCCCCTCCCCCTACTCTCCTACAACCTTTATCTTGCCCTTTAGCTGCATAATTTTTTGGCTAGAATGCTTGTATAATGAAGTCCTGCTGGTAAAATAAAATCCTCTGGAATACATTTGGCAGGACCTGTGTGCAGACAACACAAGCTTTTCCTGGTTTTTTTTTTTCTGTGCTCAGAATTTTTTCCCAGAATTGCAGCTTGAAAGAATGAGTCTTTAAAATAAGATGTCTGGCTTTAAACTTACTTGTACAGAGTAGTAAAAAAGTAGGTTATGCATCTGCTCAAATATTAACAAAAATACCTATTATTGTAATTAGGGAAGAAGATGCTATAAATTGAGTAAACATCAAGGAGAGCTTGAAAAATCAGATAACAACCTGTTTTTTTAAAAGGATTTAGATTGGTTGTCTCTCCCTTCCCTCCCTTCCCCAATACTTTGTTTCTAACCTTTGCATATGCATTCAACAAGGTACTGATCAGTCCTATCCATCCCTCCCACTTCATGAACATTTTGAAAAGCCAAAGCAGCAATGGTATTAGAATCTCTGTGCTGGAAAAAAGCACAGTTCTTGTTGCAGCCAATTTACCTGCCACTGTGCTGCTTTGAGCATGTAAAGATGGAAAAGAAAGTAATGAATGGATCTGATAAGTCAAGATGAGAATGTAATAGAGAAATGTGGACATATTTTTAGTCAAGATCTTCCTCTCTAGAAATATAGTGTTCTATATATAATGTATCTCAAATTAAAACAAAGAGCCATTTCTAATACCAGGGTGTGAAAGTTGTTTTAGAGTATCTAAAATCCAGCTGTGTCCCTAGGTTTAGCATCTTGTGTTCATGCTTGTGTTGGAAAAGTACATCTTCTTAGAAGACCTTGCTTCTACTTCAGACAGAGCAGAACTTTCTATGACACCAAGCAGGTTCTTCTCCATGGATACTCCATAGTTGCCAGGTGCACATGTTTTTGTGCCAATACACTTGGTAAAGAATTCACAGTTCAGTTTTGTGCGAGTGCCTGCTGTGATGAAAAAAGAAGTTTAGGTTGTGACTGCCTTTTCAAGGCAGCATTTATCAGAAGATATATTTGTCCAATTATGAGTTAATTTTAGACTGGGGTTTACTGGAGTGGTGATTTGGGAAAGGCACCCACTGGGAGAATAGAGGCACAAAGCCAGGATGGAGTAGATCCTATTAAATCTAGTTTGCTACAGCCTAAAATGAAGACTGTCTGAATGCTGGTTCTTTCAAGCCACAAGAAACCCTGTCAGAAAAAACCCTCCAACAACTAAGAAGGACAATAATGCACTTTTGATTTAATAAAGGGAAGCTGTATTGAACTCCAGAAAATGAAGTCCTCAGACTCTACTTCTGGTTGATGTATTAGCTGGGGTATGTTTCAGAATATGGAAGGAAAAAGTGATATATGCTAATGCAGATTGTACATCATGAATGTCTCTTTCTAGTTATGTAAGCAATTGGATATTTACATCACTTTGCTTCCTATTGCCAAGCTAAAGTTTCCTGATACTTTGGTGCTGTAATTCTTTGAATTCTGACGCAAATATATTTAGAACACAAATATGATGTTACAAAACATTGTGGCTTACATGGAATTTCCATATACCACACTTTTAATGAAGCTTTCTATCCCTTTCCTTTATGATTCAATTGATCTCCCCAGCCTTTGACATCGTATTCTAGTACATGGCAGCTTTTCCTTTTTCCTAAATCAAAATTGGCCTATGGGTATATTTTAACCATTTTGATGTGGAAACCTCATTTTCTGTCCCCCAAGGCAATAAAAATGACCTTTCTTTCAAATTTGGAAAGAAAAAGTCCTCATGAAATAAAGAAGAAGGTAAATGAATATGTAATGCTGCAGTACAATTTGCACTTACAATATGCTGTATCCCTGTCACTGCCCTGATTCTTTACACATCCACTCTGAATTAGTCTAAATAGTCATTAACATTGCACAAAATGCAGTCTATAATAGGGATTGTGATGGTGATTCTGGGGAGTGGCAGTGTGAACTTCAGGGGATTGTTTAATATTCATTGCACACGCTTTGTAAAAAGTCAGAACATGTTTTTCAACTTCACTGCACATCTGTGCATTGTTGTGTGTGTACTGCAAGCCCTAGTGGCCACTGAACAAGCTGGGCCAAATCTGCCATTGCTAATAATGTTAAAAATCTGGATAAATTATAATCTTTTAAAAACAGAGATAATCTCCTTACACCACTGTTGGCAGGCAGATCAGAGGCCCACTACTTGATTTTGGCTGCTCCGATCGGTTGATGGACTGTGTTTAATGATATTACTGGCCTACAGTCTCAATTAAATTTGCTGTTTTTAAAGCTAAAAAATCTGATATTCTCTTTAGGAAGAAATTAAAAAAAATTAAAAACAGAAAAAAAAAAAAGAATGCCAGCCTCTTCTGTTTTCAAAAGGAATCTTTTGGCAGAGCCTCCTGGTCTCTATCTTCTACAAGCACCTACTCCCTCCAGGAACTTTTCTTGTCCTCCAGGTCAAAGCCTTAGATACTCTCAGATTTTCTTGGCTGTAATGTTGGGTTATAGGTAGAGGTTTTGTATGGTTGTGTTTCAATGTACTTTGTCTTAGAAACTACAGGATCTCCTCTTTCTGCATATATTCTGCTGTATATACTTGCTGAGTGCTAGAAATAAAACCTTGTTCTCAGGCAGCAGGATATACCACTTCATACAGAGGTGTGACAGGTAGTCTGATATACTGATTTTGGTTTTTATTTAGCCTGAGTTATGTAGTTCTGCTTGTTTTTTTCTAATTTGCTTAGTCTATGTTGCACAGCAACAATATGATTGTTCTTGTAGCTATGGAAGTTTTGGGGTTAACTTTATACTGAGCTATAATCAAAGGAAACTGAGATGCACAAGAATCAAGGGTAAATGATTTTTTTGTTTGTTCCTGACAGTATGTCTACCGTCAGCAGAAATTATGCTAGTAAAGCATTTATGAGGTAAGATTCTCTACTTCATGTTCCATAGTATTTGGAATCAGAGCATTTCTGAACTAGTTGTAATTAGGGAGAAAACTTTAGTGGCAGCTGTCATTGTTAAGTAGTTCACTGTATGACTATAATGTATGGTGGTTGCAAGAGGTGCATTGTGAATGTACCAAAGATGTATTATTTTTAGTTACAACATTTGGAATTAGGGGAATATAATGAATCACCTTTATACAGTGACTGGGAAAATAACCTAAGATATTTTTTTAACATTTGCCACCATAGTTTGTAAGAATTGACATTTATAACACTTCATTCTGAATCACTGACATTATATTTATTCTTTTGATGATGCTGGTAACAAAATTGGTCAGTTCATAATACAGGTTGTTGATTGATTGTATTTGCCAGCCCCGTCTGTGAATGGAATTCTGACCATTTTTTTCTAATTTCATTGAGCCCATCCTGCTTGGTAGTAACAATTATTTTAAAGAAGGTATCTAAGAAAAAAACAATTATATTATTTCCTCCTTTGGGCAAAAATTGAAAAAAACACTGTAATAAAAATTGGAGCGTGAAACACTAAATTCATAGATGTATATAATGCAAGATGCAGTTGATCTGTGCAGAACTGCAATCAGTGGGTGCAGTTTTGCCTAGAAGTTTGCTGAAATTTTAAATATGCTTGATATATCAAGTACATGTAACTACTAGCATGTTCTTCTGGCGTCTCTATTTATGGTTCCTCTCCTTTCTACTTATATGAAAGCAACTGAATAAACACTTGGTAAGAACTTATTAATTGTAGGTGGAATTAAATGTAGCCTGCAAACTCTTCTTCACAGCCATACTCAAGTACAACTTCATGTCAGTCCAAATTTGTGTTCCTTCTGCTTAGTGACGAGTGATACTGATGTTTTTTTTTTTACCAGTATATGCTGTACACACCTGTAACATCCCTTCTTGATAACATCACCTCTGATGATGTCACCTTGCAGCAAAGAAGGACTGTTTTTATCCTTGTCACTGGTGGTAGTCTACCAAAAAGACCACAGCTACCAATTAATCTGTTTAATCTCTAGGCTGAACAGTGCATACTCTGTGTTGCACTGATTAAAAGTGGGTGTCTTCATCTTTGGCTTATCTTGAAGGTGTCACTGAGTCACTCCAAAGCTATTTTTTGAGGTGTGGTGGATTTATTTTTGCTCCTTTCTTTTCGCACTGCAGCCACATCTTCTTGCTCAGCCAAACCATGTTGCCTAGAAATCCATTTTTCTCATTTCCGTGTGGGGATGATTTTCATTTTACCACACGCCTCAGTCATGTTGACCACAGAGTGGCTGTCCATTATTGTCATTGTTTTTGGGGTTCAGCTTTCATCGGCTTTTCAGCAAATTGATGATTTAAGTATTATGAAACCTCTGTGAGGATAGCCTTTGTCAAAAACAAAGTGCAGAAGAACACGTCGTCTCTCACACTGCTCCTGTCTTTGGCACAGCTGCAGTCTGCCGGCTGTCCCAATTGATACATTTAATAGTGTCAATTATTAATATTGCTAGAGGTTCTACTGGGCTCTGTTACTTCGCAGTTAAAAGGCTTTACAACTAACACTAGTTGACTCAGGAGAAATGAAATTGAGAGTTTGCAGTTTGGGGGTTGTTTAATGTTGTATCAGGAGGACAAAAACATTTCTTCATCTCTGAGTAGACTCTATAGGAAAAAACCCAAAGAAACTAAAATTGAAGTGCAATAGCTGGAAATTACTCTTAATTACAAGAATAAGCAGGGACCAAGCAAATAAAAGGCAACCAAAGGAGTAAGAGCCAGAAGGGCTAGATTTTTTATTTCCTCTGTATTATGGTGATATGACTCATATTTCTGTGGATTGCTTTATTTGATATTGATTGATCACTCCACAAAGAACTCCCTGACTCATCCAAGCTTGTTGCTAAATATCTCGTTTTTTGAAAGAAATGTCATGTTTGGAAACTCATCAAGCTGACAAAATTGCATGTCTGTATCTACAAATTGCTAGTTCTCAAGTAGGAGGGCTTTAGATATTTCCCCATTGTCCCACTGTTCTTCTTCAAACCTGCCCTAAAGGATACACCTCTCTGAACACAATAAATGTTCAGTCCTCTTGCTTGTTGTGTGTGGTCTTAAATGTGAGGCAGAGCACTTTAGCAGTTATATACTTCTTGTAAAATGGAAGAGACAAGTGTATTTATTTGTTTTACTTCTGATTTGAAGCAGTGCCTCAAGAGTGAAAGGTTTTTTGTCTTACTTCCCAAAAAAGATTCAGCAGGCCTGAACTGCAACATTCTATCTGGCAACACACTCTGTTGTTGTATACAAGACTATCTGCTGCTTATGCATCTCAGAAAACTCTTTTATTTTAAATATCCATACCAGCTCCAAACGGAGTGGTTCTTGAATAAAGCAAACCTTCAGGTTTCTGCAGCATACTCTGTCAGGGAGGGCTCCACAAGATGGCAATGTGTATCCAGAATCTGTTTCCATCTGCTTTAGATACAGAGATCTTCCACATGCATCAGCAGATTTTGCTGGTGGAATAAAATATTTAAAAGTTCCATATGACAAAATCTCGATTTAATTAAATAGTTTTGATTATTTTGCTTAAATTAAAATCATTGTGCATTGTTTTAATGTTGCTGAATTAATGTGCAAAAATAGAATTGCTTTGTAAAATATGTGTTTTCTTTCCCTGAGACATTCCATATCATAGAACTTGTCTTTGAACAGACCGTATTATTTTATTGAGATAGATGACTCTATATACAAAATACAAGTAATTATGTCCATCCATAATTCAAATAATACCCTTTTTTAGAGAGGAAACAATTGCAAATTAATTGTTCCTGTCTTTATATCACTTTCTCTGCTCAACTTAGTTCAAGATTGCTTTTGGGAGCATCCTGAGTCATATGCAAAAATTGTAAATGACCAGTCAGTCCCTTACAGATTAGGAATGTCTTTGTGGGGCAAACAAGTGAGCAGGGAGGAAGTTCTCTCGTCAAAGGAGGTAGGCAGAGAATAATTTCCTAGTGATGAAGGACAGGGAAAACTCCCTTTCGGCCAGCACAGAAGGTAATCCTTGCTCCTTTATTACTGCTGGGCTCTAGTGCCTTCCTTCTTTGCATGAAGTAATGGATAAGCAGAGGCTTTTGGTCCCAGGGGCTGGGTGAGGTAATGCATGGGGAACCACAGAAGCAAAGTGGAATCAGGGTGCCAGCCACAGAGGCTGTTTTAGCACACTTTTAACAGTTCATCACAGATGCACAAAAAATGAAGCCCATTTTTGAGACAATGAAAAAAGAGGGAGCATGACTGTGAGAGAGAGGGGGAGAGAAAAACAGCTCCTCCAGAAACTACAATGCTATTAAGACCTGGTTCCCAGTGGATGACTGTGCCTTATGGGGTCTAATAGGTATGAGCTCCAATCTAATCTTGGCTGGCAGTTGGAATATTCAGAGACTGCTGGGGAACACCAAGTTTCTCTTTCTGGGGGTATCTCAGGTGATTAATAATGTCAGAATGCATGCCTTAGCCTTTCCATCTTTGGGTCGCTAATGCGGCCTCTCTCTTTTCTTTGCCTGCCTATTTCCAAGAAACTTCCTTTGAGACTCCTTTGTCTTATTTGGCTGAAATTGAACATAAAGTTCAAATATTGCTAAAGGGAAAGAGACTGGCAGAAACAGGCAGAGATATGGGCACATAGCAAGAGTATGTAAAAGCAAGTTTTTTTGTCCTTCATAGTGGTGGTGATAAAAAAAGAGTGAAAAAATTAATTTTCTTTTCCTTGGTTTTAACTTTTGAGGGAGACACAAGGTCAGTACTAAGGAAATGAAGCCACACATGAAATGATATGATTTTACCAATGATGCAAGTGTTTTGGGACATGCATGTTTACCTGTATTGTGTTCCTCAGGATACATGGAAATGCACTTTCAATGCTGGTGGGCTGCTTGTCTCTCCTTTTACCCTCTTAGTCCCCTAAATTGACAAAAGTCTACTCATTTTCTCCACTAGAGTATCTGAACAGTTCTTACTGCTCTTACTTTAGTCAAGTAAGAAACTCTTCACACAACTTTGCTGGCCTGCCTCATTATAGTCTGTCTTTAGAAAATACCTAGGAATTTTTTTAGTATATTGAAACACATTAATTATCAGTTTGCTGAAAACACTCAGCACTTTCTCAAAAACATTTGAAAAATGCATATTTTGTTACCATAAATGTGTGAGGTAGCGCATGGTCTTGTGGAGTTGTCTGAGCCACCAAAGTAAAATGCCTTTTTATCCATGCTTTTATCTGACTGGTAGCACAAGTGATTTGCATATTGCTATGAGACTGGCAATACGGTTCTCATTTCCTGACATTCTTTGGATCATGCAAACCTAAAGTGATATTTCTTGATTCTTGCTGTATGAACAGAAGTTGAAATTTTGACTTCAGTGAAGCTAAAACAATATTCTTACATACCTCAACAGAAACCCAAGAGTATGGTTTCAGCCCTACTGTCTGAGAAACTTGTTCTGAAGGACTTAAACCTAACTAGGCAAAATTGGGTTGATTTTTTTTTGTTCATTTTTTGTGTTTTTTTGTGTTATTTTGTTCAGGTTTTTTTTTTCAGTCTGAGGGTGGGTAACTGAAATACAAGGCATCTAAGTGGGGTTCTTTAAAAAGTGCACAGCTGACAAGCAGTAGAACCTGGGAACTATAAGAGATGTTTGTGTGTAACACCTGTTCACCATCTTGGTCAGTATGTGGGCAGTGAGATGGAGTGCAGCCCCAGCAATTTTTCTGAGGACACCGAGCTGTGCAGTCTCCTGATGCTGGAGAGAAGGGATGCCATCCTGAGGGATCTTCACAGCCTTGAAAGGTGGGTCTGTGCAAATCTCATGAAGTTCAACAAGGACAAGTGTTGTGAGAGCCTTGGGACAAGGAGCTGGGGGTGTTGGCTGTTGAGAAACTCTGCACAAACCATCATTCTGAGCCTGCAGCCCAGAAAGCCAAACGTGTCCTGGGCTGCATCCAGAGCAGCGTGGGCAGCAGGGGAGGGAGGGGATGCCCTCTGCTCTGCTCTGGTGAGAGCCCACCTGGAACCCTGCATCCAGCTCTGGGCTCCCAGCACAGGGAGGACATGGAAGTGTTGGTGTGGGTCCAGAGAAGAGCCATGAAGATCATCCAAGCACTGATCACCTCTCCTTTGCATAAATATCCACCCAAAACTGAAAGGCTGATTTAAAATTGGAGATGCGGTAGATGACTGCCTCAGCAACATATGTTGCACAGCATATGAATAAATCAAGTTCCATCGATGGCTAATGAAAGGCTTTTCGATACACTTAACACTAAATCACTTTTGATTAAAAAGCTTACTGGAGACACAAATGTAAACTATAGCTAGGTGCACTCATGTTAGACAGTTATGTGCTGAATCTAATTTGAAATGGATAAGTCCTAACACATTTAATTTCCTGCATACTCAGTGAGACAATGTTCACTTTTTTTTTAAACAGTAATTTTGAGTGTGCCTTTCAAAGTGCTTGAGTCAGCACCACAGCAAGAGTGTTTGGAAAGATGATCATGCAAATGGAACTTCAAGTGATTTAATATGCTCACCATCACAGGTAGATAGCTTGATCTATGGCATACTTAGAATGATGGAACAAGCTGTATACATCAGTGGTGTATTTCAAGCTGTTAGCATTCACAGCAAATAATGTTTAATATGGGTTTATCTTTAGTCTGGAAAACTTACCAGAAAGTGTGATGAATAACAAAATTATGGAAGCAACAAAATAAATGAGAGTGGATATCTGGATGTAATAGCAGGGAGGAGAGAGAAAATAAACAGTCTGGGTTGCACTGTAGCTAGTTTTGAGCTCTTTATGCTAAATCATGTCAGAACTGTGATTTCTTTTGATTATTCCTCAGACTGGAAACTTGAAATCTAAGAGAAATAGTATATGTGGTACTCGTACTCACAGGAGAAAAATCATATAGCTTTGTGGAAAAGGATGCAACACTGAGTTCAGTCAAAGAGGAGAAGCAAGTACCACACTAATAGGTGAGGTAATGGAAGTACTGGAAATAGGTAACTTTATACTAGAAAAGGGTGTTTCTTAATGGCAACAGCCTTGAGGTGAAGGCAAGAAATGCTGTTCACTGATTAAAGCTTTTTGAAAAAGTAGAGTCTGTAATAATTTTCAAAAATGTAGCCAATTCTCTTTGTGATTGTTTTTGCTCAAGGGTTGCAATCTAAACAGATATTGCATTCTAAACAAATTAATAGGCATGTATCCTCTTCTAGCATCCTTTTCAAACTCCCAGAAAGCAATGACTATGCTCACTCTTTACTCAGTGGGACTCCCATAATAGATTTTGACCTTTCTAGCAATCAGTATAAAAAGTGCATTTCAAAAATGAAATGGATGCCTATTTAAAAAGGCATGTAGTTCTTAGAGCTCTGAAAGCCTAAATAGGTAGATACTATTTTCTTTTTTACTTCTGGAGGCACTTAAAGTGATTTTGAAATATACTGATATTGCTAAATTTTTCAATGCAAATTTGTAGTTTGAACAGAACTGTTTTTCTTATTTCTGCTCTGACCAGACTTCAGCCACAGTCTCTGTGATGTCAGCAATCTGCTATGTGGTTTGGTCTGGCCCATAGCAGGAAAAGAAACCTCTGGACAATAGTGAGGCAGGGTAGCAGCTGCGCAGACACAGGTCTATGCTGAACTGAGCAGGTGTAATAGATCTGAACAGCTCTAAACCCACTGGCTTATTATGCTTTTTGCCCTGAAATTTTGCTTCAGATAAGTTTTTTTTGATAATAGCTTTTTTTTTCCTAATCTGGTTGCAAGGAAATTAAAAATATAGGTAAATAGATACATTGTATTCCATGTTACAGAAATTACAGAAAAGTTTACATTGAAAGGAATCTTTGAAAATCACCTAGTTAAATTTTCTATTGAAAATGAGACTCTGGGCTAGATTATGTAGGGCGGTGTCAAGATGGGTCTTCAGTGTCTCCAGCAAGGAAGATTCCACCACTTCCATGATTCAGTGAATCAAAGAATGGTTGAGGCAAGATGGGACTTCTGGAGGTCATCTGGCCCAGCCCCCTTGCTCAAACAGGTTGCCCAGGACTGTATCCTTATATGAAATATTATTTTTGCTATATCCAGACGGCATTTCTCCTGAAGCAACTTGTGTATCTTGGGTCTTCTGGCACCTGTGCATTCCTGTGCAGATAGTAATTTCATCTTCTTTGCACCTGCCTATTAGCTACTGGAACATTGTCATGAAGTCTCTGCTGAGCTCTCTCTCCCTCATCTAGTCTGAGGACATAACATTTCCTCGACATTTTTTTGTGTATCATATTCATCAGTCCTCTAATCCACTTGGTGTATCTTTTTTTGGTCTCTCCCCAGTTCTTCAGTGCTCTTCTTAAGCTGAAAAACAGGATGAAGTGTTCCAGTTGTGGCTTAAAAAGCACCAAGAGAAATAATGGCAGCCCTTAAGCTGTTGAGTTACCTCTGGCTGACACAGCCCAGGACTGTCCTGGCCTCGTTACTGTCAGGGCACTCTGCTCACTTGAGCTTGCTGTCCCACAGGGACCTTCCTAGCAAGATATTAAGTGTCTCCAGCCAAGCAGTTAGGTATGCCACCAGGCTCATCCATGTCTGATCTTTACCCAGGACATATTCCCAGGTTCTCTTCCACCGCTCTTTACTGCCTGTGTGTGGGTCTCATGTGAGAAAGATTTAAAATGTGAGTTAAATGGTTGGATTTTTCTAGTCCAAGGGAAATAAAAAAACAGTGCTCCTCCTAAAGGCTCAGGAAAAGGGATGGGTATGTTATGTCATGATATAGTAAGACTCCTGCCAGAGAAAAGATAGCTCAAGCACAATTTGTGCTTGAGCCTGGCCATTAATGAGGACTCAACCTGAATACTTAACCATCCCATCTATGAGGAAGGGATGACATGATATTCTTTTTCTGTTCAGTGAATTATTTAATTAAAGATAGATATGTGCATTTTATCTGCCATTTACCTAACTGCTGTTTTTTTTTAAATTTTAAAGTAGGAAAGGAGAAAGAGTCAAATACAAAAGAGATACAACAGAAGGTACAAACCAACATTCCAACACAAGCGTCAGCCTCTATGTTGATTACATTTTACTTCATGTAGCTGAAAAATCCCAGTCCTTCATGCCAAAATTGATCACACCACACATCTTCTGTTTTTTATGTTCATACAGGCTCTTTAGCCTACTGAGACAAATGTCTGTTTTTCATGTTTCATCACCATTACTGTACCTGTGGAAAAATGTGTACTCTTACTGTGCTCAACCCAACTTAGTGTTAAAAGGTATTGTTTTGCTTGAATTCTATATTGTGGGATAATAAGAAATGGACATACTGTTATTAATCTTCTTTTAGTAAGTCTTAAATTAATGCATGTACATATGCTTTAAACTGCCCTTTACATTTTCTGTAACTGAGAGGAGAACACCTTGTTATCAGGATAATTCAAATAGAAATGGAAGAAACTATAGTTCATATCCATTTGCAAAAACCTTTAAAAATCTGAACTCCATATTTAATGGAAATACAAGACAAAAGTTAACATTTGAAAAGGAAAAAGTAAATATAATACATATTATATGAATATACTATAGTTGTATAAGTAATCTGAAATCAAATACTTTGGAAGAAAACATGCCTAGAATTTTTATCAACAGCTGGTGATTATCAGATCAACCTCTATTCTGTAACTGGGTATGAATTCTCAGATAGCTAGATAGTACTTGCCATAACAGATGCCTTTTCTGAAATAATAATATAATTTGCAAAAGCA
The DNA here is from genome assembly GCA_024865655.1 of Emberiza elegans. Lineage (NCBI taxonomy): Eukaryota > Metazoa > Chordata > Aves > Passeriformes > Fringillidae > Emberiza > Emberiza elegans. The sequence goes on from JALJVW010001283.1 coordinate 25,407,483, forward strand.
AAATAAAAACCCAAACAAGCTGTAAATTGTGTATGGTGCTTTCTGTCATATGCATATTTATTTAACAAAGCTGCAATGGTAAAAGACCAACAGATCTGGTACCAGAAAAAAGAAAAAAACCCCATGTAAATAGGTATACATGAGCTGTTATATCAATGAACTAAGTACTTGTTAAGACTTATACTTTCATGTAAACTCTTTTGTTACCTGGCAATACATGGAATAGAATCTGATCAGTAATAATCAGAATCTGATCAGATCTGTTCTTAAAATCACCTCCCAGTTTCTGTTTTATTTGTAAACACCTACAGCCCCCTTTGTGATACAGATCCCACAGAGTGCGTAAAGAACTGCATTATCAATCAATTTGCCTGGCTTAATTTCCCAGCTGTACATCACTGTCATGCTATGCATTTAAATGTCTGTCTTCATAGATTTTCCAGTAGGAACTAAAACCAAAATTATAGTTTTGGAAGCCTAACTGAGAACCGATAATATGGATGTACAATATTTTCAGTACTGCAAAGAGAAAACACACATTTCATATTGATAAAAATCCCTTCTGTTGAAAATTATGAACATGCTCCCTGGTAATATTTTCCGAGGAGGCTTAAACTTTCTGTTTCTCAGTCCCTCAGTATTCTCTACTGCAATGCATGTGTTTACATTATTATTTAATTATTTTATAGATTTGGATGCATTTAGTATTGGATGCATTTCAAAGAAAGCTGTTTGTTACCATATGGTATTTTTCCTCATTAAAATTATTTCATTTCATAAAATTATTCCATGTTTGAACCTGTCATCATCATGACACTGTTTAATTCTGCATTCTCCTTTTCAAAAGCTTTCTCATGGATCTGAATCCTGACTTAGGACAGCAGAGTTATCATTATTTAAGCATCTACCATCAATGTGTGGAACATTAATGCAGGTGGTAAAAGCTGATCTACCTAATGGGTTAAATCTGGATGGAGGAAGAGCTTGGAGTGGGTGTTGCAACATTAACTCAAAGGAGCTGGAGATGGCTGGCTGAGGAAAGGTCCTTCTCCAAGGCAGTGCCCTGCATGTCCACTCTCAATTTCCTGGCTTGGGAGACTGACTTCTGCCGAGTGAATGCTCATGTATGTACAACACTCATTTAATCTTTGGCTGACTTGCTGATAGCACTGACAGAAAGGCAAGCTGGAGCCATCTGCAGTGGTCACATTCTGGTGGACAACTTTGCTGTGGGGTCTGATCTGAGATGGCCAACTCATTTCACACAGATTGCCCAACAGCCCCCAGACAGAGCAGCGCTGGTTGTTACGGACCTGGGCTGGATTCAAGCTGGCAGTTAAAGCATGAAGGGCTCCATATGCCAGTGTGTCCCCTGAGCCATCAGGTGACATATGGTTTCATTCTCAGAAAAATGATGCTAAGCTGATCTGAAATTATGTATGCAAAGGTTAAAGGCGTCTTTTGCCATACCTCATGGGAGCTTTTTACAGATATTTATATCACAAGGGAGAGATCCATAGTGTGGAAATTATAAATCCCATCATTCATTTAGTATGCCTGTTCAGGTTAAAATGAATGAGCATTGGTGTCCTCAACCAAGTGAAGAAGCCTTTAGGCCTTACAGAAAGGTTTTTTTTTAGCTTAAGTTTTTTGGTATGGTTTCTTTTTCATGTGTGGATGTGTGTGTTGTTAGTTTTTTGTGTTTTGAGGCTCTTTTGTTTTTTGTTTTGTTTCTTTTTTTTTTTGTTTGGTTGGTTTTTGGGTTTTTTGTGGCTGGTGAGAGTAAAGATGTTTTTTTTTTATTTTTTTGATTTTCATTCAGCTATGTTAATTGCTCATGAAAAATATGCCTATTAATTTACTTTCTGTCTAGAGCTGCCATGTCACCTGCAGAGAATTCTTGTATAATCTAGCCAAAACCTCCTAAATTCACCTTTCCTGCTTTTAGATGAAAGGCACAGCTGAACTCCTGTTTTTGTATGACTCCAAAACACATTCAGAAAATCTTCTGAGCAATTTGTCAGAGGTGGTTGGAATATGCTATCTACAATTGAAGATCATGTTGACATTGCAATTTCTTCCAGACTATGAATAAAATTTAAAATATTCAATTCTCTTTTCCCATTTGTGAGTCCTAGTAGCTAAACAACACAGAGATTAGCTTCACTTAACTTACATTTCACACAGTCCAACATAAAGAAAATCAGCAGACTCTTTTCCCTTCCCTCACCAAACATTTTAGTAATCTACTGAAATTGGGCTTTAAGTATATACATCTTTAGAATAATGTGACCTCATGGCTAGGTCTTCACTGCCAGTCTGAAAGACACCAAGTGGGAAACAAACCCAGATTCACCTACACCTGTGGCTAGATTTGCAAGGAAAAAATTCTGTTGGAAGAAAATAGATTAGGAGGAACCTAGGATCTGTGCTCACAAAAATCTGGTCACAGATAAGATTTCCAAGCCTTTTGCTAGCACCAGACAGTTGCTGCTGTGCTTACCCTTACTACTTCTCACCTAAAATGCTTATGGCATAGTAATTTAAGTCAGAAATGTGGCACAAAACCTGAAGCAGGCCTGGTGAATTCACTGAGAGTTTTGTGGTGTTTTTATTCTCCTCACATTTCCTTCTTCTTAGTAAGCAATGTAAGTGCAGATACTACAGTGGGCATAGGAGACATGTCATTATTATCAGATGTGGGTCTACAGCTGTTGCACCAAAGAAATGTTACTTCTGATGCCCCTAAACTTTTGTTGTAAATATGTCCCCAGAAGAATAAAATAAGATTGTTAAAGGAGGGAAGCTACATGTGAGGGCATGCCTCAAGAGGAAGCAGTGAATGATTGAAGTTTCAAGAGATAGCTATAGGAGAAAAAGTCTTTTATAAACCACAGAGAAGCCTGGAGCATACTCTGTGGGATCTGGAGGAAGAGATAAAACCAAGGAATAAAAACGTGTTCACTCATAGAATGATGTAAGCTACCAAGAAAAGAAGAAATGGTTGTAAAGAAAGAAATTATGTATCAGACATCTGCTAGAAATGAAGGTGAGACAGACTAGGAACTGATTTTTGAAAGTGATCCTCTCAATTTATACACTGTCAGTATATATATATATGTGTATATATATATATATATACACACTGATTTGCAAGCAGCATAAATGGAAAAGGTGTTTTTAGCCTTTATTGCAATTAAAAGTAAAGAGCGTGTGTTTTAGTAATTCATTTCCATATGCCATTTTTGTAAACACATTATGAAATACTACGAAGTCCAAAATTTGAGTTGAAAATTTTATGCCACCATGGACAATGAAGCAAACTGAAAATCTGGCTGCTGGAATAATTCTGAGGATTAAGTACATGAAATATCCCATACCCAGTGCCTTTTACTTTACTATGTTTTTGTGCCATGTCACTGTTTTATTCCTTTTTCTACTCTATGCTAACATGTATAATTAACTGCAGTTTTTTCTGTTTTGTTTTTTTCCTGGAGCAATCTACAAAAGCTAGCACTCTGTGTTTATGTAGCTCTGTTAATCATAACCATTAAAAGAGCTGCTACAGAAGCTGTCATGAGCTGGTCAGGGGTCAGTGCTAATTAACAGAAGAATTTGTAAGAGGAATAGTGTGACTCTGAGATTAAGGCTGGGCTGTTTGGACAGAAAAGAGCTGGGCAACACTTTACTTCTTTTAGTGTGAAAGCTCATAAAGCCACAGAGGAGGAAGCTGCAGTAGTAAAGATGAGGAAATGAAACGGATGTGTTAGGATTTCAGTAGTGATGCTCTTCAGGCAATGGCCCTCCCAGTCTGCCGCTTGCTTGGTGATAAGGGAGGAGTGGGGGCAGACAGCTCAAGGATCAAGTTCAAGGTTCAAAACTAGGCCACATTTTTCAGTTCCTTTCTGTATTTGAGTAGTTTCTTTTAATTTTAAGTGTGAATCAGCACGCTTTCACTTAATAGAAATGCTGAAGATATCGCACAGGAAGTAGTGAGGATAAATCCATAAATTTATCTGTTCATGGGAGACAGAGGAGAGAAGTCACTTATGTCATTGCCTGAGTGTCTTCTGAACAGAAATGACAGCTGAAGATCATTTTATTAAAACTGCTTGTACTGTCCCAGACTGATTTGTATGTTCTCCATGGGAGGTCAGGGCTGTTTTATCTCAAGGTGACAGTTTTCCACAGGGAAAATTAATAATTTATATTTAGAGTCTAAAACACAGCTGAACTATGTGAGCCTAAAGATTATATATATATCTGCAGAGTGAAAACCAGGATCTGATGTGAAACTATTTACACTAGACATGGATATACAGCTTAGTAAAATGAGTCAGGTTTTAGGCAGGTGATTATTCTTGCAATTCTGCTCTGATATTTGCTATTTTATAGTCCAGGGCTATAAATCTTTGCCACTTTCTAGTGTTTTGCTCCTTAGAGAGGTTGTTTTGTTGTTTTTTGTATACATTACAAGCTGATCTAAATTTAACCATAATTATAAATGGAACATGATTTATAAGCATTTAAAAGCCTCTTGATCTAGTTAAACCAACATTTGGGTAATAAATAATTATTTTACTTAGTTAAGCAAGGTCTTTTCCATTTGTACATCTATTTCCAATAGGTGGCACTCCAACAATTTCTGTAAATGTTATGCTGTTTGAGTCTGAATTCTTACAAAAGCCAAGGAGTCTGTGCAAATAATGAAAAATTGATTTGTAATTATTTTTTTTAGATGTCATACAAAAATTTTCTGTGTCTACAAATTATATGTTTGAGGGTGTAAACTAGGGAAATATTAGAGGGAGAAGAGAGAGAAATTTCTGAAATTGTTCGTTTATAAAAATCTGTGAAATGTGTTGTGACAATTTTATTTTGTATTCTCCAGTTATCTCCCAAAACTACTACAGTGCTTGCCCAGGATGTCTGGAGTGCCTGGCATGGAGACAGCTCTGCTGCCTGTGATACTCTGGAGTTTGATTCCACAAAGCAACAATTCTTCTGTTCCTTAAAAGAGCTTCTGCCAGTGAGAGAAAAAGGGAAAGAATAGAGTTGAAAGAGATCAGCTTACAGGGAAGTACAATAAGTGATTATGAGTCTCAATTTACCTAAATGCAAAATAGTGGTAAAATATTCTGAGGCACAATGATGTGGTTACCCCTAAAACTGAGCTGACTCCAATTCCCTGCCATTCTCTGGCTGACGAATAAAGCTGGGCAGAAATCCTGGCAACACTGAACACAAAGACAAAGCTCCATTAAATTGATAGAAGCTGAGATTTTACTTTGTAGTACTTCCATCCATTGTCATCTCTTGTGATACAGGGAATAGCAGAGCTTTGCAAAAAACTATAACTGGTTCTGAATGCTCTCTAAATCTAATTTGGCCAAGAAAACAAGCGCATGTTCTTCCCTTTACATGAGGTAAATTTGGTGTGTGCTGAATAGAGTCACTCACAGTTCAAGAGACTGGGGCATCTCATTCCTGAAAACTTGATCTGCCAAGCAGCACTAGTGTTATGACTGAAAGCTTGTTGTGCTGCTGGTACTTATACATGTTTCATGTGGATCTTTATTTTTATTCAGGATTGTCAATCTTGCACACCACACCTTTGGTAAAGTAAAGATAATGTCTTGATGATTTCTTAATTAAGGAGTGGTATTTTGGACATTCTGCCTGTCATTCTGGGCAACAGTTCATCCTTCATTCTCCCCAAAAGTTGTCAATTTGAAGGTAAAATACAATTTTAGTTAAAACTTATAGTGTAGTAACAAACATCTAACTCGATTTCCTGAGGGAGTTTGGCATGGTTAATGGAGGTCTCAACCAAAATTCCTGAAGGGTAAATTCCTGGGTTTTTTTTTAGCTAAACTTGCTGAAATCTGGCAAGACCAAACAAGATGTAGTATTAATTTAAAAGTTTAATCATTATGTAAAGTTAGTTTCATGTTTGCAGTAAATGGCACAGGACTTGCCTTCACTGAAAATTTACCTGGAACACAGAGGTGTTTGCTCTGTATTCAATGAATATGTTTTCTTTTGATGGGATGTTGGAATGTAAGTACGCAAACCAAATACATAACTACACATTTTCTTATTGTGAAGAGCTGTTCATAAGCACATACTAAAGAACTTTTCTGAACATTAACTGCAGTGTAGAAAGACTTCCCTCAGCTGGTCCATTACCATGCCCTTCAAATCACGTTTGGCCAGAAAACCTCACTGCCTTTTTCTGCTGTCTGTACTTGTTTTGATCAATCTGTCAAAACAAGTGGCAACAATACTAGAGTTGGATCATGCAATAGTCTTGTCTTTAATTTTAGGTTTCTGTAAAAAGTATATGTCCTATGTAAGAGCTGTGGAGGAAGGGCATCATTAAGGAGGAATCCTAGATGTAAATTGAACCACATAATTTTCTCCACCCCAAATTAGCAATATAAGGTAAGACAGATTGGATTTCAAGAGCTGTGACACTCTTCCCTCTGTTCTAGTTGTTTCATCTGGAGAGAAAACAAGCATGTTAAAAGGCAATATAAACCAGATAACTTTCATGAACAAACAAGCACCTTTCAGCATCAGGAAGGCTTAAAAAATCCAGCTATTTATCATGTTACATATTTGTTCATTGCCTGGTTTCAGATATCAAAGCAATATGATCATACTTGTCAGGCAGAGAAGAGAATTTCTAGTTGTGTCTTCCTGGTGAAGGGTTCAAAGTTTTAGCTCCTCCTTTGCATTCTTTTCTAATCCTTTTGCCATCCTAAAAGGATTGAGATTTGGCTCCTCTGATAATCTATGTCCCTTAATAAACCTGAAAAGTGGCTGACTGGACTGCATAGACTAAGCCTGACTTTTCCTTGTTTCTGACCAGAGTGGTTTGCACAGAGGCTGGCTCTCTGTGACAGTTTCAGATGAGGATTTAGGACTCCAACATATTAGCTATGTCATATTTAGCTGCAGGAGTTTTGGACATTTCCATCCCCACCTGCCCATTTCTCCTTACCAGCTGCAGGTTAGTGCGTTTCCTAGCCAGGATGACAGAATGGAAATTACATCTGTACTTCAGTTCTCTCAGGTCAAGGGACTCACATTTCAGTGTAAAAACTTCACTCTTGGCTTAGGCTAGTTCACCAAAATGTACCTGTACGCTTAGATGTGCTGGGAGCCTGGGAGCCAGGAAACTGGTACCAACAATTTGATGTTGCAGTACTAAATCTGCCAAAACATCTATGAAGGAGCCCTAAAAACCACCAAAATTGAAATTTCTACCTTCTGTTGCATCAATACAGCAGTTTTTAAACCACAGAGCATTTACTTGTAACTTCTTGGGAAAAAAATTCATATTTATGCAGAAATTCTGACTCTTTGCTTTCCTTTTGCTTTGAACTCATCAAAACCCAAGTGTATTTAGCTTTTAATATGGCTATGAAGAAATGTGTGAAATCTTAAGTGGACTAAATCTATATGTATAATTACTAAAATATTTTTGCTTATCATATGCTGTCTTTAATATTGATATTTAGTATATTATTTTAATATACTGAATATACAGATAATATTTTCATTAACTATTGCTCAGCATTTTACTTTGTTCCCATGTATTTATATTTTTATGACATCTAGACAAAGCTAATTTTTAACAGGAAAGCATATCTTGCATTTACCTGTATTGAAGATCTATGGTATACAAATGATTGTGCTATAGAAAGAACAGTTGGGTGTTTTTTCAGGTATGGAGTTTTCCCAAATACAGTTTAACATGAAACTTTAGGATCTCTTCTGGATTTCCTCAAAAAAGCAACATCATGCATGCTCTGGGAATTCTGCATTATGATATAACAAATTCTTTCTTCAGGGAGTAGGTAATGTCACTCTATTTTAGGGCAATTGGGTCAAGATGCCAATTAAAGCATGAATTTAGTTACCTGTGCTTATTAGCCTATCACTAACTAACGAGGCAACAAGCTCTTGAGTTTTGGGAACTGAACTATATTGTGTTTAATTCTTTTACCCTGTGAGAGTTGCAGAGCTGAACCTTTTAATGATGCTTCTTCTCTTTGGAGACAAATATATGTTAAATGTTGTCAGTACCCTCCTTCACAGTTTCTCTTTTAGCTTTGTCTGAATAGCTTTCTGCTTTTTCTTATTCCCTTGATGCAAGTTTTATTGAAATCTCAGTTCCTTGTAAATTGGATCTCAAACTACCTTTAGAATTTTATCTAGAGGAAACACAAAGCTACTGAGAATGATTATTCCTCTTTTTCTTTTCACACATTCTCAGTAACTGCATAGACAATGAATTATTATTTTACTCATTTGTGTGGCATCTTCGCTCTTCTAGCTGACAGAGATATTTATGTCTTATAGTATGACTGGAGAATCTGGAGCTGGACTCTGAGAATCTGACAAAGAACAGAGAATTTTTAAAAGTTGAAGGCTTTTAAAAGTCGAAAGGCTTCTTGCTGATTTGTTGGACAACTTAATCAGTGGAGATTCATTATGAATTTTCTGTATTTCCTTTGCTGCTAGATGTAGCCAGGGCAAGACTCAGAGTTTTGAATCCCTGGAAATCAAGGTCTTCCCAGTCAACCTTCAAAGCCTTGTCAGAATTACAGGGAGAAAAGGTTATCTTCAAGGCAGCTGATCATCCTCAGGTCACATAAATCATTGAATGAAAGATGCATGGTGGCAACATGCCATGGTTGCATGTTCACACTTAGGAGCATAAAGCTGGAATTAGGGAGCTATATGTTTTGTGAGAGAATTTTTGAGTGTGGGGAAATTGCTGGTGTGGGAGCAGCAGATTGCCCCAGGTAAGGGGTGGCATTAACCAATCTGAATGAGAAGGTTAGCACTGAAAGATCTTGCCTTGACTTCAGCTTCCTTCTTCTATTTCTTTGATATTCCTTCTCCTGTCATGGAGCTGCTAGGGAGCACTGAAGAGAAACATTGACTCATGTGCACTGACCACAGTTTGTCCTGTGACTGTCGTGCTGCTGCAGATGGTTGAATTTGGAACTGACATGAGAGCAGCCAGCAGTTCTCAAGCAGCTTCAGTCAAGTGCCATTTCAGGGTGACAGAGAAGAGAAAATCAAAGAGCCTCTAAATTCCTGTCCTCAGGGCCCTATCCTGTGTTGCCAGACACAGACCTATTGGGCTGCTGCTGCTGCTTCCAGTAACAGAAGGGCAGCTTCAAGTAGCTCATTAAGTCTATGAAAAGGGGGGCCAGGAGGTCACTTTGTACCAGCGCTGCTAGCTGAGTGCAGTCTGTGAAGGCAGCTGTCTGGGTGGTCTTCCCTCTCGCATGGCTTTCTTGCAGAGATACTTGGCATTTGGAGATGATGGACCTCACCTGCCCTACTCCCCAGTCGCCCTCAGTGATACCGAATAGAGGTGTAAAACAGGTTCTGTAGGAAAATGCAGAACCTATTTCCAGACTGAGGGAGCAGAAGCTCAGATGGCCACCGCCAGGGACTTAAATGACGCTTCTTTGTCCCTACTTCTCTGACAGACCCCCATACCCTATGCAAATACCCGCCATAAATAAATGAAAAACAAACCAAAATAATATTTTAAAATATTTCGCTCTGTAAGCAGCTTTATTTTGTGTTTATAGTTTCCTAGAAGCTGTGTGCCCGAGGTTGCTGGGGATGTGCTCAATCAGTGTTTTGCATTCCTATCATGGTGTTGCTCTCTGACCTATTCCTCCTATAGCAGGGAAGCAGCCAGGTGAAATTGTTCAGAACACCAAATATTGAGACCAGGAGACAGAGTATGCTCGCCATGTTGACATGGAGTGTTAGAAACCGACATTTTCCTGAAATTGAGATTAGAATTGCTGAAGCATTTAAAATACATGTCTGCATGTACTTCTCTTTGGAACCAAAAACCTTATCTTTAACTGTAATTCCAGTCCCCTATGTAGAAGGCTCTCTTTGGTTCATTTATAACTGATTTAATGCTGCTACTGTAAAAACTGTGTTTCCTGCAGGCAAAATTCACATGTTTTATTTGGTTTAAATTTTAATTAACATGTTAATCTGGAGTAATTTGGAGCATCAAAAAGCATTATTGATTATTTTTATTTCTCTTTGTTTCCAGTGATTAAAAAATAATTTTCTGAATCAAGTTGTCCAATTAGAATTTTCTTGTTAGGATACATATACATGTGCAAGTCAGGAATTGCTCTGCAGCCTAGGAGATACAGCTTGGAGAACAGAGACAGGTAGAAATTATATGCCAGACCAGAACAAAGCTCCTGGAGCCTGTCTAGAATTCAATAGAGTTGACCAAGAATTTATGCTAGAAGGCCATATTTTTCTCAATTCAAATTTTGATTTTGTTTATTGACAACATAAAAAACCCCAAAGTTGCCTGTTCATAAGTCCTGTAGTCTACCTGTGCACTCTTGTTGCCTATTTGCCAGCAGAAATACCAGATTTTCTCAAGGCTAGTTGAGGACTGTCAGCCAGAGGAATTTGCACTTGGATTGTAGCCTTTAAAAGTGAAGTACCAGCGATTCCAAACAAGAGAATACTTCAAAGAAAAGATAGCAGAGATGGAACTAGGGTAGCTGCTCAAATTTATGGTTTTTGTTGAAAATATTAGCTCAAATCTAGCAGTATTTGGGCTAGTCAGAATTATATTTTTTAAAACTAGCTTGCTAGAAGAAGTGTTAGTCTTATTGCCAGGACTGGCTGTGTTCTCTGGTGATTCCACAGTATGTAAAAGCAGCGCTCAAGTTAAACTATAAATATAGCAGCTCAAGTAGTTCAAGGTATACTTATTTTCTGCATCCTTAATCTTTGTAGTGATACATGAACAGAGTGCTGTCAAAATCTCTGCAGTAAAGCTGTAAGATATGTTTGAACCTACTTTGAGATGTTCTTCAAAGGTGCCCTGTAATAAAAAGAAAGCCCTCTTGGTTTTGAGATAAGGGGATACTTTTAACTACATCCACCAATTAAAGCCATAAAACATCCCATGGGACAATAGCATTTTGTCTGAACAAAGTGGAGAGTTAAATATTAATTACTTCTAGGTATTGCTCCTCATTAACTGTAGTGGCCAAAGGTAACCAAAATTAAAATAAACAAAGCATATGCAGAAATTTTTTTCACCAAACACATGCTACAGAAGTTTGAAATGGCTTCAAACGGCTTTTTATAGGTTTGCAGCACTGAAATTTGCCTGTGATTAGGCAAAAAAAATTTCAAACATGTGTGCACTCTGTTAGTTTGTTGATAGACTCATTCCACAGTCCTCTAGTACATATAATAGAGGGGTCATTAGTTCTGAGAAAATTGAGTATTTTTCATCACTGTAGTAGAAGCGTGTACATATCATAAACAGAGCCTGAAGGGATTTAGTTCCAGGTTATTAAGTGTTCATTTGAGATGGTGGAAAATAGCTGCTGTTTCTGATATTTTAGATTAGATGGCTCTTATTGCTTGTAGGGGTTATTTTCAGTGACGGTTAGTCTTATTATTACAAATATATATTTAATGACTGAGGCAGTATCAACAAAATCAGTAAACCCAGGTGCTATCCAAAAGCTGAAAAGTATTGATTCATTAGTTAGGGCTTTATCATTAACTGGACTCTAATAGAAACTCTGCTGCAATGATATCCAGCAATTAATGAGACAGAATTGTTATTTGAAACTTTTCACATGTAAAAATGAACAATTGTGTCAATTTGTTCACTTACTAGAATACATAAAGGTACTAATAAAAATCTTACAGAAAAACTTTCCCTAAGAGAAGCTGAAGTAGAATCACCATACTGCTTGGGAAAAAAAATTAAGACATCGGGGCAAACACAGGTAATTTTTGAAAAGGTTTTTCAGAAATAACACTGTTGACCACCCCAGTAATGTTGTGTTTTCCTTGCTTAATTAGATTCATAGCCTGTACTGCAGCCTCAAACCCTTAACAATAATGATGCAGTTGTTAAATGGAATAGCACATTAGAGTGAGAAAAATAGCATAACTACAGCAAACTCTATTCAAAAACATAATTTTCTTCTGCCTGTTTGTGAAGAGACAATACAGATGAAGCTTTTTGTATCAGTATTTTGCGGATACAATTCCTTTTATTTAGGTACAAAATCTAATGGAATCAAGAACTTTTTAGTATTAATTCATTTTTTTAAACTGTTCCCTATGACTGAACCATCAATGTACATTGCGAACTCAGAGTTTGGATTAAATGGTATCAATACTTACGTTGGGCATGTAGTAGAGTCATACTGGAAATCTAACACAAAGGGACTATTTTTTTTAGGATTGGCCAAATAGCTAAACCAAATATATTACCATTCTCATTTGCTGCTGCATTTTTTTCTACCCTTTTGATTCTTGTCAGATTATTCTTTTTATTAGTACCGTAGCTCTCCTTGATCCTGCTGCTGTTTGCTATGGAAAAAAACAGTGACCCTGATTATGAACCACTGAAGTCATATCATTGAGTCTGAACATTGATGCTGCCTCCTAGTAGTTGCTCACCTTCCATTAGATGTTAGTAGGATATTAGCTCCTTTAAGGGGTGGTATTTGAGACAACTACAGCTAATTATGAAAGTAGCACATGATGACCCACTGTTAAGTTTGGCTTCCCTGGTAGCATAATCCTTTTTCAATCTGTTTGTCAGCCTGTCATTTTTGGAGCTTGAATTTTCCCTGCTTTCTGTCCATTGTAGCTTGAAATATGTTTAAAACACTGGACACCAAATAACACACAGATAAATGCTGACAGCTGAAAGAACTGGGAATATTAAATAGAGTTTTGAATTGTCTGTCCTGCCTATTGAATTTTTTTATTCCATTTTGTCTTAAATGTGTAACATTATGGATAGATCCTGTTCTTGGTAAGAAATAAATAATATAGTAATGCTTAATTCATTGATGGAAGCATTTTCAGGATGTATAAGACTTTCTAGAGCTACTCTGTGGTTCATTCTTATTTATCTACAGATGCCTTTTTCAATCCAGAAGTATTTTATGTGATTTACTATTCCTTATTCACACTGTGGTGCAGTTAAGTGCTTTTTATTAGGAGGCTAGAGAGCAGCATCCCTTAGGACACAGGCAGTTTGTAATTAGTAGGAATATTTGGTCTACAAAGTTGGTAATTATCCTCATATTCCTATCATTTAACTCTAGAAATGAACCATACATGCTGTTTAGTGGTTTCAGAAGCCAGATCTGTTCTGAGTTTTGTGTAGGGAGGCTCTGTTCTGTCACATGCAGCTCCAGTGGTGAGTTGACTAAACTGTGCTTAGTTGTGCATGCTAGCATACCTACGTGGCTAATTAAATTATCATTCCTGAGCTCAGCTGAGGTCCACCTTTAGATCTATATGAAATGTATTATTGTGCTTTGATCCCACTTATATTTTTTTTGGTTGGGTTATACTCATCTACATTAGCAAGTGACTGAGCACATTACCAAGCAGCTCAATAGATCAAAGTGGCTGCTGCTGATGTCCCTGCATTAGACTATGCATGGTCCAGGGGCTACATCAGACTCAATTTAATTTGGTTAGTTGGACCAAATATCCCCTTTATGCAGGTGTCTCAAAACTGTCTGAAGAGCTGGTGCTTGTCTCAGATCCTTAGAGGTTAGGGTTCTTTCTTATGCACTTGGAACACAGCTTCTGGTCTGTTTCGGCTCCTCAGAAAGAAATCTGGTTTGGATGTGTTAAATTGGCTCCAAACCAGTATGTGGTACATGCAGGCAGTCAAGAGTTTAGCTTAAAAAATGTCTCTCCTGCTCTGAATTTAAGTGCAAATTCAAGCAGAGCAGCTGACAGGTGTTGAGTTGCTGCATCCTCCCTATAACTGATTGTGTGAGTGTTTTACCATGGTGTCCAAATGAAGTCAGACTGCAGATTAATGTGATGTTTACAGTCACCCTTTAGACTGCCTTGATTTAAGTAAGCCGGGCTTCAATAACTGGCCGCAGCTCAGAGTTACTTTAAGAAAGCAAACTGCTGTTTCTCAGACATTAGTCATTGGTTCCTGGATCAGACAGCACTTAAAGACCAACAATGTGAATGGATATAGATTGTGCACACCATGTCTGTCATGCACATAAATCTGGGCATGCAAACATCTGGGTGCTCTACAGCTGACATCAGTGCGCCAGCTTGAGTGCATGATCCACACCTATTGCATCACATATCATAAAGTTAAACTCCCATGACCAAAATACTAGCTACTGACCTATCCTGTACAAAATTACTTGTTTACTGACTAAAACAAGTGCCAGGGCTGGTTTATGTGCTGATGTGAGACATGGTAATGTCTTGCTAGTTCAGGGTCAGGGTGGTGCTGATTATGCAGATTATTATTCAATTAATCTCATTATATTCAATACACAGTTCGTTTTCTATTAGACAAATTAATAAACCTTATGAAAAAAATAAGGGCAATTAGTTTCTAAAATAACTAGCCCACCTTTCTTAATATGGTTACTGTAATTGAAATTTTCTTTTTTTCCTATTAGAAAAATGGGGAAAAATAGAAAAATAAAAAAAAAACTAGGAATGCAGGAGTTTAAAAATTCAGCTGTATTCAGTTGAAGTGGCCTACTCTCCTAACATATTATGCTCACTGAATATCCTATTTTATAAATGGCTGCCATGTATATGAATGAGACAGTTCAAGTTGAATTTTTATATTTTAAGAAACTGACTTTTGTTTGTTAGTTTTTTTATTGACAGCCAGTTATGTATGAAATGTCTAAGTTCAGGCTTGAATGTCACCAATTCAGTGAATAAAGCAAAATGACAAAACATTATCTGCCACCTTCCTGTCTGCCTTCAGCTTTGCAATTTGCAAGCAGCAGATCTGACTACAACCAACTGCGAGACTTTATTATTTCTAGTACCTGATACCTGTCTCAGTCTGGTTGTATGTGCAAGTAGCAGTGAAAATTGGATGAACACCTGCATTTGGGGACAGGAGCACATGATGGTCAATACCACAGAGGTGCTAGGTTATGCTGTCATGTAAAATGTGTGCTACAATAGGCAACCATGACTAATGCATGTGCACTTAAGCAATACAAAAGGAAATGGTTTTTGTTAGGTGTGCAAGCATTTTGGTTTTTCACACTTGCCATATGTACACTCTTTTCTGCATCACAACTGAAATAGGTTCCATGCACTTGTGAAGGAAAACAATGCCTGCAACATTCCATTGGTGTGTAGCTAATATGATACTAACTGCCTGTAGTGAAAGTCATTTCACATATCCCTGGATGCCCTCAGAGCTCCTTACAGAAAAACTACTCCTCAGAGAGCTAAGGTTATTTTTGGAGGCAGGCAGAAATTTGCTTTGTGTGAATTACGTTTATTTTTGTTGTCTTTTTCATATCTTATGTAACTTCATAAAAAGCATAGAGTGCAATAAAAGTGTTCCTAATAAATAAAAAAAATCTACATTAAGTGTAAAAGAACAATAAATGCTTATTGAACCTGTTTTTCTTGGATCTTCTCTTGTCACATTGACATGGAGTAAGGATAAACTGCACTGATGTGGGTGGCATTACAGCACCATAAATTAGATTTGTTAAGCTAACAAATCTAATAGATCTGGTTTTCAGAAGTGGAGAATCTGGCATTTCTCCATTTCAAAAGCCCATGTCTGTTTCCTTTAGTGATGGCTACAGTAAGGTAAACCAGTCCAGGTTTTTGGTAAGTGGCAGCTAGTTCAGGTTGTGTTTGATCTACCTCACCAAAGAAGGAGTTTAGCTTAGGCGTCATATTTTAGGAACAATATTCCTCAATTTAGTACTCCCACTAAAGAGAAAACCTCTGGTGGCAGATGAAATGCAGAGATTACATGTTGAGATAAGAACAACTTACTGGAAGAAGTAATGAGGTAGGAAAACAATACTAATAAGAAAAGTACTCAAAGAGAGGGTGATGTACATGGAAAAATTACTGGCCCGATGTGCCCTACCCCAAGGGAATGAACAGTGGCTGATGAGTTCTCCACCCAGACTGTACCCACACCCCAAGCTGCTCCCACCTTCTTCCCCAAAGCATCCCAGACTTCCTACCTGCAGAGATGGCAAGAGGTGCTGGAGAATAACACCCAGACATGGCCATGCAGCTCCAGGTTCCAATCCCTTACTGCTACTGTGAAAAGTTAACTCAGTCCTGGCCCAAACAAGGCTAGTGTGTTATAAAAAGAACATTTTAGGGAATGATGGGAAATAAGTGGATGCAGAAGAGAAACACCAGTCTTGGAGGGCAAAAGCAGTTACAACTTTATTATTTTTATGAAAAAAAAACCTGATACCAAAATCCCTTAATTTTTCAATAACAGAAAAACATTTTGTAAGTTTTTTATTGTTTTAATTCTTCATGGAATAACAACATTTTTATGACAGCTTTTTTTTTTCCCATGGCAAAATTTCAATTTGTAAGTGTGAGAACATACAGTAAAACTTTGTGTTTAATGAAATATTATTTTAAAAGGATTAGAAAAGCATTTCTGCGAGGTCAAAATTATTTATTTTTTGTTATGTTTTGAAATATCAAATGTATTCCTACTTACTACTTTGGTATCAATATAGATTCAAAGTAAACTTTTGGTGTGGCACAGTACTCTTAGACAAATACAGCTGTTTAGACTTATGAGTCTTCTCTTGAATTCCAAAGTTTATTTGCAGAGAAAACAAACAAATTATTTAATCCAGAAGACTAGTATTTAGATACACAGACATATAGGTAAATAGGGCCCACTCTCACTACCCTGTGTTTTGTTATTCCTACCTTTGTTTCACATAACCCAGAAGAAGATGCAGAAGTTGTTTGGATTACTGCATGTCAGGTACGGCAAGTGATACTTTGCACAGCATTTCCTTGCTGTTATGATTCACTGCCTTCTGTTTCAAACTATCACACTGACCTGCTCTTACTACTCTAACATTTGTCAGACTGGCTCACTATAGACTACTGGCTCAGAAGACTTTTTCTGGCATTCCCCAAGAAAGTTAAAGTAATTTCTTGTATTTATTTAATTTTTAAGATCTGTAAATGTTCTTAAATGTTGATCAGGAAAGCTGGTTTTTTTCCCCCTCATTAAAGAATATGTTTCTCATCCTGGCCAGCTGATCAGGCTAATCCTTAACTCCTTTTGCTATGGCTCATCAAGATAGAGCCTCTTATGTGTGCATTAAGCCAGACTCTCTGAACTGTGTAAATGGAAATATGCAATTTTGCATGCAGCTGTCTGAATGTATTATTCCTATTAAAGAAGTCACCCTCTTTTCTAGGAGTGTCTTGTTGTCACTTGGAAATGCAGTAACATAAGAGAATCCTGATACATCACAGAAATAATATATCATGGGAAAAATTTTTAGAGTTGTCTGCTTCTCATCTATTCCTTTGTGCTTTTTTCCCCCTGTGGCATTATTCTTACATTGAATTTCAATAGGACCTTAATGGTAGCTCTAGTGAATAGTTTGGAAAAAGGGCAGAATCTGACCTTTTGGTTGTTCAGCAGTGTAACTGCTGGTTTCTAGATGCATGCAGAAGGTCAGAATCAGGCCCAGAGCTTGCTGTGTTTGCACAGCAACAGTTTAAGCAACAGTTTTATCTGGTGAGGGAAGAGCCTCGATAGACAGTGGTGTCATTTGTTCTTGCCGTGTTTTCATGTGTGCCTGGACCTGCCTTATTCGACCTTCCAGCCGCAGAGTCCATTCCTGGCGAAGTCTGCAAAGAGAGTACAAGTGCTTAGCAGTTATTGAGCCAAATCCTTCAAATGTATCCAGGGCTTTTCAGCAGGGTCGAAGCTTTCCTCTCTTTCATCACCAGAGCACTTGTCCTGTATTTATTTACCAATTACACATCCCTCTAGCTTGCTAGATTGGGAATGCAGGGGAGAAAAGGATAGTGCTGATACTATCAGTGGTTGACATTGCTGGATTCCGAATGAGTCAAACAACTGCTGAAATACTGTCACTGTGAAGAACTCTGTTTTTCCCTCTGGGGTATTCTCAAAGCCACTCAGATGTACTGCCTATGCAGTAAGGTCATTCAATGTGTAAATTAAAAAATACAGTTTTTCCTCCAACCCCTCAAGTTCTGCTGTAAAATTCTGTGGAGAACAGCAGGCTGAACTTAAAACATGTCTTTTTGGGTAAAAAAGAAAACAAAGTCAACTCTGCAGACCCTGCACATGTTAAATGAAAGGAATTGATGTCACATGCAAGAGGAGCCACATAGCTTCAAGACACTCGCATAGTAAAAAAAGAAGAGAAAATCTCTAGGGACCACTGCAAGATATTGTTGGCTGGGTTATTTTCTGAAGGAAATGTTATGAAACATCTGACCCAGCAATGTTATAAGATTAGATATTATATGGTGATGCCAAATGTATCACAGAATATATGAGGTTTTGAATTACCTTTGGTGTGGTGAAAAGAACAGCAGCCAATGATTTAATCTGAGAATAACTCAGCAGTAGCTCTTTCATATGGGTGCTTGTGTTATCTGATATTGAGTTTGGTTTTACATTGTTTTTCAAACTACCTAGTCTTCAATATCCTTTTGTGCATATAGATAAGCCTCAAAAGAGAGGCGCAGTGAGTTAGGAAAAATCTGCCATCGAGAATACTGGTGTTTCTCATCAGTGTCCAACTGTCAAAAAGGGAGCATTCGCCTTTATGTAAAACCACACCATTCTCCCCAGTGCCTCTTACATGAGGTAGTGGATATGTATGTTTTGTATTGATAGTGTCTATTCCTGATAGTGTCTATTCTATGATCATGTCTACTCCTGAAAGTATCACTTTTTTCAAATTATAGAACAGTTTGCAAACACTCTGGGCTTTGACTGGGCAAGTGACTTTGAAGGAACTTGCTTGGGTCTCTTTAAGTTGTGATGGGTCAGTTATGACATATTGAATATGTAAGGTAAAACATATTCAAGGTTCTTTCACAACATCTCTTCAGAGTAGAGCTTTTAACATTTTCAACTTTGTGAGGTCAAAAATGTTATCTAAAGCACAAATTGCATTTTATTTGCACTGTCTTCTCCTGATAGTCTTTTGGGATCTAGGGTGATAAATGTTTGCAGTGAAGCTGAGCACTTTCCTGGATTTTATCATATATGTTTTTTCTCCAGCAATTTTGTGATTGGGATTTGAGAGTACTACTGACTAGCTGGAGTAGGATACTGGAAGAAGGATTGTCCACATCTCACTTTTTTGAGATACAAGGCCTGCCCAGATCTTGATTTCCAAATATCTAAATGATGACAGTACTTCCTTCTTGGGTACTGGGGTCAAAACACCTAGAATTTTTTCCAAGAAGCAGCCCTTTAGCAGGACCTTCCAATTTGTTGAAGTCAAATTAGTTTATGTGAATGTGCCTGTTTTGAGAAAAGTTTATGCAGGAAAACCTTTGTTAACTTCAGGAGGAAAGCACAAAAGGAAGCCACCTGAGACGTGGTGTTTCTTGTCCTCTTTCTGCCCATTAGTAGTCAGGGGATTCACTTAGTGTGCAAGAGACCCTGGTTCAAAGTTCTGAGTTTTCACAAGTTGAACAAATATTTGAAGCAGTCCATCATACTTGTGCAAAGTTATCTGTACCACAATACAGCTATATAGCTCTCTCTGTAGGCAATTCCTGTTGTTTTATACTGCTTTGTAAAGCTCCCCCCTCCCCAAACTAAAACAAACAATAACCTCCCAAAACAACAAAAAGCCCACAGCATTTTCCATTGAATGGGAAAATCTTATTGTGTCATTTTTACCTTTGGGTTTACATGACAAAGGTGCCACAGTTTTTTTATTCTACAGATTAGGCGGGTGGTTGTCCCTTTAATGTAATACTGTTTTATTTATTTGTGTAGCTCTATCAGTTCCAGGTAAAATTCCTGCTATTTTCTGGCTGTCACAAGCCATAATTCCAAAGTGCTTTATTTTTTCATGGCTGTGCTCCAAGGCCTTTGAAGAATGCTCATGAGGTTTAGGGGTGAGGGGTGTCTGAGTTTCCATGCAGAAGAGCCATGGTAATGTGAGACAAGCAGCTGTGAGAGGAAAAGTGCCAAAGATCCAGAACACAATCTGTGCTATGAATAAAACAGTACAATAACAGGTTACCTTATTTTAAAACACGTGATGACATGCCTTGCTGTCTTGTGGAAAAGAAAAAATACCACTTACTTGTTCAGGGCACTTTTGCTTAGCCTAGACTCTTCAGCTTCTTGTTGCTTAGTTTGCTCTTGGATGACCTTTTCCCAGAAGTTCTTCAGCTCTTCTGCATCATGACCACCCATCCTGTGGCGTCTAAAGTTCGTATGCTTGCTCATTTTCTGAAAAGCAATTTGGAGGTCAGAGCAGTCAAAAGCATGACCTGAGGCAGATGCTCTCTTACTTAGCCCCTTGAAATTTCATTCTCAGGAAGTGCTATTAAAATAAATTATGTCACCTGAAAAGAATAGGTAACTGGAGTGTAGTCTGCCTTGAACCAAAATATAAGGCATTGAAACAGGCCTTAGGTGACAGTTGAATGGCATAACGATATTTTTGCTGCTGAGTAATGACTGCGCATGGCACAGTTCACTGAAATATTGTGGATGCCTCAGTATGTGTGATATTTTAAGTAATTTTAGAAGAACTTGTGAAAAATGCTTTCAAATATAGTGCCATTGTCACTGGAGTTCAGATTAGATGTGAAGGACTTTCCTATTTTCTATCTCGCATATTCTTAAAACAGATCATAGATGCTTTATCTCAGGGAAATGCACTACTCCTAAATGATTCCTTTTGCTACTCCAAATGATGTCATGCACAAAATATACAAGGGAATTATGAATCTGAATTGAAACACAAAGAGTGCAAAACCCTGGGGAACTTGTTATGGTCTTGCTCTATTATTTATCAAAATTCAGTCTTAAATGCTGTTAAAAGTATAGCTCATTGAAATACAGGGATCAGCTCCAATAAATAATGACAGAAAACAGGCAACTTTGTCCTTGCTAAATGCATGCTATTGAAACATTAAAATTCTCATCATGCCTGATGTTCTTGTTGATATTACCGTATTGTGTTGATCATCAGATGGTAATGGTACTTTGAAACATTAGGTTCTGTAGCCTGTTTCCTGAATCAGCTTCCTCCATTAAGCCCCAGCAGGAAGTAGGAGGATACAAGACAGAAAAACCTCAAAAACCTAAACTCCAGAGTTTTGTACGACTAGGTCAGCACTTAATTTAAGGGTTGCTACGAAATAAATCGCTTGCTTCCTTGTGTTTACCTGTATTCTGCTATCATTAGATACTTTTGCCAACACTCCACTCTGTAATGGTGATGAATTAATGCCTCATAGACACTGATATGGACTTGCGAATCTTCTTTCTTGATGATTTCATACTTTAGGAGCTATTCTTGATAAATACAACAAAGGCTATGCTAATGTAGGCCAATCTGAAGAAACTTTTGCTTTGTACAGTGCTGTAAAGTGGAAGATCAGAGTAAACATAAAGGATAGTCAGATATAATTAATGCAGATTTCTGAAAGGTTACTATCAAATACGGTATTTGAAACTCCTAGCACCTTAAAAGTAAGTTTTAAGCTAAGTTCTGGGCATCTTCCTAAATTGAATATTTAAGATTTGTCATAATTTTAATGTATCAATTTTTATAAAAAGACTGATAATAACAAATAATTTTGCCAAACTTGGCACAAAGTCTGGCTGAAATGGAAAAACTGTTTAACAAAAAGAAAAATCTCTTTGAGATACATTCTTTTTCCATTGAAAAATTCAGTTGCTTAAAGACCAGCACAGCCTGACTGGAGTGATAAGCATGATCATGTAATATAACCTCCTGTGTGATGGAGTGCCTTTAGTGGTTAGAACACTGGTCCTCTTCACAGCAAGGTCAGCAAAAGTTGCACTATCATGAAAACAACCAGATATTTTTCTCTGAGGCAAACAGCATTTTTCTAGTATTTCCCTTGATGTGGACTGGGGATGCTGTAGATGTAGCACAGTGTGATACAGCAGCAATTGTTGCATTGCTGTGGGTAGAGCAGTTCTACTAACACCTTTTGCTAAATGTGTTGTGTTTGGCAATGAATATGGTCTAAATGGGAATATGGGTAATGTTAATAAAGCTTTGTCTCACTCTGAGGTCCCAGAATAATAGTATTATTTAAGGCTTCATCTTGCAAAAAAATATGCATGTCACGGATGTACTGGAACATGCCCTATCTGTGTCCTAATTCCACAGGCCTTGAGCAGTGTTAAAATAAATGTTCTGGTAATAGCTTGTTACAGCGAGTGATGGAATCTGATTATTTCATCATTCCTGGATCAGGAGGTCACATGGGTCTTTGCACCATTTAGAGGCTCTTCTATCACTCGCAGCTGCCCACTTGACACTCTATAGATAATTATCCCATTGCCTCAGAAGCCCAGTGCAAGCTGCTGACAAACTGAATCAGTGTGCCCTCCAAACCCTATTATACTTTGCCTCATATAAGAATCTGCCATAACACATTAACCTTTAATTAGAGATTAAATTTTTATGATTATTAAACTTCTAGTTGATGTTCTCCAAACAGCACAAAGAGGGTCTCCAGTCTTTATCTGAGATTTAAATTAGTTAGATTCTGATGGGGTGCATGAGGGTTTTGACTGCCTTAAGCTTTGTCTGCTCCACTGAAAAGAACATGCTGTTATCAGAGAGGTGCCCAAAAGATGGAGGTAGTTCTGCAAATTTCAGTCTGTTAGGTTTGTGGGTCTTTTTGCAAATCTAGAA
Source organism: Emberiza elegans (assembly GCA_024865655.1). NCBI lineage: Eukaryota > Metazoa > Chordata > Aves > Passeriformes > Fringillidae > Emberiza > Emberiza elegans. The sequence continues at coordinate 25,430,270 of JALJVW010001283.1, forward strand.
CATTTGCTACTAGTTCCTAGGAACACCAGTGACAGTTAATATTTCACATGGCATTGCTGTGGTCCTTGCTAAGACACATTCTTGTTGTAGAACTTTTGAAGACAGTACTGTCTGCATTGCTGGCCAGCCTCTTTCATGGTATGATGTGTGAAAGCATCATATTTTTCAGCCTGGCATTACAACATCTAGGTGTAGAGACTAGGGTTCATGTGTACTGTAATATCTGCTTTTCTTTATGCCAACTGAAAGATTCTTCTTAGGAGCTTGGTTTGAATTTCTGAGTAACCCTTTGTATAAAAAAAATCTTTATTATTGCTGTAGATAACATTTTTTGTTGATTTTTATTTTTAGATGTCCCAATAACATAAATTAAATTTACACTGACAACTGGACTTAATACTGTCAAAGTTCTTCTTCATTCCTTCACTCAGATAACTCAGGGCTCAGTAACAAGTAGAACAACTAGATATTCCCTGTAAATAAAAATCACACTTTCTTACAGTCACTTGGCCAGTTTTGTCTGAGTGGACAGTGGGCAAAGAAAATAGGTTCATCATTCCAGAGATATTAAAATAAAGTCAGGGAGGTGTCTTTCTGATTCCTAATGGCAGGTTGTTTCAACATGTTTATCTACTGATATGAATGTAAAATAACCAAGAGCAAACACTTCTATTCATTTAAAGTTATTAATTCAGAAGACTTGAAATATTGTAAGTATCATTTATGAACTGAAAATTTATGCTATAAAACTTTCTGCAATATATTTTCTATGAAGGGTTACTAAAATGTGCATAACACTGGTGCAAGACAGAGTCTCTTATTAAATATTCAACTAAGATAGTTAAGGAAGAACTATGATTATATGGGTTTTGCTGTCCTACCTGCCCATATGAAGTACAGTTTACTGTTTTTTTAGAGAGCCAAGCTGATAAAACAACATTTAAATTAGAATGAAATTAGATCTTGGTTAAAGTGGTTTATGCATTTGGTAGCTCATAACCTCAACTGTCAAAAACATGTAAGTATGTACAAAGGAGTTTTTACAGCATTCATCACCTACAGAAATTAATTTATATGCTAACATATTATTAATTTATGGAGAATGTCAACAAGAAGAAGTAATTGTAAAAACAAAATTAATGGAACTGTAAAAGAAAAATCTCCTAGATTTATAATCAAATCATAAATCAGACGGCCATGCAGCAATCTGTAAGACAGCAAATCACTCATGAAACACACCACCTATATATAATACATTGTTTTAAACCCATAAAATCATAGAGACAGCGAATATGCTGAATTGGAAGGGACCCACAAAGGTCACTGAGTCCAGCTCCTGGCCCTGCACAGCACCATCCCTAGGAGTCACACCATGTGCCTGGGAGCATTGTCCAAATGCTTCTTGAACTCTGTCAGGCTGTGACCACTTCTCTGGGGATCCTGTTCCAGTGTCCAAACACCCTGTGGATGAAGAGTCTTTTCCTGATAATCCAGCCTAAACCTTCCCTGATCCAGCCGTATCCTTGAGTCCTCTCACTGGTCACCTGCCCCTCTGCTTCTCCTTGTGAGGCCACATCCCAGAGACAGATTAAAGGAGGTTTGAATTGTGAATGAGGAACAGCTTTCCCTTTACAGATTTATCCTTTACAAGGGGGAGGAAATTTTGCTTCTAGCTGTAAGTCATATGCACAACTTTTGTTCACTGACAAAAAAAATAGTATAGAAAAAGCCAGTGGTACAACCTTCTCTCATTTAATCTGATCTGCATTTAAGCATGCTTTGGTAAGGTGTTAAATTAGTAGCTTCCCACATGCTCTGGTCTTAGCCCGTGCCTGGTCTGCACGTATTGCACTAATGCAATCTCAGTCTACCAATTGTAAAACCAAAATTAATGGAACTGTAAAAGAAAATCTCCTAGATTTATAATCAAACCATAAATCAGACGGCCATGCAGCAATCTGTAAGACAGCAAATCACCATGAAACACACCACCTATATATAATACATTGTTTTAAACCCATAAAATCATAGAGACAGCGAATATGCTGAATTGGAAGGACCCACAAAGGTCACTGGAGTCCAGCTCCTGGCCCTGCACAGCACCATCCCCAGGAGTCACACCATGTGCCTGGGAGCATTGTCCAAATGCTTCTTGAACTCTGTCAGGCTGTGACCACTTCTCTGGGGATCCTGTTCCAGTGTCCAAACACCCTGTGGATGAAGAGTCTTTTCCTGATAATCCAGCCTAAACCTTCCCTGATCCAGCTGTTTCCTTGAGTCCTCTCTCACTGGTCACCTGCCCTCTGCTTCTCCTTGTGAGGCCACATCCCAGAGACAGATTAAAGGGAGGTTTGAATTGTGAATGAGGAACAGCTTTTCCTTTACAGATTTATCCTTTACAAGGGGGAGGAAATTTTGCTTCTAGCTGTAAGTCATATGCACAACTTTTGTTCACTGACAAAAAAAATAGTATAGAAAAAGCCAGTGGTACAACCTTCTCTCATTTAATCTGATCTGCATTTAAGCATGCTTTGGTAAGGTGTTAAATTAGTAGCTTCCCACATGCTCTGGTCTTAGCCCGTGCCTGGTCTGCACGTATTGCACTAATGCAATCTCAGTCTACCTCTGCTGAGGTACAAAAAGGAGTTTTAAAAGGTATCCAATGCAAGTAATTTTTTTTGCACACTTTGTAATTTCTACTTTGGACTCTTTCTTGAGAAATTTTCTTTCCATATTTTGAACAAAATTGCTATTTTGATTTACCTAATTAAACAAGCAGGAGAAAATATTTTTAAAGTTTCAGAAGCCAGTTTTTATCTTTTTTCAATCTTTCACATTTAACATAATTTTACTTGGTCCTTGAGAAATTAAAAGTCCAAAAAGCTTGATGTTTTGAACAAAATTGCTATTTTGATTTACCTTTATGTGAAATAAACAAGCAGGAGAAGAAAATATTTTCTAAAGTTTCAGAAGCCAGTTTTTTATCTTTGTTTCAATCTTTCTATTTAACATGTGTCTTAAGATAGCTATAGTCTTAAAAATTCAGTGTTTTATACAGACAGACTTGTAGGCAAAATATTTGCGCTTTTGCTTTTTAGTGAGAAGTATTTCAATATATTCAGCAAAACTGTTAGTTGAACATATTTGGAGAAAAATATCAATGTGATTTTTTAGTCTGATTTATGCATAATTTAAAAAATAATTGGTTTGGCTAACAAAAAGAAAACCACTTTATGCTTTTTCTTTACTGGAAAATATTTTAACCAACAATGTAAAACAATATTTGAATGTTTTCAAAGTTTATTTACAAAATTTTTGCTGAAAGACAGTCTTTAACAAGAATAATATTTTCTATATGTAAATATACATATCTTAAAAATTCTTCCTTTCTAAAAGTTGGAGATAAGTCTAATTTTAACTCTTTCCATGAATCTAATGATTCAGCCAATTTTAATATGGAACATAAGCATATTCCTGGAAGAATTTCCACAGTAACTTCAGAGGTTTTTTGGTGACCATTGTAAACAATGGAAAGATTATCTTTGACTTTAACTAGACCCAGTCCCTTGGGTCATATCATGACCATGAGCTGGTTTATCTTTGTTGGGACACTAATTAATATTCTATTCCTTTTGCCCTTCACCAGGGTTTGTTTGCCTAAGCAGGGAATGTTTTCCAGCATTGTATATCTACTACAGTACAGTTCAAAGCCAGTTTATAGTGCTCCTTAAAAAAAACTAAAAAAAAACCCCAAAAAGCTCAAAGCACTGAGAAGTTTTAAATTACACAAAAAGAATGCATAATTTTGATGAGTATCCGCTTACATGTTCCTTTTATGGTGGTTTTCCTTTCAGCTGAAGTGTGTGTAAAACAGAAGTTCTAGTAATACCAAAAAAGATAGTAATAAATAATAGCTTAATAAGTGAAATTATGACTAGAGTAAAATGAAACAATGGAAGGATACCTCTTATATTTTATAAATCACATAGGATCAGAATAATTTTCATAAAGACATACTGAAATATACAGAATTCCAGGTCATGGAGGGAACAGAAGAAAACATTTTTCAAATTCGCATGATTTAACAAAACATAAAATTAGTGTATACCCCTGTATATCTAGGCAAGTTTAATAATCAAGACAGGAAGAGAAAATCTTATTTTGGCCAAAATACAAGAATATAAATGCTTACTTTGATTGTATAGTAGCTTCCTCTTCTGTCAAAGTATGGTTTTCTTGAGTGATTACTGAATCATGTCAGGTTTACCCCTGGGTTCCCTTTTTCAAGAGAACTCCAACTGCCAGGAATAACTGATGAAATCTATTCATCCGTCACTCATTTTTATTTGGGAGTGATGACATCTGCTACTATGAATTAGCTTAATGGCAGCAAGGGAAAAAACCCCAAACCCACAGCCTCATTTTGTGAAGCCCGCAACACACCACGAGTTATGACCAGACAGTTACAGGGCACAAACTCTGAATGCCACGTTTGATCTGTGCTATAAATTTTGGCAGGTGTCACTGATGTCATAACTTGGCTCTGGAGAAACAGTTACTCAAGTAAGATCCCACAAGTGTGGATCACTGTAGTGTAACCTCCATATGACTTGCAAGAATTCAGCACCATCCCCTCCAAGAAAAAGGATAGATCTGAAAAGATCATGTTGAATAACACATCTTGTCTCACGTTTGTGCTTCTGAGTGACTGACAGATAAATAGATTTCTTTTCACCTCTTTTGAAGTGTTGGTCTGTAAAAGCACCTGGTAGACTACATGACAAGATTCCAGCTAAGCTGTTAATACACTCAATAGTGCAGGAATCTGACCAGCTGCAAGCTGAATCATAGTGTATATAATTTGTTACAGAACTTAGCACTTACACTTCTTGGACAGATTCTTCATCCTTCCACTAGTACTCCTGGGTGAACAGAAAAACACAAGGAAGTAAGGTGCTACTTACTCTGACAAAGGGGGAGCAGATAGTGACAGACTTTCTGCTCTCAGCTTTTATTGGAAACCTGACTGCATAACCTTTTGGTAGTTTGGCAAGTTCTACCTTGAATTTAATTATGTTTCTTACTAAAGGTATTTTTAGTGAAAGCTTGCTCCAGACTTTTCTGTGCCAACTACTGTAAATTTTCTTTTAATCTAAAATCTGAATGTATTCAAGAGATAAGTTACCCTTCTCATGTCTTCAAGCTATGTAGGGCAGAAATCCCTTCCCCTCTCCTTCCTTGTTTTGATATTATAGCATTTAAGGACTTCGGAGTCTTCTCATACTCATTCTATGGATAGAGAGATAGGTATCATGACTCTTTTCTGTGGTCTTATTAAACACAAGCAGTGAGAACTGTATGTCACATTCCAGCTAAGTATTGGTCCCTTGTATGCCTCCTTATTTTGTTTGGATAGAACAATTGGAATCTAGAATCACTTTAATCTTTTCCAGAGTAGTAAAATGCTCATTACAACTTTCTAATTGATTCATGCACTCATCTAGTTCTCCTCTTATTTTTTGCAGCTTAAAATGTTCATCTTATGACAGAAATTTTAATTAGATCTCAAGTTCACAAAGGGCCTCTTGTGCTATTTTCTCTATTCCAATCCTTCCAGTAATCTTTCTTTTGTTTTTGAAATTCAGTTCCCTATGCTTATGACAACCTTTCTGTTCTCCAGAAAATTTCTTTAATTCACTGCTTCATTTTGTGCCAAATGCTGTTGCTCAAAACATTGTTTCTAAGACAGCTCTAGATAAATTAATTTTTTTAATTTCTCACAGTTAGGGAGCTTTCACTAAAAGATGTTAGCTCATTTTAACAACTTGTAAGTTTAAATAGATACACCCTGGTGAGATAATAAGAAATAAAAGCTGGTTCCTCTGTCGTGAAGAGAAGAAGGGTAAAGAAGAGGCACGTGGTCCGCCTTATCTCCTAACATAACGATTAACAGGTTATTTATTGTCTGCTGGATGTGGTTAATAGACAGTAGAAAGGAAGAGAGAGGGAGATTGCAATGTATCATTAAGTATCCTTATAGAATCCATAATTAGTTCAGATGAACAGCTAAATTAATTTTTCCACTAATCAATCAGTAAAACCTCAGCATTGCTACTGTTAGTGTAGGTGAGCCATGAAATGTAACATGAAGCTGGTAAATCACCATTCCAGGACAGACTGCTCTGACTGATGGCTGATCCTGAGCCCTAGACAAATGCCCAAATTACTGATGATGGTGTCAGACTCTTACAGTTTCTCATCTTGAAGCTGCTCCTCTTCATATAAATAATGCAGAACTCTGGGCTTGAGAGGCAGTACCAACAGCATTGCTTGTTTGATCTTCTGTATGTCTCAGAGGTGTGTTTTGCACTTTCCCAGACTATCAAATATATTGCTCACATTTTGTCTACGAAGTATCCTAAGGCATACTTTTTCATGGCAAGCAAGTTATGGAATTTGTTTTGAAAAATCTGAATTTCCCTACAGCCCAGACATAAAACAGATCTTGAAATCCCACTTATATTCTTGTGCTGAAACTGCCCTGATTCAACATCTCTGAGAACTCACTACAGCTCCACTGTGCAATGTCAGTGGTGCCTAGTGGTAAGAAAGCATAAGAAACACTAGGGAGAGGATGAGGCTGCAGCAAGGCACACAGAAATAATCAGAGATTTTTGATCATTGTAAATGAAGTGACTGAGGAATGGGAAGCAAGACTGATTGATCACTGTAGTATCAGTCTGATACCATGTAGAGATCAGCAGTATAGTCTACTCTAGCCTTCTTGCTGTTCAGAGTCAGTTTAAACAATATTATGTGACTTCAGAAATAGCACAGATTTTCTCTCTAGTCTTGTCAGACAAATCAATATTTTGAGTAAATTATTTCAAGTTTATAAAGCACATAGACACCACTATATGTTCAAAATTTTACAGCCTAACTTGACAGTTTCACCTAAGAATTTGACAAGTCTGTAGTGTAGCTCTCACAGTAAGGCTCTGACAGTTGCTTCTGCTCATCTGTAATGATTTAAATCTATAGGTATCAGATAATATTTTCTTGCACTGACATGCCTTTGTTAAAAATGACTGTGTTTTGGATGTTGTATTACAGTAATTCACTTTGCTACGCTTTCACCACCTTGTATTTTTTTGCCAACTGGAGCAGATATAGACATTTATATTTATTTTGCTTTATGTGAGATATTTATGCTGTCAATAAAATGCTTGTTTGCATTAGGTAACCAAAACTTATCCTTCATTAAAAGGAAGAGAATTAATTTGTTAAAGTCCCTTGAAGATTTCAGTGGGCACTTAACTACAGTGATGTCCATATAGTCTAACACTCTACAAAACATGTATTTCTTTTCCTCTGCTTTGCTTGGCCATATACACTTAACTATCAGAAAAGGAGGTAGCCTAGTCTCAGATTTTTTTACTTCCATTTCCTTATCAGGGCTGTTTTATTTTGTCTATTGCACATTATTTTCAAGCATGAGGGGAAGACATCAGAAGAAAGGAAGGCTAAATTGGGCTACAGCAGCTGATTCCTGATTTTCACTGGCATAAAGCTACTGCCAGCTTGCAGAGCGTGTAGCCCATGATGTAGGCTCCCTCATGGAAGGGCTCCATAATTGATTCAAGGTGCATGAAACAGGTCGGTGCAGGAGGTCATGATGAAGTGTAGATGGTACTGCAGTTTTTGTAAGCTCTGGGAAAGAGTTCTTTCAGTGATATGAACTGGTTTAACACAGAAGGTTTAAGACAGAAGGCCAAAGAAAGATAAGCCTCTGTGAACAAAATGGATCAGAACCAGAAAAGCTTGAAATATACTTGAAAAATGTGGTCAAAACCAAACAAGGTTAGATGTCATTGCCAAAAAATTGGTAAGTTTTATTTAATTGTAAAAGAGGCAAAGAGAAAGAAAGAAAAAAAAGAAAGAGAGAAACAGAGAAAGAAGAGAGTGTGGGAGGATGGCAGGTCAGGGAAAGAAAGAGTGACAGGGGTTAGGTAGAAACCCTTCCGAGGGTCCCAATGACTTCTCTTTGCTCCCCTCCATCTGGTCTTCTTGAGGCTCCCCTGCGCTGCCGTGCCCCCACGGCACACGGAATGTGTGGAATGCCGTGGATGGATGTCCCTGTGGGCAGTGGGGACGCCCAGGTGCCTCCCTTGCAGGGCCCCAGTTTGACGGCGTCCCCCTCAGCGCTGCGGCTCTGTCGCATGCTGTTGTGCCGGAGCGGGCTCTGGGAGCCCTTGGGGGATCCTGCGGCAGCCCACGGCACCCCCGGGCCCTTCGTGTGGCTGCGGCTTCCCCGGGGCGAAGGGGCCCCTCGGCCGAGCCCTCTGCACAGCCGGGATGGGCGCCACTGCCCCTCAGCAGAGCCTTTTCCCCAGGGCCCAAAGCCTCTCCCCAGCTCTGTGTGAGCCCTGGGCAGCTGGAAGCCCTGGGGCTGCGCTCTCCCCTCACAGGGTGCTGAGCTTGTGGTCTGTGAATTTATTCTTCTGCCCCAGCCCTGAGTTGTTACTTCATTTATCTTCATCAGTGAGCAGTGTAGGGCCTCAGTCAGGGCCCTGTTCAGGGTGTCATGGTCTTCTCTGCAGCTTTTGTAATACAGTTTTGGCATAACAGACAAAAGTCCTTCATGAAGGTATCTAAGTCATAAACTATAATATTTTAGTATTCAATGTACTGTCTCAACATTTTTCTTCTATCTTTGCTACTCAGCAAATGCAGCCACTAATTACATATTCAGGAAATTTCTGTAGTGATGACTTGCTGAATCTTGTCTTCCACACTTTCACCTATGCAGTGCTAATTGTCTTCAGTTGTCTGACTTTAATTTGAAGGGTCAAACTTCTTAAAGCTTGAAAATCAGGATTTTCAACTAGACAGAAAAAAAATTCTCAAGGGTTTAAGTGTTCTTATTAGATATGGTCTGGGGACAATGCTGCTAGTGGTAGGGTTTATTTGAATGCTCTCTGTCTGCACCAGATAGGGAGGCATAGTATGAATAATCTGTCAGAAACATGTCAGAAACACTGAAAAGGTGTGGGGGGGTCAAGGTAGAAGCACTGCATCTGGCCTTGTGAATGATATGGCTAAGCTCATGTAAACAGACATCATGCTAGAAGATGTGATTCATCTGTATCACTCCAAGCTGAAAGGATCTCTAATGAAATCAGGCGAATTATGTCACAGGTCCTCTATTACGTCACATTTCCTGAAGAAATGTAAAATGATTGTACAAGATAAGCAATTGGAGAAGACTGATATCTTGAATACTAGGGCTGTATGGTGTAATACTACTTGATCTACAGCTTAAAGAAAGGCTTGTCTGTGAAATGTGCAGCAAAAGTTTAGGAACAGAAAAAGTCCAGAATGGAAGACAACACAGTGGTCCTATGTGAGGGAGGTTGGAGGGTCCAGAGGGCAGTGAAAATGATGTAATACCATAAAATGAATATTTGTGACAAAGCTAATTGAAATTTGGCGTGAACAAACATGAGGGCACCAATATAAAATCTACTTGGGGTAGGAAATTACCCTGTCAAATTCCTTCAAATTAGTCTGATTTTGCAATCTGATTTTGCAGCTGGTCAGTGCTAGGCACTGTGGTGAAAAGTTGACTTCACTATCCTAAAGAAAAGGAGTTTGGAAATGCTTTCCCCAAGAGGTTGCATCAGGGTACCCAGTTTGTCCAAGATTCACTCTTAATAACTTCCAAAGTAAAGAAGCAGGTTATTATACCCATAAAGTCTGGAAAAAGAGCTGGTGTATTTCAGCTGGCAGTGAGAAAGGATTTGTATAAGAACAAGTTGATGTTTTATTCATATTAACATGTTCAGATCTACAAGTTACATTGTGACTTGCTAAGGAAGTAGTGCAGTGTTTTCCTTGTATTTTCAATTAATTAGTTAATAAAAAATTCTGTTGGTACATTATGGAATTTTAACACAACTTTGCTTTGTGGTATTTGCAACCTTTTAATGTTCTGATAGCATGATAGTCACTTCATGGAATTGAATATTCAATTTTTAAATTGTTTCTGATAAATAACTGAGGTATTCCCTACTCCATATGACTTATTGCACTGAGCTGTTACTTTGATTTGTTCCTCTAATGATTTATCACATCCTACCTATGTTATTATGGCACCAAGTTGTTCAGGACTCCTTTTAAATCAGAGAATGTAACAAAATCCATCCTTAGTCCTAATAGGCTGCTTGGTGCTTGATAGCGTAATAAGCAATATTTCTGTTTAAAAACTTTATTTTCTTTAAATTGTTCTTAAATATTAACCTGCCTAAATCACTGACTGTTGTAGAGAAATATCTTAGAGTTTAAACACACAGACAAATCACCCATGATCTCTAGTAATTTTTTCTACTTGTTATTTTAATCTGCTGCAAGAATGAAGAGCCACAAAGTAAATTTCTACTGTAACAAGGAATGGATAAGAGAAAAACAGCATTAAGGGAAAGCAATTGGTGGTGAAAGTTCAGTCTGTGCATTTCAGGGTCTTTAGCAGGCTTGTATCTCTATGACAGACTACTTCTATTCTGGTCTGAAATTCTCTCAGCATTTGTTTGACGTGTACTGGATGGGTTCTTAGAGCATGCCTGTTATTTACTCTTACCTGAAAGTAAGTTCTTCATAAGTGCCCTTTCATTTCAAGCACCAGTGCTGAAGTATAAGCAACCTGAGTGTATTTGAATTACTGTTTGTTGTGGGCTAAGAAAGTGGGCTCACACAACATGAACGAGACGATGTATAGTAAATTGCAACCCATAGCGGCATATTTATGTATCCAGGGTGTTGAAACATTTCTTCCTTTTTTCAGTAGTAAACTGGATTACTGAAAATATATAAGAACACAAATTATGCAAGAGTATAGTTTTTTGACTTACAATTAATGCTTAATTTTCCTGGAAATTATTTCTTTTCTTATGGGAACCTAGGATCAAAACCTCATTGCCTCAGACATTTTAAATAAGACTGAACAAAGCACCACCAAGTGCACTGAGGAATCAGAGAAAAATGGCAGAAAATGTATTAAATTACCCAATTAGTCTTTTCCATTTATCATTTTTATGCTTCTGTACCCCTTCATATGCTTCCTTTTACCTTTTATTTAATGACAGATAGGCTCATGTGAAAGAGCCAAAATCCATTCCATGAGGCCCAAAACTCAATAATGGAAAGATCAGTAGCTGAGGCTTTTACCAGGTACAGTATTTCACAACTGGGCAGATGAAAAATACATTTTTTAGTTGTTTTTGATCCTGAATCTTGGCTCAAGATTTGATGAAGGAAATCTCTGACCTTAAATAGTGGCAACAGTAAGACTGAAAACAAACTAATCAAGACTCTGAAATTATGGGGAAAATGTGCTACTTTCAAAAAGCAAGCCTCCTAGGTGAAGCTGCTGTACTTTCTATAGCCGTATTGCACAGCTGTACAGTTACTCTGCCAGTTGCCATAATTTGCATAGCTTATTTTTGAGGCTGAATGAATACTTCTTGCAAATAAGACCCATCTTACTGAACATTGTCTGGGTACCTGGGTCCTAATTATTTTAAAAACAGATACTGACAATGTTGAAATTTCTGGTGGGAACAAAGCTCATTTTCTCACCTTTTATCAGGGACCAGGATTCCTTCTTCCTCTATGGCAACACCATAAAGAGAGGCATGACACAGCAGGGACTCTGTTTTTGGCTGCCATGCAAGTATCAAAATATACCAGAATAGCTTTCTATCCCTTTCTAAATAAGCATTAGGTATCTCAAGTTAGAAGGCATTTTGCTGCCAGCAGAAGATTAAATTTTCTGCCATGCCTTTGTTTTGGCTCACTTTAAAATAGAATGTTTTGTTCTAGAGCTTCCTACTAACATATTCAATAGCTCCTGGGCTTAATTTTTACTGTATTGCTCCTTTCTGATTTGATTTAACATTATCCATCAATGTCAGAGGTCCTTCTGACACCCCGTTATGAACATTCACCACTTCCACACCTGGATGCAGCTGCACAGGCTGAGGCAGTGGCCAGCACCTCTTGCCTCAGCTAATTATCACCTCTGCCATGCTAGCAGCTACCTGGTGCTCCTGTGCGCTGCCAGATGCAATGCTGAAGGAATTTCCTGAGCTCTGCATCCAATGCACCCCAGGGGTTTAAAGAGTCAGAAGGGTAGGTCTCTGCTCATACACATGTTTTGGTGAAAATTGTTTGGGGAAAAATCACCTGAGAAACTTAGGTGGCAGCTTTGACAAGAGGAATGCTGAGGACTCTCACAGCTCACTGTAGCCAAAACATACCAGTTTTATCCTGTGTTATCTCAGACATGAAGGAAAGCCTAGCTTTCACTAATGCTCTCATTTGCTGTCTCTGGTTACACTGATGGACTACATGCCATGTTTCTCTATTCAAATATTTCTTTTGTCTCAGTTAAAATTTATTTTAGAAAATACTTAACTCCAGGGAACTGGACAAAATGGTAAAAGTGGCAAATATTTTTAAAATGAGAAAAACAACATCTGAAGGAGGCAGAAATAAAACTGCTCACAAACATTTAGAAACAACAAATGCCCATCATGGTGAATGGACATTTCTGGGTGGGAAAAAGGCTATGAGTGAGAGCATTTACTTCACTGGGGTTTTTGCACACTGATATCAAAACTGATATCAAAAGCTGGTGACCATCCTGTTGCCAAACTGTCTTCAGTTTAAAAGGAGTGATGATAGCCTAAAGGCTGATAATAAAGATGAAATCACACAATTGAGCAGGCTTTCCAAAAGCAGATGCTGCCTGAAAACATATTTAAGTGTTACCATCCATTCATTCTCTTTCAAGGCACAAATTACTAGTAAGAAGTTATGTCTTCATGAGTATAGGAGAGATGATTTAAAAAAGTAAGGATTTTTTTTGAGAAATAAAAATATTTTGGTAATTACAGAAATAAAAATCAGTTTGGACCTTACACTTGGGAAACTCTGGGGTTCTGTACAGATAGTTCAATGACCTGCCTTCAGTCTGCCAGCAGGTGAGAGAAAATTGATTCAACTTTACTAGTCTTATGAAATGGCTCCTGAGTTTTAAATCCAGTGTTTTGTTTTGGGTACCCTATGGCTATTTTAAAGAATCTGTTTCCTAAAATTTTTGTTGTGTGGAAAAAAAAGTTGCCACAAAAGAGGACAAATAATTGTTTAGAAGAGATTTTCTGGAAAATATGTTTTCCACAAAACAGATAATTTTAACTTTTGGTCTTTTCTTCATTCATCTTACTTTTAATGCTTTCCTACATCTTTGGAATGTGAGTGCGAGGTTGCAAGCAGGGGTGTGGACTTTAGGGACTCCTGTTTTGCAGCAAAAGAGCTCATCAGATGCCAATGACTGTCAGTTTTTCTAACTAATTTCCATATTAATTATGCAATTAGTAAACTGCTCTAGAAGAGAAAGGTTACAGGTATATTGGGAAACACAGTGAGGAAAAAAAAACATTTAAAAATCAAAGGAAATTACATTTGTCGATATATGCTAGAAAAGAGGAAAATAAAATCTCACATTCTGATAATTAAATTTTATTTTGGTTGGGTAAGAAATATGTTTGTGCTGAGATGTTACAGGTTAATTTAAAATGACGTCTGACTCTGATTATGTTCTGCCCAGCCTACTTTAAATGCAATAATTGCCCTTTATAATCAAGGTATTAGAGTAACATTAAAATGTAGTCGTCAGAAACAACATAGTAATTTATCAAATATTACGTTAGTTTCCTTGACATTTTAACTTCCAAGCTCTTTATTATTAGTTTGGTCTCTCAGTTATTAATTACTTGAAAAACATGTCGTTTTTCATGTCTTCTATAAACAAATACAAGAAAAGGGTCAAATTTTAATCTTCATGAAACCAGCATAAATCAAAGATAACTGCACCTCGTTGGTGAAAAGTGTATGACAGAGACACATCTCCTCTCATATCTAAGCAGACACAAAGGAAAGTAGGGAAGTTTGTTTTAAGCATTATGTAGAATATACACAATTTGTTTACAGTAAAAGAGATGTTTTTCCCCTTTCAGTTTTCAACTTCTTCAGTAATAAAATATAGAGTACCATTCAATTTCTCAACTATTTTGTTTCTTTCAGTCAAGTTATGTCTTAAAATGTTTTCAGTAATGTCTTGGATGTCAGTAGCTGAAGCCTATAAATAAGGGATTCTCAAGCAGGAAGAAAAAAAGGAAAAAGAAAAAAAAAGTAAAATCACCTTTTGCTTCTGTTGGAAAAGCAGTGGATCTGTGCTTGCTTATGAGCTCATATTTATGGCGTGTATATTTATTTTATTGAAAACCAGTAATTTTGAGTTTTAGCTGAGAAAACCTGGCATTGACATAACTCTTATTGTAATTTTATTCCATTGCTAGGACTGTGATTACTAGACTACTTAATAATTGCAAGCTGAATGTGAACAAATTCACCAAGACCATCCTGTGAGATTGTCAGTGTTGAAAGAATTTTGAACACATATAACCAGATGATCTGGAAAGCACAGTACTGTACATTAAGTCAAAACTTGCCCTTTACATTCACAACTCAAGTAATAAAGCTAAGAAAAGAGATAAGCTAACACCCCTGAGGTGATACCAGAAGAGATCTGTTTTTCTTTTCAGAAATTTGCAAAACGCAAGGCTGGCATATCAGTAGTGAAAGCATAAGTAATGATTTTTACTTACAAATCTAGCAGCATTTTATGTAGAATGTAAGTGTTAATTTTATACATGAAAATGTTTTCATTTTATACATGAAAAGAACGAGACTTTGAGGAGTGAAGTAATTTGCTCAAAGCAGCTCTATGGCTGATCCAGGAATCCTATTATTATATAGCTGCAGTGAGCCTGTATTATGGTATGCTTAAACTGGAGATTGAGATAAACTTTTTCTGAGCTGCATCTTCTTTTTCATCTTAATGTGCTTTCTCTGAGCCACTGTTGGGCAGAACAAATACTGGGATAAAATATGCTGTTGTGATGTTTCTAATGAAGAAGAAATCAGGAAACATCAGAGATTTTTAATATTCTGCTTTTGCCATAGATGTTCAGTATCCCTGTAAAAAAAGGGGAATGTGGCTATGTCACTAGTGAGTAACAACATTTTTCTCTATTTCTTCTTTTTTTAAAAAAATCTTATTCAGTCTACTATTTTATGAATTGCCGTAATTAGATGTTGATTATCTGTTTTAGCAAGAAGAAAACCACAAACCCTATCAACATAATATCTGTCTGCCTCCAATGACTACTGCCTTCACTTTTAATGTGTATTTTAGAGAACGGTTATGTGTATTTTAAAGCAATCTTACTCTGCTCTACCAACAAAAGTCAGGACATGGAAGAACCAAGATATTATTGTCACTCTATATCTTCTACAGACATAGCATGAGAAGTTACTGGCCTCTTCTGTAGTTTTTTCTTTGTGTGCTCTGATGTTCTTATATTCTTACTCTCCTTTTTTTTCCCTCTCCTTTATCTCTAGGCAGTCTTAATGATCTTAATTGAAATAACCCAGTGAAAGAAATTCATGTAACCTTTTAAATATTCCTGATGACACCTGGCTTAATTCCAGATGAAATCTACACATTTTGTATTTGTTTTGTGTCAGATTTTTATCTGTCTGACGTCCACAAATCTGCAATTCTTGTCTACATTTTTTTACTTGGTTTTCATTGTAAGTAGATCTCCACAAGACCTCTCTTAAGCAAACAAGGGCTTCTTAAAGACCCAGCCTTAAAACTCTGGAAGTAGGTGAATCCAGCAATATATTTTATTATAACTGAAATTCTCTGTTCAACCCAGATTCAATGCACAGTACTGTGTGAACATGTGAATGGATTTGGTCTGAATGTTTTAAAAGCAGGAAACTATCACTTATGGATTTCCTGGACCAGTCCAAATCCTGCATCACTTGCCACAATAGGTAGGAGATACTCATCCTCCTTTTCTTTCTTTAGAAGCAGAATTTATAAGGTTTAGAAACAAGATTAGAAAGCCATACATGCTGGAAGGTATTTAAGCAGTGGGAATGGAAGAGAATGGGACACAGAGATAGAAGAAAACAAAACTATGAGAGTGGAAAAAGTGAAGAGAGTGTTTTATTTATATACCCTGAGTACCCCATGTGAGGCTTGGAAAGTGTAAGTTCCCAGCTCCTCTGTTTTGAGTTGGGTTTTCAGGCTTACTATAAATGACTGAACAGGCAGTTTTAATTATAGCAAAACATGACAACAGAAATGAATCCTCATGGTTAGCAGATCATAAGACTGCATTGCTGTCCTCAGGGACTGAGCTGGCAAGGACTCAAATGCTTGTAAATAGTGCAGGTGTTGAAAACCAATATGAGGTTATATAATTTCTTGACCAGAGAAATGCCAACACATGTCTTATAGCATCGTGGTTTGTGACAGTACATTTATGGTGGCAATTTACAGGCAGGGAAAGACATCTTTGATCTCACTACAGCTGGCAACCTTCACATTTCACAGTCACTCCACCATCTCAGAATGTGCCAATTTTCAGGAAGAAATAATAACCATGAAAAAGTGGCCAGCTGTGTTGCCAGTTTTTTAAGAAGAGATCCAAACCATTTATGTGAATAATTTTCAGCCCTTTATATAAGAAATATTACTGTTATTAGTTTTAATTTGTTAATTACTCTCATGTAATTAGGGATCTTATTCCCCAAACTCTTTATCTATTCCTTGATGAAATGAACAAACTTGACAGAGGAACAGAAAAAAGATGAATGACTTAAAGACTAACAGTCAAAGATAATTGTATTAAAATAGTAACATTTATGTGATTGAGAAATAATCCATTGTCCTATGTCCATGAAGACAAAGTGTCTTCATGGGTGTCAAAAAACTGTATACCAGTAATGTAGGTTATTACCCTTTCTCAAAAGAAAGGGTAATAGATAGGTAATAGGTACAAAAGAAGAGACTTTTGTACTACATTTTGTGGTTTCTGCCACTGTAATTTCTTGTCCTTGCTTAAAGCTGAGATAGTTTTTTCATCTAGTCCAACTTGATATATCATTTAAGGTGATCTTTGGGACTCAGTTCAACCATAAGAAACAGCTGATTTTATGAGGTGATTGAAAATACATGCTATACTTCCAGGGCAAGATTTTCAGGAAAATTGTTCTGGTTTTTACTTTTAGTTTTCTGTAAGTACTTGTGTTTCTGTAGTGCTGCAGATATATTACTTCTATAATTGCTCACTCAAGCCTCCAAAATGTTACAATAATGTAATTTCAAGTCAAATGATAAGACATTTCATTTAAACCACATTGTTGCTGTAAGCTGTCCTCATGTTCCTCTGTAATCCAGATTTATTGCCCTCCTTACTCTCAGCAAGCATGAGCAAACATGAAATAGTTTTCTATAATTATATAAAAAAGAAATATAAGCAGTGTTACAAAACCTTCTATGAGATGACAAGGTCAGCCATATGCCACTGAATAATTTCCTGAGCATCTGTTCATTCTGGCTATCACAGTGTCCAATAGCACAGACATAGTATAAATAATAATGACACTACCATTTATTGAGGTCTAAACCTACAACTGTATGTTTTGCAAAAGTCCTGCTGAAGGACATGAAAAGTCCTGCTGAAGGACATGGAATTTTGAACAGGGAAATTTTGTGAAGCTGGGCTGTGCCTTTAGACCTATAATAAAATCAATAACCTGCTCGACCTTCATGGCAACAACATGCAAGTACAGCGTGAAATCAGACATGCAGATATACAAAGAGAAACACCGAGAGCTAGTATGTACTGGTACAGGGAGTTAGCTGTCCTCTTCAAAGATGGGCATTTCAAAAAACGGGGGTTTGAAATGCGATGTCTGCAACACTTGGCAGCTGTCAACTGCACAATAAAAATTTGATAGGAGACCTCAGTCCTAAGGGTGGCTTCTCAAATAACTTTCACAGGTTGTTTTAAATGTTCATAAAGGACATCAAGAAACCCAAGTCCTGTTAGTTCATGACCCCATTTTGGAAGAAATGTCCTGGATTTCTTCATGTGGTGACATTATTTTTTTTGTTGAAATTTCTGCTGTTCCTGATGTGTCAGGTAAGAGAGATGTTCTCTCAATAGCTTTTCTGATGAGAGCTCCAATCTGTGCTCTCTTACAATCCATATTTTTATAAAACTGAGAGAAGAGCATAAGTCAGACAGAAACACTGGGTCCCCATTTGGGATTTTGTAGTTGCCAGGCAGCCATTCCTGTGTCTGTCCAGGAGATCGACAACACAGATCAGCAGCACACAGACCTTGTGTACCGCTGCCTGCACTGCTTTCCTAACCACAGACTGTCTCTGATGCTGTCTCAGTAGACAACACTGAGCAGGGCTATTTGGTGTCTTCTAAATGCTGTAAAATTGCAGATCCTGAGCAAACCAGGAGATTTGGGATACCTTTGTGGCCAAATATTATGCTAGCATTCTCCGCTAGAGAATGCAGGAGCTGGCATAAGTCTGAGTGGTTGGCAAGACAGACACAGATGTTTCTGTGGTCTAAACCCAGATCTGAGCCTGCTAGTTTTCTAACTAGTCTTGTGCAGGAGAATGATAAGCTGTACAGACAAAATGGGCTCTGTGCTTCTCTGAGAGAAAAGGAGGATGGGTTTCCTGCTGAGGACATAAGACTTTGATTGTGACTGTTGTAGTGAAATTTGCCTTTTCTCACAGTCCAAAGAGAAGTACAGAGAGAAAAAATAAGAATAATAGACATTGAAAAATGCCCATTATTTCAATGTAGCTAATACTTAAAGTAAGATAATGAATAGAAAAATAGGTGTCTTTCAAAGGAATAAGAAAAATGGTCTTGGTAACAGAAATGTTAAGGAATACCAGTTGAAATGAATAGATTTCTTGAGAAAAGTCAAAGTACATTATTTGCTGTCTTTTGACTAACACTTTGCTAATCTTGTGAGCTTCTGCCCCATCCCCTTCTGTTGTCGAATAAAAACTAATGATAACTTCCATGATGGAATAGTGTATTGTGTGCAGTGTAGAAATGAATGTAATTGTGGCTAAGTTAAACAACAGTTTTTCTCTCTGTTAACTCTGATTCTCTATTTGTGATGAGAAAAAATAGCAGAGACTACACTCCATTGAACTGCCCTTCCCACATTTACATCTAATGAACACTGGGTGGAGAATTAAGTGTTCTAGTTCCTTTCACATTTTGGCTTATTTACACAACTATGAGAAAAAATATACATAAAATATAACCCTTTAAAAACTTAAACCTTACTAGAAAGAACGGGGGAAAAAGGTGGAAAAAGGGTTAACACAACTTTCTGCTGTTATATTAAGTACATGTCAGTGGTTGCTATCTTATAACAAGGTAAGATGTGGATGGACAGCTGGGGTTTTATGGGATGCCTCATGGGGTGCTGGCTTGTTTTGTTTAGCCTGAAGCAATATAAATCAGTTATTAGATTAGTTAGATTGGGAATATTGCTACATGTTTGTGTGGCTGGGGATGGGGAGTGTAGAGCCAGAAACTGTTGGCTAAGTTAGGCGAGTGCAATTGTATACTTGTGTCTGGAAATCTAGCTTAAAAGAGAACTTGTCCCACACAAACAAAGAACTTATCCTACATTAGGCTGGGTTGGAGAGGGCGGAATCAATTTCCAAATCCACTGCCTTAATGGAGGAAAAGACAAAAACTCTTAAGTCCTATGGGGAGGCAGACAATATTTGACAAAATTGTTGGTTAAGATATTTGTGACCTCATTTCTTTACATCAGCTCTCTCAAGATCATCTAAGGTGTACTTAAACAAGATTTCTACAGTCCACATTAGGAATAAAATGACTGTTGTTGTGCTTGATAGAACAGTGCATGAATCCATTTTCCCAGCTGTGGGCTATACCTGTGTTACTGGTGGTCTGTACAAGAGCAGTTATGTGACTGAACTTCTGCATGTAGAGAAGACTTTTGGAAGAGAAACCATTGCTTATGCAGCAATCCCTCCTGGGTAAGAACATAACCTGTTTTTCAAACACCTCCCTCACTGACTGTGAGGCTGTCAAACATGGAGTTCTATTTTGTGTAGAACTTGTGTTGAGGGATATGATACAGTTTTAGGTACATTTAACTATCTCTGTTAGGATTGGCAAAGATATCTTATTATTTCTTTGAATTCTTTCTGGAAAAAAAGGGGAAAACAAACCACCAAAGCAACAAACTCCAACCCCAAAAAAAGCCTGCTCTTGGGAGTAAATAAATCAGTCACTGAGTATGTTGAGAATTAATGAAAGAACCAGGACTCAAGGATATTGTGTGTGGTCTAGATAAATATTAATACTATGAATCCTACATACTAACTATGTGTCAACAAGGACACATTCCTAAGATTTATGGGAAGATCAGGTTTTCATTCAATTGATGCCAGTTTTGAAGACATCAGACTTAATAAATAAATGATAATAAACTGTCATTGGGCATATATTTTAGCATTTGACATCAATCATGTGCTAGCTCTGTTGTGATGGGCATAGGTATAAATCTACTCTGCAATAAATTCAGACTCTTCCCTAGAGGAAAAGGTACAAAAAGTGGAAATGAGATTTAATTTTCTGATTTTTCCTGCCCTATTTTTAGTTTAAAATGAAACTCTTTAAGGTATAAGGTAAACAATTTGATCATTTAATTACATACCAGAACTGAAAAGCCTCTGAGTGTGCACAGTAAGAATAAATACATCTTTATCTTAAGGTGTAAGTACTTTTGTGAATTTTCTAGCTCTGAAGAAATAAAATAAGTGTTGCTGAGTAGAGACCCCAAGAGAAAAGTGTTCAAGGCAAGAAAATCAATAATGTTATTTTTGTTTTTGAAAGAAAGTTCTGGTAGCTCAGACTCTCTCTACTCTGAATTGTCTGGTTAAACAAGCTGGGTTTTTGCATGATTCACATTTTGAAAATGCATTTGAAATATTCTCACAAGGACATGTGCTTTTAATTTTTAAGAAGTAGAATATGCTAAATCTTGGAATTAGTTTTGAAATAAAAATTTCTTTGCACATGTAAAAAGTAACTAGAAAGGTGAAACACAGACCTAAAACCCTGATAAATATTTAAGATACAAACTTTAAAAACCATGCCTCAAAAGAAAAGTTTCCTCTGGGAAAATAAAATCGAAAAATTCAACACCAAAACTCCCCACAAAACGAGCCAATAATCTTTAACAACAAAAACTTTACGCAAACACTATGAAAACATCTTAAAGTTCATCTTTTCAGAGGCTGAAATAGGCAACAATTACAGCTAAATGATAAAATTAACGGTGAAATATTTTTAGTATGTGTAATTTTTTAAGTGTGTTAAATAGCATGTGAAATTTTTTCTGCTGGAAGAGCTGATCTTTCAATACTGAACCATATGGCAGTTGCTGGATGCAATAAGGCCATTTCAAGGTGCACAGAACTAGGGGGGTTTCCAGGGAATGCTCCCTCCAGTATTTCAGCCCTGCCATTAGTGCGAAGATGGACATGGAGGTGTCCTACAATCCTCCCACCACAGACAGATAATCAGTCAGGTTTGGACCTGCCAACTCTCTGAAGCTCCATACGCAAAGTGTTCCGCAGGTCAAGGGCCCCGTCCTGCTTCTGTCTGTCCCTCCTTAGAGGGAGGGACACAAGACTCCCTCCCCCTTGCCAAAGTGGTGGGAGTTGGCAGGAGACAGGCGTTCTGCTGAACGCTCAGTCCTTCAGACTTCTTTCCAACCTGCATCCAGTCAAGACGATTCTTTTTGTGAGACCTGAACAAACAAAACCCCCTCAATTTAAATACCTTAAATTAAGCAGAAACAAGAATGATTTGCCTGTGTTGTTTCAAGTTCTTCATTGCTCTAAACTACTTCCTTTCAGCCCTCACAAAAAATACTTCAGCAGAACAGGCAATGATGGAGGGTCCTTAAACACAGTGTTCACAATTTTGAAAGAGCAGCAAACAGCGGCACTCAGAACATTTTAGAAATGACTGATGAGATTTTATGGTGCTTAGGAGAGAAAATATCTGAGTATTCATATGTAAATCTCAGATATTCTCTAGAATGTTGCATTTTAAGTACTGCCATATTTTTCTCTGCAAGTGCATATGGAGTAAGTAGCTGGAGGTAATGTTCCCTCTGGAGACTCTGAAATTTGTTTTAATGTGAAACAAAAATGTCAGAGACTAAAGCTCTCAGGCTTTTTTCTTCTTTTGCAAGGAAAATTCTCAAGGGAATGTGGATAGAAAAATTAATTCTAGAGAGATTAACAAAATACAATTAACCTAGTAAAATCATTAAGTAAATTAGCAAATTGAGTAATCAGAATGTTATTCAGATTTTTGTTTGCTTAATTCTTGCATTAATAGCTTAATATGGTAAGTGTTCAACAAAGAGCCCTCTTTGTCACACTTAAATAAGTTCATGCATTTAGAAGACTTTTATTTAAATTGAAGAGGCTCTGAAAGAAGCTCACCATGCTGGTAATGAATCAAATTTGTTGAACATCACTCTGTTGGGATATAATAAGTCAGTGTTTTTTGTATTTCAGTATATTGTGGGTGTATTTCAGTATATTGTGTGTATATATACACTATCTACTGAAGTCAATATAAACTAACTTTGTACACATCTCTGTATATGTATGTATTTTTCTTTTTCATACTTATGTGCGTTTGTATGAACACAATCATATACTCATCAAATCTCATTCTCAAGTTTCTGGTAGGCCAGATAAATTAGAATTATTTACTAATAAACATGGGAAAATCAAAGTGCTTTTTGCTTTCTTTCCAACAAAGGATTCAACGTTTCAATCTTTAAACCAATCTACAAACTCTTGATATGATTTTCCCAAGCCTTTCTAACTTCACAGTGAATTTAATGTGGAAACAACCCACTAAAAATCCCCAAAACTTTTACTTCTTTTGAAATTGCCAGAATAAATAAGAACTACTATATAATCAATGTCCTGCATGTGCCTCAAATCCGGGTCTAAAGAGGTCACTGTAGGGCAGAAAAGACCACTTATTTTCGGTCTCAATACTACTGTGATGGGTCAAATGGACCTACTGCAGAAAAGTTTTGGCAACTTGTAAAACCTGAAGGAACTAGTGACAAGCTGGTCTTTAATGAGACTGATGCTGGCTAGTACAGCCTGTCCTCACACCCCTGAGAAGCTCTCTGCCACCTACACTCAAAAGCTCCAAACCCTATCTGCTCCACTCTAATTTGCCCCAAGCCACATCCACACTCTTTTGTGGGGAGAAGCAGGTGCGACTTTTGTAGGAATTATAGCTTTCCATCATTTTGGTGGTCAGTGTCAGGGGCACTAGGGTATGGGGTGGGGTTGGAGGAATTTAAATCCATTTAATGTTTTGATGTGAAGGAATCTCCACAAATAGTCTGTCATTGTTTTAGGCAGGTGAATTGACTCAGAGGTACTCAGTCATGAATAATATGAATGAAATGCTGGGTGCTGGTTTAAGGATTTCCATCATACACGGGTGTTCTGTGTCTCTTAGCAATCTCTCAGGCCAGGAAGAAAACAGGAAACACCCCTTGGGTACACTGACAGAGCAGGCAGCTGCCCTTGGTCTACTCCCCAAGCTTCACCATGCCAGAATCTACAGAGTTAGAAAATTAGAGCAATAACAAAAATAATGAAGATGAGAGTAATAATAATAGCCTAGAAAGTGGAATTACATGTGTTGAAAGTAAGTTTGCTACTATTTCTGAGGGAAAAAAACCCTCCACATTTTGCTCACTTCAAATCTTTATCATGTTCCCAATGACTACCACTAAAATATTTTGGACATATGCTAAAAGTCACCAGCAGACTGGTTCCTCCATTTCGCAGCAGTCCTTGCTTAAGGGCTACAGCCAAAAATGAGAAGTTATTGCAGAAAATTTGCTGAGCAAATAAGGTACCCACTTTAGCTGTAGACAGACATGCCAGCAATTTAAGCTTGATGCTTTTACAATTTGTTTTGGTTGTCTGTTGCAAAGATTCTACACAGTTATTCTGACTTGTTAGCACATTCAAAAGGTCAAAGACTAAATTAACCAGCATTCTGATAAGTTTTAATTAATCTTTCAGTAAGAAATACAATTGCCTTCAGGCTTTTGTTGTTCCTGTGTTTAATCAGAGATTAAAGCTTGTAGAGGCACTCATTCAAGGACCTGACCTTTCATATGTTTTCTAAAAACACAGAAGGAGTTACTTTCTTTGATCCAGTTTTCTGGCTACCAAGTCTGGAAAAGGCATGCAAACCCGGGTGTCTGAACAGATGGCTACAGCACTCAATTATATCCATTCTGGGCCAGCAGAAAAGTCACACCAACTCTCTTTACTAGTGTGTCTTTTGAAAAATGTTTTCAAAGATGCTTCCAAATAGTGAAGAGAGACAAATGTCATATGTGTCTAGGGAGCAGGCACTGCACACACGTCTGCAGCCGAAGCTGGTAACACACATCTTAGTTCAGGTATAAAAGCATCAGTTCTTTACACTCTCCATGGGAACTGAAAGAAATGTTAGGAAAAGTGAAATGAAATCACTCTCTCTGAAGCAGGGCAATAGCTTTCAGCATAGATCCTTTCATAGTCCAATGGCAAATAAAGGGCTCACCTACAGCAATAGCACAGACAGCAGGCATGGGAGAACCTCTATTACGGCAATTTTCTTTTTTCCTCTGGAAATTTAGAATAAAAAACTTGGAATTTTAGAAATTGTCTTCTCTCCAGGCGAGGGGAAGAGGAGATCTTATAGGTGGTGATAACCAATGCTGCTGGCACACAAACCAAGGCAGTAGGCACTGACCAGGGGGTGTCTGAAACTGGCATTTTGGGCCCTGTATATGAAATGTGGGCAATTGTTCCTTAGCAGCTTCTAGAGTCTGAAGTTGCCCTCACGTCTCAAAATAGAAGCACGAGGTGAAAAATGTTTTTTTGATCAGGTACAGATTTTTTGATCAGGTACATATTTTTTATTATCAGGTTTTGTTGGCAGTACAACCTAAAGCAGTTGCATCACCTCTGAAGTGGGGAGCATTTGACACAAGTTTCTGAACTCTCCTTTTGCTTCCTGTTTTTTAACACAATCATCAGCCTTTTCTCACTTTCTCCACCAAGTTTCAAAAATCAGAAAATAATGATGTTTCATCTCCCATCTTTTCCGTAGGATCAATATATTGCAAGTAAATCGGTGGATGCTTTAGGCGGCATTAGCAGTGACATCAGGGGCACAGAAGGGTGCCCTTCTGTTCATGAAAGGACTTGCTAACTGCGATGCTGATGGCTGCTTGCACTCATCGGGCTTCAAGGACTCTCTGCCATTTGCTAAAGAAGCCGCACTGTGGTGTCAAGGTCCTTTGCACGGGGTCTGCATGCTTTCATTAACATGTATGGCTCTTTGTCTATTGGGTTTTGGCTAATATAGCTATCACTATGTACCAGTGCCAGTCTATCGTGGCCTTCAAGCCCTTTTCCCCTGCTAGAAACATCTTCACAGTGGACGTGAAAAATCAACTTATATACTGGTATGATTAACAAGTTACTATGGTTAACTCAATAAAATATAAGATGTCAGAAGGATTTCTGCTCTTTTCTGCTTGGAACAGAGGAATTTTCCTTAACATTGTTTAAAGGTGTGCTCTGATTTTCTTGGTTTGGGGAATTGTTACAGTTTTCCCCTTTACATCCTTTAAACACATAAATTAAGAGTACAGTAATGTTCTTGGGAACAACTAAGACTCAAAATTTACATACATCACTACTTAGAAAAACTGACGACATGAAATTATTTCTAAAAAGTCATGAGCATCAAAGCCGAAGTTTTAGAAAGTGATAGAGAAGCTTATATCTGTTTATATCTCATTTTAGCTTTTTTATTTCTGTTTCACAATTCAAATCAGCACTGTTATATTGGTTCAGATGATGGAATGGTAAAATAAAAAATACTAAAATATCTAGAGTCTTACATTTTTTTATTTGCAAGAAGAGTCACAAGGGATCAAGACACACACTGTGTCTCCTAAACAGGCAACAGAGATGACATAACCAGATTTTGCTCACTCTGAAGCTTAATGTGGGGATCCTGCATCCTTCTTCATGTGAAGGAGCTTGGTTCCCTGAAAAAGTCAAAGAGAGCAACATTAGAGAAAATACTAACCCTACGAACATGAGGGTAATGACACTCCCAAAAGTAACTCCATTAAGGCGTGAAGGTGCCTGAAAGCTGAGGCTATAAGACAGTAGTGAATTTAATGCTTGATATTAAGAGGAGGTGAGGGAACACCTCTTTGATAAAAGCAAAGTATTTTCTTTGCTTGATAGAACTATCACTTATAAAAACCAGTAACAAAATCCAACAACAAAGAAATTACCCCCCCCAGCAAAACCAAATCAAGAAATAAAGATTATGTCTCACTAGTTTCAAATTTGTGCACTTGAAAAAATACTTTATAAAACTCTGTGTGTGTACTTTATAAAACTCTGCACTGCAAAGATAAAATTACAGGAAAAATGAATTCAAAAAATATGATGAATTTACTTTATGAAGTTAGTGAAAGATAATTATAATTATGGTTTTGGAGCACGTGGGGAGGGGAAGTAAATTGTTCTCTATAGATGGCATAAGTATTATGGGAAAAGTGATTCCCTCCCCCTGTTTTAAGTAACTACTAGGAAAGGAAATGTGAAGGTACAATATACAAGAATTTACTAAAAAAAATTACCAGAGGTTTTTTTGCCCCCCCTGTAAACAGTATCAAACATTTTAAAAATTGTGCTTTCATTATTTTAGAAAAGTATTTCCTTACCTAAAAAGCTTCATATGTTTTCTCCCTGATCTGCCTGTACTTCACTCCTTTTTTGCACATGAAATTCCTCACCCATAACCTTACACTGCTGGGTACACAAAAATGAATTAGTTTGAAGGGGAAGTTTTGGTGAAATATAGTAATGAAAGTGAAGTAAATCCTCTGCTTATCATCTAAGAAAAAATGGTGTAGTTCACTCTCTGAGCTTTAACATCGTACGCCCTGCAGCAGGTAATTTACAGATGATCAGCACCTTGATACTCTCGCCTCTCATTTCCCTACTTGAACTCCCTTCATTAACCCAGCAATTTGCAATGGCATTGGGTGGTCGATTTATCACAGGACCTGCTCCAAATTGGTCTCTGGCGGCAACAGAGCCTAAAGTAAATTGAATTTCTCGTGCCAAAGTCTCTTTTTCTTTCTTCCCTTTTTTTGTGTTCGCTTGTCTTAAAATGTAATATCATTGTCATGACTCAGATTTGGTAAGTGACATAGCTAGATGGTTAACGTACTATGATATCTAGAATAAATGATGAATCGATTTGAAAGGTAATATTTTACATTAGGTTCTACTAAAAAAATATTTTCCATGTGGCTTCTTGGTTTAGAGTATATTTTTATGTTACTGCAGTATTTTTAAGATTCGTTTGTTTTTGCTTGATAATATTAAGGTCTGAATATTACTGTCCTGGGAGGTTTGAAAAGGATTTTTGAACCTAGTCTATTGTGATCTAATCTAAATCAGAATGTCCCAGGTCTTGCTATGTTTTTGCTAAGTAAATGTCTCTACTCCGGTGAACGTTTTTGTGGAAAGGAACACAATGAAAACTGTTACCTTCCTGGATAGCTTCGTGCCTCAAAGTGCATGACTTTCAAGTATCACCACAGTAATGAAAAACCTCCACTTACTGAAGCCAAAACCTTCTTCAAGCAGCTGAGTTATGCCTGAGCATCCATCTTAACTTTGTTTGAATTCTGATTCTTGATGCTGCTTTTTTTTTCTTTTATTTTTCTCTTTTCCAAAGATTACTCTGTACTCACAGAAAAACCAGTCGCTGAATTATTACTCAGTGAAGAGCAGGATGGTTACATCACCGTGTGATACCAGTAGTTTGGATTAACAGCCGGTTGACATACCCAGGAAGAAGGCCCATGGGCTTTACATACAGGTTTTTATGAAATACGTAAAAAAGACTCTTTTGGATTGACTCTGGAAACTTGATCAGGGAGGGAACCAGGATCAACAGCCCTACTGATTGTTTGGTTTTGCTGTAGGAGCTCAATAGGGAAAGAGCACCTATTTAAGACACATAATGAGCACAGACTATCTTTGCTCTACTGGAATGATCTCTCTGAGCAATTCCTTCTTCCTCTAAGGGTTTACTCTCCAAAACTGATGCTATCTCTTCCCACCATACCTTCTGCATACGCACATACAAAGGACTTTGAAGCAATTACCATCCTTAACATCCTGGAACAATTTAAGAATAAGGCTTGCAAATTGAAATAATGGTCATTTCTATCAACTTTGATTTAGTTCAATGATTGCAAATAACAATTAGTAGTTGGTATTTGAACACATTATCATTGAAAACTCCCCAGCGATTACAGTACATCTAGGTCGTTTAGATGAACAGTGCCACCTATTCCAAGGCAAATGAGCAGGATTTGTGGCTGAAATCCAGGGCCTTTTGCATGCCTTGAATAATCCCTGGAAGTGATTCAGTGCTCTCTTATCACATTTCTCTTATGTGAATTACTGTTTCACCATTTCACCTCTCAAAATGAAAATTCTGCCAACATGTTTGATAGACGAGTAATTTCAAACACTTAAATTTCCTTTTTTGATTCTTTGCAACATCTGTCTATTTTTAATATTTAATTAAAAGTTAGGATAAATATGCAGTTGCTGCAGTGAGCCCTGAGGAGTTTATGGATACCACAGGAATGCTAAGTGCAAAATGAGCTTGTGTACTTACCAGCCATTATGAAGAAGTTCAAAGCCCTTGATGCACTAATTGAATTAAATTTTTCTCTAATATCTATAATTTCTTTTAAGTTTGCTTTTTGCTAAGGTCTGTTAATAAAATATTTGTATTGACCAGCCATTTTCTTAGAAAGCTTCATGTAAAATCAGTATATTGAACACTGTTTCGAAATATTAACCATTATCTTAAACTCTCTCTTTTTTTTTTTTTAAACAAACAAAAAGTAGCAGGAAATCTCAAAGATAAATTTGTATTTTTTTTCTAATTTCATGTTAAGATAATAATGATTTCCTTCTCACTATTTTGATTGTTTTTTATTTTTCTGCAAGGCAAAATAGAAAGGCTGTGCTTTTGGATAGGTACAATTGAGATTTATTTTAAAATAAAGTTTATTTTTAAGCTTTATCAGCATGGTTTCTCAGGATCACAGATTAAATGTCAAGAACTTTAGAACATAGGGTAAACACATTATTTTTTCCAGTTTTATCCATATAAATCACAAATTTCCTTAATTTGCTTCATTCTTACCTGAATTTTGGAGCTTCTCTGCTGTTGGTGCATTTGTATGCCAAGAGTATGACCAAATCTGGTGCTCCTGTAGTGCAGTAGTGATTGAAACCCCTCAGCTGCATTCTAACCACAACAGCATAAGTAAGGAGAGGAATGCTGGTAAATTGCACCTCTTCCAAAAACATAATTCAGAAAGTGCTGATGTCCTCATACCTGCATGTTGTTCCGTACTTCTGTCTGTGTTTCAGTTCACCTTTTATGAAAACCAGATGAAAGTGTTCCCTTGCAACAGAAAGATGTTATGAGCCTATAGTCATTCATAAACATGATGAGTTACATAAAGATGTTCATAAACATATTGCTGAGAAAGTCGTGTTATAAATGGCTTCAGGATAATGGGACTGTTACCTAATGGATAAGACCATTTTCAAAACAGTTGCTAGGATTATGTATTTCATCTTTTTGATACACATATTACAACAGGAAAAGATCATGTGTAATTCTCTCCTCCATAACCTGGGTCTCTGATGTCAAATACCAATTCATATTCTACCTTTAGCTAGAGATAATTTACAGACCTGCAGTACATTTTGTGCAGCCCAGTGGCACCATTATCTAGGCATTTCTACATGTGCTTTTTGAACGCAGTAAAGGCTCCTAGGATGCTGGAATCATTAGGGGCTCAAGAGAAGGAGAAGAAAAAATTCTAAAAGTTGTCTAAATGCAAGTTCCTTGTGCTGGGTAAGTTTATGGTGGAGGTAAGCGAAAGAAGATAACAACAAATCCCCAAAATGTTAAGGTTAAAATTGACAGGTAAAGGTAAAATTGTATGTGGAAATTATAAATACTCTAGGTATATTCTTATGACTCTTCCTGTTGTCAAACTTTTTTTAGATGAACTGGAAAAATGTCCCTTCAGTGGGGTTAATTAATTCTTTCTGTGCATACTTAGGAATCTCACAGTTTTTTTCAGGTTTGGCTCATACTGCAAGTTTCTGTCAGCACTGCTCAGCCAGTCATTGTGTTTGATCCAACAGGACTTTATGATTAAGCTAAAGAACAGATCCAATGAAAAAAACCTGATACATTCAGCCTGTACAAGGCCTCACTTTGTAAAACTGAGCATGGTTGTTTCTGTGATTTCTTCTTGGAGTATATCTATTCTAAATGCAGGTAAAACCCAGGTGTTTCATTATTTTGTACCACACTGCTGCAGTAGGTTAATG
The DNA here is from genome assembly GCA_024865655.1 of Emberiza elegans. Classification (NCBI taxonomy): domain Eukaryota; kingdom Metazoa; phylum Chordata; class Aves; order Passeriformes; family Fringillidae; genus Emberiza; species Emberiza elegans. The sequence continues at coordinate 25,460,859 of JALJVW010001283.1, forward strand.
GCATTGTCCATTGAAACAAATATGAATTGAAACTTACTAGCTGCTGTTTAGAAAAATCCATTTCCTGGTTGAGTTCAGAATGAGAATATAATGCCTTATTTTTCAAGAACTGCCTATTTCAAGGAGAGGTCATGCATGGTACTGACACAAGTAAAGTGAGAGTTAATTTCTTGTCAAAAATGTCAGATGGACAAAGCTTTAGGGCTCAATTATGTCTTTGTACAAGCAGATGAGAGTGAAGAGAAATCAGTTAAGTTTTTCCCTACCCAGTCAATTTTTATCACAGAAATGTCAATGAATTCCTCTTTTTGAAGTCTTTTTGGGCTCACACATGCTGTTTCTAGAACAAATAATTTGTTATTTGAAAAAATAGATTAAAGGACTTTTTTTGAAATGTTTTAATACAGATTTTTTTCTGTGATCTGTGTTACAATTTGATCCCACAAATGTTTGCATTGGTAATCTGAAAAGATCCAGACTCTGCAGCTCCACACTGTTAAGTGGCTCCTCCTGATGCCACTGTGCACAGCCTTTGCCTCCCTAAGCAGTGTCTTCTCTCACAAATAAACAGGAAGCACAGGAGAATGCAGAAGACTATCTACATATCTAATATAAACTGCTGCCACCTTCACCTCTGTCTGTGAGGGTGACTGGCAGAAACATGTAAATGTATCTCTCCAGGGCTATAGAACGTGACACAGTGATCATGCATTAAATTTTACACATACTCTGAAAGAAGAAAATGTAGAGGAGGTCTCACTAACAGCCTGTGTGAAAGTATTACAGTGGGAACTTTTTCCTCCAAGTGCTTTGTGCAATCTTACAGTTCAACTAAAATCGAGGTGTTCAGACTTTTCCTTCAGGGATTAATTATACTCTGCTATAAGAGATGGAAGTAAGAACATTTTTCTGAATTCTCACTGCATAAACCTCAGTAGAATCTCCATCATTGTCTTGAAGTTCTATGCCTATTTCTCTGGTATATTTAATTGCTCTTGTTTATACTTGCAGCCTTTGCTTGCTCTTTCTTGTCTTTCCTGTTCTGACCCCTCCAGTCTATGCATTGAATCCCTGACCACATGTGTGCAGCAAATGTGTATAAGTGGGCCTGACAATGAAATATATCTCTTGGCGTTATCTTTAAAGAATATGCAGACATATTCTTTAAAGAATAAGAAAGAAAAATATCTTAAATGCTAATAAATGCCATCAAAAGCACCCAAATATCACTAATGCAGAGAGTGTTTAAGAGTGGTTAACATTCCATGAAAAAATTCTGAAATTAATATTGTTACAGATATTTTCAGCTTTGAAAAATGATCAAGGAGTTCTACTTATTAAAGCTGATAACAATGGTCTGTATTTTCATAACTGTGAAAGGAAAATCTTTTTTCTTGGACTGATTATGCAGCCACTATTCCTTTTGCTCCTCTTACCCATACTGAGGACACATACTACTCTTCCAGAGTAATCTTACCCATCTTCAGGATTTTTCAGCTTTTGACAAGGTGTCTGTAAATTAATCTCTTTTAAGGTTAAAATTTTTCAGCATTGTCCATAAAGACTTTGTGTCTCCAGATACTCCCACACAACTCTCGTGTCCCATCCAGAGCGTGCAAAGACACAGCTTCTGCCAAATGAGGAAAACTTCCCTTCAATTGGCTGCAAGAAGCAATCCCTCACATTAACAGAGAAATGAGGGGCTCAATCCCTCTCTCCTATCCCCCACCTTACAATAATTATTATGTCTTAAGACCAACAGTACATGACAAAGGGGCTGAGCTCTCTGCAGTGCAGCTGCAGCCAGTTTGTGCTACTTTGACTCACAGGTCGTCCTTGTGTTTGTTTCATTTAAGGGGAGGTTTCATGACAAGTGTCCTGCTGCTACATCTCTGGGCTGAACCTGGTTCACGTTTCCATTTGGCCTTTGTAAGCTAGAAGTTCTTCTGTTTCTGCAGCTCTTCTAGCTCTTCATCTCTACCCTACCCTTTTGTGTAAATGAGTTCTAGATGATAGTGTCCTGATGTGTCACTTTCTGAGTCAGATTGATCCAGATACATAGTTTGCCAAAGTAAATATTAAATTTAAATCCCCTGCTCCTCTTCTTCCTCCATTAGTTGAATCAGAGTAGCATCTGCATCCTTATGAAACAGCTGAGTCAAAGTCAGCCACCTGCATCACTGCAAATACATTTACCATCTGTTTCTTATTAAAGGTTGTCAAATTTACATCATCCAGAACTGGGACTTTGCTGCCAAAGAAGCTGTGCAGAAATGGCACTGGAAAAATAATGAATCCCAAGAAGCTAATCAGAGGAATATGTTAGTTTTACTTCTCATAAAATTTTTATATTATTTGTAGGTATGCTACAATCAGGAGAGAGATGGTAAGAGGTGGCTTTCCCACCTGAAAATTCTGCCTGTAGTCCAAACCAGTTAATATGAACAAAGGTAGAACTTCAAAGAGGCAAAGGATTTACTAGGAGCACTTTGTAAGAGTAAGATAAGGTATGGTGGATGCTACTATGCTTAATCATTCAATTTTTTCCTGCAAGTGAGGAAAGTAGATTTATATAGTATTGCCATGGAGCCATGGCCTTAATGAAACTATCTCAGTATCGAACAGATTGGTAAATCATCACCCTGTCTCCACACAGTATAAAAACTTTCAGAAGTAGAAAGAAGAGAGGATAACCTCCAAAGGACTGAGGCAGGGTGAGCTTGACCTTGGTGAGGACTTCACCTAATTTTTGTCTCAAATTCAGAAGGCTGTAGTTCAAAGACTTGCTGAAAGTCGGGAATAGGTCCATGACCTCTCGTGAAGATGAAAAAAAGGACTGTAATCACAAGCTAAAGGAGACAACTGTGCTGAAACTCACAAAAATAAATGGTCTAAGAGGCTCAATGACTCAAATGCATAAGCCACAGTTACCATTCTCTGTCTTGCTTTTGCGTTAATCAGGATCATGTTCAGTTTAATGTGTTCCTCTTCATCCTACATCAGGAGCAGGCCTCTCTCTGAGGAGAAACTTACAGTGGCAGGTTAGTGTAATTTGGACAGTGATATTAGGAAGCTTCTAGCCATTCATTTGTGGTGTTCTTTACTAATTGCTTCAGAGTGTGTTTGGAGTAATTTTTAGACATGGCAATTAATGGGGATTAGAGTCTTCTAAGGAAGCAGTTTATGTCAGAATGTTGTACTGGGATCACTATCCTTATTACCAAGCTATCATGGGGAGTAGTACATTGTACCTTCATTGTTTGATTAAAAGTTGCTGTTTACCCATTAATGAAAAACAGCTGTTACAAGTGAGCTGAAAACTTGTATGAAGAGGGGATAAAATGAAAGAAAACATGGCCTCTGAAACATGAAACACCACAGTCATAAATTCTTAATACTAATCTTTTGTGATCTCAGCCTGGACACTTGAAACAGCTTAAACCTCTCTTTGGGATTTTGTCATAACACTATCAGCAGGATTGTGCTTGGAAGGGAAGAAGGATAGGGTGGATTCTTGCCTGTAAGGGGCATAAAACTACTGTATCCCATTTAAAAATGAAGTTGTGAGACTTCTAGGAGGTCCTGGAAGTCCTCTTCCATCAATTTCCTAGTATGCAAAGATTTTTTTTAATGCAACTGATTGGTTTAGGAAAGCTTGTTTCCTTTCACATATTGTTCATATATACACATGCTCAGTTTCATGGTAATAAATCTGTTTTTTCAAAACTGAAATCAAATGCCATGAAACAGCTGAGCTTTTTTTTCGCAGGGAGGTAGTCAGGAATCTGCTGAAGAAAACCTGTATCTTCTCATATCTGAGAATTTGCCATAACTGTAAGATATAGTCCCTCAGTTAATGAAACGGACAGGTTTTTCCTTCTATATTTGTTCAGAATCCCTTCTGTCCAAGCTGGTATTGTGTCTCCACTATGTTCTTCAGAAGAGGGGCTCTTTCTGGCACATGTGACAAATATGCTGCCCACACTGGTCCTGTTTACTGCGTTGCCTATATTCATGAGTGAAGTGCCTGATGGCTTAGGCAGGGCCAGTTCTGAGCAGTCCAGTAGAAGAGCTTTGGACATCTAGGGCGACATTTAGGCTAAAATGACAGAGGTTTTGGAAACAGCTCAGGTCATGTGACTGCTGTGTTTTGATCTCACATGTCTTAATCTAATCTTTTTTGGTTCAGCATGTTGCGTCTCCTGAGCCTTTGGAAGAAAAAAGATCAAACTAAATGAGACACAAGTCCAAGATGAGTTTCAGCATTTGGTGTTCTGAGGAAAAACTAGTAGCACCATACTTAGCTAAATCATTTTTCCAGCTCAGCTGAAGTTACAAAAGTAGAAAACCCTTACATCAATATTGCACTACAAAGCAATCTTTTGCTCCTGAGAGCCAATCTACTCAGGTAAAGCAAAGACTATTTCAGATAATTTCTACTGTGAAGTTGAGAAGCCTTATTTCCATTTTCTTGAAAAAATATTGCTCTTGAACCAAAATAAATTATAGAAGGAGAGATCAATATCACCATAATAATGAAAGTAATTTGTGGTGTTCATAACTTTTATGTAAAGAAGGATTATTTGTTTTAATATAATAGTCTCTGACTTGATGGCTCCCTTCTTGAATTTTGATGTGAAGAGCTTTTGGATGAATAAATGCTTAGTACAGAAGGTTCCCAAAACTATGAGCTCCAACTAAGCTGTTCCATAGACAGCCTTCAAAAAATTCACCCTGTATCAATTTTCACACAGGATTGTTAGCTCTGTGTTGTATATATGCTGGATTTGATTTTTTTAGTTGTTTTGCCCCCCAAAATCTTGAGGACTTAGATTGCAAAAGCAATAATGGGAAAACCCTGCTTTTCCCCATCTGATCTGAGGAATGAAACCTGAGTTTAAAGAGAACTGAAGAACTTGTCCAGGACAGATTTGCTGGGAAACCATGAATGGAGTAAACCATAGTTCTGGGACATGTGATTTAGAAATGAACCAAAGCCATACCTGCTATAAGTTTGCAATGTTTTGGCCATTTTGCATACATTTTGATTGTGTTTAGCAAATAGTCTCTGTTTCCTGGTGGATAGAAGGCTGGTGTGCTGTGCAGAGCTTCAACTATAACCAAGCTACACTACTGACTGGTTATGTGCCCTAAAACACAACTATTCCCTGCCTCATTTTCCCTATCAATGAAAGAATGAGGTAACAATTTTCATTTGTAAATGCTTTGAGACCGACAATTACAAATCACTATCTGAATTATAGGTGTGTTGGTAGCATGATTTTTTTGTTGGTTTTTGAGCCACTGAAACAGTTATTAATGAAGTACTTTTTATTGAAACAGACTGGAGCATGTTTAATAGGTTGGGTATGGGCAGATCAGAGTCTGCGTTGACTACCCAGGATTTCCTTTTCAGCTCTGGTCTTCATCAGCCATGCCGCTGGCACTCTTCTGTCTCCTGTGCAGTTATGTGACCAGGGATAGAATAACATCAGGGAGCAAATCTGTCATAAACCACCTGAGCAAAAATATATGTATATCTGTTTATTTCAGCAGGATGTGTACTCAGGCTTGCTTCAGTGCACAGCCTCCCCAGCAGCTCTGCAAGCACAGGAAGGGAGGTGAGTAGACTAGAGGGGAGGGCAAGACTCATGTCAAGTAGTGGTTGCCTGCTCACTTGTTAAATTGCAGTCCATGGATCACCCTGTGAGTTTGCTTTGAGGAATTTTCAGGAAAAGACTGGTCTTCTGGCTCTCCAAGATTTCCATTCAGTGAAGTGAAACTTTAAGAATCAAAGCAAAGCTCTCCTTGAGAATCCTGCAATAAACAAATGACTGGGTACTGAGAGACATTCATGGAGCAAATAGGCTCTTTTGTTGAGGGGCTGTGCTGCACAGCATTCTCATGAGTCCAGCTGCTCCTTTTCACACTGTACATCGGAGAATACTCTGTATTCTCTTAGGTCAGGAGGTCCCCAAGAGCTGCAAAAAACCTTTGTATTTCTAACTCACCTGTCCTTGTTAATCTGACAGACTTTGGGCTGTTGTGTCATATATGAATTCCAAATGCAGGTGCCCAGGGCTTTTGGTACCATTTCAGTATAAAAACGTGTACATGTGTAGCTCTAGTGAACACTGAAGAGCCCTTTGCAGAGCTCCTTTTTGGTGGGGCAGATGATACGATTCATGGGACCATTCCACAACCCACAGAGTCCCACTGCTCTTGCTTTTGACTCAGCTGATCCTCATCTTTGAAGCTGTTCGCTGTAGGCAAAGACACTACCCCAAGATTTGGCCTTCAGTGTTGCACTGCCTGTGAATAACCTGCAAACAATATGAGGATTTCATAGGCTAATTTCAGCTCACATTTCTTTTTCAATAGACTACCCATGCGTTCGCTTTAAAAGATTATCTAAATCATGAAACACTGCTTAAATATTCTGACAACAGGATTTAATCTGGTAGGTAAATCAAGTCAAATAGAGATAGCATTTTTTCCCACCTGGCTTCTGCTCTCAACTTTCTAATTATAATAACCTTAAGCACCTTATGAAGTTTCATTCACATCACTTGGAAATTAAATGAACTATTAGTTAGTGTAGGATTAGAGTAACATCAAAGCCCTTATAGATTTTCAGCATTATGCAAAACCTCTCATTTTCCTTTTGACTTAGAGCACCATGAAGATGATAAGTTGCATTCAATAATTACACCAGCAGTGTTCTTTCCTGTCCATGGGTAAGGCTGAGTCAGCATTTCTATTATAATCCCATCATTTCAAAAGATTTTATTACTCCTCCATAAAAATTTGTTCTGGGATAGAATTTGGTATTAAACTTTCATCCTAGGATAAAGAGAAGAAAAACTATTTAAACACTTGGTGTCTGCTTCCTGCTTTTAGAGATAGTATGTGCATTTTAAAGCAGTCAGTCAGTGCCTGAAAAGTCTCTACCAGTTTTGCAATTCAAAACCAGCTCTATATCCTAGAGTGAATGTTGGCAGGTTGCTATTAGTCTGCTTGGTGGATTTGTTCATTCTCCTTCCTGAAGCAGAGAAGGGACAAAGGGTCACAAATACAAAGCACTCAAATCTCAGAGTAAACTTCGCCAATGACCTCTGACATCAGGGCTACTGCACTGAATCCTCTGACACAAAACAGTGGTGAGATTGAAAAAAGGAATATGTGCAAGGAGCGAGAAGGGAATAAAAACAAGCCTCTGGGAAAGGTTCAATGCTTTTAAAACAGCTACATAGATCTTGTGCACTGTGTTCACTAAAAAGAAAATGGTTACAAGAACAGGACGAAAGGCTGATGGAGTTTTTCACTAGTGAGTAATGCTCTGGTAGCTCACATTAGTAACATGTATCCTAAAAGTTGGATGAATTTTCTGGGGTGAATTGTGTAGGGGTGGTTGAGGATATCATACTTATTCATTAGAAAATAATTGTGTTGGCAGAAGAGTAAGTTATAAAATCTAAGTAGGGTATCCTGTGGCAGCATTTTATAAACCCTTCCTGTAAAGGGCTAACTCTTCAAATGGCTACCAGCAGCTATAGACAGCAGGTTGTCAACAGAGAATGGCCCTGCAAATGCAAGGCTTAAACATAAAGAGCTGTGAGGTAAGTGCAGCACAGCTGTCTTCTCTGGAGGCTCACCAACAGAGCATGTCTTTGGGTACTGTAATTTGATTTTCCCTTCTTACTGCAGGCACTGTGTTGTCTTTGCTCTAATTATAGAATCAGAAAGTCACAGAATCATAGATGCATAGATTGGCTGGATTTATCTCCAAGGATCATCTGTTCCAACCCCTTTAGCACTAGCAAGACATCTTCCACTTACCCAAAGCCCCATGTAACCTAACCTTGAACATTTTCTGTGATGGGATATCCATCATCACTCTGGGCAATGTGTTTCTGTACCTCATGACCCTCATGACCCTCCCTAAAAAAAAAAAAAAATCATGATGTTGTACAATCTAAATCTGCCTTCTTTCAGTTTCACACTGTTGTCCCTTGTCCTGTCACTACAGACCATGGTAGGAAGTCTCCTTCCATCTTTCTCATAAGCCCCCTTAAAATACTAAAAAGCTGTAACGTGTTCTTTCTGGAGTGTTCTCCAGGCTGAACAGTCCCAACACTCTCAGCCTGCTTTCATAGGAGAGGTGCTCCATTCCTGTGGCCATCTTTGTGGCCTCCTCTAGACCCATTCTAGCATATTTTCCTCTGCTGGGGCCCCAGAGCTGGATGCAGTGTTCCAGGAAGGCTCGCACTAGAATGAGAAGAGTGGTAGAATCCCCTCCCCTGCCCTGCTGACCATGCTGCTTTTGGTGCAGCTGACTTTCTGGATTACAAATGCACACTGCTGACTCATGTCCATTTTTCTATCCTCTGGTCTCCCCAGATTCTTCTTGGCAGGGCCTCTGTCAAGCACATCCCCCAGCCTGTATATGGGGGTTGCCTTGACACACAGGGCCATTCTCAGAATGATGGGATTCTCATCTGAAGGGGCATTCAGGTCAGACCCATGCATCCAAAGGCCATTCAAAAAGCTATCTATATTTTGACACAGTACTTCTCATGAGCCTTGAAACTTCAGAACTCCATAACCAGTCCTGCATCTAGGCTGTTAAGTCAGTTTGACCCAAGCTGTCTTCATGCAAGAAGAGAGTGGCTGCAGTTTTTATCATATGGTAATGTCTTGTGTGAGTATAGGGAAACTCACACAATGCTCTGACTTCAGGTCCAGGCCCACCTCTAAAGTAAATTCTGTGGAGCAGTGACTGCAGATCATGTGTGGTTAACATGCACATGGGTTGGCTGACACCAGCAGTCATGTCTGGGAGAGGTTCCATGTGTAACCTAGAATGGTGAGAGATGAGTTCCAAGAAATAAGAGCTGTAATCAACATTAGGCCATCAGCCAAATCTCCTCAAAACTCTTTATTTTAAGACATTACCTGTCTTAAACTTCCCAAAGTTATCTTGCCCCTCCAAACTTTTGAGGTGAGAATCCAGTCACATGAATAGTGACTCTCTTGGCATGTAATGTATTTTACCACAGCTCTGGCACCTTTCCTGGACCAGTGCTGCATGCTTTTATTTTTCAGATCTGTTTCTTAGAAGAAATTATCTAGGTATTTCAGTTTCAGCTAAAGCACTGGGCTACTGTGCTGCATAGTGGATCATGTCATCTGTATAGAGCAACTGGACCTTGACTTTGTACCCAACACAGGTACCATGGCTCTTTCCTGACCCCTGGCTCTGGCCCATCTTTCCACTCCCCCTCCACTGTTTCTGTACTGTTTGCACAGTGAGCTCTATGTGCCTCGGATTATCTTTCACATTGCTTGAGTATAGGATCAAAGTCTGAGGTGGCCTGTCGGCTTCTCTAGAGTGCAAAACAGCTCAGCTGAAATCAATTTACACTAAACACAGAACACTGGAGATGAACTTGGTATTGTATGGTGGATTTATTTTACTGCTGGGCACTTCAGGCACCTCAGAACTGGCCAATACATCCGTTTCCTCTCTAATGAATGCAGCTAGAAGCCCAAAGAGGCATAGCTGCAGAGATGTGAAGTGGCTGTGTAATAGGAAGCACCAAACCTTTGGGTGTCATGCTGAAGATAGCCTGCTCGGTGATGCTGCATTGGTCTGCAGGACTATCTCCCATTTGCCTGAGCTGTGACAATTGTTCAAAATCAAAATCTGTCTGCAGTAACTGTGTTATGCTTATTTGCTCCTAAATTAGAGACCTACAGAGAGGAGATCCTTGGTTAAGGAAAGACATTGAGCAGAAAGGACTCCTGAGTGAAGAACTGTATTTAAGCTACCTCAGTTTGAGCTAAACTGCTAAGAAGTCTGTTAAGTTACTGACAGAGTCATTCTTCACAGCTGTCAGCCCTTATCCATACACTAGGAGGATCATTAATATGACTAAAATGGAGCATCTGTCAGTCTTGTGCTAACATGGAGCATACTTACCATAAATTCTATGTAAAGGGAGCTGGGTGGTAAATGCTTAGTGTTTGCTTCAGAGAATGGTAAAATTTTACTACATTTAGCTTTTGTCACTGTTGCAAGCTTTTCCAAAATGTTCCGTATCATGCATTTGTAATGAGAAAGTGACATGCATTTTCTTGCTTCTCAGTGTCAGGATGAAGCAAAGGAGTGGCAAAATAATGAAAGCTAGGAAGACAAGCAAGTATCTACTGCATTTTAATTGCAAAGCTATTAAAATCAGGTTGGCATAAGTCAAAATCTCTTGCTGTTACACTCAAAAACAATGTGAAAATCTGGATAGAAAAAAACAAAATCAAAAGACATGAAGTGTGTATTCAAGAAGCTGTTTTATAAACATTTAAGTTTGAACTGTTTAGTTGAATAATGCACTGCTCTGAAACTGCATATCGGAAGAAAATTGTCTGAAGAGTAGTGCTAAAGCATCCTCTCTAGCCACAATGATTTTATAAAACCCATCTGATTTTATCAGGTTTTAGTTGATGACTTTTCCAGTCCTACAGTAATGTTTCTCTAGTCCTTTTTATAATGTCATGGCTCATTCCTGAGTCTCACAGATATTGCTGTGGTTTGGAGTTTTTTGTTTTGTTTTGTTTTTTCCTCCTTTTAATTTCTCTTTTGGCCTTCAAGGTAGAGAAAAGATTAATATTTTTGTTTTGAAATTGCCAGAACCACTTTTATCCTGGAGTCTGCTCCAGCTTCTGCTATGATTGTTACTTGACACTTAGATTTAAATTTTCATGCTTTCACACTCTTTATTTTTGGTCATTAACTCTAGATTATATTTATTTCCTCAATCTGTATTATTTTTTGTGTGGTAGTTTACAAAACTCTTAAGTAGATTACCCCTGCATTACCCTGGTGGATTTTGATCAAAACATGTTATTACTATTCAAATAAATGAAGATTACATGGCCCAAAGTCCTGAATCTAGCACTGTGGAAACTGAGCCTGAAATAATTAATCTAAATATTGTAGATGGAATTATAAAGCTCAGAGGAAAGTGGCTTAATTCTGGAAGCATATTTTCAGAACTCTTCTTGCCTTTGAGCTGGAATAGATGTGTTCTGTAAAAAATAAGTTCCCTTTTGTCATTTTAAAGAGATGATTTTATGGTGTTTTAGGCTGATAGGGACTTATTCCAGAGCATTCTTAAATGACCACATAACCATGCATGAGCAACGAGAAACTGGGATGGAAGTTACTTCCTGGCACATTTTCTTCTTAGCTCTCTATGGTTTTTCCTCATTCTGATTCACTTTATGAGAGGAAGAGTAAGATGGAGCTAAACTATGTGAGAAGCAAACAAAAGCTTATTGCAGGGTTATGGCTATAACTTTTAAAATATGCCGACTCTGACTCCCTGTTTTGTACCTCCCTGTTTTGTGCCACAACTAACAATGAATGAGAGACTAGGAAAATGTTTCCCTTAGCTCAGTTGAAGCTCTAATTTCAGTGAAAATGATATAAACCTCCAAACTGTTTAATGATGGAGTTGAACTAAGTTGGACTTACTGCTCTTCAGTAAGCACCAGATATAGACAGGGGATAGGGGAATTGAAACTTCTTAACTGATGTTTTCAAAGAAATCTACCTTTTTACTAAAGCCCAGTATTAAGATGTGGGGCTATCTGGTGATTGTTTTCTTAAGCACAGCTTTATTGTAATTATGCTATGATCCTTCATATTCATAGTTGGTGTTACTCTTAAAATTGCTTAAGAATAAAAATAAACCAAAAACATGGACTTAGCAGCTTTTCTCTGGTGTTTGGCAAACTCTCCTCTTAAGTTTTGGGACATACATGCTGACACCTTGATTTCTGAATTAGTGCTCCAAGTTCATAATTTTTTCATGGTTTTATTAGTTCTTCAGGCTTTCTAAGCATTATTTACATGTTCATAATAAATTTTGTTTGGCCTTGGGATGCACAAAAGTGGATTTAAAAGGTGATAGATAAAGAAAGAAAAAATAACTCTTCACATTTTTGTTTTGATTTAAGAAGAGCAGATTTTCTACATATTTTAAATGTCCAAGCCCTTCTATTGTTCTCTTCTTGCCTCACTGGCAATTCAAATCTTCTCTGCTTTGAAGCAATATGGATTACCAGAGTGATAATGAAACAGTCTTATAAAAAGGACTAAAAGATTAAGTGATTCAGGGAAGAGTTTTTTAGCATGCTCAAAACAACCTGTCTTGCAGTACATTACCCTAATCATTTGGTGGCAACAAAGCAGTCATCTTAAAAAGGAAGTGATTTGATTATGCCAGCCGACTGAAATGTTTTCATATTGATGGAAGAAATGCTACATTTTCTAATGAAGCATTAGGAAAGGGACAAGAAACATTTTTGACTAATGACAAATGTGGAAGAGGAAAACAGCTAAATTCTGAAAGTACAGATCTTTAAGGAATAAATATTGGGTTTTAGAGGGAAAAGGTGCTAAAGAAAAAACCTGCTTGTCTCTCATGATGACAGACAGCTGTGAGAGTGCGCCAAGGTACTCTGTGAAACAGAGATATCAATCCACTTCTAGACAAGTTAGATCAGGTACCAGAAACAGTGTCAGAGCTTAAAGTTATTCTACCAATGCAGATATAGTGTCTCAAGTTGGCTAAGATGTGTTGACCAAGTTAATGTGGGTTAATCAGGCAGCTCTTGTAGTTGTCTCACAGAGGCTGTTTATCAAAACATATATGGTAACAAGTTAACAGGTGACTTCTAACGTGGCAGCTAGGATGTGTAGCTACAACCAGTTTGGGCTTCACTAGAGGAATGTGGTGGCATTGTGCACGTCCTATATTCCTTAGTCTGAACTGGGCTGTGTTGTGTAAAAAATTAAAATCTCTACTATTCATTAAACCATCTAAATTTATTATATTACAATCAGTCTATACAGAAACCTAAAATATTGAGGAAATAATTTTGCAGAGCACAACTGTGTAACTAAACTCTTTTCCCAGGCACCTACATCTCAGTGAACCATGATTGATTAGGGTTAAATACTTCAGAGTGTTACATTCTCCATTTATCAAATGAAGGGACAGATGCACAGTCTTGAAAGCAATAATTGACATTTCACATATGAAACTTCAAACAATGACAACTAATTAATTATAGCTCATTTAAGCTACAGAGTAAAACTGACTTTGGCTTTTACATCATGCTTTCCTACAAAACAGATTTATTTTCCCCAAAACGTGTAATGAGTGTGGGCTCTTCAGCTGGATGAGTCTTCAGATTGGGTCCTCAACATCTTTATCCGTTTTTCCAGCCTCTCCATCCATTCATTTCTGAGCCTAGGGACAGAAATATGGATCAGCTTGTCCTCATAATTTTACACAGAATGGATTTTATACTCTTCATCTTTTCCACTGATGATATTCTTTGGTGTTCTTTCCCAATTGTCATGCAAATTTTCCTGCCGCTTTAGAGCTCTTTGGTGAATGGTACTTCAGGACAAACTCTTAAATCCCAGTGAGAGGTCACCTGTGCTTTGTGGTTCATCTCCATCTCCAGTGTGCCCTCTCTCAAGTGCCATAGTGATTTGTCACCTGCGCTGGAGATTGCCTGCTGCCACCTGCTGGGTCACATCACCCAGCACCTCCCCAGCCTCCCTCCTCCTCTGTCCTGCTCAGCTTGAAGACAGTGCGCATCTTGATGTTTCTGTTAGACACATAACAGGTAGCTTTCAGTAATATGTGGCCCTTTGTTTTCTTTTTGATAATATCTAGGTACCACAGAAATACTTACTCAAAGAGAAAAGAGAGGAATTTCCCAGTTGAGGAGTTGCAACATTGAGATTAGTTTGGTCACAAATGGATAAAACATGCTGGAGACTAATTCTAGTGTTCCTTCATCCAGGGTTAGTAATGTAAGGCTGTCCTTGCTCTAATTTTTCAAGTATCAATGCAAAGAGAGGTATGAGGAAGGCTTTTGGAAATTGCTTTCTCACTAGATGACCTCAAGACAAAACATAATAAATATCAAAATCATATATCTTTGCATATGCCTTCAACTAACAGAGAGTTGATGTGAAGTAAAACTGTGCTGATCTTGCTGCAGACTGCTCTTTCTTGCAGTGACTGATCAAAGGGAATATGACTAGGCTGCATAAGTTAGATATGGCTATGAATGGTGGTTGCCTCAGTCAGTATGCTTGGATCATCTGCTTTATAGTGGATTTACCATATAAAAATTAAACAGTCTTAAATAATTCAAACTATTTGCTTGTGAAAGGAAGGCTACAGAGTAAGAATATGGGCCAGGTACACATCTGTGACAGAAGCCTTTATGTTCAAGACAAGTCTGCACTGTTAAATATTGTCCTGGTAATTTCAGAAAGTTCTATGCTTTGGACTCATTATGGAACCAGAGTGAATTATTCTCCAATCCTATGATGTCATAGCTTAAACATGTTAGCGTTACATCCTAATTTGGGAAGCTTTGTTATTTTCCATAAACATAAATTACTTTCAGATTTCATTGCATGACTTAATTATTGGCATTACTTTTTAAAGAAAAATAATTACAATGCAAACTCAAGTAAGCTTTCTGGATGCAGATTACCCACTTTGTCAGAGCGCTTCTTCGTTGACGTTCCTTTTCGTTTTGCAGATACTGAGTTTGTTGTTCGATGGTCTTTTCCCAGAAGTTCCTCAGGTCGCTGGTTTCACAGCCCCGCACTTCATGTCGCATATATTGGCTATTCATTTTCTCTAAAGGAAAAATTTGAAACGACTGTAGGACAAGTTACTGCTTCCTCATCCATTTTCGTGGCTAAAGCAGATTCTTGATGTTTTGGGCTTTCAGCATTAGGGTCACACAGTCCTTTTTTTGGTAGGATCAGGATAACTGTGAGCATGACTCATTATTTAAGCTTTTCTTTCCTAGCTCTGACACTTAAGGATATGCTGTCTACAGTGATCTGAATTCTTACTTGTGTACCTAAAATATCTCTCATCTCCATCTGATTGTGACATTTATGTTCACAATCAGGACAGAGCTCTTGTATTCTGTAATTTAGCAATTAGGATACTTTTGACTATACTCACAAACAAAAAAAATTCATATCAATTGGGATTTTTTTTCCCATTATTTTCATGTCTCTAAAATTTTAAAGTAACTATTGTTCTGATGATTTGCCTTTAATCATTCTGGTAATTAGTTTTATTTAGAAATGTAGAAAATTTATATATATAAAAGTACGTACATAATTTCATAAGATGATGACTTGCAAAACCCACCTACTTTTAGGTTTACTAATTATTTTCCCCTCTTCTTCAGATAGATTCAAATTCATTGAATATATTCTTGTATCTGTGATGATTCTGTACTTTCAGCTTTAGTTAATGTCATCTTAAAATAAATTCTGCAATGAATCTTATCCTAGGGAAAGAATATTTGCCTCAGGATGACTCTTTGTGGGCTAACAGTAAATTCCCTGTATGCCACATTGCAGCCAGAAAATTGCATCTTTACTTCCAAAACTTCATTAAATATGAAATTAGTATATCCATGCTGTCTTTCAAATTGCTATGTGTTTTTACATGAACATGTCATTATGATATTTTCCAGATAATTTAATTTTTTAACAAGTATTTAGGGCCCTCTCTTGCATTGTTTGAATTCATGGAAATTATTTGCAATTTATTTTAATCAGAGCCATAGAGAGATAGTAAACAAGCCCCTCAAGACCAGCTTGGAAAAGCTGGAAGAAACTGCTGCCATTCCCCTGCTAGGCATCATAAGAAAACACAAAACTGGGAACTCATCATCTTTACATAATTGGCTGTTTTGTGAAAAATTGACAGACATGTTATAAAGACTCTGTGAGCAGAGGATAAAATCAGCCCTTCTGAAGAGGTCCCCCTTTTTTGCTGGGATTTCCCTGTAACTCCCCGGTAAAGCCTTCACACGTCAGTTCATGGCCTCCAAATAATAGGAGCATGATACTTGAGCCCAACTCTTGCAGAAAAGAATTACTGAGCATATTTTCTGGTCCTGAACAATTTATAGCTGGATGTATAATTGTTGACATTAGTCTGTAATGTGAATTGCAAGTATTGCTGCGCTAGGGGATAACCAATTTCAGGTCAAAAAGTTCACTTAATACATGCGCATGTTTTCATAAAATTTATGTATTATATAAATATACACATATATATCAATGCCAACCCAAATATTTCTTCCCAGCTGGCAGTTACTACCCTTTTAAACTTTTTGTGTACTAGGAGTAATCTTCAAAGGTATGAGGAACATATGGTAAAAGCCATCTAAGTAAAACTAATGGACTTTCCACCCTAGAAGTTAATCTCTAAGAATAACTCTTTCTGAAGTGCAGGAAGAAAAATTCCCCTATATACCTGGGGCTCCAACATAAACTGCCAGGAAAAAACGTCTTCAGGTTTCTTTATCAGAAGAGATAGCAAATCATAATAACTTCATCCTTCTGAATTATTATGAATACCTGTCTAATATACTGTGGATGCATCTTTTTTACATATATGTATGAGGGTAAATATCACTCCTTTATAAGGAAAAATTATGGAACTCATTTTTACAAGGTGTAATTGAGCCCAAGCATATACTTTCAGAATATACATATCCTTTACTGGTTTCTAACGTTATGCCTCCTGATATGAATGGATATGTTCTTGGTACTGGGTTTAATGCATTTTGTAGATGTGTCTTTCTAACACCTGCCCCCACAGCAGAAAAAATCACAAGGAAAACATTTAAAGCCACTAAAAGGGATATTCAGAAGTAGTTTCCATTGTTATTCACTTTACATCTGGTGCTGGCAGTATTTAGAAGAATGTTAGAACTCTGTTGAGACTACAAAGTGTGTGTAATGCTATCCATTACAGCTTCAGGGGCTAATTTTTTCCTCTTTTTTTCTTTTTTTTTCCTTTTCTTTTTTTTAGGTGTGTGAGGTGGAGCAGGGACAGGAATTAGTATTTTTCTCTGACTGTGATCTATTGTATTTTCTTTGTGTGTGTTTGATCAGGCACACCATTGTCCAAGTCATTCTTTCCTAACCTTTTATACTGTCTTAAAATTTGGTGCCAAATTTTCTCTTCCTCAGCTCTTTATATTTGTTTTCATTTCCCCTATGGCTGGAGAACTCTCAAATATGTACCAGTAGGATCAAAGTTACTGAACACATCAGAACTTCTGCATCATAACTAATCCTTATATGTCGTTGATAAACACAATACGTAAATATGGAAGCATTTGCTTCTCTGAACTGTAGAATCACCTTATCCTAAATTACCTTATATTTCAAATTATCTGTTTGAACCTGTTCATGGTGGCTGTAGGAACTGCCCAATACCTCCACTGAAATAACTCACATGGTTTCTTTTGCCTTTATGCGTCACGTGCATAGATGTTTGAACTCACCTCTGTCCTGCCATCCATTTTATAAACCATAAACTTTCAGTGCATGTGAGCAGTCAGGGATATCAGACCTAGTCTATCACTATTTCTCCAGCTCTGGTGTTTTTCTCTCCTACTTCAGCTGTTTTCAGAGGAGTGTAACAGGACTTAAGCCTGTATCATGACTTTGCAGCAGCAGTTATCGCCTGGAAACAGTTTATTTTCATGCCTTGAAGCCTCATTCAGAGTAGTTAGGATAAGGGGCTTCATTTAATAGGGAAAGAGAAGAATGGAAAAGATTTCAGGGAAGCAGCCTCCAAAGCAACCTGAACAAATAACCTCGGTATGATGCAACAGGTGAGCAGAAACATGCTATTAAGGCACACAGGCAGTTGTGATACACTTTTATAGACCTTGCAGTTAGTTCTGACTTAAACTGCCCTGCCACAGCTAGGACCAAATAAACTTTTTTAAGCCTCTGGTGACAATCTTTCAAGAGAACAATAATGAGAGGCTCAATCTGGTAATCTTCTCTGACAGGGGTGGTTGCAAGCCAATGGACAAATGTAGGCACTCTCAAATGAAAGGAATAACATGATAACCTGTAGGAAGGCTTTATCCCACACATGATAACGATGACTGCTAATTTTTAGATTTAATAATTTTAGAGCAAGTTGATATTATCTAGCCTCAATTTGCTAAAGGATGTCTTACAAAGTTAGGGAAGCTGTGACACTAGTATTGTTAGCTGGAACTCAGAAATTATATTGCTAGAACAAAAGAGGGATGTAAAATCAATTTGATATGACATCTCGACTTCTATGTAAAAGAAAAATCAATAGTTTGAGGCTAAAATTCACTGTTTCTGTGAGAAAATACTACCACCACCAGAAACACTTTTTAATGTAGAGAATTGGAAGTCAAAAGTTTCTTAGGCAGAAGAAAGAATGTAAAGAAAAGTGTGGAATTTCTTCCTCTAGTAGAACACATTGTTATATGAAATGTAGTTTTAAAATTTATAAAACTTTTAATGAGTCAGGAGAGCTATTTTTCCTCCTTCTTGTGTTTCTTACAAAGCACAGTCAGTCAGAGTTTTCAGGGTCTTATGCATTTCCCTAGAAATAATACAATATTTTATTGTTCTGACTTTACATGGACCATGCTTTGTGACTATGGTTATTATATATTCATTGAATTATAAAAATTGGATTATATATATAGGAGAGAATACCATCTATGCCGATGGTGCTGTTTGATGTAAAACCAATCAGAAATCTGTTTTAATTTTGGAAAAGAAGACTAGCGATCATTTTCATGATTCCCCTCTTTTTCCTTGGGTCTGGGATATGTCATTTATCTTCTGCTTCTGCAGTTGGCAGTAATTCACATCTCAAAGGGCTGACTGATCCTTCCTTTGAGATCCTGCCTAGGGAAGCATGCTGGTTTCAAGTCTAACTTGGGTCTCCAGACTCTGGTTGAAACTCTTCAGAGGCAGAAGAGAGCACTTTAGTTTAACGCCCTGTACCCTTTGGTTTGTGTGGCATGTTGTACAGTGCAGTTTCTCTCATGAGTGCCATTCATGAGCAGCTTGTGGGAGAGGTTTCTCACAGCTTGCTCTCACAGCTTCCTCTTCCTTTCTGCCTTGTTTATGAGCAGTTTTGGGAGGAATTGATCTGGAGCACCAGCCTGAGGATAGGGAAGGCTGCTACGGTCTTCAGGTGCACACAAGTCCTTAACTGCCCCAGTGTCAGCAAAGATGTATGACTTTCCATGTGTACTGGACAATTTTATTTTCATTTCCAGTTTGGCATTACTACCAATCTGCATTTTTTCCTTTGCAAACAGTATTGTCTGGAGCTTGCTATGAAATGAGGGCATTCTAGGCAAGTTATTATCCTGCCACCAATATTTCATATTTTGGCAGAGTTTGAAATACATGCTCTTACCAGAGTGTGGTCAGTCAGGGAGTTATTGTTTGGGTATAAATTTCAATCAATTTAATTGCATTTCTCCATATATTGGGAATTTTCTGTGTATGAAAATGACAACCATACTGACAGATGATTGAGCAATACTAGTAGGAGTTACAGGTGTGCATCTAGCAAATTATTTCTGACACATACATTAAACAGTTTTAATATTTGAAAATGTTTTCACTCAAGTACTATGTAGCAACCTCTAATCAACTATTATCCTTTCTCCTAATTCCCACAGTCCTTTATTGCCTTTCTGTGAGAAGTGATGAATCTGAGCCTGTTTTTTCTAATAAGGAGAATAGTTCTTCAAATGCTTTGCAATTGTAGAAAATTTGGACAAGCAAACATATTAAGACAAGGCTTGTAGTAGTAGCTACATGGGTTTTGCATCTCATACTGCTATGGTGTCAACATCAATGTCTTTGAATGGCATGCACTCTGTTTTATTCTGTCCTTCTCATCTGATAGGCTTCAGTTCTTTTCATCTGCTTTCACTTTTTTCTGGATATCAGACACCTGAACAATGGAATTATCAAACTGGAGGGAACAGATTTTGTGCCTTGATTTTCTGTACTAGAGGGTTCAGCAATCCTTTGGCTAAAATTCTTAAAAGTTTCTGAACAAAATGTTTGAGGAATCAATTCTTACATTTTCCTCCAGGTAACCCATTCATTCTGCTCCCATGCCTGGTTTTTTATATTTTGCTACTTGCTGCCTTCAATTCTGCACTATCTCTTATCCCTCAGCCTGCAGCTGAGGGATTCTGTGAAAGGTCCCTTGGATTTTCCCTTCTCTGGCATCATGTCTACTGAGTTTCCCATCACATCCTCTTCACCTCCCATGCCAGCCCTCCCACATAACCTGACTGATTTGGACCTCTGCTTTCAAACACCTTTCTGGCTGGTTTCCTCACCTCTGTTGCTCCATCTAGAAAAATCTCTTTCCACTTCTTGCTGGAGCTGCATTTGATAAGTGATAGAGTAAGTTGAGTTGGAAGGGACACACAAGGATCATCAAGTCCAGCTCCCAACCCTGTGCAGTACCAGCCCCGAGAGTCACAGTCACACCATGTGCCTGGGAGGGCTGTCTAAATTCTTCTTGAACTCTGTTAGGCTAGTGTTGTGACCACTTCCCTGGGGATCCTGTTCCAGTCCCCAAACACCCTCTGCATGAAGAACCTTTTCCTGATATCCAGTTTTAACTTCCCCTGGCATAGCTTCATACCATTCTCTTATGTCCTGTTGCTGGTCACAAGAGTGAAGAGATCAGCTTCTGTCCCTCCTTCTCCCCTCATGAGTAAGTTGTAACTGCAATGAGTTCTGTCCTCAGTCTCCTTCAGACTGAACAAATGAGGTGACATCAGCTGCTTCTCATTAGGCTTCTCCTTCAGGCCCTTCATCATCCTTGTTGCCCTCCTTTGGATGCTCTTTAATAGTTTAATACCTTTTTCACGTTGTGATGCCCAAAACTGCACTCATGCAGGTATTACTAAATGATCCCTGGATAGCCTTTTCTTCACCCCTCTGCTACCCAGGTTTTACTACTCCCTGCATCTGGCTCTCTGTGGTGGCTGCCTGCATTCCCATACATTCTCCCACCAGCACACATAAACAGGGTGTGGTGGCAGTTGCATAGAGGTGAGCAATAGGCAAACAGGTATTCAAAAGTGATATGCAATAGATAAATGTCCAAGTGCCTTTCCTGAGCTTTCTATATATTCATTTGACTTTTATTGACTTCTAATTTTCAGTATCTAAGGCATATTTAAAGTGGCTGCGGTTTGCTCACAAGATCAAATGTTGTTTCTGATCATTAGAGTTTCCCCACTGTTGGATACATTTGAAGCCTGCTCCTATGAACTACTGAATTCATAATATCAAGCATATAGAATAAATTAATATTTATTGGTCAAGGATCTTGAATGCACTTTGCTTTGTTTGATTTTTGAGTACAGAAAGACTTGGTGGAGGATCAAAGAAGATAAATTTTGCCCAGGGCTCATGTCCTTTATTAGATCATCCAGTTCAGAGAAAACATGCAAGAGAAATCTTTCCTGATTCATGTGAAGGTGTCTACCATTGAATTAAAATGCCTCAAGGCAGCAGATCACAGTTAAAAAGCCTTTGAGAGATGAGTGAAAGATAGAGCGTGTGTGTGTGTGTGTGTAACCTTGGTTAGCATTAGCCCATCACTTGAGAATGTACAGCCGTATCTCTTGGTGTTTTATTCAGGATTGTGACATGGAAATTATCTGTAAATATTTTTTCTGTATCAATGCTACTCAGCTTCCTTAGAATTCTGCTAAACTGGGCACTCTTCCCTGGCATTTCCCTCACACTCTCATCTTTCCTAGAATATACTTTTGTGAGAATTAAAGTTAGAGAACGAATACATTTCTTGTTGACATTATTAGGGAAAACTCACAACAGAAAACAAATACATTCTTACCTTTGGAGCAGTACTCTTGCAAATAAATTCTCTCTGTGACACAAACGAGGAATATTACCACTGCAGCCGTGGCTTCTCCAGTGTCACAGGGCAGTAATGAAATGCATCCCTCGGTACTTTTTATTTGAAGTGTGGGTAACATAAATCCTTCATCATATCAAGGCTATTTTGAACAGAACCAACAGTGAGATAAGATCATTTAATGAACTTTGCAGCCCCCTGCCTGAGATGACCGTGAAACACAGGCCCCCTTGAGACCATGCATCCCTCCCACACTGGCAGATACCTCAAAGAGCATGACTTGGCAAGTGATGAGAATTTTCTTTAAAATGCCTGCTGGTGTTATCCATTTTAATAATCTTCCTATGAAGCTTGAAAAATTCCACACTAGTGTCTTAGCTGTAATGGAGGCTGAAATGGTGTGACAAATCACACTCAGTTTTGCATTACAGGGTGACTTACAGAAGTATGCACTACCTTGGTGTTGTTTAATCTAAGGATGTGTGCTTGATTATGACCAATCACAAAATCTATTCTCTTCAAGGCAATTGTCATAGGAATTGTCTGGATGTTTAGCATTAGCTCATGAAATGTATTAAAGCAGCACTACTTTTACCATTTAGAATTGTTATAAGTCTATTACACATGAACGCTTATATCATTACATTTCATTTTCTGAGGAAAATGTTTTGTAGGTTTGGCTGATGACAGATGCATGCACTTATCTCAGTTTTCATTAAATCCATCTACATTGCTAATGTACCATATGTGATGCTGGCTTAAGTAGTTTGTATACAACTGCTGATTATTTTAACTTGACTTTTCTTTGTTGTAATTTTTCAGACCCCAAGTAGCAAAAGCAGCAGCCATTAGATGGATGCTTTCTGTAGTTCATATTTACTTATTTACTTTTTCTGCAGTTTCCTTTACAGCACAAAAAATCCTGCAAAACCTAGGATCTACAGCCTTTCTCTGTAAAGGAAAATTTCAGTTATTTGCAAAACCTGGACAATAAATTTAACTCCTAAGAAACAGTACCTATTAGCTTTCTCCAGTGTGTCCAATTCCACCTCATATCATATGAGAACACAAAAATCAACTTGTCCCTCCACACATGTGATAACAATGGTAATGTGGTCTCAGATCTTTAGGACCACTATACATATGCGGCATTGAAAAAAGAAAACAACAACATATCATAGGTAAAACTGAATGCTCTATTTTTGGAAAAAGCTCAGATTCTGGCTGGCTTTAGAAATCACAAACAAATACAATCTGCTGGGTGAATATTAAAATAATATGGTGTTATAAAAAGAAGACGAAGCCCAGGCTTGATGGAGAAGTGGCACTAGCCACCATGGTGCTGCAGACAAACAGACCTGCTTCCTTGCTATTTGACTCAGAGCTTGAGCAACATTTCCTGTTTGCTAAACACATCTTGTTAAATTTGCAATAACTTTGAGGGGTTGTTTCTAATGTTATAATGTAGTCAATACTTTCCATAAACATTTGCAAAGATTGAATTTCAGGGGGGAACTGCAGTGTCCAGGCTTCATCAGACCAGAACAAGTGTTCCTGGTCAGATATTCTCTAGAAGCATGGGCATTTGTGCAGTTTAGATACCCTGTGTAAAGGACGGCCAAAATGTGATAAGACATTGCACATGGTCTGGTCATCTGCAGTAGATTAGGTACATTGTTTATTATACTTGCTGATTGCATTTACAATGAACATTTCATCTGTGCATTCACAGTGACTTCTAGTGAAAGACAAATGGTGCATCCAGAAATCCTAGACAGAACTAGTAATCTGTTGGGCTACCCATATGTGAAAAAAGTTCAGGTGACAGGTGATTGGAAAAACATGGTTCACTCTCAAAAGCAGGGCAGCCTTTATATACAGCCCGAAAATTATTCAGGCTGTTTGTGCACCTCAGCCCTTGTTTACTCCATAAGCATATCTCACAGCCACTTACCAGAATCTTCTTGGATAACAGCTCTCATCTCTAGTATGCAAAAGTTCTTGTAAGCACCTGCTTAATGTCCTTAGCAGAGACCACGGAAGAATGTGCAAAATAATGGATGGAATGTAGACCTTTGGCATGCTTGAGGTGTTACTTATCTGCAGGAATCAAATCCTGTCTTAGTGTTCTGACTGTGTGTTGTTGTTCATGTGTGGGAGAGTTGGAAATAAAAGTAGCAGTCAGCTCTTACTCTTGAACAAGTAATCCTGGTACATTTAGTCTATATTTTGTCACCCTGGACCCTTCATTCTATGGGTATTCTTGCTAAAGGAGAGGAGGTGAAAAGAAAAGACATTTCACAGAATCTTGCTGATTAAGTAAACATCTCATGCTTCTTTTCTCTTTGATGCTAGAGGAAATAAAATCAGGAGAGGTACGTTTTTTAAGCAGATACTGTACCATGTTGTTGGGGTAATGTCCTTTGGTATTCACTCTGCACCTGGTATTCACATCCTCCTTGTTCTGGATTGATGCAATGGCAGCTGGAAAGTTGTGAAGAGGGATTTCTGTCACTATTGGACTATGTCCTCATTGGTCCAGGTGGGGCACAGGTCACAGAAACTTTGGCAGCCCTCTTCAAACTTCACAAATTATAGAATGGAGCCAATTGCTTAGATGGAAATTAGGAGTCTGATCAGTTTAAGTGTCTTTCTGTAGTGGCTAGACCCTGTATGGATTCCAGACACCCATTAAAGCCTCTTTATCACTCCCCTTCACAAAAGAACAGGAGAGACAAAATATAATGAAGGTTCATGAGCTGTGATAAAGACTGGGAGAGATCACTCACCAAATAGCATCACCGGTAAAACAAATTTGAATAGGGGATATTAATTTTATTTACTACCCACAAAATCAGAGCAGGATAATGAGAAATAAAGTAAATCTTAAAAACACCTTTCCCCTAGTCCTCCCTTCTTCATGAACTCTATTTCCTCCCCTCCAGCAGCATGGGGAAATGGGGAATGCGGGTTACAGCCAGTCAATCACATGTTTGTGTCCCTGTTCAGGGAAAGTAGTCCATCCCCTGCCCCAGAGTGGGGTCCATACCACAGAAGAGAATTCTCCACAAACTTCTCCAATGTGAGTTCCTTCCATGGGAAACTGTCCTCCACAAACTGCTCCAACCTGGATCACATGGGACAGCCTTGCAAGGACAGGCCACAGGGTCACAGGTCTTACCAGAAAACTTGCTTGAGTCTGAGCTGCTCTCTCCACAGGTCTGCCAGGAGCCTGCTCCACCAAGGGCCTCCTAAGGGTTCGCAGCCTCCTGCCAGGCATCCACCTGCCCTGATGTAGGTCTCCTTCATGGGCTGCAGGCGGATCTCAGCATCCCCATGGGGCCTCTATGGGCTGCAGGGACACAGCTGCCTTACCGTGGGCTGCACAAGGGGCTGCAGGGGAATTTTGGCTCTGATGCTTGGAGCACCTCCTCCCTCTCTTTCTGCACTGACCTTGGTGTCTACAGGGCTGTTCTCTTCTTTGGCTGCACTTACATCCACACAATAACTTCTTTTTCCATTACATTTGTTATTCAAGAGGAGTTACCACCATTTCTAATTGACCCAGCCTTGGCCAGTGGCACATTTGTCTTTGAAGCTACCAGGAATTCGCTCTACTGGATAAAGAATTTCTCAGAGTAGCCTCACTGATACTAAAACCTGGCCACACAAACACAACACAGTACCTTCTCAAGAAAGCTGATTGTTAACTGATTTTCACACTTCTGTAAATTCTTGTAGTGTAAGTACATTAAAACCTTCCTTGGAAAGCCACTACTAGTCCTTTAGCAGGTCTGGTACTCCAGAGTGAAAAAGCAGGCAGGATGATCATTGATGGACTGCCCTGCAGCCAATACCATGCTGGGGACACGATGTTTCCATGTCCCCCTCTTGCACACGTATTGGTTTGAACCAATGTTGTGTTGGCATCTCTGAGAGTACATCTGGAGAAAACACACCTGCTTAAATGGGTTTTAGCCCTGCCTGCTGGGTAGGACACTGAGTGTTGGACTAAAAATTGTCATGACTGGATAACTGAAAAGGTCACCTAATTTCACTGAGGCTTACAAACTAATTTTTTCCTCCCTTGGACCAAGCCTTGGATTGGGTGGTTGGGACTTGTTTAAATAACATCAAAAAAAATCAGGATTAAGTAGGAGCTGGAATTCCACTTCATGCAGAATAAAATAATGTCTTTCATCTGAACAGGATTTTTCCTCTGAGTGCATTCTCAATGGTGCGTACATCACACCATCCATGCCTATGACACACAATTGTTTTCTTTATAAATACCTCTTACAGGATAATCTCCAGGTCAGTAAAGTGGCAGAATGAAGAGCTTACATGTTTTATTAGCTCAATGAAGCTTCTTATTGGCACCAGTTACATGACACCTGAAACATTTACAGAAGATGCTTAGTGTTTATTGTAATCATGATATTTATCTTTGTGCAATCAGAAAAATTAGATATGTAAGATCCACGAGTAGCTTTTTGTAATGCTCTTATTAGTTGCTGACCTGAAGCTTTTCCATGTTTCTATTTTTTCCAGGACTGTAAAGTTTTCAAGTGGTTTAAATTGTACCAAGTTGAAATTTAGACACTGGAGCTGCTAGAAGTGCAGATGCTCCCTATGGAAGTGTAATTAGCCTGACTCTGTGCACTGCAGGGGAGAAGTTTACTGCTAGAAAGGAAAAAGCTGCTGGCATCACCTGCTCTGTCCTAGCATTTCTATGTGTTTGACACTACTTTCCAGTCCAAATGAAATTCTAGGATGACCTGTCCAGAAATGCTTCTATGATGTGTTGAATTTGCCTGTGATTTTGACATTGATGATTTTCCATCTTATTATGACAGGTGAGTTAGGAAAAAAATTGTTCTAGACACCCTCAGGCATCAGTTTAATGAGTGCAGGAAAGAGATTTTTGATCCTCTGTTAAAATCAGCCAATGCAGATCCTGCTTCAGTGCACATATTATTTGAGCTGGGATTGGGGCATAAAAATTGTGGAGAGAAACAATATCTCAGTGGAGTAAACAGCATCTTAAGGGTTTTTTAAAATAGCATTATAGTTCATATACAGCCAAATTTTAGGTGCTTCCATTAGAAATAGTTGAATGGGTTGAACTGGAGCTGTTGGGACAGCAAGCTTACTGCTGACAAATTAATGAAGGTTCAGAGGGATTTTGCTGTTGATGTTAATTTCCATGTGATGGTGTCAGATACTTTGGTGTGATTGCGTGACTTTTTATCATCCTTTAATATCCCATAGAACTTAAATATTTGAGCACTCTGTACCTCTTATAGAGGCAAATGCTACTTCACCATTTTCTCTATGGAAGCTCAAACTGACTTTGGATGCGTTTGAACTATTTTACTTGGGAAGAAGGTAAGGTAAGCTAAGCTAAGAGGAAGGATGATGGAGGCTTTTAAGACTGATTTTCATGGTCGTGGATAAATCTGTAGTAGCAGTTCCTTTGTGAATACCTCAAGGATAGTGTTGCTGAAACCTTGCTGTGCACCAACTGAATCTCAGTTTTAACCCAAACTCTACTTAGAACCAAGCACAGATGTACTTACTTTGCTTCTACCAATGTATCAGAGATCTGTGTCTCAGGGCTTTACCATGTCAGTTAAATGAGATGATAAGCAGGCTGTCTTTTGCTGCTTCTTGGCTCCAGTTAAGTATACATTTTTAAATGTATACTCATTTAAAAAAGCAGACCAAACTTTTTTCTGGCTGGCCTGAGAGTTTGAGCACGAATGTGGGATGTGAGGGCCCATTCTGCCTTTTGTGTGCTTCCTGGAAAGAAATCTGGTTTAGCTCTTGCACTCAATCCAGCAATGCAATGTAATTCGGATATGAAAGGCTATCAGCAACATGTTTCTTTAAAACACAGACCTAAAACATCCATTAGCTGCCAGAAGCTGCAATTGTAAAAGTCTCACTAATGCAGTCCTCATCGAGCAAGATGGCTGGCAAGATTGCAAAGACACCAGGTATGTGTTAAGTAAAACCTAAGTCATAGCAGATTAAGATCATTTAACTACAGGAGAGCAAGGAGTGGCCTGGGCCATTACACTGTAGCAGACTCTGGCAACCCCAGCACTGAAGTTCTGCTTCTTTAGTCAAACAGCTTGGAGACACAGATCTGTCATCAAACAGACAACTTTAAGGAGGGATGAATGCCAATAGAAATGGCAGGGTGTTTTTGTTTATTTTCCTTTGCATTAATGCATACAGCAAATGCAACCTAGATGAGATGATAAATAGTTTTAAGTGTGACTGCTATGACCATTTAGGCCACTTACTACGTATGGATTTAAGTGCCTAATATTTTGTATCAAAAGTTGAATCTTTTGTTCACAGTTGTTGAGAGAGGACCACAATAATTTTAAATGAAACAAAAAAAGGAAATCATAAGTTGCATCAGCTACAAACATTTTTCTGAACATGAACAGAATAAATTCTTTCCTTGTCTGTTGTATAGAAAAGTACTGATGATAAAATTTTAAAATGTTTACTGTGTCAGACATATCAATCAAATTTGTGTAAGGAACTATTATATCCCTAGTGTTTACTACAAAAACCTTCACAGAATGTATTTTACAAAGTCTTTAACTTGAAGACAGAATTTCTTCAGTACAAGTTTGACCTATGCTAAAGTTGTTATAGAGCTGATTTACAAAGAAATAACCTCTCTTCCCAGGAACTGAGTACAAGATTGAATACTAGAAAATTCTTCAAAGCCATGTCTGTTTAGGTGTGTTCTCAAAGCACATCCCCATACTTACCTCTGCTCTCTGGACTATCTTGTCTTCCTTCCTTGTGTACACAGAGGTGTTAGTGGAGAGCTATGTTGGTGGTCACTAAATGTCCTGTTCCTGGCCTGTGCTTGTATATCTCTTGTGTCAACTGCTACTCTGCAGCTGAGCCCCTTGTTGTCTGCATAGTGTAGGTTAATGGATCTTGATGGACGAAGCACACAGTTCAGATATGGGGAAAGCCACCAGGAGGTGGCTCAAGAATAGCTTTGACAGAAGAGCCCAGTCTGCCTTTTATTATTCTAACTACAAGTCTGGATGGATCCAATCCTGATGGGACTAGCATGACTGGCAGATGGCTAACAATGGATGAAGAGACAGCTGAGGTATTCAACAACATTTTTGCCTCAGTTTTCAATGACCTTCTTTCTTCCTACACCTCCTCCATGAGTGGACTTCAAGACAGGGACTGTAGGAGCAAAGTCCTTCCCAATGTAAGTAGGGCTCTGGTTCATGTCTTCCTGAGGAACCTGAACTTACATTAGTTTTTGGGGCCTCACATGATATAACCCAGAAAACCCCTGAGGAAATTGGCTGATGTAGCCACCAAGACACTCTCCATGATGTTTGAAAAGTCATAGCAGTCTGGTGGAGTTCCAGATAACTGGAAGAAGGGAGACAATGCACCTGGTCTTTAAAATTGATAGAAAGGAAGATCCTGGAACCTACTAACCTGTCAGCATCACTTCTGTATCTGGGAAGATCGTTGAACAAATCCTCCTAGAAGCTGTGCTTAGATACATGGAGAATGGGGAGGTGATTCAAGACAACCAGCATGACTTCACTAATGGC
The DNA here is from genome assembly GCA_024865655.1 of Emberiza elegans. Lineage (NCBI taxonomy): Eukaryota > Metazoa > Chordata > Aves > Passeriformes > Fringillidae > Emberiza > Emberiza elegans. The sequence continues at coordinate 25,490,317 of JALJVW010001283.1, forward strand.
AAATCCTTCCTGACTGACCCAGTGGCCTCTGGTGATGGGGTGACAGCGCTGGCGGACAAGGGAAGGGTCATGGCTACCTTAATGCATTTTTAGTAGGACCTGTTGTGGAAGAACAAGGGGTAATGGTTTCAAACTGAAACACAGTATGTTCAAACTAAATACAGGAAGAATATTTTTATGCTGAGGCTAGTGAAACACTGGAATAGATTGCCCAAGTACATGGTAGATGACCTATCCCTGGAAACATTCAAGGTCATGCTGGACAGGGCTCTGAGGAGCCTGATCTAGTGAAAGGTATCAGTGCTTGTGGCAGGGGCATAGGATTAGATGACTTTGAACATCTCCTCCAACACAAAGTATTCTATGACTCCATCTAACAATAGAGGGTAAGGACAATCTTCTTCTAGGTTTGCAGAAGAATTAACAACTTCTTTAAATAAACCAGCAAAATTAGAAACTTCTAAGTATTTAAAGGTTATTTAATGTCTGAAAGAAGACCTATAAGAAGCAGGAGGAAATATACTTTTTTGCTTTCCAACTGTGTTTAGAAATTTTTTGTCTTGAAGGGAAGATTATTCTTGTCAGCATTTGTGTCATTGTCACTTCTGATCAGGACAACACAATACCCATGGGGCCTCACCACTCAGTAAATATGTTTGCTGTACTACTTTATGTTCAAAGCAAGTATGTTTTTCTTTCTTTTTCTCTCTCTCTCTAGTCCTTCCTATAGGCTAACTGCTCAAAGTTTCTAGCCATTATGTTGTACATGTACATAAAAATTTACCATATCAAAAATTTCTGGGAAAACACCTATTTTAATGGGATGAGAGAACCTGACCCTATTGGACTGTATTATTTATCAGTTGCCTTCTGGCTGTGAATACCATTAATGCTATACATTTGCTGTACATGCTGTACATGTCTTGAAAGAGATCTCAGGCATCTGAATCAGTCACTGACTTGTCAGAGAGCTGCCTCATGGATGAAAGTGTCGGATGACTGTAGAAATTCCTAGTGGAAGTGCATTAACTTGAGTGCTTTGGACTAGTAGGGTGAAAACAAGAACGTGTGGAAGTCGTTAGGTGGGTTGTTCTCCTGTTGTTGCATCTACCCTTTTTCCAGATTGTTCCACAAGTTGCGTAAATTTTCTTGGGAGCTTGGGGTCAGCAACTAGAATATACATTGGTGAGTCACGAGTGCTCAACAGCTCTGAAAATGAAAAGCCATATGGACCAAGGAGACTGTTGATGCAGAGAGTCAAAAAATCCCTCTTACGTGCTGGTGTTAAGGTAACTACACAAACCAATGACCCTATAAAAGAAATAGGCCTGAAATAGAAACCTCCTTCAATATAAAGTAAGCCCCATGAAATCAGTAGCAATGGTTCCTCTGATCCTGACAAGAAGGCTGCCAGTGCCAAGAGTGCAGCTGGAATCCCTTGTTACTCCCCCATTTGACTTCATACTCATGATCTTGTGTAGGCAGTTAGGAGACATCTGTGATTCTCATCACAAAAACAGATCCTGTTTGTGTTCATCCTTTGGAGCTGTTTTTCAATAGTCCCACCACTATTTTGAAACCTAATTTTTTAAGGTTTTTAAGAGAGTTCACCATTTGTTTTCAAGGACACTGAGCCTTTTGGGGAATTTGATAGGCAGCATCTCCTCTTTACAACTATGACCTCCTATTATACATCTGCAAAGTGACTCCTCTTATATGACCATTTCCTCCTTGTCTGCCATGGTTTCACCATTAGCTGGGGCTGAAGTTACCTACTAACAGCTGTGAGAGCCTGTGAGGAGCTGCCTGTGTCCTTGAGCAGCTCCTCTAACCAGCTGCACCAGGTGACTGCATGCATCAAGGCAAAAAACCAGGAGGTCATAAAAAAATATGCCAACCTAACACACAGGTTAATGACTCCTTCTTCAAGTAATGTAGGCCCTATTCCCTGTGACTTCACCCCTGTCCCATAATATATTCCTATGTGTTTGGTACATATCTCTGTATTTTTAAGCCTCACTAAACAAGAAGAAGTTATGCTTCAGAATTCCACCACACACTATTTGTACCAGGTACACATGAAGAAACTGGTCTCTCCTTTGGAGCTTTATTTTGGAATGGATTTCCATGCTCATGGTCACCACAACCACCTATGCAAAGAGAAATTTGGGGTGATTTTTTCAACCAGGTTACTCAAAAATGGTTAAAAATCATATCAGTTGTATATTCTGGGTTGTTATTCCTTCCTGGAACATAAACACTGGTGGAGAATAAAAAGGGAACCAAAGAAATGTCCTGCAAGTCAGTCTGTGGGGGAGCATAGACCTTTCAACAAAAATGAATCCATCCTACCCACAATCTATAAAATAATCTGTTGCAATTTTCAGCCATAACTGAAAAATTCCTTTCTATTATTTTAAATTTCTGTTGGTTAGATTAAGGATGAGTAGTAGCATTTACCAGGCCTAGAAGTATATTACTGCTTCTGCACTTATTCTTTCCTAAATGTGACCTTAAAGAAGAATTACTCAAATGTCTTGTTTGATCAATTCTTAGAGTTGGCTCTTTGGCTCTTAGACCTGATCTTTGCCTACTTCAGGCTGTTCCTGAAACTCAGCTCCCTTGGCTCTTGGTGACTTTATAGAAGGAGTAGAAATCAGATCTTGGATCTTTTGAGCTTAATCCAAATTTGTAGGAGAGGGCACACTCTGTGGGAGATGATCCTTGACAGACCTGCGAGCATGTCAGCTCTGTGTGACAGTTAGAAGCATTTTGGGCAGGAAACACTTTCACATATCAAAATTGAAGATGTTGTTAACTATGCTGCTTGGAAATGAATGGGTAGCACTGTGGCAAGGAGAGAACAAATATGTAGTGAGACTGTATTATACTAATATGTATATTAGTATAATACAGTCTCACTACATATTTTATACAAAAAAATTCTTGGAAGAACAGATAAAAACCTGAAGGTTTTTGTGCTGCTTTTAAATGGGTGTATAGGCATGGTGTTAACCTAGCTGGACCCTCAAAGATATTGTGTAAAGCTGGAAAATGGACATCCAGCACAGACCTTTCATCTACTCACTAAAAGAAACTTCACCATCCAGAGCATCATATTGTTTTTCCTCACCTTAATAGTTCTGTGATTTGAGATACACTGGCATAATTGACATACTAGTTTATTTTATTCTTAGTTCCTGAAAGTGTTTTCACAGGCAGAGCTATTTACTCATAGCTTTTTATAAGGTTAAAGCAACCCTTCAATTTGCCTAGCAGCCGTTCTCATCAGTATTCAGGAGCAGAAAGATACAGTAAAAGAGACCAGGCAGCCAATATGAAAGTGCCTGTTCTGGTATATTTTGAATTATTAAAGAAATATTTTTTTATATCTAAGATAATTACAAAGGGAGGATATCAAGGTCAGTGCATGAGAATGTTAAGGAAAAACAATAAATGCCACAGATAACTAATTTATCTCTTGGGAATGTTATTTCACACACTGACACATTTTTCTCTTTATCATCAATCTATAAGACTGAGTTCTGTGAAGTACTTTAATTAAGCTATCATCATGTACTTATTTATGGTGTCTCCAAATGAAGTTATCAAAATACAATAGTTTTTTTTCCTACCTCCACTCTATAAAATATCTAAGACCAGAATATTTTATAAACAAATATTTTCAAGCCTATTTTATATGTTTATCTTGAAAAGCTGTCAAACTTTAATTGCCAGCAGCCAGGGAAAGCATATACTCTTGAAAAGTAACAAGTACCTGTTACTTCTTTTCATCTGGCTATCTGATAAAATTCCTTTAAAATTAGTATTCAACACCTCAGAATCCATGCACACAGAGCTGGTATAATTTGTCTTTCTGACACACTTAACCCAGCAAGTGAGTTCCTTAGTCTCTTTGATAGAACAGTGAGATTAAAGGCAATTATTTCACTTTCTCTAAGACTATGCACAGTGATACAAGAATCGCTACTCATCCCTGCAGTAGGTCAGATCAAGCTTATTCACTTTCTGCAAGTTTGATTTAACATGAGTAGAATGATCATATGAAAACCACTCAAACAATTATGTATTATTTCCCATAACTTTTATAAATGTTGTCTGTGAAAACATTTGTATAATTGTATGCTACTTTTACCAGCCCAAGATTTTTCTTTTTCTTAATTGCCGTGGAAAAGCTGTCTCTCATGGATTCCATAGTAAGAGCAGTGTTTGCTAAGTGTTGACAATATGCTCAGCCTTAATTCATACAGAGAGATACATGGTTAGTAGCCAAAGCAGCAGCTAATAGCAACTTCATCTTTTGAAAATTACTTTTGAGAAATCCACACCTTGCATTCGAATACTCACTATGGTTTGTTTTGGGAATGTTAGTTTTTATCAGTACTGTGAGGCTCAGGAATTCAGTCATTAGTGCTATATTCAGTCTCAGACTTGTATCTCACTACAAAGTTTGAAAGTCAGTGTTGTTAACTTCTAATGATGCCATCTCCTGGTGACTGGTGCTTATGCTGATGTTGTTATTGAGGAGCAGTACAGAGGAGATGGAAAATAAACAGTAAAACAAACAGGACTCATGCAACATGATTGAAGTAGGTGTGTGTGCACACTAAGGATTTTGTCTTGGAATATGGAGCCAGCCTGCAGTGGCAGGTATTCTGTTAACTGTAAGAAAATCCATCAGTGTAGCAGTTGCTGAGGACAAGTTCACTCTTCCTGTGCACTTGCGCAGTGCCCAGCACAGAAAAATCTCAACCTTGGTCAGGGCTTGCAGGCACACTAGAGACTACACACTGCAAATAATATAACTATGTTTTAACACAATGGTGCTGATTGCAATTCATGTACATGGCTTTTAATGTTAGTGTTTGCAATTAATCAGCCCACATCTACCTAATAATGCTTCATATTCTTCTCTTGTTTTCTTCAGGATTTCTCTTTCTTCACTCGTGGGACCTCCACTGATTGTGACATCAAAGCCTGCTCCAGAACTGCCCTCATTTGCTGGACACATACACACACTCCCCAACATTCATGCCACAGTGCCAGTTCATTTGCTTGATAGACTTTTAACAAACAGCCTTTCTGCAAATACTAAGCGAATCTAAATTCTTAACACTGGTGTTAACACTGGCATTTTTGTCTCCTGGTTGAAAGCTACACTGTCTGCATTGGGGTAATTCTGTGTAAAAGAGTAAAAATGGCTCTGTCATTTTAATGAAATTATGGGCTTCAGTATCTTCCCATGTGATCCTCTGGGAGAACAAGTTACTCATAATTCTTGCTTTCATAATTAACTGAATTTGCTACATCTTTCACAGGAGTGTCTATTTTTGTATGTTAAATCATACCTGTCTATTTTTTTCCTGAAATTTCTACACATTTCAGTATCATTTACAAAGAGAAGATGACAAATGCTATGTAATATTCTGTTAATGGTGTGACTACTGCCAAGTAAGTAACAATCCTTTTCTCTTGTTCCCATGGGATTTTGTACTGCTTAGATATTATAATGGAAACTCAGGAGCAGATTTTTTGCCCATTGACATTTAGTTTTCACATTGTCTCTGCATGTTGATGTCCTTTTGAAGACTAAGACTGACAATCTTTCTGACTAAGCTGTTAACATTAAAGCAGGGGTTACATAACCAGTTTTGGCTTGTCTAACTGTGGGCCCCCCTCCATTTTGCTGCATGTCTCTGCTACATCCCTCTGTCAGCAAAGATCTGGGAACTAAGCCAATAGAATGAGAAAAGAACATTTCAGGTGGATAAGTGAATGGACCTGTCTGACTGTGGATGATACAACTACAAAGAGGACAGTGGATGCATGCCTCTGTGGTCCTGTTGTCTACTCAAACTTGAGAAAGTTGCAACACTGGGTATATATACTTGGTTCCTTGAATTAATATTTGCTACTTCATTTTACCTGCATTGGTGATTCCCTGTTCCGTGATTCCCTGAGTTGTTGGACTGGAGTTTGGCCTCCATATATTTTAGCACTGTTGAACTTTTGCAGTTGTTTTTGGTTAGCATAGCTAGTGGTAGGCATTTCATGTATGCTCAGATAAAAGAAGAACACACATAAGAATGAACTTAATTGGCTTTTCAGGTTATTGCACTGCTGGAGATGTACTGCACAGGATATCTGCACAAGTCTTTTTCCACACAGAGAGTGTGTACACAGGTGCTGGGGTATAGCCTCTGTGAAGAACAGTGGAAGGCAAAGACACAGAGCAAAGAGCATGATGCAGTATTTCTTATTTCCACTAAAGACTGATGTTAAAAGCAATAAGAAATTTCTGTCTGTTACCAAAATGCATCATAAATATTATTGACATGATTTAGCAAACCAACATCAGCCTAACAGAGAGGAAAACCGAGCACAACCCATTTTGACATCACATACCCTCCATAACACACCTTCAAAGCTAATTAGGTGTACAGGCACATTGTTTTCCAGGAGATTTCCTTCTTGTGCAAGAAGTATCTTCAGTACTGGTGCTATATCAAACAAATTTGAGGTGAGGAAACATAAAGTGGGGATTGGAAGAACAAGACTGACATGTAAGCATAAGACTTGAAGTCTGATAGTCTTTTGTTTTTTTTAAAAAAAAGGTTTTTGTCCAAGAAACAATCTTTGAAAGAATTCATATACAGAGTCAGGTGGGAAGGTTCTTTGACACCAATTTTTATTTTTGATCCTGATTCTCTGCTTGTGGTGCATAAAGATGCTTTTTCAAATTGTGTCTTTTCAGCGTTGTACCACTTCTTTATCTTTAATTAATTTTTTTCCTGATACTCCTTTTCATATTTTTGAAAGGACTTAATCTTGGTGATTCAAAAACATGAAACACAATTTTCCCCACAAAACTTCCTAGAATTTGACAAGAGCTTTTATGTCAGCACAGGAGATACAGCTATTTGTTTTTTTTTTGGTGAGAGAAAGGTTTCTTTGTTCTTTTGTTTCTTTCTCATATATATGCATATATGAGATTTATTCTTGTTTATAACATCTTGTAATGATTTATAAGTAGGATGGATCACAGGAATCTTTCTGTTTATTGGGAAGATACAAACATCATATTGTAGAGAACAGGCAGAAAGACATATTGCTGGTAAATGATGCAGGATGTTGTGTGCCATACCTACAAAGTAATTTAATGTTCAGCACTGTTTGCTGTCCAGTGACAGCAAACACTGTGAGGATGGGTTGAAAATGGCTGTCATAGTCCTGCCAGGCCCAGTTCTTTGATTTGGAGCCTCACAGGTTGAATGTCTATTTCTGCTCACAGAAAGCCAGTGAAAGGTGACAAGCTATGCCCCAGACAAACTATGAAGCTCAGAGAAGTATCTCAGCTGTCAGAGAAAGAGATCTGAGTCCTTGCTGGAGGCTCAGCTGGACAGTGTGCTTCCTTTAACTGCAATGCCAGTGCCTTTCTGGCTGTTTGCTTTTGGGACTTTACCAGTGCTTCTGCCCTCATAGTACATTCCCAGCATTTCATCCAAATGTTATCAAACAAATAGTACCTGAACTGAAGCCTCACTTCAGTTTGATTAGAAATTGTAGTTTTGTAAAGATATGGTTGGGTTGCAGCAGATGAAGACAGCTGCTAATGAAGGCTATTTCTGTACCCTCATGTACCTGAAGACAAATGCTAGACCCAACATGCATAAGGCATCTGATTTTATTTCCAGTAACATATGGCAACTTCATGACCTTATCAAGAAGTCATCCTCACAGCAGCATAAGCCAAGGGCAAGGTCAATCAGCCAAACGCAAAGGGAATTGCAGGTTTTAATATCTTCTCTGACCACGAAGGTGCTTTGCAATCAGAAGGAGTACTTGCAAAGCTGGGTAATTTTGCAGAGGGCAAGTATACAGCTGCTGCGTTGTTGTTAAGTCTCCCATGCTTGTACATGACTATGCTGTAAAAGATGAGGCAGACGGTGAATTACAGATGATGATTGCAGGGTAGCTAGATAGGTCTCCATGAGATATACACCTATAACTTTGGAAAATGCTCCTAAATATATGCTTTAACTTTTAGCTTCTCTGTGTGGATACAGGAGTTGGACTTGATGATCCTTGTGGGTACCTTCCAGATCAGAATATTCTATTATTACGTGATTCTAATTCACAGGGCTACTCAACATGTGAGCCAGCCTGCTGTATTATATTACCCTTCCAACTGATGGAAGACAAAATATAAAGTTGCTGTATATTTGCTCAGGTGTGTGAAATTTGTGGGTGTAATGACCTGACACTATGAGAGTTAATGAAAGATGAATAGCAAAATACAACCTTAGCAATCTCAAATATGCCGATTAAAACCAAAAAGGACCCCAAATAACTCTGGATAAACAAGTGTGGGAAATTGCTTCTAATTCTGTGTTGGCTGGCTTCTCTCTAGGTGAGAGAAGGCTATTGGCACCTAGAGGTACCATTAACACTTCTCAGAGGCAACAGAAACCCGTATCTCCTTAATGGGAATAAGTCATCTCAAGAGATAACCATCAGATACTCAGAGAGACACATAAGTGACACTTCCTCAGTATCTGGTACCTGAAAGTCAGCTTTTACAGGTTGTGTGTGCACCTTGGTGCACTTCGTGGCCTTATGCAAAACGAATCCCTTCCTTTAAATGGGCAGTGTGTTAAGGGCAGATGGCAGCATCCCCCTGCAGGTCTGAGCCTAGCAGCAGAGCTCCAGCTCCAGGGCTCTTGGCCATAGAGAAGGCAGTCTCTCCACCACGTTCTTACCCGGTTTGGGCTCTTATCAGCTGTGGCATGCCCCTAGGAGTGATGGAGGCTGGAGCAATTGCAAGGGTGAAGCCACTGAGGCCAGCTGCAGGCAACACCATTTGTTTTAGTTCTGGAGTCAGCTGCGAGGAGGAAAAGCTCTTGGGCTCTGGGGCCCTGTGGATCATCTGATAAATACTTCTCTTTGAGGGCCTTCCTGCTGCTCAAATGTGGCTGCATATAGAGAAGGCACATGCATGAACTTGCAGCGACAGATGTCTACTTTGCTGGGATGTGCCATGTTTGACACAGTGGTCTGTGAGTTAGCATGAAGCTGAAGAGTAAGCATTGCTGTTTGTTATAAACAAACCTTAGCAAAGTGCCTGTAATTGCACTGTTAGAAGGTAGGCCAGGCCTAGATGGTAACAGGGGAGGAAAATGCTTTCTTTTATCTGCTCTTGCAGACAGCTGGAGACAGATAAAAGCAGAGACAGTTTTAACCTAAGCAAAGATTGTGACTGTATGCTTTCCTTTGTTCCTCATTGCTTTCTGTTTTCCTCCCTCTAAGTTACATTTTTATTTGCAAATGAGACTATGCATGGGACAGCTTCTGTGTGCTTTTTCATTTTCTACTCTTCTTGTTTTTCTTTAACTTAAGGAGATAGGTTTTTCTTCTAATTCATCTCCTGGGGCTGCCTCTGCTTCAGAAGTATGTGAGGAACACAGACTGAACTTCTACCTACACCACACCAATTCCAGAGCTCTGGAATATCAAGATGATATATAAAAAACAAGACTAATATCATCCACAACTGACACTGAGGGAGTAGTGCCATAATATGGTTGATATAAAACCATCCTGAAGCAGAATTTTCAGATTTTCCAGTAACTGAATGTAATGGGATAAGATAGAGAGAAAGGGAACTGTTATCTTAAAATCAAACAAAAACTCAGTTTTTTCATCCAGAGAAAATTTTCAAATTCTGGCATTCAGAGTCAGTAATAAATTGCACTGACATGATTAAAACTACTTATGCATCTAAGTTCCCCATGCAATGCTTTGAGACTGTAGAAACAGGACTGTGCATCTAATCTGATGCCCTGCACTAATCTTTTGGTATGGCAGAAAAATACTTTTTTTGCTAGGCATTTCAGTTGGTCTAATTCTGCAAATCAGACCAACCCAATAATGAATAGCCTCATGGGGTGACGCTTGCAGGCACATAGGCTCATCTACATACAGAGTTATTCCAGTTCAGTTTTTCATGATTAAATCTGCTGTGGGTGTTATTGAAACAGAAATAGCTGTTCTGTTGTAAAGCCTGTACTAAAACTTTCTCTTTTGTTAATTGCAATCTTCAACGGCTCTGTATATTTTCTACAGGCATAAAAAATAAATATTACTTCAGATGTATTTTTACTGTGCTATGTATTTTCCTTTAAAAAGTAAAGATTATTTGAAGCACATTGCAAGCTGTATTGCTTACTGACTTCTCAGGTATACTTTATGGCAAACCAAGATGATTTCACAATGGCATTCCTGAAATTTCAGCGTCTGTTAAGTAAAGGCACAGGTATTTTCCTCCAGCTGTTCTTTTTGATATTTACTTATATCCTAAGATGGTCTGTGGAAACACAGGCTGATGGGTACAGACCAATTAGTGTGAAATAATGGGAAAAGGACAGTTTCTAGTTTAGTGTATCTTATGTGAAGTGTGAGAAGCCTTGTCTCTCAGCACAACTCTGGAGTTGGGAAGGAGTAGTCTGAATACTTGCAGTATTGAACATGAATGTGTTTTTACACAATGACTCTCTATAAAAGTCTGATTCTGAGTAGTCATATATTTAAAGGCAGGCACTACATTATGTCATTTGTTGGTATTGCATCCTTTTCTGCTTAAGAACTGGATTGTCTTGATTTGCAGCACCAAATAAATAAGAAAGGATTAAAATTTTAAGGAATTAATATATTGAATTTTTAAAAGACATTAAGAATTTTCTTTATCGGTAATGTCTTTTTAGTCAATAAAATTATGAATCTGATTGTTTCAATGTAGAACCTCCACTCCAAAAGGATGAAGACACATTTTAGGTTTATCTTTGCACATTTTTCAAAACAAAATGGTTTCTTCTTTATAAACTTGCATTAAAATGCACCTACAAACATTTTGCATTTTACAGCCTAGATATACTAATTTTTAAATTATATATAAATCAATATATAATTGGTTATTGCTGTAGAAAAAGTTAAACAAAGTTGTCCTTTGCTGTCACTTTAAAAAGGAGACGTTCATATTTCTAGGATATAAAGTAAACCCCCCCAAAAGACAAATAACCATCACTTATGTGTTCTTAATAAACACATGATTCCTGCCATGCAGATTATGTATATATACAATTTTGTTGTAATAAATAAGAAAGAAAAAGAAAGAAAGAAGAAAGACCATGTAACTTTTACAATTCTTTATATTAGACCTTGAAAGATATCTACTCTTAAACCCCCTCCTTATGGTGTCAAATTACTGTTTGCTCATTCTACCCTTTGCTTTTCTTACAAGATAAAATATAATGACAAATGGTAGATAAGAATTTTCAAATTTAAATAAAGTTAAACAAAAAGTTTTCAGAAATAAAGTCAGTTTTATTTATTATAAGAGTTGTACTGTGTACAAAAGAAATTACCATAACTTACAATACTTCAGGCATAGAATATTGGGGGGTTTGCTTCCACTGGAAGAGCAGTATTTTGAAAATAAAGAGTCGTTAGAATCAGATATTGATAGCAGTATTATATAATAATATAATAATAAATACTTCACATTCATATAATCTGAATTTATAATAACCCAGGTATTTCAGCATTAACTAATACATCTTAATCTGCCTCCATCATGCAGGTAGAAGAGTCTTCCGTAGCTCATAGAAGAAATGTGTGATTCATGGTGAGGGTTCTACCAACCCTGAGTGTTTCCCCTTGTCCAGTTTCACAACTGCCAGCTAGCAGAACTCCAGAGGATGGCGAGCAGGCAAGTGACTGAAAACACTGTTTGCTGTAATCTTGAACCATTAGAATACAGTCTGATAATTTCCTCCGTTTCCGATGTCAGTTCTTAAAAGAAATAAAATCAAGAAAATAAAATAGTTAATGAGCAAGTATGTAAATTTGAAAACATAAGGTTTTTCAACATACTTGAAAAGTCCTCTGACATCTCACAGGTACTTAAGTTAAAGGTATCAGCTGTTAAAGCCAATCAAAGGGACTATTCTCAGGGGAGAGATGTAAATAGATGTCCCATCAATGATCGTTTGAGGAGCAACTGATAGCACTTATCAGCTCTTGCAGGCATTAATCTCAGAATAATCAAAAGTAAATACCAAGCAAAAGCAAGAGGAAGAACTTCACAAGAGGTGAGCACTCAAGCCTGAATGTCGGCTTTTAACCCTTCCTTTAACAAGGGACTTCGCTTTTAGCAAAAGCAGAGAAGCCACACCCTCTTGTACGTGAAAGCCACGGAGTCCCTGCTCAGAGGATTCTCAACTGAGACCTTTATTGTCTTTCCTAAACTCAGTTTAAGAGCAGCAAGCAGTTGACTGCTTTTACAGAGCATAGTGAGACCCATTATGTCTTTTGCTCCAGTAATGAGGAGCAATAGGGCTGATTCAATGCTAAACACGTAAAAAGTTTAATGAGCATGTTGTGTGATACATATAACTGCTCAATACAGAAGACTTCCAAGGAAAAAGCGGTTCTGGTGGGGTTTTTTTTTTTCTGTCTAGGGTTACAAAGCTAGGAATGTCACCTTTTTAATGTTTTGATTTACATCTGAGTTGGTGCTACAACTCAGAAGTCACAGCTTCAAGGCATCGATACTCAGGTAGGAATCTGGTCAGGAAACAAGAGACTGCTTGGGGTGCAAATGAGTCTTGAAACTCTTTAGGTCAGTTGTTTTCTTACCCTGCTAAGGAGTGGTGTTGGCACAACTGAAGAAAAGCCCAAGATGGGATTGAGATATTGTGGGTGGAAAGGGCAAGAATATTTTGCACTGATTTTGCCACAGAAGATAAAATATTATTAAATCCTTATTAGTGACCTCAAGAGTATTGAGAACAGTCTGGATCAATCAGTTCTCCATGGAAAAATAATACCAGTATAGCAATTCTTTAAATCCTTATGCTAGTTGATAGACTGTTTTCAAAAATATTTAACCATTTCTTCAGGGAATGTCACAGGCTGATGTAGCAAGACTTCACTTAAAATGATAGAATGCTTTTGAGGAGACTAGGTGGCACTACTTTACACTGATCAGGATAATGGTTACATATTTTTTAGTGAGGAGTGTGTTCAGACTTAAAATTCATACAAGAATATTCTGAAGATTGAGATACAGATCTTAAAAAATATTCAGATTCGTTTTGAGTCATTTAAGCATGAAGATTGATGATCCTGTGTATTTAGTAGACACAACTTTTTTCTCTAGTGAAATACCAGTTTCTACTTCCTCCACACCAATATATACTACTGTTTTTTCTCTTTGCCTTAGAAGTATGTTTTGTGCTTGGATTTAGTTTAGTTGTAGAAATTGTCCTGGTTAAGTGGGAAGTCATAGGCATACAGATTTTGCAGAACAGAGAAGTGTTTAACCTCTATAATCTTCAATTAGAACGGTGGGAAGTTTCCTACGGTACAGAATTATGAATATCTGAAAGTGTCTTTTGTGCTATACTATATAGTCAAAGAGCAATGCTTTTTACTGTTTCACTAATTCATTCTCTAAAGCAAAGCAACCCACTGCAGAAGTCCAACTAGTGCACATACTGCATCCTCCAAGTACCCCACCATTGCAGAAGGCAATTCTGTCACCCAGGAGCTAAAAATGTTTGATTTAATGCCATTTCTTACCGCAGTTACTCTGCCTTATTTCTGAGAGACAGTGCAGTGTGCCATAGCCACACCGACAAAGCCAGCAGTCCTTCAGCACCCAGATGCCGTGGGGAATGCTGCCGCAGTTTCTGTCAACGACAAGGGAGACATTTGGTACATCCCTGACCCCACCACAGAAAATAAAACCATCCAGAGCACCACACTCATCTCCTCTGATTTTGGGCTGGTTTTTTTTTTTTTTTTTTTTTTTTACCCTAGCCGCTCATCATATTCACAGTATCTGCCGGTGAAGTGCTTCAGGCAGGCACAGAAGGTCCCCAGGATACAAGTCCCTCCATTCTGGCAGCAGCGTCTGTTCAGTTTTTTACCTGCAAGATAATATTACAGAGGTTAACAAGCATCTCAGGGGCTCGAACCTCACCTTTTCCTCGCTTGTTCTCTCAGGTCTCTCCAGTTCCCAAAGTCTCTTAAGGATATCTTGTTTTATTGTCTTTAGAGACAATAAAATTATATGCCTGTTAGGAGTGTTTGTTCAGCTAAACCCAGTTTGTTTAGTTAAGGATTAGAAACAAGCTACTAGGGATTACAGGATGGTGAAGAAGCAACGCCTGGCAAATTCTGCAGCAGCAGGATGTGTTCAAGTGAAATATTTCACTTTGACAGATGCAGGTTTCAATCACACTAAGAAATGAGGCATTTTTATTGGGAAGTGATACTTATTTTTGAAAAAAAAAAACCTGGGAAGTTACTTGGTTTTGAGGTGGAGGAAATGCTCGGTAAGCCTTTTTCAGAGTCCTAGGGTTGAGCACCAATCTAAAACTTTATATATGGGAGGAAACAAAATAGTTTTTTTTCTTGTTAGTACTCTTGCTTTCAGGTAGTTCAAACCTTTTTTATAAAATTAACATTTTTATGGCCATTAAATATCGTGAATTCTAAAAATGATCAGAATGTTACAAAATTTTACAGATGCTCTTTTAAACACGAAGTGCCAAGCACTTCTTCATTCTTAGTGTTCTTCCTTATTTTTCCTTAACAATTTTGCAAGTGAGAGATCTTCAGTTCTACTTTAAATTTTTATTTAAAGTGGCCATGGGTATAGTTGAAATGGGTGGTCACAGAAAACCAACAGGCTGGAATCTTCCAGGACAACAGTTAAAGCAATACTATAATAAAATTTTTTAAAGTAATTTTATGTCATTGTTTACAAAAATAACGTTACTTACTCTCTGTAATTCCAGTGAAAGGTACTAAAGACCTGGAACTCTGTTGCTTTCTACTTTCGTAACTCTGATTCATATCACTGAGCGCATTTGTAAAGGTCCCTTCGTTCTTGGGCAGCTGCTTTTGTGCTGTAGCATTGAGACCTTTCACAGCTTCTTTCCGTTCTTCTTTTTCAGGGCCTTGACGAGAAGTGCAAATATGTAAGGGAAAGGTAGTTTGTGATAAAGAAATGCATACTGTAAATGTAGAAGAAAAACGCTGCGGAACGGGGAGAAAGATGAAGTTCACTTACTTTTTTCTAAACGAACAGCCTGCCAGACCAGAGTCACAGTGAAAAGAATTCTGTAAAAAAAAAAAAAAAGAGAGAAAAAAAAGATCAAACGAGAAGTAAATTTGTGCTAATAAGACACAAACACCAAAAGGAATGGTGAGTGTGCGAACTTTCAAAAGGAATGAGCATCCCTGGCTAGAGAGGGTCCCCGACATCTCAAGCGAACTTACCTAACATGATTTCCCCAGTACATTTTCCTGCAGCCAGAAATAGCCGTGAGGTCCTCGGGGAGAGCTTGAGCAGAAGGAAGATGTCCAGAGCCCTCTACTTCAGGCTGTTGCATGCAGCAGTCCTCACACCGCAGACACCGCTGGACAGGGAAAGCGGGACTGGCGAAATTTCCCCCCTGTTGTCCAGGTTGCAGCAAGGCTTAGTCTCCAGCCGCACCGCTGGCTGAGCCCCTCCCCGGGCGCCGGGAACATCCCTCCGGGCTGGGACTCCCTGGCCAGCCCCCGATTTACATGCACTACTGGAGGGTGGAGCAAGGTGGGGACACCTTCTGCTGGGGGGGAGACTGAAGAGCCCATGAGCACAGCCAAAAGCCCAAGGCTGTAAGACCTCGGGCCCAGTGTATTTCTCAAGACAGAAAAATTTGCACCACCATATAGTGCATAGGAAAAACAAACAGACAAACAAACAAACAAATGATCAATAATCAGAACTGCAATAGGTATGTCATAAACGGGAGTAGGTATATATGAGCAGGGTTAAAAAGCCTCAGCTCTACCTACGTGATTTGTCTCTGCCAGGGTTTTCCACCAGGGATCTGCTTTATGAGATTGTACTACTTTGCAGCAGACATCCTTAAAACCTGCTTTTGAGATTTCTACTAAAAACATTGGAAAAAGCAGTATAAGGTCCTTGAGGAAGGATTGTTGTCTCACCAGAGCTGTTAATAACCTTTTGAAACATTTTCTGACAATTTTTACTGTTTGTAAAATCAGGCCCATTAGTGGGTATTCCTAGTCTGAGTTTATGCAATACCAGCAGATACCTAGATATAATTTACTGTGTGTACTGAAACGGGCTAGGAACACTCACATGGCTTTGCCATGGCTCAGTATCGTGAGCAAAAAGACCTGCAACTGGGAAGTGCCAAAAAACCAGCTCTGGGAAAGCTTTTCTCATCACATTTCCACATTTTGCACCACCAAGTGCACATGGCCTTTGCTTGAGTCGTGGCAGGAAACTGAAGCAACACAACTTGTTTTGTTTTGGAGGGGCATTAGAAGAGGGATGTTTTCACTGTGTCACTGCAAACCAAGGTAGTACAAGTTTCACCTTGGCTAGATCCAAGATTACGTCAGAAGTATGGGTCAGACCTCACTGAAGAAATGGCTGCACTGACTAAAGACATTGTCATCCCTTGTTTGTAAGTCCCTTTGGCTGTCACTTGTCAGATTTGCCCCATCTGAACGAATGGTTTGGAAGCTGTGATAACTTCTCATCCAATGGTACAGAGACTGGCTTAATTTACAAATATAGCTGTCCTAATTAAAGTTAACCCTCTTGGCACTAAAGAGGCGCTAAAGCAGATGGAGAGTGTTTTTAAGACATGTTCTTTTACACAGCTGGACACTGCATGGGTAACAAGCAAGAGAAGTTGGAACTATTGTGAAATTAGAAAACTGCTGTAATTGCTATCATGGAAACACTGGGAAAATTCATACAACTGGAACACTGCAATTAAGAGCTACAAGCTATTCAGAAGCTCTTTATCTCCAAATTGGAGACACCTGGATTTGATGGATGGACAGTTCAATGGATATAGAGTTGGCTGGCTGGCTGGATGCAGCCAGGGAGTTGTGGTCAGTGCCTCTGTGTTGAGGTGGGGGTTGGTGATCAGTGATGTCCTCAGGCTCTGTTTTGAGACCACTGCTCTGCAATGCTTACCTCTATGACACAGACAGTGGGATCGAGTACAATCTCAGCAAGTTTGCAAACGACACAAATCTGAGCAGTGCAGTTGACACAACAGAAGGATGGGATGCCATCCAAAGGGACCTGGACAAGCTTGTAAGGTGCTGCATGTGGGCTGGGGCAATCCCAGACCTGAGAACAAATGGGGAGAAGAACTTACTGAGAGCATACTTGTGGGGTTGGGTATTCTAGAAGATAAAAGCTGGATATCATCCAACATCAAGCGCTTTCACACCAGAAAGCCAAAAACGTCCTGGGCTGCATCAAATGTGTGTACTACAGGTTGAGGGAGGGGATTCTGCCCCTCTGCTCTGCCCTGCTGAGACCCCACCTGGAACACTGCATCCAGCTCTGGGGTCCCTAGCACTGGAGGGATGTGGACCTGTTAGAATAGGTCCAGGGGAAGCCAGGAGGTGTTCCGAGGGATTGAGCACCTCTCCTATGAAGGGAGGGGAGAGATTTGGGGCAGTTCTGCCTGGAGAGGAGAAGGCTCTGAAAAGCCCTCATTATGATCTTCCAGTACCTTAAGGGAACTTGAAAAAGGGAGAGTGAGGACCTTTTTATATGGTGAAATAGTGACAGGACAAAGGATAATGGTTTTAAACTGAAAAGGGGCAGGTTTAGATTAGCTATTAGGAAGATATTCTTCACTGTGAGGGTGCGGAGGCCCTGGCACAGATTGCCCAGAGAAGTTGTGGATTACCTATCCCTGGTGGTGTTCAAGGATAGGCTGGATGAAGCCCTTAGCAAACTGGTCTAGTGGAAAGTATCCCTGACTATGACAGGGTTGTTGGAACTCACTGATCTTTGGGGGTCCCTTCCAGCCCCAGCACATTCTATGATTCTGTGATCACATGCTCTTTCCTGTCTCCTGGGTGTACACTGGTCTTCAACAAGAGGACAGAAGAGCATTGCTGAAGATTTAAAATGACTCTTTCCTCAGGGAGTGCCTGCAGGGAGTGCTCTGCCGGGCTATACCTGTGTTAGGGGATAAGGCATTCCCCATGCTGCTGCAATAATTGGCTCCAACAGTTCTAAACTCAACCATTTTCTTGTAGATAATACAGGCTAACCCTTTAGCTTCATGGCATCCTGTTTCATGATGTGCTTTATGTTACTAACTTAGATTTAGATGAAGCTATATTCTTGTTCCAGACTTGTATTGCAGTACCATGCCTTTTAGAACTGAGTCTGTGATGTACATTTGTGTGCATTCAGCTAAATCAGCACCAGAACTTCTATCCTAACATTTGTGGGTAAGATGTTTCACAGAAAGTATGTTATGATAAAATCACATGTTAATTCAAGATGGGATTTTGGTTTTCCTGTCTTAAACAGCAGCAACTTTGAAGAGACAGATTACTCTCACCATTATGCTGTCTGACCTACCTGCTGTGATTGACAAGGACTTCTAAACTAAACATGTAAAAGTTAGGTGCTTGCCTAAAACATATCATATTTTAAAGTACTGTCATAACAACAGATACTGTTCTGAATTAGAACTATAAAATGTTTCACACAAATAAAATATATGTCATTTTTGCATGTATTCAGAAAACATGTATGTATTATCCACACTTTTGGAAAATACTTACAATTTGAACAACTCTTGTTTTCATTTGAGTTCTCTAACTGTATAATGGGGCTCGTATTTTGACTTTAAAAAGAAGAACTGTAGTTACTTATTCTAGAGTTTATTTGCTAGTGCATTAAGAAAAAAAGATTATTTTCAGTTAGGTCTAACAGGTAGTATCATTTTTAAGTTACAATATTCAGACACATAAATGCTGTCACTTACTATTTAACTTCTTGTTTCCCCATTCCACGGATGGAAGACAGAAGAAAACATAAACAGAGATATGTAAATACAGGAACATCACATAGTGTTTTTTTTACTAAAATGCAGTGTCGATGTAGTTCTCCTTGAGAGTTTTTTGGGTACCAAATTCTCAGCCCTGTATTAGTGGTAACATTCAAAATGCAGCTGCCAGTGAAGAAATATTGATCAATTTTCCCACCCTGTGCTATTTGCTTAAGATCAGAAGCCATTCCTGCAACTGCAAGAGCCAGCAACCTAGAAGAGCTGTAAAGCAGTCTAAACATTTCTTGCTTTTGATACCTTGCTTCTTCCTTCTCCCCAGCGCCTCACCATCAAGGCAGGCAGAGGAGTGGGGACAAAGAAAACAGCTCTGCTGATGCTGCTGTTGCCTGACTGCGCCAGAGGTGAGATTGGTGTGACACTGCAGAAAAGTGCTGCTGTTTGTTGTTGACAGAACCTGCCAGAGAGTGATTGCTTCTGTCCAGGGATTTGTGAGGAGCAGCAGTAAGGGTAGACGCACTCCTTTTATCAGCTTCAAGTAAGATAAGAGTGGAGCCAACCAAAGTGCTGCTCCTGAGCATTTCAATCAAGCCCTGCATACACAGAAGATGGGTAACCATTAATTAGGGGTGTTCAGCACAGTTAGTTCTGACAACAGATCAGGTAGCCTGCGTGGCTAAGTGTGATAGGAAAATGTGGTGCTACTTTAGTGATGCCCAAAATTCCTCTTGTGCTCAAGCCAGGAACTGTAGGTCAGTGGCCTGCATCTTCTGGCACTCTCCCAAAATGCCAGCGAACCACTACTCTGAGAGCTGAAGTGTGGATAGTACATGCTGGGTTTTGGTATATTAGTGTTTCATTCCAACTGCATTGCTCTGTAGATACTCTGTATTTCTGTAAACTTCAGGATAAATAGACGCCTAAAGACCGGAGGTAGCATTGGAACAGTCAGAAGCAAGGATGAAGAAAATGTGAGCGTTCCTGGTAGCACCTTGAAACCCTGCTCAGGGTCTGCTCAGCTCTGGTCAGAGCAGCCAAAATATCTGCTTGACTAGAAATCTTTGGATTCCAAAATTCCACCTTTGGGTTAGCACTAGATCTCTAACCACATTGGGCAATATTAAATCAGTTATGTAGAATATTATGGAAAATAACAAAAAAACATTGAGCCTCCATGAACATTTATTGAAATATTGGAATTATAGGTTTCTATGAAGGAAAACTCTCAGTCAGGGTGACTTACATTTCTCTGAGGAAAGGGCAGGCCATGGGTAATCTAGACTGGGATGTCTCAGAGTGTGTTTAACTCATTGTATGTTGAGCATAGTGGAGAGAAAGACCTAATACTAGCTAGCCTGTGAGTTGTTTCTTTTTTTTATTCTCTTTGGCTTCCTACTAAGGCTTTTGACATTTACCCAAATGTTTTCTTCTTTCTAAAGGCTATGTAAGACTTCGACAAAGTTTAACTGAATGATTTTTACAGTATCACACAACTTTCTCAACAGAGACTGGTCAGACTGGCTCGTATTACTCTCAGGAATTTTCTCTGCATTTCTGTGTATGCATGCACGTGTGAATGAGCAGTATAAATTACCCAAACAGCTTTTTTTCACTCCATGTTAAGAACAGCTTGCATTGGCTTGGTTGGAATTGGCCACTAATTGACTTGAGAAAGTAATATGCAGGAAAGTTAGATAATCCATATTGTGACTGGCACCACTTAACTAGTGCCACAGGTCCATGATGAACTTAGGCAGGATAAATGGCTGCTGCTGCTAAGAGGGTGAGTCCCACTTTGTCTTACACCATGGGTTGTTTGTACTGCCTCTCTCCCTCATGCCGTCACTGCTGTTTGCTCAGCCATGAATGAGCTGAAGTAGAGAGTTTGTCTGAATGAAAACTCAGCTTTGGGAAAAAAAAAAAAACAAAACAAAACAGTGTTCTGCTGGATTTGTTCCCTGATGTGATGTGCCAGATGAACACTAGGGCTGGCAGAAGCAGAAGGCAGGGAGGCTGTGTGACAAGCAGCCCCCTTTCTGTAGCCGAACTGATTTATAAGAGATTAAATTGACTTCCTATATTTACACAGTTCCTATATTTAAATTGTTCTTCCCTTCCCTAGGAAATAAACCATAAGTAGTGTAGCCACTGATATGATGATGCCTTCAGTGCTCTCACCCTATTAGCATTATATACAGAGAAACAGAGCAATCATCCCACATCTCTCTGACAATATATGGATGAAGTTTACTACAAATGGGATGGGATCAATATTACCAAATGAAAGGCAAACATCTACAGCTCTCCTTTGGAAAGGGAACCTTATGCATATGTCATACAAAGATGTAGCACACAGTCACAGACCAACACAAATTCATAGAATCAATCAAGTCTCAGAGCATTATGTAGCTTTTCCCTTCTTTGAGTCTAATGGTTAGTCATTAACAAAATATAATATGATTTTATAAAGATTTTGTAATGAAAATGAATGTAGTTCTTGTCTTTGAGTAGAGGAAAAATAAAAAATAAAAAAGAGAATTTGCCAGTACACATGGGAAGTGATTAAAAAGATCCCAGTCATCCTCCTCTGAGGGAAAGGTTCTTTGGCAAATAAATCAACACTAACACCAAGATACTGGAAGACTGAGACTTTTTTGCTTCGACTTCAATAAAAGTTTTTAGTATTTTATTGAAGAAAAACTAAATACTGAGGGGAAAAAACTGCACAATTATTTATTTTGAAGTTTGATAATATCATGCTTTCAACTACCACAGGCTCTGCAGAGAGATAGAAAGTTTTTTTGAAAAAAAACCTTAATTTTTGAATTAGTGGAATTGTGCCCCAATTTCTAGCAGAGTACACTTGTCTGCTGTACACTGTCTGGGGTGTATCACTGTCTTGTTAACCATTCAGGACGTTGTTTCAACATTTCAGTTTAAAAATGGGCTCCTTCTGTCTGCATAAAACTTACAAGTCTTGTGGTGTTTTGTTATGGGGCCATGTGGGGATAGAGTATTAATGCAATCATGCACTTAAGCTATATTTCACTTGCAAAATTACTTGAAAATTCTGTCTTTACCATAGACAAAATACAATTGCTTGAGTTTTATGGCATATTTGACCTGGCTTTGCAGTCTTGTTTGGTGCTGTCTAGTGAAACTAGAGTGAAATTTTTACCCAGTGAAGTGATTCACCCCAGCAGTAAAAACAGAAACAATTTGAAGGCTGAATATCTGTCAGTTGTTTCCCCCACTGTTTTCATTTGTAAGTATTTTGGTGTGGTTTACCCTGCTGTTAACAATGCTGCAGTAGGATATGTCACCAGAAAGCTTTCTGTGTTTATGTGGCAAGATACAAACTATGAATTTCATAGCAGCCTTGAAGGAATCTCTGAGGAAGTGATGATCCCACAGCCTAATTCAAGGATGGAGATGCATATCCCAGGCAGCCATGAATGGAAATCCCTGCATAGATCTTGCATTTGATCTTTAAGCTAGCCAAATATGCTGGCATTTCTTTAAGATGAAACTACACATGAAAGCTGAAAAAATGTTAGTAAATTCCCAAGTCAAGCATACACAGAGATTTGCATTGGCAATAGTGGCATTTAACCTCTTATAGAGATGGATCCATTTGTTTACCTGGAATAAACCTATCTGTCTTTTTATTTTGTTTTTTCTGGAGCTAATTTTCTGGCTTATGAATTGAAGCATCTCAGCAAGAAGTCCTGTGGGGAAAGGGGGAGTGAGGGAATTTGTGGCTGAGAGATAGAAGGAGGTGGGCAGGGCACCTTTTCAGGTGTTGCAAGCTATCAGATTCTCCTCAAAATTCCTCAGTACCTTGCTTCATCCTTCTTGGACTTAGCCTTTCAGGCAGCAGGGCTAGCAGGCAAAAATGAGAGACTCAGCAGTTATTTTAATCAATGGTAATAACACCTAAATGTTAGTGTCAATTTAAATAGAAATAAACCACTATATCATAATCTGTAGTGCTGTCAGCAGGCCAGCCCTTCTTTTTGTCTCTGGGCTATTGCTACACTTGAGGGATCCTGCCCTTTGTGCCAGGCTGGGGCTCCAGCTTGGCCTTGGCCCAGCAATCCAAAATGTGCTCCGTGTGACAGTGCAGATGGCTTGTGCTCAAAGTGAGAGGTGTGTGCTGAAGCCGAATTTCTGCCACTACAATGGCTTCATTTCTGCTCCATACTAGCTGGGGAACTAGAACTGGAATTGAACTGGAACTGTGCAGGTCAACATCTCTAAAAACCATTTTTATGGAACAGAGGCACTGCAGATATAATATGCTTGGGAAAAGCTGCAAAACAAAACTTTAATATCTTCATCCAGGCATTCAGAACAGGTTGCTGTCTCAAAGTGCAATTTTGAAAGTTTCTAGGCTCTGGGTGTTAGCCACAGTCTGTGAACTGCTTCGGAGAACAAAAAAATCCTATGATAAAGAACAAGTTATATTTCACTCACCCCATGTGTGAAATCTGGAATACAAGTGTTATTTTAAGGAATTAGATTACACATGAAGCTCCAGAAGGAAACAAGCTCTCTCTCTTTCAGCAATGCTGGACTCCGGCATGCTGGAGGGCTCTATGCTGGCAGTGGGATCAATGTTGGAGAAAGCAAATGAAAAAGTGGGATCTGCTCAGATGGAGTCATGCTCTTAAGTGCAGAGCGCATCTCAACACACTGTTGACTTGAGAATTGGCCTTCTGGCATCACTTTTCCCTTTTGGTTTGGGTACAGATTTAAAGAAAAGTGAATGGTCTAATTCCATAATCTGTTACTAAATGCAAATAAACTTACTCTTGTTCTTCAAGCTATATGGTGAGAGGAAACAGCTATGAGTAACAAAATTAATCATGACAAACTCTGCATGATGGCATTTGTTAGTTGAGAATGGATGGATAAGTGGATTGAGAAAACCCAATTTTCTAGGTACCCTTCAGGTTATGAACATAACATTGGTGTGGTAGGCAGTCGCTCTACCACAGAAACCAGTGTTTTTGGTTTGTTATGAACAATGAACATTGTTAATATGAATTCATGAAGATGGTAGGGTTGAAAAGGTCAGAGTCACCTAGCACTGGTATATTGTGAGCAGTTATGTTAATGATGTGATTGCTATAATATTGAACACTCTGAGGATGTATTTCTTTAACCCAGGAATGGTAAATTAAAAGAAGTTTTCTTCTGGAACACAATTGTTCTTGATAATGAGGGCTATGAAGGGCACAAGACAGGATGCCAGCTTCGGTTTCACACTGTGATATACACATGTATGGTAGTGCAAATTTTTTCTGTCAGAAAAGCTGATTTTTATGAGCCCTCTGACTTCTCCTCTCATAAGCCCTGTCTCCTCAGCTGTGCTGCCAGATCAATATGGTTATCCTTCACTGCAGAGTAAAGATTAAAGTTTCCAGTAACTTAATTTAAATTTGGTCCTTTAACAGATCAGGCATAGAGGACAAAAAATTTGAATTGACGTGACCATATTTAAAGAAAATCTTCATCCATGTGCTCAGCTTGTTTGAATATGAACACCTGAATGACTGAAGAAGGAAACAGAACTATTGAAAATATGGTGATTTTTCAGTAGTGTTTACCTTAACCATCTTTAGGGTTTAAAAAAAAAATATATATATTGAGCAAGTTTAATAGATTACCACAGTGTCCTGAATCTCCAAGAGACATAGAATCCTGAAATGAGAACTCAGAGTGCATGCATTTTGATTATGTAGTTTTGTGTGTCTAAAAATGAAAAAGAAATAGCTGGGGAATTCTAGTGAGCAATAAACTTTATCTCAGGCAATGGCAGCAAGAAAATATCTGCAAATTTGGAATGACTTTACAGTTTGAGTGTGCGACATTTATGGTGGAACTTGGCTTGGCTTAATTAATTTCCACTGGTGCATAGTGGTTGCTATGGGAAGAGTTATAAATTTCCTTTTTAAGTGAAAATCTACAATATTCTCTGTTAAATCTTCCTGTGTTTACAGGGACACAGGAAGATTTCCAGGAGGCTGTGGCAGTTCATAATTTAGAAAACTGCCCTTCATTTCTATACATAAAAATTGACAAGACAAAAATGCTTTCTTTTCTTAGTAAATTGTGCTGATGTTTATTTAGTGATATAAAATCTCTTCCTTGTTCTTTTTTCTGTTTATGTGTGTATTTGTAATAGATTGAATCTATTCAGTGGAACAGATTCTGCTCACAAGAATAAAGCCACAGACATTAGTGGGAGAGAAACACAATCCCTGATGTAGGTAAAGGAATCACATAATCATGATACACCCTCTGATGTATGGAAGTGTTGTATTAGCTGGAGCTAATCTCACTGAAGCACCCCTGCCCTCTGACCCCACAGTGATAAATCTGTGCTTGCATGCATATGTCTTATGTGCTGTTGTCAAAATTATGAGTGCCTTCTATAAACTACTGCAAAACATCTGGCAAAAGAATTAGCAAGTTAGATGCAGAGCTACATTAGCAAATATTTAGTCTAGCACTCTTTTCTAGGTCATGTTAGCACCCACATAATGATCGGATCCAATGCCAATATGCATGCCTGACCTCGAGTGATTACATCATGATAATTTTTATGTGCTTTGTCTTCACTGTCTTTTATTCTGAGAGAGCTCTCTCCAGTTAGGCTTGTGTTTTTCCTAAAATTGCCACAGCTGAATACATAGATGTCTTCTGAGCACATATTGCTATGTTAACTATTTAGGCTCTGGCTGGAGTTTTTCAGGGCTATGTTGGGATTGGAGGCTAATGTGTGTCTTCCTGCACACAGTAAGGATCAAAGTGAGCTGGTTTAGTTTTTTTAACCCCTTCTTACACTGACTGTGCTGGCAGGTTGGTCGGTATTTATCACAGTGGCTGAAGATTCACCAGGATGTCCCAAGGCCAACCTCTCACCAGGCAATATAGTTTGCATTTTATGTTTCTGCTGGGCATTAAAACTTCTCAGTTTGGCTGCTATCAGCCAGGGCCTTGTAATTATCTAGGACCCTGTTGAAATAGATGCAGCCAACAAGTGAAAAATCTCTGCTCTATAAAGCTTATAGATCACTAAGTTCTCAGAGCAACATCTAGCATCATGGTCTTAGGTTAACAAGGGAGAATAGGGGAAATTAAAAGCTACTTTTCAAAGCAATGATCTACCTGCTGTTCCCACTTCTTGATCTTCAGTCTGGTTGTTTTTCTCTCTCTTGGGCTGAATTCTCTCTATTCTCTCTTTCCCAGGCTTGCCCCAGCGTTAACATTTTTACACCCTCACAGGCTTGTGCGGGGAGTGCAGATGTTGGTGAGCGTCTGTGCTTACTGTTGTTCAGGCTGGGCAGAGCAGCACGGCCAAACAGGGATCAGCAGAAGGTCTCAGAAGTGTACAGGGTTACTCTGCACAAAGTCAGTCCAGCTCTTCATTAGTGGCTGGGACTTTTGCAGCATTAGGAGCTTTGGGGAAGCATCTATAACCTTCTGCAGGCCAAAAGACCAGAACAATATCTTATTTTGTGTGAAACAGCTCTTTCAATGAGCCATGCCACTTCTGTTCCCTTATGTCCGCTTGGTCACGTTCCTATATTCCTGATAGCAAGAGATTTATATATATATATAATTACACCAACAAGACAGAATGCCAAGCATACTCAAAAAGTATTGAGAGAGTATTTGAGAGATTTGATTTTATGGGGTTCCCCTTTACAGACTTTGAATACCTCGCTTCTCCTCCAGCTGTGAAAAGACTCCCTGTCCATAAATTGCCATCTCAGGAGGTCTCACTCTTGCAGCTCCTAAACTGGGTGGCAATACTAGACAAAAAGTGTTGTCTAATGAAGAAATTTCACTTAAAAAGAAAAAAAAAGACAAATCACAGGGACTACTGGATTACTTTCATGATGCTTAGAAAGATCAGGGCAAATAATGCATGTTCCAAGGTGACAAAGCCTGTAGTCTGTAAACTATGCTACTACATACACTAGATATAGTTAATTTGTCTGTTTTATGTGAGTGATGCTTGATGCTCAGACCGCACAAGGCAATGCCAGTGGGTGTGGCATTAATGCTGTGGGATTGCTTTTGCCACAGGATTCCAGCGTGCTTCCATGCATTTCTGAGAAGCTAGGTTTGCTGGTATGATGTCATCATGGAACAGGAAGGAATGGATGTGAGTTTTAAGTTGCCTGTGTGTGATCAGCCTGAGCAAAAAAAAAGACTTCAGACCACAGATCAGTGGAATTGTGAACAAGAATTTCCTGGTTTCTACTAAGTTTTACATCTCTTAGATAGTGACTTGTTGGTGGATTTTTTAACCAAAAAGAGGGAGGTAGATTGACTAAAGATTTTGCTATCATTTATTTTCCAGTCTGATCATTTAGTCCCATCTGGTTTACAACACAGCTTGCCAAACACTTGAGTAGCCTGAGAAGAAGGTGAAGTAGAGGAAGTGGGAATATTGATAGTTTTTATTGCTCCTGAAAGGGCAAATGAATGTCTAGTAGGGGGTAAAAGACAGAAAAATCACAACTAAATTGAAAACAGTCCATTGCCAAAAATTCAAATAAAGAATTTGTTTTGTTTTTTTTTTAAAAACAGTGTCCTATTGTCAATATAGCTTATTCTGCGCAAAGTTTTCATTCTGTCAGAAGTTATGTCCATTCCCAAGTGTCCATTTAGCAAAAAGAAGATTCATCTTTGGAGGAAATGCAAAAAATAAAATGTTCTGTGTTTATGACAGAGAATTTCTGTGCTTGCATAGAGGTACCTTCAGGCAGCCATTCCACAAGTCTGACAATAAGCATGCAGTCTGTAACTATGGTTTTTTGGAAATGTGACAAATTGGAGCAGGCCTGTTTTCTAAATGAGATCCTGTGGAAATGTATTGTTCTGACGGAGTATTGTTCAGGAAGAAGGACTCACCTTCAAAAAAAGGAAAATAACTTGGCAGTTGAAGCTCTCAGCTGGGATTTGTGAGACCTAGGTTTCAATTCCTACTTTTTCAGATTTAGCCTAAAGGATGAACTCAGACTTTCCTAAAATCTAGTTTTAGTGACCTATCTAAAAGACTATCAGTTGTTTCAAAAATTGTCTGTGCTCATCTGTTTCTGCCTTTTTCTTTTTTCTTTCAGATTATTTTTTCAATTTTTTAATAATAATAGTTAAAAAAAGAAAGTAAATCCTTGTCTTTGTCCTGATGCAAGACAGGAATACGTTTTACATCTCAACATTTGCAAGACAGGGAATCAATTTTCTGCCCAGCTCTGTCTGGAATATAATTATGGTAATTTTAATATCCTCAGCTTTAATTCTTTTTATTGATCCTGTTATTGACCTGTGTCTTCTTGCTACTGTGTAAATACTGGCAAAGAAACAGGTAAAAAATAACAGTTGCCAAGTGGCATCAATTAGTTTTTAAAAATTTTTCTGAATGGGGAAGGAAAGAATGTTTTTTCGGAGAAAGTCCAAACCTCTCCCACTCTCTTCAGTGTAATCTTCAGTCCCCAGTGTAATCATACCCTTTCTTAATTGCAAGTATGTTCTAACTCTACTCTCAGATTCACACTGGTGCCTAAAAAAATCTGTCATGGCCTAAACAGTGCTAACTGGGGTCATCATAAAACAAAAAAAAAGTTCTATATCCATCTTGAAATCATAATATAGGGAAAAAAAGAGCCAGTAAAGGACACTGCACTGACTGCAATGATTTCCATAGTGAGTTTGGGTTTGTTTTTCAAATATTACAACAGAATTAACTGTTTTGCTTATTGGTTGCAGAAATCAGAGGTGGAAAGGAGACAGGATACCCACACTCTGATTGTGAGTTTACACATGATATAAATTCTTGGCTGCATCTGGGCCATTTCTGAGCTTCTTCATTTCAGATGTCAGAGCATGTCTGGCATCCAGGGCATACACACCACAGTCCTTGGATCCCGTCTGTTTAAGTATGTTTTGTGCATAATTAAATGGGTGAAGGGTACATTGCCTTTGTCAAGCAACTTGGCAGATAGCTTCTCCTGCATGGTCAAAGCAAGAAAAAAATTTCTATGCCTGTGTATGCAGTCAGACATTTGTTTGGCAGAATTACACAGCTTTTTTTTTTTTTTTTTGAGGTGTCAAAGCCAGCTCTTCCCACAAAAGCTAACTACAACTAAACTGTTGGTTTTGAGCAGGATTATTTTCACTCATTTTATTCTGGTAGAATTACCTCATGCAGGCAAAAGGTATTATCTCTTTAACAACTGACAAGTCAACCGGTTTGTTTTCACGATGGGAGTCAATGGCTTTGATACAAGCAGTGTGTTGCAATTTCAAATGAATGAAACAAATCCAGGGACAATTCGTCAGAAGGGGTCTTTTTTTGTTGCTCTGAGCTTTTGTTGCTACTGCTGGTACTTTCTTCTGATTCCCATGTGCAGATGTGCGAAGCTGGAGGGAGGCAAAACTGTAGTGCAACATGGCAATTAAAGGATGTGCAGTTCTATCATGTACTTGGTGTGCATGAGGATGGCCAGGACTGTGTCCTCTGCATCTGGCCTTGGAGTTGTCTCAGGTGGTGTTTTTGAGGAAGCC
This sequence comes from Emberiza elegans, assembly GCA_024865655.1. Lineage (NCBI taxonomy): Eukaryota > Metazoa > Chordata > Aves > Passeriformes > Fringillidae > Emberiza > Emberiza elegans. The sequence continues at coordinate 25,519,836 of JALJVW010001283.1, forward strand.
CAGGAATGGTGCCTCAGCTGTGGGAGTTGGGACAGTCACAGGCCACGGCTCCCGTGGGGGTCTGTAGCCAGTACAGGTCAGATATCTTACTCACTGTCCCAGGCAGGACAGGACAGATTGTAAAAACCAAAAAGGCTCTGAACTTTTATGGCTCAGGAATGTGTTTTTTTCTGAGGCCATGTGACAAAATAGAAGATAAAATAATAATGAAAACCGACTGAAGCCTTCAGAGGAAATAAAGGATTATTTTTGGTTGGAAGTTTAGGAATAAAAAAAAAGGTTAAAAGTAAAGCTTACAGGCAATGAAATGAAACTTAATCTGTTTGCCTTTCTGCAGGACCTCTGGACTAGACTGTAATCTCTGATAATGTCACATTACTTTCCAAGGATGGAATTTTAAAATTAACTCTTGTTAATAATTTTGTTTATTTTGCAACCATCATTCTTTGCTCCCATCATAAAAGATTTGTAAATTGTACAGTTTGGTGTTCTTGCACATATATTGTCTTTGTTTTGTCATTATGGGCAGTAAAAAGAAAGTTTTGAAATCCAGATTCAGGTCAGTTTTGCATTTAGATATTTGGAAAAGAGTAAGAAAACAAAAAGCATTTTCTTGAGATTAGCATTTTTAGTTATATAGTTTTTTTTCCTTTTGAAATTGTTGTTTGGACAAGCAAAAACATGACAAATATAATGAGGAGAGGGGTAAGTAGAAAATTTAAATATCTTAGAAATTTGAAAAGATTAGTTTTGAGTACAGTCATGCAACTTTACTTTCACAGAATATAGATTACTTGGATGTGCCCAGGGATATTTTGAGCTTGGTCTGTTCTGCCAAACTTTGTCTATAGAACTTGTCTTCTTTATAATAATCTTCATACTCATCTTTAAAAACAGGTTGTTTGTCATATTTAAAGGCAGGTTGTCTGGTTCTCCAGCCATGTAGCTCAATACAGACAATGACTTACAAAGCATTTTGCTCTAAGCAATGGTTTCCCTGAAAGTGGGAACACAAACATTTCAGAGTTGATTAATAGTCTCCTCTTTTCCTAAATGAGTTCAAATTAAATAGATATAAAATGGACATTGTCTTGGATATCCTAGTGTATTTTGTGGGGCACAGGCTGGGTCACATGAAAATATTAACTTATGGAATTGAAAATGTCTCCTTTTTTTTTTTCCATCAGAGGGCAGTGGACTTCATATTCACCACACAATTAGAACAAGTATCTGTTCAATTGCTGTGAAAGTGCTACCATGTGAATACTTTTGGCTTCCAGGACTCTGACATCTTGGTGTGGGAAATTGCTGCCCAAAATGTAACCACAGTGAGCATGAAATGTGTGGGACATGCTGATCAATCTCTGTGAGGAGTGAAAATACAGGGAGTAGAAATTCCTTACATCACACACAGATAAAAGAAAATGGTTTTGAGGGTGTGCATATCCAGGTTTCCATAGCTCATGGAATCCTGTCAATCCTGACTACTTCTCCAGCTGGGATGATTAACAAGTATTCAACAAAAAGCCCAACGACTGTGATATCAATTTATCCCTTCACAGGCAAAGGTTCTGCTTGAATGTCTCTGGTAGCCAATATCCCCTCAGCAGCTCACCTGTTGGGGCTACCAGGGTAGCTCCTGCCAGAGCCCAGGCTGCTGCCCTGGTTAGTGACAGGTTTAAGATTTCCTTGGTGCATAAAAGACTTGAATGGATTTCTGCTAAATGCTTATGTAAATAAAATTCTGAGCTAACAGTGAAAAAAAAATCACTGGTTTTGGGACACGCCAGGGCTGGAAGAAGCAGAAGCTGTAGTTACATTATTTAAAGTCGCAAAAAAGCAAAATGCCTGTTTTCAAGTTTTCTTTCTGGCCAGCATTAGGCCATGATTACGTTCTTTTTATTTCTATAAGAATAGGATGAGACATTAAACAATGGTGAGACCAAAGGGCAAATAACTGTCTGTTTTAAACAGTAGAGTGTGATGAGGGACTTCTCATATTCCTCACCTTAATTTGCTCTTTTAAGTGACACAGCTTGTGTTCAGAGTGCTTTCCTAGCTTGACTCTGCTAGTGTCTCATGAGCTGTTGGCTTCAACATATATAATCTGTGGGACTTTTGTGCTCCACTTTCATGATATTTTATTGATAAGAGTTATACCAGAGTTTTGGACAGTAGGTGGCTGGAGACATGTATTCTAGCCCAAGGCAATTTAAACTCATGTCTCCTAGATCAGGTAACACATAACTAGAGTAGATTATTCTTCTAATCAATCCTTTGAAGCTATGTGCCCATATATCAAAAAACCCTATGAGCTATGCAGAACTAGGAAGGATTAGTCTGTAGTCCTTGTCTGCTGACAAATATACATATTTTTATCACAATTGTCTCTATGAAAATCAGAAAGAAATCTGTAAATGGATGAAGGAAGCTCAGACCTCTGCTTTGAAAATGAGTGCACCAGAGTAAATCAAAAGTGTGACTGTAGTTTTTTGCTCCTCCAGTGAGCTTCTGTGCTGGCACAGCTTCAGCAGCTGCAGTAAAGGATGCCCCTACTGATAACCTCTAACATGGTGCTTACAGCCCTCAACTTGTGAGTGAGAGAGATGAAAGTGAGTTGCTCTGCTAAGAAACCGATTTTCCGTTTCTAGATGAGCAGCTGTTTGTATAAAGATAGGTATCAGAATCATAAAATTATTTAAATGCAATCAGTTGAAGAGGTATGATGACTTGATTCCCTAAAGAATATTGTGCATTTTTGTTAGCTATACACACCAATGTACTAAAAGGAGGGGGACAACCCAGTATTGACACTGATCCAGGCAATGTTTGCCTATGAATAATGACAAGGAAGTCAAGAACAGGTAGCCTACATTTTGAATTATAGCTCTTCTTTACACCTGTTCAATTCTTCACAATCTCTATCTAATACCCAGGATGGATTTATCGATAATTTCATTGTAGATAAATCTTTGTAGAGAGGAGTCTGTCTTCAGCTGGAGAGGCTAGCACTTTTTAACTAAAGCCCCCCAGGGGTTCAGCTCACCTGACTAACTTCTGAAGAAGTGACTTGGTTTCAAGGAGAGTGAAATATGTGCAATGACTCTTAGGTTACCCATGCACCAGATGAAACTTAGCTGGTACAAAAATATTTTTATCCTAATGATCAAAATAGATGGAAATATAGAATGAACTATTTTTTTTCACTCCCTAAAGATACTGGCTGAGACATACTGACATAACAGTATCAGTAGAAGCAGGTATTTAAGAGTGGATTTTTCATTTCTTTAAGAGGAGATTTTGGCCTTCAATCTGTTCCTATTGAAACTTTTAAATTTCATTAGTGGCCAGAATGAAATAAAATTCTGCAATAAGACTTTAATTTGGCCTCACACAACATTTTTTAGAAAGTCTAAGAACAGACCAGGTATTACTGTAAATCTGTAATATTCTCTGAATTGAATTGTGACATGTGCTCTGGGCCTAGTAAAACAACATAAAATGTATTGCCCTTTAATTCTGTACAAGTTTTGCTGTTGAGGCAGACAATAGGTGCATCCACCTTACCCTTCCCCCAGGCCTAAGCTGTGTGAATGACCTTAGGGAAAAAACAGTGCAGCTTGTACCAGACCCAATGAGAGGGGTGTAGCATCTTCACACTGGGGTTACCACTGCACAGGATAATACCTGGTGAATCCTAATTCCTTTATATAGATAACTACCCAGCAGAGGGCTGCAGTCCTTGAGAAAACCTTGCTACAGAAAAGAAAGATATGAGATATCTCAGCGAGATAATTTAACTGACCAAAACTTTAAAGTATTTTCTTGTTGCAATAATTTCAGTGAAGGGTACGATCACTTTATATTAACCCTTATGTGCTCTTGCACTTGTAATGCAGTTAACATATTCAAACTTTGGAACTGTTCAGGAATAATTATAAACACTTCTTTTACTGCAGTAACTTAATCTACTTTAAGTTATTGGTACAGATTTAGTCTACCAGATTAGGTAAAACATCAATTTTAACTATGTAGGTAATATGGCTCCTCTCTCAAAACAGGAGGATAAATTCTAATGACTTTCATAAGAAGGATTCCTGTTTTAGAAAGCCTGAACCAATCCATAAAGAGGTATTATGGTAATATAACCTGCAAAATGTCAGCACATAAAATTTTTTCTCATTCTGAAGCAAAGGGTGAATGGGAGGGAAAGCTTTCTCTCCACTTACAAAATAAATACATTGCTATGAGCTAAAAAGAAAAAAAAACCACCTGATTTTCAGTTCTAAAAAGGTCAAGCAAACAATTTATGTTAAGTCTTTACACCAGCATCAGCAGCTCAAGATGATCACTCAGTCTTCTCAAAGAGACAAGCAACTCATGAGATGGATGTATTAGCTGTAGGTTGATTTTGGGAAAAGTGCCACTCATCAACAAAATCCTCAAGACTCAAAAAAAACCCCAAAACAAAACAAACAAACAAAAACCCTAACAAAATAAAAGAACAGACAAAACCCCCAACTAATTAAAAAGTAACTGCCCAGTGGAAAGAAAGATAACATCTTATTACATCAGCATATTATTCAGTTACAATGAAAAGATCAAAATTATGAAGCCAGTTGTACAATGAAACACTCAAAATTATGAAGCCAGTTGCCAAGATTTTGCAGAGAATGGGTTAATTTTAAACATATGGGAAAAAAAACCCCAGAGCTTGTCACAAAATATCCTGTGAGCTTGCAGCCCGGCACCAGCTCCTGCTGTGCACAGCAGGAATTTCCCCTGCAAACTAGAGCATATACTCACAAGACACTAAAGAGGATCAGAATTCCTCCTGATCCTCCTTGAGGAATACATATTACTTCTGGCTTTGTCAAGAGGATATAGATCCACCCTGAAATGGGGTTGAAAAAAGTATTTATAAGCAACAAGATAGACATAGATTCAGTATTAAAGATGCTGAGTTTTTCTAGCAAAAAATTCACCCAAGTAATTTAAGTGAGGACAATCAAAACATTCAAAATCCTTCCTTCTTCTCTTCCCCTTCCCTTCCCCTTCCCTTCCCTCCCCTTCCCCTTCCCCTTCCCCTTCCCCTTCCCTTCCCTAAAAGTTCTACTGATACAGAGATTTTCTGTAGAAATGATGAAAAATCTGCCATAGGTGTAATTACACCAGCAAAATACATTTTTCCCCTGAGAATCAGCAGAATCCATACTTGTATTTTCAGCTACCTCAGAGGGAGATAAAGCAATAGAGAATCCATATCATGGCTAGAGTTGCAGTGAAAAAGTTGATAGCTACTGCTGAAGGTAATTTTGTCAGGCAGCAGAACTCCTAGGTCAGAATGAGAAATGTATGAAAGAGTTTCTTCAGTGAGACCTGTGCTACCAAAATCCCTCTAAAATCAGCTTTGTATTATTGTTGAGGGTCTTTGAAGTCAGATGTTCATGCTCACAGTGCTGGTTGTGCTGTATTTCTTACTAGTTCTAGGTGTTTGCTAATATTATATGGCTCTGTGACACTTTTTGAAGAAGCACAAAGAGAATTGTTCCGGTTTGGCCAGAACTTTGGCTTTAAAACTCTTTTGTACTGTTTGTACCCTCACGAAGAGGTAGATTTGGTGTGAAGTGTTTGTGCTCGTCGAGCTTTTCCTCTAGTTTATCACAGTGTGATGAAGACACTTCTGAAGTATGTTATAGTCAGAATCTCCTGCTAAAGCTACGTGTCCTGGAGGAAATCTCCAAAGAAAGGCTTACCTTGTCAGAGGAAGCTTCTTTGCTTTGGTTTATATCACGGGTGCTGTTAATTATTGGGTCATTTGAGACAAGGCTCCCACATATCTCAATATTCAGCAGTGTAAGTTGTTTAGATAATAGTGTTGCTGTTTTCCTCTTCCATCTGCTACTATTGGACATCTAGAATCCAAATCTATACTTACTGTAATAACTAAATGCCTTGGTGTCAGTCTGTCTGCTCCTTTTTCAGAAATATCCACCACCAAAAAAAAAGTCTAATTTGGAACAACAGGGGTAGCAAAGCCCCTTTTGTTTTCAGATTTTTGGCCTGCTGCATCCTTTAACATAATTGTGGGGTCACCCAAAGGCACGAACTTGGTTTGCTTTTTCTCCTGAACTGAAAGGAGGCCAAGGAGAATTGGGACCTACTTATCCATGTGATGCATAGATCGTTGGACCTTTCAGTTCACCTACTGAAAAGATTAGGTCAGACATTATTTAATCAGCAGTGATTATTTCTGTTTAATATACCTTTATTTGAATATTTGGGGTTTTTTCTGTTTGAAACACTTTGAAAATTAGAAATTCCCATTGGCGGTGGCATGTGAGGCAAGATAATTGAACAGCTCAGCAAAGAGTCACAAACCATGACCCTATACTCAGTTTGTCCCAGTGGGTAAAGGTGCTTAGACCTAACATTTTGATTCAGGCCCCATCTTTACTTTAAAGCTTCACTTGACTGCTTTAAACAGACCACTGATTGCCTAGATGGATTTTCAGTGCTCCACAGCAGCAGTCTATTAACCTATTTAGATGGTATCTAAGGTAGTAATGAGATTAGAAACGAGAAAGGAAACCGGGAGAGAGGGAAGTCGAGAAACTCAAAAGCAGGTTAAAATTTTGGTACTTTTTATGAAAGTACCAGAAATAAGGGTCAAATTGTCCTGCAAGTGAGTGTGTCTAGTTGATATGAGGTAATCCTTTAAAGACAGTCATGTACTAGCTATAATTCTGAAACAGGCTAATGCCAGATAACACAGAATTTTTAGAAGATGTTATACATTTCTCCCCAGTGGCATCTCCTCACAGACTAACTGCAGCTCTTGGGAGCACTCTGTTTGCAATAAAACTAGTTTTTCTAGATTACAAATCTGTACTTTCCAAACTTTCACTAAGGACATTAAATGCAAACTTGCTTCAGCAGTTAAATTTTCATCAGATTCCTATTTTGACGGCCACGGCCCTAGAGCAGAGCAACTATTCTGGACTTCAGACAATCAAGTGCTACTTTCTCCCAGAGGAGGTTTTGTCTCAGAGCTACGCTGTCGTTGGATCCAGGTTTTACACCTTTAAAACAGTAGTGAATTTTAATTAATTCCTAATTTATCTGTATTGCCCAATAAAAGTTGTCATCTTCACAACAGTAGGATCTCCTTTGTATTGGGGCCATCTTTGTGAGATCTTGATGTTGCTTGTTAGCAAATGAGATGTTATTGTAAATCAGGTTTGCAACACTTGCAGTTGTTGATTTTCAGGGAATCCCTTCAGGCCAGCAGTTTGGGACCGTACTGGAAGCTGGGGATCAGAGGCATTCCACAATAGGTTGTAGCTATATTTTGCCACTGCTTTGGTTAAAACAAAGGCTGAACATTCTACAGCCCTGCAGCAGGAGGCAGTTTGTTTTTCATGGAAAACCGCAGCCTATTAGCAGTTGTGAGCACAAGCTATTGCCCATTATAGCCACTCTTAGAGAAGATTGCATGTGTACACACATGGAAAATTCTTCTGGTTCACCTGGGCTTTATTTAAAAATCTGCCACTCAGCAAAAGTCCAGCAAGTGTAATGCTGTAAAAATACTTTACAGAGAAGATATCCTAAAACCACAAAGTAGGTATCAACTGTGGACAAATGTGAGATCTGAAAACTGGAAAAAAGTTCAAGGAGTAACAGGGGAAACGTAACACTCCAAAAAGCCTTTTTTCCTTCTAATAAGAGGTAAATGATTTAAGGTAGACCCTGGGACAGTATTATGAGCTTGGTTTGTTTATTTTGCCATGATTGAAGTACAGGCTTTGAGATAGCTAAAAGAGCTGGTTACACAATTCATGCATGGCATGAACTGTTTCTGACCATAGAAGGAGATATGTATACACGTAAATGTCTAAAGTAAGCATGGCATTCAAATTAAATTTCTTGATGAAGAAGAAAAAAAAAAATTTTCAAGGTGTTATCTGATGAAGAGTTCTAAGAAAAGTAATCTAGTTGTCTAGGAAAAGAAAGTTTTAAAAAGTAGTTGTTTGAACTATGTAAGTGGATACAGATTATTTATTTTGCCATTTTAACTTTTGTATCAGTCACTGAAACAAATACATTATAAGCCTAGATTCTTTCCTAAAGAAAATATCTTTCAGTTCTTGTGAGGAAATAACGCTGCTTCGGAAATTCATTCCTTTCAAGGAAGTCAACTTTGGAGAATTAGAGAGATACTAACAGGCTTGTCAGATGTCCATGAAAAAAATGTAGATATTTAAGGGAACAACTATGTTCTCCACACACTGTAGAAAATTACATCCTGTGTAGAAATCTCTATTTGTCAATCTCCCCACCCCCTACCCTTTTTTTTTTTCCCTCACAAAAGAGTGTGAAGATCCCCGATAGTGAGTTGAGGTATACTGACAATCAGCTTGATTTTTCTGTTACACCTTCCACGGTGGTAAAGGTACATCCTTGCAGGTACAGGAAAACACGGCTTTAGAAGAAATTTCTCATTTAATTTCTCAAGAATGTTAAAACATACCGAAGAAGCCAATATTGCTTGCTAGGTACTACTAAAATTTTCTATTAAATGAGGAAAACCAACCCTGAAATCACACTTTCAAGCCCAAAGAAAAGTGGGAACTTTCTGTTCTGCTTCCATTCTGGAAAGCAGAGTACAAGTAGTGTGAAAATAACCACAGATGTTTTCTGTTGGTAAGACACTGGGAAAGTATTTTGAGAATCTCCTCTTCATCCTTACTTTACTTGAGAAGCTGAAATCAAAAGGAGGAATTCTTTCTGCAGTGAACATGCACATTTTCCCCTTCTATTCAAAAACCTTTTTAGCCATTGGAATGCATTTCTGGCGGGCACTCAGGAGCACAGGAAATTTCAAAGGAGCTGTGAATAGCTGTTAACAGTTACATTCAGAAGAGAGAAGGTAGAGGAAGCTAGAAAAGCTAGAGCAGGAGTTTGTTCCTTACCTAGTAGGAAAAAGTCGTGGTTTTGGGTTTCTACATAGCTTTCTAAAATAGTCTTTTTATAAACCTAAATTTCCCATGTTTTATGGTTTTAGCAGCACAGATCTTCGACTTAGCATTTCCCCCCTCAATAAATCAGACAGTTGTCCTGTAGTATGAGGTTTCTCTAAGATTCTTTTTTGTCATGTTTGATGTCCTAGTTGTAATATTGATGTCAGCAGCCTTCTGCAACCTAGCAGCTTAGGATCCTGCTGAGTGAGAAAATGCACATTATATATCTGCTGTCTCAGCCCCTAAAGCTAATTTACTTACCACAGTCATCTTGTAGTACATGCTATGTTATGCAGAGTCCTACAAACACACTTGTATGGGAAGGAACCAATTCCTTTTTATCATGAATAACAGCGTCACAGTCTCTGCTGAGCACAGAGAAAACAAAGTGTTTATTTTAAAACGAGCCTATAGGTAAACAAGTAGAATTAAAACTTCTTTTGAAAATTTCCATTATGTTTTTCATAATGTTTATGTTTTCACTGTGACTATGTCCATCAGCCACAGTACCAGCCACAGAAATGTTAAAACATTAACCCCCCAAAATACAAACCAAACTAACTCCCCAAGGTACAAGTTCTTCATTTTTGCAGCAAAGTTTAACAACTTTAACAACTTGCTTGTGAGGTTCTGTTAAAAACAATGCTCTTCTCCTAAATCCTGCCTTCACACATATATGTGTTTTTGTGTTTGATGACCTGAAAGTTATAAATAGGGAATTTCTTTCAACCGTATTGAAAAAACATAAAGGAAAAATATTTTAAAATAGAGAAATATTGAAAATGTCTGTTGTACAAGGATTAGATTTCTTTTGGATATTTTTTATCCTGTCCTGGACCACAGGGCAGAACAGCAAGATGGCCTCTTGATGCCTTGCCTTCCCCTTTTTGTAGCTCTGCAATTGCTTGATATTCTTTCAGCAGAAATGGAGAAACAGGGTTGTCCTTCAGTACCGTATTTTCCTCATGCTATTGCTTAACGCCGATTGAAGTCAGGGTGACAGAAGGAAATGGTTCTGTAACATCACGTTTAGTAAAAATTCACCTCTCTTCTGTGGTCAGGGAGCTGAATTAATGTATTGCCAGCAACACTTTGGAAAGGACACAGAGAAAACTCGAGAGTCTTTTTCAAGTAACATTGCATCTTAAAAAAAAACGATTTTAAGTGGAGAAATTTTGGGTATCATCAAAGTTTGAAAATATGATCATAAAAGGCTGTTTCCCTCACCTGTTAGTGACTTTTTCCTATCAAGACCAAGTCTCTTCTAGTATAAAAATTATATTTTTCAGGCACAGCATGTATATTTCATTTTCCAAATGACTTTTCCCGTTTAAAAAATATTTTCTTCAAGTGGTTGGAAAATAGGCTCTTTGAAAACAGCAAGCTCTAGCTGGCCTCCAGCATGCAAAACTTTTAATAGCTTGAAGCAGAGGTTGGTGGATACACAGCAAGATTACACATTTATCACAACTGGTAGTTCTTATTTGTTTTAAGTTTTCCAAAGGGAGAAAGCTTACTATCTGCAAAAATACTTTCCTACAAGAATGATCCCAGCTGAGATATTTTGTTATAATTATCTTAAAATAAGACAAATATTCTAAATTAAAGGCTAGAAACATGCAGAGCATTATGGAGGTCAAATAAAACTTTAGAAATTACATAGAGATGGAGAGTTCAGTTTTTTAATAAGTAGTTGAAGAGTAAAGAAATCTGTTCACAGTTAGCAAAAGACGAAGGAGAGGCAAAAGTCACTAAGGCAATTAGTGTGAATTATTCAGCCAAGTCGCCACCATTCCTATGGCAGAAATTTGCCCCAGTGCATAATCTGTAATTAGAGGGTGGCACAGGAATTTACTGTCTGTGAGGCCAAGGAGAGGTAGCTAGGTTATACCTCTGAAAATATCGTTGTTCCATTAACACTCTAGGGAGAATCCAAAATTTGTGTCCCGGTCCATTTCTCTGGATGCCTTCTGCTGTGCACTTAATTTTAAAAACTGAAAAATACACTACAAGAAAAAAAAAAAAAGGGGAAAATATTTTCAAATCTTCCCTAGCACACTGAGTGGAAAAGCCCTTATCAAACACCAGTCCCAGCTTCATTGTGTCAGAGAACAGAAGCAGAACACAAATGAATCCATGACACAAAAAGGAGCACAGCAGAGGCAAGAAGGACAAGTCTAAGTTGCAGTGTAGGTGAGAAAGGTGGAGGAATTCCTTGAAAGTTGTATATATGATAAAAAATTTAGCAGAAGTTCACGTAAACAAAATTCTAATCCACTAGAAAAGCAGAGAAATCTTTCCCCTTCAGTTGCTAAAAAAATAAGTCAAGAGCTCTAAAAGAGCTGTAAAGAGGATCTTGACCTTTCTAGCCTAGTAGGGAGGCTCTTTACTCATCATCTTTCTGTATATTTTCCAAAGCAAGGAAGGAATAACAGCGCATTCTGTTGTCAAGTCTCTCTAGCCCCTGCTTACCAACGTCTGTTTTCAAGAATAACTCGCTGTGAGAACTTGAAGCAGCTTTCCAAGTTGTGTCCTGTAAGGTTTAAATGCTGCTACCTCTGCCTTCCTGCCTAGCAAGTTAGTCAATAAGCAATTGAAAGGCAATTATCACCTGTCTACGTCCCACTCCCAGTATGGATATTTCCACCACAGCTCACCCGAGTGAACATATGTCACAGCAGATAGAGGCTGCCAGTGTTTCTGGCACATACTGCCCCAATGCTGCACACATTTTGCAGCAGGTGTCAGAGGCAGATGCATTTTCACTGATATTCATGGGATCAAGATTTATTTATACCTACACAGACGTAATTGCCCCAGGAATATTTTGGAAAGCCAGCAGGTAGCGCAGGAAGATTTTTTGTGAATGAAGAAACCTATATCTGTAACATATTCAAAGAAATACCTAATTAAAAACTGGAAACTGCAGCAATGAGTTGAATTCTTTCTCATATTCGAAAGAATCCTAATTATATTAAGTCTAGGATGTTTAATAATGTTGAGTAATGCAGTAGCAGACAACGTTAATCCAGTTCGTTTCTTTCCAAACTGGAGCCATGGCCATTACTCGGGCATGGAACAGAAAGCTGTAAGGAATGAAGCTTTTAGAACTGCCAAAGCTTCATGAAATCTCAGGATCTCTAGGTAGGTTTAAGGATTTGCCAAGACAATACAAAACAGAATGCCTTGTATGCTAACCTTGCCTTGTATGCAGATGGTGCCTGCCTCAAGGAAATTTGCACCTGTAAAGTTTAAATTTGAACAAATCATCAGGTGAATGTCAGGCAGCTGGCCAAGGCTCTTTAAGCCTAACACAAGTAATCGAAGCTTTGTGGGCATTGTAAATTACACATAAATTGCCATGTCAAAGGGCCCAGCCCTTTGAGAGAAATAGTTTGACAATATGGATTTATGCACTCATTTTGCAATACAAGGTCAAAACACAAGGTCAAGGCAACAGAGAATAAAGGACTAGAAGCCATATCTCCATTACATTAAAGAAAATTTCAAATGGGGTCTAATAAACAGTCAATTCCACTGCTGTTGATATTAGTGGTGGCTCCTTGGGTAACCACTGCTTGTGCTTTGAGTACACCATCATCTGCAGCTGCTTGGGATGGATCTCACAGGACTTGTGCAGTTTACTGAGGGCACAACAGAATGGCTGTACTGTAGTCCTTGGAACAAAAGCATCTTCTTTTTGTCATGTGGAAAGCTGTGAGAAAAATGTGTAATGATTTGCCAGGAAACTTGGGGAAAAGGAATTTTAAAGGCCACATATAAGTAGGTGATAGCTAAAATTTAACTCTGGGATACCAGCATTCCTTGCACTTACACATACAAGCACACACACACACAGATAAATATATAAAAATACATATATGCATATAAAAGCAAAAAGAGAAATCTGCTGAAACGGAGGAGCAACACGTGTTCCAAGTTGTACTATCTTAAACTCATGGACTCCCTTGCAACACTTGCATAGTTTTTTCAATACTTTCTTTTTTACTAGCTCCAGCTTCTTGGCGTTAAATTGAGCTGGCACTGTTGCAGGCCATTTTAAATTGATACTTGCAGAACAGCAAGAAGTGTGAAGCTGCCAATGAAGACTCAATGAGGAGCCAGTGATAGCTGTTATCAGCTTCTCCACACAAATGTCCTGAGTTTTCCAGCTGTGCGAGCCTTTCCAAGTTTGATTAAAACGGGATTAATTTTCTTTTATACACACACACACACACACACACACACACACACACACACACACACACACGTACACACACGTACACACGTACACAATGCACACACACATGCAAAATAAATATGTGAACCGTTTTTTGTGGGGTTACAAGTTATAACCCTTCAGGCAGATTTACATTTGAATGCACTCCTTTTGCCAGGATGAGCTGTGACTTCAAGCAGCAGTGAAAATTTTTGATCAGACATGGTCATACAATTTTACAAGCAGTTTGCATCATTTCACTGTTGAGCCAGAACTGGGAGAGGCTATGCTTCAACAGTGAAGCCAGTGAGTTGGTTATGACATTATTCATGTCATGCTGAAAATACAGAAGGTTCCTGGTGTCTGAGTGAGGCACAGTTTTTAAAATTCTGTTGGTATTCATCAATATTGATGTGATGCAGGGCTTTCTGGATTAGGGAGTGGAGGTCATGCAATTTAATACGGAATACATGAGCTGCTCCCATCCAGTGAGCTGTTCCTTGCCATTGGCTGATCACCTTCTCATTCCATCAGAGAGAAAACACATTGAATAACAACAAAACAAAATGATTGTTTTATCTTTGACTGTGACTTGAATTGGCTCATTTGATATCAGATTGGGTGTTTCTCGGTCAAAAGCAGGAGAAGTGGGAAAGGGATTTAGAAAAGAAGGAGTGGGAACCATGACTTCTGTTGCTGTCATGTTTACCCTGTTCACCAATCCCACTAAAATCAGCCTTGGGAACAGAATTAACGAAATATGTAAAGACAAAATGTTGAATCGAAAAAACTGGCTCAGAAACACCACAACCTCTCTCATCTGCAATGTGATGAGCGTACACAGTTTTTAAGACCTCCATGTGAATGTGCTGGTACAAGGACTGGACAGCAGGCCAACAGCATGTTTTTGTTATGGACTGTATGTCGAGATGTATTCCTATTTTTCATCAAACTGGTTAGACAACATAGGAGGGGTATGTGCTGAGGTTGCTTCAACTCCATACGTTAAGTTCCCAGCTGTATAAACTGGAATTTATTAAACTGTGTTTTTCTCTGTGTTCTTCAGGAAGAAGAGTGCCATGAATGTATCAAACATGAGTGGCAACTTACAGATCCTGCAAATCTATTTCTTCTTTTATCCACTTTTGTATTTGTAATTGCTAAGGTATAAATCAAAGCAAAAAAGCCTCTGTGCTGTGAGTTTTCCCCTTGTGTAGCTGTAAATCCTAGGGGATGATGTAGACATGGAGTGTTAAATGATCCTGAGTTAGATACTGAAGCAGCATGACTCCAGAGGAGAAACTGAATGTCCTGTCTTCCAAGAATGTCTCAAGCATTTATGACTTAAAACAAATGCTACTGACATTCCCACTTCCCACCCCTGAAGGCCCACCCCCCTCTCCCCATTCTCCCCCCTCCCAAGTTATTTTAAAATGGTTTAATATCCTGGTGAACAGAACATAAAAAATTGTCTTCACTGATGGGGTAAATCACATGCTGTGATTCTTGGGATTGTCCTCTACAGGACCAGGAGTTCGACTTTGATGACCCCTGTGGGTTCCTTCCAACTCAGGATAGTCTGTTATTCTACCCCATGCTATGAAATCTCCCTCTGTCTTTCTGCTTTAGTTCTCTTTCTACTCTCATCTGAGCAGCCCACTTGTGCTGGTATGCGCTAGATTCAGAAATCCTGTTACAAACTAATTGTGTTCTGAGAAAGCTGCTAATATATTTTGCTGGAACTCTTTCTTCTGAATTAATTATAAACCACAAAGAGGAACTGGCTACTGGCAGAGTTGGTACAAGGTAAAGGATGGAAGTATTCACCCAGGAGGAGAGAAGGAAGTAGGGCTTTCAAGGAATTTTCATAACCCAGGTGTGCTTTTCTACCAAGGAGTCCCCAGGCTGAAGTTAATCTCTCCTCATCTCTTGCTTTGGACCTGAACATGTAAGGCAAGAAGGAACAAAAAACCTTCTACCTGTTCATGAAATTGAGCTCAGTTTACTCTGTCTCATGGAATCATGCCTTGAACATTACACTCAGGCTTGGAATACACACCATCATAGAGAACTAAGGCCTGTATACACCCATATATGCTATTCAGACCTTTGTCTGAAGGCAGAAACTGCTACTGTTCACTTCCAGAACAGGTTATTGAAGACATTGGGAAATTTTGGATTTGACTTCCAAAATCTTACACCAGCAGACTGCTGTTGGTATGGACCAGACACAAACAGGGAAATAGTAGTTCCTAAGAGATGCCTTGCATACACTGGCGAGATCATTTAGAGCAATGCAAAAGTCTGATGTGTTCATTGACTTTCAGCTGATGATGGCAGAGGACAAGCACAGCACAGTAGGTGCTTTTTACTCTACTGGAGCTTATTCAAGATACTGTCATCCACAGTTTAGCCAACCTTATCAATATTTATAGACAACATTCACTATTAAAAATATAGGATTTTAAATACCTATGCACAATCCCTCCATAGAAGACAGAAAGACCTTTGAGGTCCCTGGAGCTTTTCTGAAGACCCTTAAGTCTCCTAGAATTTGCTCAGCAGAGTACAGTCATTAGCTCTCTGGTCACCAGTCCAAAAAGCTTGTGCTTGGTTGTCTGAGGGTGAGACTTCAGTTTCCCAAGTGCTGAGCTAATTTGGCTTTTCCACAGCAGCCCTGCTTACCTAGGGGTGTGGAAGCGTGGGACTCCTCCCTTCTGCTGCAGGTCTCCTCTCCTGCTGATGTCTGCCAGGCGTGGATTTCAGCAGGCAGAAATTAACGCTGCCAAAAGAGATGGGATGTTTTTCCTCCTATGCTTTAGCTCCCGAAACCTGCTATGTCTGGAACAATGCAGGTACCAGTGTTAAAAGAAGAGAAGGGCAGATGGATATGTCCAGGGCAGAGAGAAAGTTAAAATTACTGCAGGAGGTCCAGTAGTTTTTTCTGTTTTCTGGAGGATTTTATCCCAGCTTCTTCTGCCTCCTACTGGGGGCCTCATGTAGTTCTCCAAGAGATTAAAACCAAACTTGAATCAGTTACAAAGTGTCTTTTCTTCTTTAAAAAAATCTCATGTTGGTGCTCCTCCATTACTTGCTTATAATGCAGATCTCAAATCTCTGAAATACAGTCTTCCAGTTAGCCTTATTAGATTGAATGAAAAACCATTTAAGGCACAAACTTCCTGGGAATCAATGACAGTCAGAAAACAACTTACCATCTCCCATTTTTTGGGCACCTATTGTTTGTGGATACTCAAAGAGCTGATTAAATACTTTTTTTTCTTCTCCAGTACTGAGAAACACAGGTTTTAATTGTTCTGCTTTTTACAGTGTGTATTTTACTTAGTTCTTTTGGTCCTGGCATCCTGCATGTTTTGTAAATATTGCAGAGGCAAGAAGTCTGACTCAGGTATCCTTTATTTAGTTCCTGTGCTTTTGCAGGTCAAGGCTGGGCTAGCCTTTGTGCAACAGCACAAACTGGCTGTGAGCAACTACATCTCCTTTTGTTATGTACAGGGTAGAGCACAAGGAGAGGGCTACACATCTCCAAACAAATGAGATGCATGAGCCTCATGTGCTATTTCCAATAGCACTGGAGGAGTTTGATCAGCTGGTGAAAAACTCTGTCTGACTGGTGCCTGCAGTAGTAGAAAAGTTAGTTCCTGAAGATCCTGAAGTTAAAAAGGCCTTCATAGAAGATATTTTCACTACAGTCACTGTCTAGAAAATGCTGTTTCAGTAACACCTCCTCTATTTAAGATATTTTGTTATATCCATTGTAGTACCTAAGCACTTCATATGACTTACTGAATCTGTGTTAGAAACCTGTGTCCTAGTATAAATGTACATTTATCTGTTTCTGGAAATAGTTGAAAACACAACCAAATGTTCTCATTAAAATTATTCTCTGTGTCTCTGATTTTAAGCATTCTGAGAAATCATTATCAGTACTACTGATGAGTTCACTCTACTAGGATCTGTTCCACCTCAAACATTAATCTATAAACCTGTAATACAATTATTAAAGCTCTGCTAAAGGTTGCGTTTATTAAAACTTCCCTTCCAAATCAAAATGATGAATTTGGGTCTTAATGGGATAGTTCATTTAAACAAATTAAGCACCATTTAAACTGTTTTAAAAAATCATTACATTCTACTAGATTAATTACTTTAAAGCTATTGTTTAATCTGTATGAATGGCCCAGAGAGAACAAGGGTCCTTCATCCTTTCTTACAATTCATCTTCTGCTGTGATAAACTGCTTTGTCTCCACTTGTAATTACCTTCTGTAATTGCCACTGCCCCCTCTTGTAATACTTGCTTGACAGACTGAAAGCTAATATAAATTTAATGATTGTAGCACCTTTAATATTTGCTGTTGTCAACAATACAAAGCTCAGCTGTGTAAGGCTATACTGGTATGCTGTTGTTATTTTGCTGCTAGTAGTGAATCGGTGTGATGCCTTTCATCTGCAAAGGCTGGCAAGGTCTTTGAGTGTGTCTTCCACTTGAAGACTATGGCACTCAGGACCTGAGGGTGGGTCAGTGTGATCACAGGAATGATTAACAAATCTGTCTGAAACCTGCTAGAATCAGTGTCAGTAATCGTCTCTGAACCGAAGCACCTGCCAAACCCATGTTCTTCTGTAGGTGACTGGTGAGACTGCTGGAACAGGGCACCACCTCCACCCTATGTACTATTCACAGAGCTTCCCAGACCCTCAGGCTCACCATGGCATGAGGATATCTGTCTTGTGGCTTTCAGCAAACTTGATGTCTTGCCCCTGCAGTGTAGAGGTTCTTTTACAAAGAGCCTGTACTCTGTTCCAGCTAAATATTTGATTCTGGTAACTAGCCCCATGAGTAATGTGTGGAGGAGATATCTGACTGTTACTAGGTGAATTACCTTATCAATATTAATGTGTGCTAAGAATGTTCATAAAATTAAAACTTCTCCTTATCCACCTTCAATACTCCATTCTTAATCTTGTTCTTTGTATTTCTCTTCTATTAAGTAAAAAACTTGTATTCCATATAAATGAAAACGATTAACAACCCATCAAATTGGCACAATTAAGTTATTTCTCTTCCTTTCAGGGCTCTTCCCACAGTCTTTACAACTGAAATAATATAATGGTGTGTTTTGAGGGTGAACTTCCATTCAGTGTAATTTCTCTCATCTCTTTTCATAGTATAGAGAATGAAATAAATTACAGAAAGAAACACTACAAAATTAGCTTAACTCTGATGGCACAGGGTCTGCAGTGAACACAAACTTTTTGTTACTGCCCTTGTTGAGCTTTTTTGCTCTAGTTTGAACTGGCTTCATATGCACCACTTTGAAACTGGAAATTATTTTACTTGTATGGTCTCCAAGCATAAGAAATTCACTTGAAATCTTTTAATACTTATTAGGTCATTCCAGTGCAATCTATATTTAGTTGATAATCACTAGCATGGCACTGAGTTGAGAACTCACTTAGTGATTTCTTTTTTGCTCTGTTTATCTGAAAGTTGCTTCTCTTGAAGGAGATCATGTTCATATATACTTTCTCTGCTTGAAGTGGGTAAGTATGGACCAAAACTCTGTCGCCTCATGGCTCTGTCTTCCATTGCAAAGTTATGATAAGAATTTTGAAAAAGCTCAAAAACATTGTTCAGAAAGGGGCAGAAAAGGTGGCTGGCAACACATGAGCAAGAAACAAGTTTCAAACCCTCTCAAGGCAAAGTTTTTCTTTGAGTCGTCTGGGTTGCATCTTTATTGCAATCAACTCTTTCTTCTGGCTCATGTGCCCTCCAAGAAGTGTCCCCTGAGTCAGCAAAACATTAAAACTACCTGGCATTTCTGCTGCCAGCCAAAAATACTATTGGCAAATGTGCCTCAGAAACCCTATATAGTCTGCTTTTACCTCAACGCAGCTGGTAGGGAGCGGGCAGTGGGCAATGCAAGGGCATTTAATTACCGTGGCAGGCAATTCTCAGTCATGAGTCAGAATCCCAAAGTCTCTCTAAGCCTCTATCCCAGTCTCATCTGATGTGTCAGAATGGTGATATGAGGTCAGATTACATCTTCCCTGTAAAGACAGGAGTAGGCACCTGGCACTGCGGGCCAAATTTGTTGTCTGATGTCACAGTTTTTCCTCACTCACTGGCCTGATCCATGGCACCTTTATGAGTTTCTCACTAATCTTTTGTTTCTTGCTTTTTTTGTTTAATTCTTTGGTGCTTCTTCTCGTGCATTTAATCCAATTCAAGCTCATTCCTTTTATATCAGGGTCTCTGAAAAGGTCAGTCCTATTTTCTTATTATTTTCTTTTTGTGTTGGCTTGTGACAATTATTTCCAAGCATGAGATGGTTAAGGAATGCCTACAAGGCATGTGGGCTGCAAAGAATAAAACAAAGGAAAAAAGAGAAACAACCAAAAAGTAAATATAGTGTTGTTTATTGGTGAACTATTTAGTTTATTAACAGCAGGTCATGAATTAAAAACAAAACCAACTGGATTAGTAGACAGAGACAGCTTCTCTTCTCTGTCTTTTCTATCTGTAGCTAGTATGCCTACATCCAGTAAAATTTCTTTCTGTAGCTTAGTAATAGAGATGGGGAGCCTTTGAACTGCATATTGTATATGAATGGCACTACAGTGGGACTGCTGAGGTGAGGCAGTCATGCTAGAGGGTTACTCTGTGTTCTAATAACATACTCTTGCACATGCCTCCACTCTGTAAAATAGACTCCCAAAGCAGATCTATCTCTGAGGCTCCATGTGGCATGCAGGAATAAAGGAAAAACCAGGTATTTATGTTACAGGTATTATGTTATGCTCTATAGTAGCAGTGTAGTTGAAGGCAGAAGAACCTCAGGGTTCAATGCTGCAAGTGCAAGGAAGTGGATGTCCCTTTAATTTGGACAATAGATGGCACCCTTTGTTTCTTCTTAAAAGCACCACCTTCTGCTGTGGTTTTGTAAAGCAGCAAGTCTGCAGGAGGAGGGTGACAACAGTGTGTGCACTGCTTCCTAGCCAGCTCAGAACAGGAACCTTTCTTTGTTTTCTTTGTTGTAACACAGCGGAAAGCAATGGGGCAAGAGCCATAAATCTGTGTTGATCCACGGTGTGCTGTGGCTCTCACAAGGTAGAGAATTGCTTCATCCTCTCAGACACAAGTAGGCTGCTGTATTGAGTTTGTGTGGCCAGGGTTTGGTAGTAGGGGGGTGTTACCAGGGTGGCTTCTGAGACCAACTGCTAAAAGCTTCCTCTGTGTCTGGCAGAGTTAATCCCTGGCGGCTCCAAAGATGGATGTGCCATTGGCCAAGGCTGGGCCAATTAGAAATGGTGGTAACACCTCTTGCATAACAGATTGCGAGAAAAAATGGTTATTGCACTGATGTAATTGTGGCCAGAGAAGAGCAGAGTGAGAACATGTGAGAGGAACAACGCTGCAGATATCAAGGCCACTGGAGAAAGAGGGGAAGGAGGTGCTGCAAGCACTGGAGCTGATTTCCCTGCAGCTCATGGTGTAAACTACAATGAAGTAGCTGTACCCCTGCAGCCCATGGAGATCCACAGGGATTCAGAGATCCACCTGCAGCTGGTGGAGGAGCCCCATGCTGGAGCAGGTGGATGCCGGAGAGGAGGCTGTGATGCTGTGGGGAGTCTGTGCTGGAGCAGGCTCCTGGCAGGGACCTGCAGACTTCTTGAAAGAGCAGCCCAGACTGCAGCAGGTATCCTGGTAGGGCTTGTAAATCCACAGTAGACACACACAAGAAAAGTCTCTCCTTGAAGGACTTCACCCATGGAAGAGTGACCAATGATGGAGCAGTTTGTGGAGGACTGTTGCCCAGGAGATGGACTCAAATTGGAAAAGTTTGTGGAGACTTCTGTGGTGGGGTCCCCACACTGTAACAGGGGAAGGACTACTCTCCCTGACCAGTGGGAGAAGCAACTGTGATGAACTGGCTGTAATCCCTGTTTCCTGTTTCCTTGTGCTGCCAGGGTGGAGGAGGTAGAGCTGGCAAGGAGGAGGGGTAGGAGAAAGGTATTTTTAAGATTTATTTTACTTCTCATTATCATGCTATGAATTTGTTATTAATAGATTCAGTTAATATCCCCAGTTAATGCCTGTTTTGCCCATGATGGTATTTGTGAGTGGTCTCTCCCTATCTTATCTCAACCCGGGAACCTTTATTTTATTTTCTCTCCCCTGTCCATTAGCAAAGGGGAGTGATAGAGAAGCTTTGGTATGTGCCTGGAATCCAGACAGCATTAACCCACTAGAGCGGCCAAAGCAGGGTGCTTCATTTGGCAGCCCAGTGGTCTGTTTCCTCCTGACCTCATGGCCAGCAAAGGTCAAACTGAATTTTCCTATATTTCCCCCCATTCTTCCAGGTTTAATTGTCCCTAGAAAACTATGAGTTTTATCCCTTGATAATGCCCTGTTGCACCTTCATGAAGATATGTGCACCCAAAAAGAGCTTGTGCTACTTCAGCGACTTGGCCAGGGTGGAGTGATAGCTATGGTTGGCTCCCTTCAATGACACATCTAATAAGGCTGTCTCCTAAGCTTGGCTCCTACCAAAAAACCTCCTGTTCTCAACAATTACTGGTCAATCAAATGTAACACACATCTAATTTCTGTTCATTCACACCAGTGGGTTCTTGGTGGGCTCTTGTATCTTTAATTTGTTGCACAATTAAATGTAATGAGAGAGATCAATAGATGACATGACCATTATTTTGTTCAGAAAATGTTTCTTAAATGAGGTGATTCAGTTCAAATCAGGTACAAGTGTAAGTAGCTCTAAAAGGAATCTCTGGTTGAGTAAAACTCTGCTTCCACTTACAAATGTGTACATCACTCACACGGAGGGCTGATCTTATGTTAATTCTAATGTAAGTTCTGATATGTTTTTATCTTGGAAATCTTTATAACCTTGTTAATTGACTGATTGACTGGGAGGACCTCAATCAGTCACAGCCTTGTTGTCTACTCAAAGTCTGTGGTGTCTTGTACAACTCTCTATTTTAAGTGCTACATTTCTTCCTCACAATGCCTGTGCAATCCTTCATGAATTCTTAGACATGCTTCCTGTCATGATTTGAATGTCCTTGCACATTTACTGGAGGTTGACTTACCTCTGGACAAACAGTCTTAATGAGCTGAAATTATTTGTGAGGCATTTATGTAATTCTGGGGACAAATGTACAGTTGTCTTGTGGTTCTTTGAGAGTTGCTGATTGCCAGATCGCTTGGGAGCTGCAATTTTGAGGACTTCTGTATTAAGTCAACAGAGTCTCCAATGAAGTCTCTAACAAGCAGCAGAGGAAGGGTTTGTTTACAGAAGAGCTGTACAATCTCAACAAAAAAAATACAACATGAACCACAAGCCAAGCCTGCTGAAGCACTTGTGTGACAACAGAGTTAAATCTGCACAAAAGGTCTCACAGAACAGGTAGGACAGCAAAATAGAGAAAAAAAACTCAGAGCCCAGAATTATGAACATTGTTTGAGACTCAACTCGTCATACTAATGCTCCAGGCACACTTCAGAACAGTCATCTATCTCTAGGCTGTGGCTTTGTCAGGAGCTATAAATTGGATCTTTGGTCCATACTGAGATTGCATCAGAAAGGACTGACCCCTTAATACTGAAAGGTTACAGATATAAGAATCTGACCTGCTGAAGTGATTTCTAATGTGACTTACAGATTCTGCAGTATTATTACATTTACTCAGCAGCTCTGACAGCTCAAGACTGAAAGCCATATGGATAATATGAAAACAAAGCAACAGGCAAAATGTTTTATTTTTGCTGAACAGTTTTGTTCAGTACATGATAAATTACTGTAGCAAGTTCTATTCTTTCTTCAGCCTGACTTTGTCTATGTCTTTGCATGGATTTTACTTTGTTGTATATTTATGGGAAATATGTCCCTAAAAACTTGTTACTTGTCAAGTGTTTCCTTCTAATAGATGTTTTGATTACAGCTATGCTGGAACCACTCTGTTGTCAGTCTTTTATGTCTGAAGGGCTGGTATGAAGGTGCTTTGTCTACATGAGATGCTGTTCCCACTTTTACCCCATGCTAAGTCCTGGCTGCAGCCTGTGTTACCCAGACACTGACCTTAATGTTTAGAGTTTTCTACTGACCTTAATTTGATTGCATATTGTTATTCTTAGAATGAACAAGGAAGATAGACCAGAAAAATGAGTGTAGATGTGCTTATGCAGCAATTATTTATACAGCAGATTATGTTGCTAGTATCTTTGTTGCCTTTACTTTGTGGGTTTTCCATAAAGAAGAGATTGAGTTAAGTAGGGAAGTTTTGTTACAGCTAATGCACAAGTGGAAAAAGATAATATCTCTTGTTGTGTTTGTTTATAGTCAATTCTCATTTACATCAGTTGGATTATCTGAGTGGTGGATTTGTCAGTTTCGTGGGTAGAGGATTTGCTATCCTGCGATTGTACACGGATTGATAACCAGGGCTGTTTTGGTTTCAGAGTGAATTTATCACTGGAAGCAATACAGCTGCTCTTCTGGAGCAGCTGGCTTCAAACGACAATAGCTTGGGCAGATTTGCAAGCTGTTTCCAAGACTTGGTTGTCAGGGAGTCCAGTGCTGGCTACTTCTGTATTTCACAATAGCTCCAGTTTATGAGACTGATGAGCTCCAGCAGCCAAAATGGACCAGGCCTCTTTCTGAAATGACTGTTTTGTACCACTTCCCAGGCAATGGTCCTCATCCATGAGGATGATTCACTAGACTGCAGTGTCATATGAGTACATAGATGCTGGTCAGTCTACTGGATCACCTGGGTGAGGAGCAATTCCTGTGGGAACACCGTGGCAGGCATGCAAGGCTGTGTTTGAGCCAAGATCAGTTTGTCTGACAGATGAATACTGCTGATGATGAACTGGGAGGCAGGATGCAGTAGGCAAACACCTTTGAACAAACTAGCTTCTATCACTCTAGCATCCCTTAAAATAGATTCAAGCCTGCCAATGGGTTTTGTTGTTAGCAAGCAAGCCTGTCTGTTCACTGGCTGAGCAGTGGGCTGTCTCTACTACTCCCTTGCTTGTGGTATTTTCATACTATGCCAGCATTTATGTACTAACTTGCAGTTTTCCTTTCCCTTAGTATTTTTTGTCAAGTACACTGAGATCCACATCTAAACTATATTATAGATTCTGTCCCTCTCCCCCCATCTCTTCCCAGTCAGTCACTTTTTAATACTCCTCTAAATCTTTCATGCCATCCCTCATTTATTTTTCCATCCTTAGTGTATTTTTTTTAATAGGATAGCCTTTTTAAACTTTTTAAATTTTTTTAATGTAGGCGATGACTACTCTATCAGCTGATCTCTTTTCTCATTCCCTTTCCAGCAAATATCTCAAGCCTCTCCCTGTCATGGGCAAGCTATGTTTGTAGTTGGAAGGTTAGCTGATCTATGAATCCTTGGCTAAGGCCGGGGAATTAACTGCAAGCTCAGCTTTCTGTTACTGAAACACATTTCAGTATTTAAACACTTAAAGAACATTCTTACCTTCTTTTGCCAAAATCAACGCCTGTACAGCAAGGGATGGATCCTGAAAAAGTGAGAAGGAGGTCAGTATTTTCTTAATATAATTGCTAACTAATTATTATTTAATGTTGTCACATTCTGAACAAAAATATAGCACCATGTTTTCTGAGGTAGTGTGCACAAAAGGGGAATTAAAACACCATGCTACTGAATATAGAAGGGATGCACTTTTCCTGCTCCAAAGTATTGTCTCCCTCACTGATTTTCCCATCAGCTCTTGTAGCTGAAGTCTGAAAATGCTCACTTACTGCAGGAAATCCATAGAGCTATATGGCAAAAACCATGCAAATTTGTGGGTAGTTTTAATCAGAAAATAAAAATTTATTAGAAAAATTGGATGTGGTGATCACTCTATTTATTACTGATGTTTGTGAAGACTAAGATGACTGAAAAGTGAGGATATGTGATGCAGGATCCTTCAGGCATGTCACCATACCTTGAAACACACTGCATCGAAAAAGATCAAAGTGAATCCTGATACTATCTCCTTCAGACCTGAAGACAAAATTGAACATTTAAACTCACAGTTCATGACTTTCCCATCCCAATAAATGTGATTTCAGCAAGGTCACTGAAAGCACAGCAACGTAAAACTGGTATCTGAAGCTTAAGCCAAACCCAGATGCAGTAATTAATGGTTATTGTTACTGGCAGTGATGAAAAATAAGCAGAAATTGTTGAAAAAGCTTGGTTAAAAAAAAAACCTTTAAAAATATGAAACTATTTAAATTGAAAAATTTTTTTTTGAATTTCAAACCCTTCCAAAAATAAATTTAAATCTTCCTTCCTTCCTTCCTTCCTTCCTTCCTTCCTTCCTTCCCTCCTTCCTTCCTTCCTTCCTTCCTTCCTTCCTTCCTTCCTTCCTTCCTTCCTTCCTTCCTTTTTGAAAATATTTCTGATGAAAGCATTTTTTTTAAAAATAGTTTTCCTTCCTTCCTTCCTTCCTTCCTTCCTTCCTTCCTTCCTTCCTTCCTTCCTTCCTTCCTTCCTTCCTTCCTTCCTTCCTTCCTTCCTTCCTTCCTTCCTTCCTTCCTTCCTTCCTTCCTTCCTTCCTTCCTTCCTTCCTTCCTTCCTTCCTTCCTTCCTTCCTTCCTTCCTTCCTGCCTTCCTTCCTTCCTTCCCTGCCTACCTTCCTTCCTTCCTTCCTTCCTCCTTCCTTCCTTCCTTCCTTCCTTCCTCCTCCCTCCTCCCTCCTTCCCCTCCCTCCTCCCTCCCTTCCCCTCCCTCCCCCCTCCCTCCCATCATTTTCTAATTAGAAATGAATGGGATTATTTCATCAAAGGTATGATCAGAAAATGCCAAACATTCATGCTGAATTGTCAGGGAGGGCCATGAAGGTCCTGGTGGACTTCTGTGTCCATGTCCATCTTCCCTCTTGCATCCCCAGGACCCATCCCTTTTGCCCATGGCTCACATCAGCCCCTTGAGCTTATCAGCCCCTGT
The DNA here is from genome assembly GCA_024865655.1 of Emberiza elegans. Lineage (NCBI taxonomy): Eukaryota > Metazoa > Chordata > Aves > Passeriformes > Fringillidae > Emberiza > Emberiza elegans. The sequence continues at coordinate 25,546,106 of JALJVW010001283.1, forward strand.
CCTGGCAATGCTGATCCTGCAGCTAGATGATCTCTGGCTGCCCACAGCTCTGCCCTTCTGGTCCACTAACAATAAGCAGGAATACAAGTGACAAGCATTGTCCTAAAAAAGGTGACCCACCATCAGCAAGAAAAAGCAGAATTTGCTGTAAAGCAATCAGTCATGCAAACTGCATGGTAATAGTCTGTGTACCCATGTGTATATTTATTTCAGAATTGAATGGACACAAACAAAAAGGTAGCTAGAGGAATAAGGAAAAGGTATACCAGAGGAATTCAGACTGTATATGCATTTTTCTTTTATTCTCCTTGGCCTTTTCCAACAAATATACATGAGTATGAGTAATATTAGCTCTGTCACACTTCCCTTGAAGCAGATGAGATGCTGTCCTAGCACTGTTGTTTCCATCCTGTGTTGACTCATGCAGTGCAGACACTTTATCCTGCCCGTGTCTCTGCTGTAAGACCACAGATCATGTTATCACTTTACAAATATAGCATATTAGTATATCTGGAGGGCTAGTCACGCTGCAGGGTTCAAACAGACCTGGCTGGCCATGAGCTGTGCTATGCTATAAACAACCTCAGTGTCCCACATTGAATAACTGCAGAGCACACTCAGGAGCTCTGGACACTTGTGTTCTTTAGTAGTAGGTAAGTGACAGTTTTGCTGATTATTTTGTTTCTTCAGATGTGTGGGGTCAAGGTGGAAAATGGCAGGAAAAGTGAGAAGTAGCTATCAGGTTGCTCCGGTTGTGCTGTGGATCTTTAAAAACTAATGCATATGGGAAAAGCAGTTGAAACAGAGAGCATTTAGTCCAAGGCAGTATGTTTGGTGGGTATCTTTAAAGAGAGTGAGATTCACCCCGTGCATAGTTCCTGTAAATAGATTTATACTTGTGACAAATCCAAACTTTATAATTTAGTAAACCTTTCAAGTTCTACTCTGCGACTCAGTTATAATAAACCATTGCTATTTTATCTCAAGGACATATGCTGGTGTGAGAATGATTTTCAAGAAAAAAAATGGTTTGAGAGGTCAGTCATTTATCTTTGCTGTCTGTCAGAATTTACAGTGGAATTTAAAAAGAGTTATAGAACTTCAGTTTCTGAAGGCTATTTACAGTTAATCTAACTGGCATAGGAAATACAGCCCGCTACATCTTTTGAGAACACAGCCTATCATTTAAAGTCAAATATTGTCATTATTATTGTTGTTGCTAACACAACCATTTATGTGTGATCACGGGCATACTGCTTTCTGTAGGTTAAGAGGTACTGACCAGCTCTCTTCCTCTGAACAGCAGTTAATTGAGCACCATTTCAAGGATCAGGGATGGATGATAATGCTCATTAAGCAAAGAGGTAGATCATACCAAAGAGTTTCACTCACTTTTCTCTCCTCAGACAGAAGGTAAAGGTGGAGAATTATTCCAAAGGAAGGTGTTCAGCTGTTAATGTCACCTGTGTCTCCTCTCCACAGATGCAGGAAAGTTTTGTGAGAATGACTAAAGACACAGCTGGGGTGAGAGAACTGATAGAATACAGATGCCCCCTCATGACTGTATGGTGGGGTTTGGGCCATTAGAGCTAAAATAACTTGACTGCTGGAGTAGTTGAAAGCATCATCATCTCTAGGTTATCTATATTATCTACCATCTTAAATCACAAAATTTAAATCTTTGCAATTGGCTATGACCATTTTACTCATTATACAAGTAATGATCTTGTCTCTAACATTGGAAATAGGACTGCTGTATGTCAGGCATATGTTTTTGTTCTCCTTCTGCAGTAGAGGCAGGTGACAGGATTGAATTCTTAGATCAATACATGCAAAATGCCCCCCCAGGGAGAAAAAGAAAATGATACATTTTGAGGGTTTTTAATTAGAGTCAGTGAGGACAGAGAGTCTAAAATAACATTTATGATGTGGTCATTCACAGAGATAATGTCAGAGGCTGTACCCTCTAAGGGTACATGAAAGGTAAGTAAGAGTAGCCTCAATTCTCGGGAATTGCTCAGGGACCCTTAAGACAAATAAGAAGTCAATGAAACATTGTGTTAAAAACCACAATGGATGTGAAACAAGTTTTAGAAACCTGAGAGTGTAATGTTATGGTTAATTAAGATCATCTAATCGTATATGAAAGCCTCAGTGTTGCTCAGTGACAAAGAATGCAAATTTATTTGCCATGGGTCTATATATGAGAAGTTAAGGGGATCTTTCTAATCAGTTCTTAAAACATGTTTTTAGTTTCCCAGGACTGTGTTGTATACGGTCCAAGACAATTGTTTACACCTGCTGACTGCAGCTACATGCATGGATTCAACACCTTTACCAATATGTAATACACTTTTGAGCTGTTTTTCCTTTGATAAGAAACAACCTCAAAATACATGCCCATTTCAAATACATCATCCCTCTCAGTCCTAAGAGAATTAGACCTCTCCTCAGCAAATTCCAGTGAAAGAAAAAAAAAGAAAAAGAATGGATTTTTGTCAGAGACATCAGTCCAGTGTTTCATTAGCTTCATTGTCAGTGGAAGAATAATTAGTCAGCTCACTGAAGTGCTAGGGGAATACATCTGTAATAAATCCCCTTGCATATGTAACATCTATCATGCTTGATGGCAAACATATTAGTGTTACAAGAGTTGAGAAAGTATAAGGAATATTGTAATTCAGCCACTAATTAATCCACAATTAAAGACCTAATTAATGAATAACCCTGTGAAAAATTGTCTAAAAATCAAGATGTGAAGACTGCAGTGATAAAGAGGACTCTTGTTTGTGAGACTGGTTAATTTACATCTAGAATAGGAACTGATTAATGAAAACTGTCAGTAAAGCATTATGCTGCAGCACTGGACAAAGAGAAATATGCACATAAAAATGTGTGGAAACCAAGTTCAGCTCTTGCATATCTGTTTTTAATTTTGTAGTGTTCATAGCTATTTTTACCTGAATTATAATGAGTAGGTTAATAAAAAGATATGTTTTCTCTTAGCTGGGGTATGTAAACAATGCAAAGGTTATTTATTTGTGTATGAAAGAGGCTAACATTAGATTCTATTCATAAATGTCTTTCCCATGAAGTAGCTAAAGAAGAAAACTAAAAAAAGACCTTAATTCATCAAAACGTCCATTATTAAGCTCTGTGATACAGAAAGACACTAATTTCTGAAATTAACTACACTGAAAGTTGGACTAATTAATAGCTTGAAAGTGTCACTGTCTGTGTTTGTTTATGTAGGAGCCAGCTGGCTGAGACTGTACTCTTGAGAGAGCAGGAAGGAACATTTCAAACTCCCAAAACATCTGGGCTCATGTCCAGGTGTCAGGACTGCCTTCTCCAGCCTTGGAGCAGATTGTCCCTTTCCTCTTGTATTTATTCCGTGCTGTAGCTACATTTATTGGATCTCTGGGGACCCAGGCCTTCAGGGGGACCCCCACTGTGATTCATCACATTGCCCTGCTCACATATTCCCCAGGACCCAGCAATCACATGCATGCATGCATGCATATGTGCTCTGAAACAAAATCCATCTTGGATCCCAGACCTCAAACTCTCACTGTCAAATCTGCACTTTTGGCGAGACTAGTGACAGCTAAACCAACCAAATTAGCAGGAAGGATAATTCCCTGCTGGTGTAGAACAATAAGAGATTGTTACTAGAAGCAAAACAAGGTAGGGAAGAGCAACTTCCCACTTTGCAGTCCTCTCCCACTCCTCAAGCATCACAGAGAAGCACCACCCCACTTACAAGCTGTGCTCAGTTAGCAAAATATAGTTGTATAAGGTGAACATTGCCACAATCTCTATTGCTCTTTCAATCACAGCATGTTTCTCTAATTTAATCTTTTCCTGATAACATAAAAAATGTGTTCAGTTGCTATCCAAATGTCAGGCTTCCTCTGAATTATTTAAAAACTTGAGAGATAAATGACTTGATGATTCCAAAGCACAGTGTGAGTGAGCTTATTTCCTAAGAAATTATTTGCAGCATTGGTAGGAAATATTTCACTCATATTTTCCCCCATGTAATCCTGCCAGTAATACTCATTAGAGTGCAGCAGATCTCCCACAGTGATTATCTGAAAGAAAAAGGGCCCAAGTGAGCCAGGTTGTTAAGCAAATTGAAGAAACCAAAACATTAATAATTTAATAACTCATGTAAAACAGCAGAGGAAAGCATACACAGTGCTGTGCTTTAGGACAACCAGGTGCCATGTGAAGTCAGGAGAGCTGTTAACAGAGACTAATACTGGCTATATCTGTAGTCTCAAAAGTATGTTCGACGCTTTCAGACTCAAGACTCAGGTCTTGTTCTACAGAATACTGTGCACACACAAGTTGGCCAGCTTTAACACTAATCCCAGCTATGCTCAGAGAACTTTAAACTGTACTATAATAAAGCCAATGCAATTTTGACTTATCACTGGCTGCATTCCACCCACTGCAGAGAAGACAGATAATATTGGTAAACAGGGAGGAGCTGTAGAAGAGTTTGGTACAGTTAATCTTGGCAGACCACAGAGTCATCATATCTAAGAATACTTCTCTTGTGCTCCACTACTTTTCTTTTTAAAGAAGACCTTGCCTTGTCTTTATGTTTTTGTTTTTTTTTTTTTTTTTCTTGGTAGTATGCTTCTCAAGGTATTTATTCATTGATTGATCTATCTCAGATGCTGAAATAAGTGCAGAAAGGCTGAAAACTGTTCTTTCAATGAAGTTGCTGATTTGGAAAGCACTTTTTATCTGTGGAAGGCCTTCCATCCAGAATTCAGTGTTGCTTTTAGCTCATATATATCCTTAAACTGTTTTTTGGAGATCGGGTAGTCTGTGGCACCTTGTGGTGCAAGTGCAGGTGATGGAGATGAAACTCCTTCAGCATTAAACACCAGGAGCTCCCAAAAGGCATCTTAATTTTGAAACTTAGCTGCCTCCAGTGGTCTTCCATACTCAGGTTGGTGACACTTCTAGAGGTATTGAACATCATAAATTTCCCCCTTTATTTCTCCTTTGTTTCTTCCCCAAGGGGGGAAAAAAAAAAAAAAAGAAAAATGAAAAAACCCAGTCATCAAATGCCTGCTCAGGGTTCAGAGGTCAAGTGGAAACAAATACAAGTGGTCACGAGATTACTGGCTGCTATCAAAGATGGCTATGGTAGCATCTGTGGCAGACCTGTAAACAAGGGTTGGAGATACCAGCAGCTGAGGGGAGCAAGGGCATTAAAGGCACAGCACTAAACCTCTCCAGTTTTACTGAAGAGATGACACATGAAGTATGTGTATCTTGTAACAACAACATGAATAATAATAAATAAAAAATAATAGAGACTATGGATATTACAAGGTAGTTATCTTCTTTTCCATCCTATATATTGTCAACAGCTTGCCAAAGAGAGTCTGTTTGGCTTCTGAGTACTCCTATTATTTAAAAAAGAATCTCTGAAATAGATGCTAGAGACCAGTCTGCCTACTTTTAGATGAATTTATACAATAAAATATAATAAATGATAATATAAATGATAAAATAAAAAAATCCATGCAGATACTTAGGCAGATGCTTTTACTAGCAATAATATTTGGCGTTAATATTATACCATTTAAATAAAAACCTATGATGACTATCCTCCCTAATATTGTGGTGTTTTGCCAGTCAACCCTCCAAATGCTTAAGAGCATCCAAATGCTCCAAATGCTCAATATCATTATACAAATGAGGACTGTGTTTGATTTTAATAGCCCTATTTATGGGTACATTTTCTTTTTTTAAGAACAGAAACTGCACACAAGTGTTGGGAAAGGCAGTTTTTCTGCTCTATGTGTATAAAGATAGCTCACAGCACTAGGGCACCCAAAACCAAATGCTGTCAGCAAAAGAATGCTCTTACAGACAAGCACTCCTTCTCACCTCAGCTGGCCCAGAGAAGTGGCAGATTATTAAATTCACTTGATAAGAAGATGGGTCTTCAGTGTTGAGATGGGGTTTGCAATAGGAAGAGTCAGAGAGAATTCCTTTGTAGGGGAGGGGCTTGGCAATGTGTTCTAGTGAAGGCTCAGGATCCTGGAATGATGAAATTCAGAATATTTTGCAGACTATTGTATCTTGAACTGATAGTACATCCCTGGCGAGAGAAAGAATCTGTGGTTTACAATGTAGAAGGAAAATTCTGGTTACAGAGATTCCTGTGGTTTCCTTATTCATAAAAACAGGGACAAGGTTGTCACTGGTGGTTGAGAAAGAGATGCAAAGACCATGGTGTTCAAAGGGACTGTTTTTATTCCTTCTCCTCCTAAAAAGCCTAATGAGCAGGAAGAAGTGAAGCAAAAAAAATTTTCTTTCCTCTTCCACTAATACAAGTTTCTCTGGTTACAAACTCTCAGATCACCTTGCCAAGTACTGCAATGCTTATTAAAAAAAAAAAAAAAGTCATTGTTAAAATTTTGAGATGATTTTATTTATTATATTACCTTAAAGTATTTCCTTAAATTAATGTGTAGCTGGTTCTAAAGGGAAAATCTTAGAATAGTTAAAAAAATAAAAGTATCCTGAATGGCCAGCTCTGTTTCTGAGCTAATCATTACAAAGAAGACAAGACCAGCTTGACTTCCCGGTATGTTGCCTTTTAAGGATATTGATTAAGGTCTTGCAGATAACTTCTTGGGAGGTGTAAATGGCTAGGGATAAGATTATTTGCTTCCATAGATACACACAGAGAACTAGTTTCTTCATATGTAATTCTCTTGTAAATGATGTTGCCTTCTTTTTGTGTTCCTGAATCTCTTTTCCCCTGGAAAGTGCAGTACGTTAAATATCACATGTTACTGAATGGCCTTGTTTTGTGGCCTCACTAATAACTCAAAAGACTGATAAATGTTATAACCATGCATCATCTAAGAAAGGTGTGCTGATGGTCTGCAGCATAATTTAGACATAGATGTTACTTAAGTCAAGATGATTTTAAGTGGCAAACTCAGTGTAGTTATGAAGTAAGATTTTGCAAATGCAGGTCATGAGTTCTTTTGTGGTCAGGACTTGTCCTTAATGAAAGCAAGGGTGCTTTTTTGTTTTTTTCACTTACTGACATATGGGTGGGTGAGGTAATCCTCACAAGTATGACAAAGGCTGTCCTTAATGATCATGTGTAAGTATGGGATGAAAAGAAGAAATGCTGAATTACAAAATGATGGGGAAATTGGAAGAGGGGGGATGCTGCTGGATGTACAGAACCATATGACTGCTTTGAGCAGAGCAGTCAGATGAGGTAACCTCTAGAGGTCCTGTCTAACTTTGCTGTGGTTTCTGACAATGAACAAAATGATAACAGTGATTCCCTGTGAATAGCCAAAGTATGGGAGGAAAAATAGAGGTGTTCTTAGTTGAAGCTAAGAAGTTAGAAAGAAGGGTATGATTGATATTCTTCTCTATCCAAATGTAGTTTACCCCCTGTGAATAATAGATTACAGTTTTAAGTTTTCCTCTACAGGCCTAATCTGATGTTTGGAAGAAAGAAACTACTGCGTGCGAATTTGAATATGTATTTCTAGAATTCAAAATCATTATTAGTAGTCACTTCTTCTGTGATAAATTCTTGCCATGCATGAATAGGTATCCTGAAGAACCTATACTTAGTATCAGTTAAGCATAGCTTTAGCCAGTTTTCCTTCCTGGGCAATATCTCATCATTAGGAAAATGACGGTGTCTGAATTTTGGCAAATACATATTTTGCCATCATGTTAGAGACTTTATGCCCATTTTTTAGACAAGGATATAGGATAAAGCAGCAGCCCTGTGCAGATTGCTAGGTGACCTTTTCAGAGCAGTAGATGTCAAAAAGCATTTCACATTTGTCCTGATACATATTTCTAAAGCCTTAGTCACCCTGTAATCTGATCAGGATTTGTGGCTTTGCTCCTTCTGAAGAGATTAACTCTGAGGCGTTATGATGGACAGCTCTCTCCTCCCACCCAAGTTTGTCCTCTGCTTGGTTTTACCATAGAAGAAAACCCCACAATACCTTGTCGCTTAGTGCAACAGTAAAAGCTGTATGTGGATAAAAGCAATATGTGGATAAAATGAACTTTTCCAACATAGTGTTTAATAAATCAGTGTCTCAATAAAGAACAGATGACTTAACCTGTGAGACAGGAAGGTGAGAAACCAGTCAAGGAAAAGGAGTGCTTTCACAGTCTATTCAGACTCTCTGTTGATTAAGGCCATCTAGTTCCAGCAGAGGTCAAGTGTCCAGCTGCAACTTCACTCTCTTGCAACAATTCAGCTTCTGCAACAGCCTTTCTACCAAACCACAGTTCTATGAATTGGTCTATTAAAATGAATTAGACCCTGCAGAGTGACTGCTGGTCTGCAGTTACTGTGAGGGGTGAAGTCCTTGTCACTGGGTTTCTTTCTCCTGTAAGCAGAGGTGAACATTTTATTTTATGAGGTAAACAGTTCCAGTAAATTAGTGGTGAATATGTTTTAGAAGGACAAACCTTTCCACAGAGAATAAGGTCACTGTTTTAATTACACTATTTTAATGGGGTTTTGACTCAAATGCTATCAGCTGTTAGTTCCAGATAGGTTAGGAACTATTTTTGCCTCATTTTAAGTGCCAGCAAAGATGAATAAACAATAGGTGCAGCTTTATGAACAACAAAGATAACATTTTATGTAAACATCCTAACATACAGAAGACCATGCAAATAGAATGATACTGGTTTCTGACCAGTTTTGAGCCAATACTTGTTGGTATTTGAGAGGGCCTTTCTTACTGAGATGACTAATAAGGTGAGAAGGTGGGTATCTTTGCTCAGGATGTACCTACGCATAATTATTTTTAGTCCATGCTGTGCATTTTCCAGAGGACATGAGGGTGTTTTCCTGGCTCAGAATAAATTATTCCTTTGTATGCTATGTACTACATAGGGATGTGTAGGTGAAAGGGGGTGAAAGAGAAAAGGGACAGTTGCAAAGTTACAAGGGAAAAAATACAAAGGGGAGAATAATTTCCCCTTTGTCCTCAATATTATAACAGAAGGACAGATAATAAATAGCCCCAGCTGAAGGACACAATGCTTGGAAAAAATGATCACAGTAGCATCTGAGGAAAAATTATAGACATGAGCTTGAAAATACACAGGAAGGAGGAAGATTGCTCTTTAACTGATAAGTAGATGGTCAAGATGGGTTTTCTTCTACTGTTTATTTTTTCCCCCTAAGCTTATAAACAGTATAATAAATGTGTTCTCTAATGAAACCTCACACAAAGTTTAAATAACTGACTTTCCTCTGTTGATAATCTAGCTACAGTTTATGAGAGCCAGTATATTGTGATGATTGTATCCCCACTAGTGACTCTCAGCAAGAAAGTATAGTTCCAAGTCTTTTATCAAGATTTGTTTGTGTACTTGCATTAAGAGATTTAGTAGGTGATTAGTTTCCTATGCTGGTACTGAACCACTGTAAGGAGCACCATCTTGTAAGTCATGCTGTGTTTCACAGAGAGAATCATAGGGAACGAATAGGTTGGACAGGACCATAAAGACCATCCAGTTCCAGGACAGGGATGCCTTTCTCTGGACTGGGTTGCTCAGAACCTCATCCAGCCTGCTCTTGATCAGGGATAGATAATCCACAACTTCTCAAGGCAACGTGTTCCAGTGCCTCACCACCCTCACAGTAAAGACTATCTTTAGAATATCTAATCTAAACCATCTCTTTCAGTTTGAATCCATTCCCCCTTGTCTTATCATTACACACTCTCTCCATCTTTCTTGTAGGCTTCCTTCAGGTACTGGACCATTACAATTGCTCCAAAGCCTTCCCTGCTCCAGGCTGAATAATCCAAATTCTCCCAGTCTTTTCTCAAAGGAGATGTTCTCCATCTCTTTAATCTTCCTGATGGTTCCCTCTAGACTAGCTCCAACAGGTCCATGTCTTTCCTGTGCTGAGGAATGTAGAGGAGGATGCAGCACTCCAGGCTGGGTCCTCATGAGAGTGGAGTAGAAGGGAAGAATCCTCTCCCTCAACTTCTGATCATTCCTTTTGATGCAATCCAGGACACATTTGGCTTCCTGGGCTGTGAGTGCCTATGGCTGGGCATGTCCAGCCTCTCATCCATCAGGACCCCCCAAGTCTTTCTTGGCAGGGCTGCTCTCCATCTGTTCGTCCTCCAGCCTGTGTTTTAAGGGGTTGTCCTGACCCAGGTACAGCACCTCGCCCTTGGTCTCCTTGCACTTGCACTTAGTGCAGCAAGTTGCGCTTGTGCCAAGTGGGAAAGTGGAAAAGTAAGTGGGGTATTCCCATAGGCCCACTTCTCAGTCTTGTCTATGTCCTCTGGATGACATCCCATCTTTCAGGTATAGCAACAACACCACTCAGCTTGGTGTCCTCTACAAATTTGCTGAGAGTGCACTTAATCCTTTTGTGTATGTCATAAAGGAAGATGCTGACTAGTACTGGTGCCGATACAGCTCCTGTGGGACACCACTTGTCACTGATGTCCATCAGGACTCTGAGCTATTGACCACTACCCCACTACCTCACTATCCATCCAACAGTCCTCCTGCTGAATCCAAGTCTTGCCAAATTAGAGAGAAAGACGTTGTGGGGTACTGTGTCAAAGGCTTTACAGAAGTCCAGATAAATGATATCTGTAGCCTTTTCCTTGTCCACTGGTGTAATCCCTCCATCATAGAAGGCCAACTGGGTTGGTCAGCCAAAAGTTGCCCTTAGTGAAGCCCTGCTGGCTGTTCCAAATAATCTTCCTTGTCTCACTGTGCCTTAGCATAGCTAGTAGGATGATCTGTTCCAGGACCTTCCCAGGCACAGAGGTGGAGCTGACAGTTTGGTAATGCCCAAGGTCCTCCTTTCTAGCTTTTTAAAAGATGGATGCAGTGTTTCTCTTTTTCCACTCACCAGGGACTTCCCTTGACTTCCATAACTCTCTGGATATCAGGGAGATCAGTTTGTTAACTACATCAGCCAATTCCCTCAGAACTCTGATATGCATTCATCAGGCCCCAAAAACTTACGCATATTCAGGTTCCTCAGATGGTCATGAAACTGATCTTGTGGGAGGGAGTTTTCTCTTCCAGTCCACATCCTGCAGTCCACCCAGTCAAGAAGGGTTGGGGTTGGAAAAGAGGTTGCCATTAAAGAATGAGTAACTAAGCTTTCTCTTTGTCCATTGTTACCAGTTTTCCAGCATTTTATATTAGAAGAGATATATATTCTTTGAGCTTCCTTTTCTGGCTGACATCAGTTCCTAACTGCATGGAACCTGATACACTGATACCAAGCCTCTGCCTGTTAGAAGGTGTTTCCATATGTGTTTTGGTTTAGGAATTCCTAATTCCCCAGTTTAGTGTTCCTACTCAAAACACACCAGACACAATGTGCTGCTCTCTCACTGTGCCTGCCTTCTCCTTTACCAGGATCAAGAGAAGAATGGAGGCACAAAAAAGTAAAGATCATAGGTTAAGATAAGAATGATTTAGTAGAAACAGCAATGAAATAAAAAAAATAAACAGTAACAACGATACTAATAACAGTGTACAGGACAGGCGAATGATTCACATGTGATTGCTCATTACGACCTGGTGGTATCTGACTGTGCACTCCAGTAAAGTGAAAAAGGCAGGTGTGACTACCTCACCATGTGCTGAGGTTAAGAACCTCAGGGTCCTGGCCATGACTCTCCTGGCAGCTGCAAAGTCAGCTCTGTTGACTGGCCAGAATAAGGACATGTAGTAAGTGGGGACCATGACGTGGTTTTTTTGTGTGTTGTGGGACTGATCTTTTGATGCCTTTCACAGATAAGTAGATACTTACGGGAACACAGGAATTTCACAAATTCCATTGAAACAGGTAGCTTGAGGTCATAAAGATCAATACACAACAACTCCAGATGAAGTGCTTTTGCATGATTTAAAATGAATAAATTCTTTATGAGCATTCATTTTAATATTAGTCACAGAAACTTTTAAAAATGCAAAGCCTTTAAAGCTATTTTCATCAGTGTTACTTAATCAAACCAGTATTTTTTGCAACTCTCTCTTTATCTTGAAAAGGAAAAAAATGTAAGGAATACAAAAAATTCAATGTGTAGCTGTTGCCATGGGTTTTATGTAGAAATGAATTGTATGCTACATTGATTACTGCCAGCACAAAACCCTTGAAAATTGGACAAGATGGAAATCATACTATGTTAATATTTCTTGTTACTTCAGCTCTTTTCCACAGACAATTTTAATGAAACCTGATAGTTTGGAGCTTTATTTTTCTCATTATTCCTTTTTCTGAAGAATTGGCTTTTTTTTTTGCAGGAGAAGCTTAATGTCAACAATATGGGGCATCAGGTGATAATATTTGACTTTTCTGTCATAAGAGGACTGTGGGAAACTCGAGTTAAGAAGAGCAAAGAACGTCAGAGGAAGGAGAAAGAAAGATTAGAACAAAGTGCGTTGGAGAGGTAAGTCAACTTTTGTGTTATTAATTTTAACCAAATCTGTTCTTATTATCCACTAATATTGCCATATAAGAAATATAATAAATAGAAAGATATGTAACAAATATGATAAATATACTAAAAATAATTGTTGATTATTAAAATTTTGGGGTTTGGGTTTGATTTCAATGACATCTTACTTCCTTTCCTCACATGATAGTTAGAGAAATGCAGCACAAACAATACTTATATTTAATTAGTTCCTGCTCTTTCCTATGTAGATCATACTATATTAATGATATATTTTACTGTTTACCATAGACATAAATTGAAGAGAAAAATAACATATATTTTTGTACCTTTCTATTTTAATATACTGTGTAAAAGTAGGGATTATTAATCATAGAATTAGTGAACATATGCTCACATGTTTCAGTACTAAGAAATACTTTAAGTATTTTTGTTGCGTTGAGAGAAGAAAGAAAAGGAGTTAAATAAGTGGACATATTCAATTGCTTCTGAATAAGTAATACCAAAGAGAATGAGAATTATTAGGTTATTTTTTCTTGGGGTATTGAAGAAGGCTTTGATTATAATGCTTACACCCAATTGATAATTTTATTGCTTTTATTATACTGAATTTATATTTTCTTTAAGCAGTGTTTTGTTTCCCATAAGACACTGTTAAATATTAAACTGCATTAGGAAGTTTGAAAACATAGGATTTATCAATTTCCTCCCTCTGAGAAGAGAAAAAATAGAAACCACTCTCTGTTTTAAAAATAAAATGCACAGGGTAAAACAGTGCCCTTGTTTAAGAACATAATTGCATTGAACCTTTGTGTAGTGTTTCAGCGCTCTCAGGACACCCTCACTAGTAGATTCTCACTGCCAGGGCAGCTGCACTGGCAACAGAGCAGCTGGTCTAGGAGGAGACCAGGATAACACAGAGTCTGACCATCCTTTCTGTGGGACCTTTCACTTCAAAACAGCCATAGCAGCAGTCTTGGTTTTCCCACCTTCACCAAAGCTTACCATAAAAACTAACAAAAACAGAAGTTCATCCTTCAGATTGAATTCTCTATCAAGCATAAGCATTCATTTTGGTGTGAGCTGTGTCCTGGTTTCAACTAGGATAGAGTTAGTTTTCTTCTTAGTAACTGGTGCAGTGCTGTGTTTTGGATTTAGTATGAGAATAATTTTGATAACACACTGCTGTTTGGATTGTTGCTAAGTAGTGCTTATGCTAAGCCAAGGACTTTCCAGTGTCTCATTCTCTGCTAGTGAGGGGCTGAACAAAGAGCTGGCAGGGAGCACAGCCAGGACAGCTGACCTGAACATGATATTCCATACCATAGAACTTTATTCTTGCTATATAAATTGGTGGAATTGGCCAGAAGTGAGTGATTTTGTTTCTCAGAAATCAACTAGCAGTGTGTCAGCAGGTCATGAGCAGTTGTATTTGACGTAATTTATTTATCTTGGGTTTTCTTTCTCTGCATTATTATTATTGCAATGAATATAAATATTATCATTATATTTTACTTTGTTTATATTATTAAACTATTTTTAACTCAGTGCAGAAGTGTTACTTTTTTATCCTGATTCTTCTGCCATGCAGATGCTGGGGGGTTAGGGAGTAAATGTCTGTGTGGTACTTGGTTGCCATCTGGGGTTAAACCATGACAGCTGAGAGGTGGATGCTTGCTGTTTCCCTTATGGTAGAAAGCACAAGTAAAAGGACTTGGGATGAAACTTGATAAAACCTTATTTCTGTCTTAATGTGGACATGTCAAATCCCCTGCCACTTTTTTTATTTTGGTTTTGGTTTTCTGTGATGCAGAATATAACTTTTGAGTTCGCTAGTACAAAAGCAAATGATGTATGGTAAGTTCTCTCTGTAAGAGGAAATAAGGGCAGCCTTATGTCCTCTGAGGTAGCTAATTTGAGCTCCCATGGCTTTTGTCAGTTAAGAGTATGTTAAGAATAATTTCTTAGAGTGACTTGTCTTTGCTATGAAACCAATGCATTCTCCCTGTTTTTTCTGCCTGTGGTTAATTATTTCAGTCACAATTCTATCTGAAAGAGTGGAGCTTCACTGCTTTTTCTGCATTTTTCCACTAATGAAGTCCAAATTAATTCTCTTATTTTCCCATACCACTCAAAGATAGGAAATTTGAGATGTAATGCACAGAAATAAGAGTTCCCTGGTGCACTTGCTGCATGTGCAAAGGATCTTTTTCTTCCTTTAAATAATTGCAATTTGTGTATTGTACTTCATTTAGTTGTGTGTCTTCGTGCACTCAGATTGCTTTCCAGTTAGTTCTACTTGTAGAGCTCCTGGAAAAAAAAGGAGGAAATACATTAGACTTTGTCTCCTGAGTGTGAGTGATCAGTATTTCACCCACTGAAACAAATGGCAAAGTTCATGTTCATTCTTGTGGTGCAGGCCTTATAGAATGGTCGAAGCCGATAGAATAATTGTCAAAGTAATAAGAATATTAGTAATAATATGCCAAATTCACTTAAAAGAAAATCCTTTGTTTTATGAGGTGTGCAGTGACCACTGGCATTTAGGTCCTAAATGTCAGCTCACAAATTATATCTTACATGCTTTTCACTGCTCTCAAATGTCGGACCAAAAATATGAGAACGCTTTGCTGATTTTTAGCTTGAAAGTATATATAAAATTGTATTTCTAATTAAACAAGAGAAAGAATTTTTCCCTGTATAAATGCATTTCATTATTTTATGGAGTTCTTCATTGACTAAATTCAGGTATCATATCAGGGATTAAAATTTTACTATTGTCAGGTAGGTCCACTGAAATCAATGCAAGTTCATACTGTGCCACAGTAAGAAAGTATTTTGATCCAAAATGATTATTCCCAAAAGATATTTAGAGAGGGAACTTTCCTGAAATGAAGAACACAGTCTAGCATTTAAGGGTCTAGATATTCACTTTTGTCAGAAGTCAGAGTGAATTCTTAAGTAATGTTGAACTTAATAGAATTTCTCTGCAAATACACTCATGCATCACAGTTTGGAATATGGCCTTTGGGGCTGTTTTTTTTTTTAAACAGTTTTCCTCAAAGAGGTTATAATTTGCTAATGCCTTTGAGATTGTGCAGTTCCTTTATATGCTGTGTTACTATGTAAAATGACCGGATAATATGCAGCGAAATGTAATATGTATTGTTTGAGGACAAACTCCCAGTAAACCTCTAGGGAGCTCTGTTTGCCTTGGGGCAAAGCAATTTCATTCATGCAGCCTCGTTAAACTGTAACTTGTAAGATAATTTTGGAGTGAAGATTTTCTTCAGAGGAAAATCCCACAAATGAATGAAAGGCCTCAGCTGAGCATTAATGGTGAGGTCTTGTAAAGATTTGTTTACAAGGTAGATGTTTAAGCAGCTGGCTAGTGAAAGCTAATTCTGGAGAACCAGCTACTGAGAATACGGGCCTTCTGAGTTAGTGGTAGCAGGTAAATTTTCTTTATGGATTTAATTCAGTCCTCTGTTTCCTCTTTGGTTTTGTGGGACTGTGAAAGTGTGGCAGTTTAAAGAACACATGTAAACCAACCACTGAATATAAAAGAAAAAGAAATTGAACAGTTTTGGGTAGGCTTATTTTCACTTTTGTCATCTTCTTGATCCTGTCAGACAAGTCCATTTGAAATCTCCCATAGGATATGAACCACAAACTGATAAAAAAAGTGTGCACTGTCCTGAAATTTCCTATATGTTTATGAAAATGCATATTATGGAAAGAAGTGTGTGTTTAGAGCACTGTTTTATATTTAATCTTCTAGATTTTTGTAGTGGTGATCTTTTGTTAAAACCATCTTTTATTGTTCCCCAAAATCCTGAATGCTGTCAGATGACCTTGATGTGGTATGATGATTTTTCTCATTGAGATTTCTTTTTAACTTGTTTTCTTTTTTCTTTTCTTTTTTTTGGAAAAAGAATGAATGTTTACACTTAGATTTTTTTTTTTTTTGAGGGATGGCAACATGTTTGTCATTTGTGTAAGAAATAAGTAAGATAAATCTGAAGGCTAACAAATTAAACATCCCATTGAGAAAATGCCAGACCTGTTTGCTCAAATTAACTATCTAAATCTTTGCTGTGAAATGGCACAGCCTTCTCTGTCCACCAACAAACATGCAGCAAAAATAAAAGTTTGTTCAGATACCACTTCTGCTATCTCTTCTTCAAAAATTTCTTCTCAAACTCTGGGTATGTGCATGTAAGTCAATGTACACATATTATTTTTTGAGTTATATACTTCTTGAATATTAAAAATAAAAAGCAACAAGAAAACTACACTTTGCAGGCAGACTGACTTTTTTTTCCCCAAGAGTTTACAAGTTTAATAAAAAATATTTGTATCTATCATTCTGCCAAACTTCAGTGTTATAACTCTATTTGTATCTTATCTAAGATTTCATTTGTTATGTTTATCTTTATTCTCCTACTCAAATACTCAATGCAGAACTTTTTCCAAGCTAGTCTAAAACTGGAGCTGGCAGTCTCTTGGCTGCAAACACAAATTACAGTTAACAATTTTGGTTTCAATCTGCAGCACTAATAAAAATACTGTGTTATTTGCCTTTGTTTGTAGGCACTTGTGCATACAGATCATGTGTCTAAAGTAATGCACAGCAGTGCATTGTAAGATAAAAGCTGATGTTGAGCCACAGTCCTTTAAATTGCATTGAAGAGCCTGGCAGTGATACTGAAATTGAATCAATCCAATTGAATTTGAAGCAAATGTTACTCATCCATCAGGAATATTATTCTGGGCTGAGCTCCAGTTCTACTGTGATGGTCTTCTAAAAATTCCATAGGATTATTTAATGATCCTGTGCAGCTAGTGACTCTGATTTAAACATTGCTCTGGAGTTCTAAACTGGTGTCACCATGTAGTGTCCCAGTCAATTCTTGTGCCTTGGTTTAGAGGAAAGAGTGCCATCTAACGAAATTTCCCTTCTTTACCTATGAATCACAGCTTTCCTCCAAAGGCTTCCAATCAGATGTTGAGCAGAGTACACCTGCTGAAGGAAGAGCAATTGAAAGAAAGCCAGTTACTCCTCATTTGCTTTGATGGCTCCGAAATCCCTACACACTTCTTTTCCAAACTGGTTGCTCCTTTGAAAGGTCCAATCACTGGGTTAATTGTAGAGTAATTCTTTGCATCAGGTTGATTAGATTCATTATTTTGTTGGAGAAAATAAAATTTCAAGAAGGGAACTACCATGTCCTTGAAAAGAAATATGTATAATAATAATGAAAAATATATGCCATGAATCTTTCTTCTGAAGGTACACTCCAACAACGAAGTAGAATTTGGGAAATGATTACCTGAAGAGGAACACAGCACTAACCAAAATGAAAATTCTTGTATCTTCTATTTCCCTGCTGATCTTGTTTCATAACTGTAATGTATTGTCCTGAAAGCTTACTGTAAAAAGGCAATATATTGGAAAATAACTTGGCAGAGTAAAATTCTTCTATACCACATACATCTGCCTTAGTGACAGGTGTGCTTTTGTGTTACAGATATATAGGTATGAAACTTAATTTTCCTTTTTTGTTTTTGGACAAACATAAGCAGCATGCAACCAGCCTTTTTTAAAATTAGGAGAACTATTTGTATGCCTGAAGAGGAAATACTGTAATAGTTAGCTGAGTTGGAACCTTACATCTCATCTGGGCCCTTTGTCCAAGAAAAATATTTCTCGTGTTCATAATCCCACCGAAATTAGGCTTGACTTTACTGTCTTCATTTTTCTTACTATTGAAAATAATTGGTTTTTTTTTAATCTGACTTTAACTGTCTGATCAAGGTCTAGAGGAAGATGAAAATATTTTTTGTTAAATAGTATTAAAAAGACATAAACTTCAGGAGAGCTGTGGTTTTTTAACTTATTTGTCATATGTGGAAATGTGTTTCTGGAATATCAGGAGTTTTTAAAGTGTCAAGACCAGAAATATTATTTCTTAAAAGTATATTAACATTTAAAAGATTGTTTTATTTGTGTGAATATTTCTTTTCTTTTTGCCTCAATGGTTTAGAGGCCTTTTCTTTTAGATATCTTTCCTAAAGATTCATGTAATAGCCTTCTGATATGATAAACATGGTGGAAATTCTGTATAATTTGAGGATTGTCACCAAATTAAGATTTTAAAATGTCTTTATTTTCATAATGATCCCTTAAAAAGTACCATCATCTCAATTTTTTTGATAATGACAGAGCAGAATGACAGCTATGTAGCCCAATGGATCCATTTGTTTTGGTCTCAGCTGAACATGCAAATTTACAGCTTTGTCATCTTTTCTTCATGATACACACTGGCTTGATATAATTTGCAACTCCAGGCCAGTAAGGCTCATAGTGATTAATTTGGGTAGCATGTAACTTGAGGGTAAAGCCAGGTGTTGTAAATTATTAGACTCTTTGCCCATGGGAAATATAATGTTTTCATTCTGAGATGTACTGTACAAAATTATGCACTTTTGTTGCTCCATTATTAATTCACCTTCCATCTGTTCTAAATGTGCTTGTACATGATACCTGCATTGTTTAAAAGCCTAACAGAGCATGTTACCATAACTTAATGTATGAGTAAAGAGAAAATTTGACACAGGATTTCCATATCAGTGGGCAATATACATTCTGAGTTCCCTAGTAGATTTAAATTTTAACCCCTGTTTTTCTTCTGAGGTAAATCACACTGATTTGCTTAACAACCATTTTTGTTGTATGTATTTTGTTTTACTTGGCTAGCAATGACCTCCTAGGTCATTGTGTTTTGTACATGTTATCTGCAGACTGTCAGAGGGCAGTTTGTTTTTTCTGCTTTAATGTAACTCCCTTCTTACCATTTTTTAAATTCCTTGTTTTGAGAGAGTAAAATTTTAGACCTGAACCCTCTACTCTAGTGTTCCTGGGGTCTACCTGACAGACCCATCACTGATATGTAGTAATGCAGCTTACTTTTTGTTGGGTTAGACTTTTTGACCTCTTGTTTCTGCTGTTTAAGTTTCTAACATTCTTATTGAGAGGGTAGTAATGCAGAATTAAGCTTCAGAGAAGTACAGAAAACTCTGTCTGGAGGACTGGAGAATGTGAGAAAGAGCAGAACAGCAGTGGTAAGTAAAATCTGGAATATTTTAGAAAAAAAGAATTCTACCTGTTTGATCCTGTGGTCCTTATGGCTCCTGCCTCTTAATTGTTCAGATAATTTTTCTCTCTTCCTTGAAATTCAGTTAACACCTTCCCCACACCACTTCACTTCCTAGCCATACAGAGCTTTTATATCTATATAGCTATACTCACTGGTACGCAAATTTTAGAACAAAATATGAGTAAGTGTTTTGGGACTATTTATTTTTTCCTACAGTATATGGAAATATTGTTTTGTAGCTTTTCCTAGCAACCTCTTGCTATTACAATATCCACACTCAGTTGTGTTGGC
Organism: Emberiza elegans; assembly: GCA_024865655.1. Classification (NCBI taxonomy): domain Eukaryota; kingdom Metazoa; phylum Chordata; class Aves; order Passeriformes; family Fringillidae; genus Emberiza; species Emberiza elegans. Next base: position 25,566,042 of record JALJVW010001283.1, read on the forward strand.
AGTTTCTGCGGTATAAATGACAGATTGAATAGTTAAAATCAACACTAAAAATTGAATCGGCTCATGTGTCAAAGCATCTGAAAGGTTTTTGAACTATCATGTCTGCTACGGAAAACTCTGTCATCTGAGCACTTCTAGACTGCAGCTGGTGGGGATACCCTTAGTAGAGCTGCTTGGCGATATCAGATGTTTGGATATTTCTCACTCAGTAGAAAATTTAGAAATATTAGCCACAACTTGATGATATATCACAGTGTGGGTAAGGAGATGTATCTTCTTTAACCTATTTTCTTGTTTTTGTCATATTAAGTAAACTCAGGCAATATTTATGGAGATACTGTGAATAGTTGGTGGACTGTGCTAACACCTTGACTATGCTAACATCTTGACTGTGCTAACACCTTTAGTCCACCCGAGGGACTCCCTGGGCTGAATGTTTTTCTGTCTGTCCAGTCTATTTTTCCTTAACTCACTTATATATCACAGCTTGCTGCGGTATGAAACATTCCACAATGCAGTAGACACTGAAAAAAACTAGGAGATTTATTTCAAATATATTTTAGTATTCTCACACCTCCCTGATTGATACTTTTTAATACCAGGAATTCTTCCAGATGTTAACTTGTGAAGTACATCTCGATCTCTCTAATGAAAACTGAAGCCAAGAAAAACTGAAGCCAAGAATGAATAACATTTCTGCAGCTATCAATAAGTTCTATAACTATTCCTTTATTGCTCCTTTCACATTTTGAGAAGTTATTCCCATCACCTCTGTGAAGCTTCCTTCATCTGATATGCTACAAGTCCTTTTCCTACTCATTTGTATACCTGTAGTAACTTCATTTGCTTCTTTGGTGTTTATCAGAGCTTATGTTTCTTTCTAATTTTTTTCATTGGAAGGTAAATTTTGTCTTTTAAAAAATATTTTATCTTTTAAAAAAAATTTCTGTAATTTTTGAAATAAGGGACAAAGAGATCCTTACTGTCTTCATTAGAATGCATGTAGTCTGAGTTTGTCTTGTCTTCCTATAGTCTGTCAAGATTTTATCCAGTGAGCTACTTTTTAACCAATCTTACCATTAATTCACCTCCTGAAATATTTGTAGAAGGTGCTTTTCAGTGTTTTCCCTTTATAAAGGTGTCACTTACAGTCCATTGCAGTCATTGTTACTGCTTTCTGCAGTTCTCTTATGTTCCGTGTGTAGTGTTCTGGTTCTTGAAACTCTCCTCTGATGGTCCCTCAGGGTTGCTCTTCTGATAAATGGTTATATGTATTTTCCAAAAGTGTAGAAAGTGCCTGCAGTGTGTCCCCATGCTCTGTGTCTTTGCCATTACTGTGGTCTCTGCTTCCAAGTCTCTCTAAAATCCCAAGATTTCTGTAAGTGCCACAATGTATACAACTGTCTCAATACCTTTCTATCTAGGCATGCAGTTTTGCTCTCTAAAGACTTTTTTTGGATAGCATAAAGTCATCTATGACTTTTAATCTGTGCTACTATATTTCCATAACTATATTTCCTGCACTGCAGCTTCATATCTTGTAATGGGTGTCCAAAAATAATTTATTTCAACAAGATTTTGGCACAAGCTCCTTTCACCTAAGTTTGTAATGGGTTTCTTCCATGTGACTCAAAACCAGACATTCTGGTTTTAATCCTGACAAATCTGGGAGTCTTTTATCATGGAACCATGGCATTGGTGGATAGGGCCAAAGCAATTGACATCATCTACCTGGACTTATGCAAAATGTTCAATGCTGTCTTGCATGCTGTGTTTAAATAGGAGATCATGGATTTGAGGGATGGACTGTCTGGTGATAAAGTCCTGGATGGATGGCTGAATACAAAGTGTTGTGGCCAACGGATCAATGACCACTGGAGACCAGTGATGAGGGGTGTCCCTCAGGAGTCAGTGCTGGGGCCAGGGCTGCTCAATATCTCTGCTTGGGCAACATGAACAGTGGGATCGAGGGCACCCTCAGCAAGTTCACTGACAGCACCCAGCTGTGTGCTGCAGTCATGCTGGAGGGAATGCCAGGATGCCACCCAGAGGGACCTTGGCAGGCTTGAGAGGTGGATTTGTGCAAAACTCATGAAATTCAACAAAGTGAAATGCAAGGTGCTACCTGGGTTGAGGTGATCCCAGACATATTACAGCCTGAGCATGGAATTGATTGAGAGCTGTCCTGAGGAGAAGGACTTGCAGGTGGTATTTGAGAAAAAACTAAACATGAGCCAGCAATGTGTGTTTACAGTCCAGAAAGCAACTGCTTCTTGAGTATCTAAAGCAGGTCAAGGGAAGTGATTCCATTCCTCTGCTCTGCTCTTGTGAGACTCCACATCCAGCTCCGGTGCCCACAAAATAAAGACAACATGGACTTGTTTGAGATAGTCCAGAGGAGGCCATGAAATTGATAAGAGGACTGGAGCACCTCACTTGTGAAGACAGGCTGAGAAAGTTTGGGTGGTTTAACCCAGAGAGGATAAAGTTACTTGGAGATCTCATAACAACCTTCTATTATCTGAAGAGGAGCTACAAGGAAGACAGAGTCTCTCTGTCAGGGACTGTAGTGACAAGACAAGGGAGAATGTCCTCAAACTGAAAGAGAGTAGGTTTAGACTAGATATTAGGAAGAAATTCTTTGCTGAGAGAGTGATGAGGTATTGAAACAAGTCGCTCAGAGAAGCTGTGGATGTCCCATCTCTGGAAGTGTTTAAGGTTCATTTGTGGCTGAGGGGAGAACTTAAGCTACCTGGTCTAGTGGAAGGTGTCCCTGCCCACGTCAGTGGGGTTGGAACTAGATGATCTTCAGCATCCCTTCCAACCCAAATAATTATATTGCTTTATGATTCTGTTTCATGTGACTTTTTTTTTTACACCCTATCATTGTAGAGAAGAACCCCATGATTAAGTGTAAAGTATGTTACTATACACATGTAAAGTAACAGATATGTGTAAAGATTTTGTTACTTCCTATTTGAACTTTATAAATTTGCATGTGTTTGTCTGGGACATAATGTATTTACTTTCTCTAGGACTACTTTATCCTGAACTTTGTGTCCTCCTTAAACTCTCAGTTTTCTTCAATCCTTTGGATTAAAGTTTCTGTCAGGTGATGGAGACGGCATAAATGAGTCTTATGTACCACAGGATGTAGAACTCAAAGTGTGAGGTCAGATTTATGACACAAGGGACCCTGCAGAGTCTTGTTTTGGCATAAGAAAGGCTTGCTTTTGTTAATCAACCAGTTCTTTAATTGACTAAACTGAAATAAATCTCTCCTAACTAAAAGCATGAGCTCTTGACAATGCTTAATTATACCAAATTGAATTTGCATCTGAAGTTATGAGAAAATGCTTGCCTTGGAGGTGATGTAGAAGCTACACCGAAACTGAATCTGAAATCAGTTTATATTCCTCTTCAAGTTGGCATGTGATAACTTTGACCTTTACCTTCTAAGATGATATTGGTGTAAAAATTAAAATATATCATTATACTTGATCCAGAAAAGGCAGGGAAAAAAGGCACTTCATACCTTTTTTTCCCCCAAGAAAATGTTTTCCTATATCACTAGGAACTTGATTTTGTTTATGCATGTAATTTGTTCTGTGAGAATATATTTCCTATCCTTTTCAAAATAAAAAGGTATAATTTTTGCTCTTTTCTGTAAGAGTTTGCTCAGTCTCCAGTTTTCTGTTATTCTCTGGGTCTCACTATTTTATAGTCAGTGAATGAAATCCTGATCACTTGAAATGTATGAGTAAGTCTAGAAAATCTTAGCGTAACTCTAGGAAATACATTTTTCTTAGTATACATATATAAAAAAGTCAATACCTTAGATGAATAATTATATTTAGTTAAGTACTTCTGAAAATACAGATTAAGCTTTAGAACTTACCTGCCATATTTTTTTCACATAAGCATTTTTTGGCACTATTTCAGGATAAAACAGGAGTGGAATTTTATACTAGAGTGCCGTAAGAAAGGTATTCCTCAATCAAAATACCTCAAGAATGGCTTTGTAGACACCAATGAGAAGAACCTGGACACCTGTGGAAAGAATCCTCAGCTCAAGAAGAGTCATGCCTTGTCAGATGGAGTGAATAAAGAACAAAACAAGTTTATTTTTCAGCTTTCTGGAGAGCAGTGGACGGTAAATCTAATGGAAAATATGTTTCTGTTGGTGAAGAGATTGGGTTTCTTAGACTGTATCTTTTTATCTCACCCTTTTTATGGCAAATATGAAATTGATGCTTTTGCACAGAGTTAGAAGTGACCAAAGTATTTTCTACCTCAGCCTGAACCAGTGGTTTAGTTTTCAGGTATGAGTATTTTAAATTCTCTGCTGATACATGTAATTCACCCCCTCAAAAATTTTGGTATGGGCAATAATATTGCAATAAGGTCTCTTTCTCTAAAATTCCCCAGTGCACAAAGAGACATGAAAATAATATTTCTTGGCTTATTGCTGTCTTCTACTAATTAGAGATCTGTGTTATTGCTCTAATGGTGTGATAACATTTTCTCAAGCTCTGCTCAGTTTAAAACTAATATTAGCATCAATCCACAAGGGTCCTACTGAAAAAATGCCACATTTGAATTGCAGATATGTTTGATGTGAAATAGCAGCTTGCAGGTAAGATATGAATTAGCGCTGGCTTGAAATTGAGCAAGTGATGGGTTACAGCTAGTCTGAACATTTCTGGAGTTGTAAAAGCTTTGATTGAAATGTATTTGGAGAAATGTTATTAATGATAATGTGAAATTAAAATTTTGAATTTTTCATGTGGTACTGTCATTCCAAAAAATAGAAGTCAAAACATTGATAAAAAAGCTAGAATTATTTTTTATTAACCAGAAGTGTAACTTTAGCCTAGATTTGATCTTGAATCTCATGGTGTTTTCTTTTTCAGTTTTCATTTTTCTTTCTTGCTTTAATTTCATTCTGAATAGACATACAATATTTGAAATTTCTGGGCTATAGAAAACTCTGATTCCCGTTCAGCTCTACTAAGGACACTCTTTCTTTGACTGATACCAATCACTGACCTGGTAGGACTGGTTGTTGGGGAGCTATCACATCTCTTCATTCAAGAACCTGGGGTTTTGAAAGTGATGTTTAAGATGTGTAGTCAAATACTGCATTCTTTTGGGTATTGTAAACCTTAGTTTACAGGTACTTTAGTTTAGAGGTACTTTAAGGAAAAAAAAAGCCAAGAGAGAGAGATTACAGGTACTTAGACACTGATATAGTAGAACTTGCAAATATCCTTAATATATCAGGGTGTAGAGAATTGCATAATTAGACTTCTCTGTTTCTTATTCCCTTTTGCCAAACCATTAAAATTTTGCTTTGGCACCATAAACTAGGCTTTACATTAGGAGGTAAAATCAAACATGCATGTGTTGTTCTGTTTTCCAGAATATTAATTTTAATTTGATGTTCTGAAAAACTCCATTTAAGAGAAATTGATGTACTGTTATGTATATTATGCCACCTTGAGCAGTGCATTCCTAACCACCATGGGGTTTTGATATCTTCTTATCAGATGCTCAGTGTGTCCATATCCAGCAGCCCTCAAGTCCCACTGTCCAGCTCTAGCCTAGCTAAAGTGGGTTTCCTGTTTCAACAACAAGCTGTTACGTAGTTCAGATGTCTGCAGAGAAAAATACAATCACAGCTGATTTATTTAGATCAATACTCCTTTAAAATTGAAACATCACTTTCTAACAGATGACAATTATTTTAAAATTGTGAAAACTCACTTGACAAAGTTCTGAAAGAAGTGTATATCCACTTATTGCAGAAATTGTCTCTTATCCAAATCATACCACTTATTTTGCTTTTTAAAATCTGAACTGTTGTTTCTGAACCAAAGACAGAATCAGATACTATAGTCTTTTCTCCTATTACTTTCTCACAAAAAGAAAATATTCACATTTAAGCAAAATGAATTTTCAGGCTATAAAACCAATGTTGCACAGTCTAGCAATCTGCACATGAATAAAATCTGTGGACATGTGACAGTTTTCTCAGAGAAGTCTGTTTGTTATGTAGCTGGGAGCTGTGGTGTCAATTGTGGTTTAGGCTTTTTTTATGTGTTTTGCGCACAATGCATTTATGAGTTGAAAGTTTCGGTGATTAAACACTCAGGGACTTGGAGAAGTCAGAGTTGGGATTACCTGTGCAGATTTATGGGCACATAACAAGCTGGATTTGCTGTTGACTGGCCACTTACCATTGGCAGCAGGAAACAGCACAGTCCTGCAAAGTATCCATTTGGGGATGAGCTGCTGAATCTTCTATCTTCCTTTTACCTGATAAGTATTTCTATTATGTTTCCCCTTTTCTCCCATCAATGAAACAGTAATATATCCTCTAGACAGTTGATAGCTAAATCTGAGTAGGTTGTTGGTGTGACTTAGAGGTTTAATTTTGAGAACATGGCTTGTTCTGAGCTATACCATTTCTTTTTATGGATGCTGGGAAGCTAAGTCACACAGAGGAGTAATCCCCAGCATAGGGATGTGGCTTTAACACATCCCTTTCATAGGTCTCAGTGTTAGAGTGCCCAGGCTGTCTAGATGGTAAAAATGTAGCCTGGTTGGAAAGAAGCAGCTGCTTTGTGCTCCATGTTCATATAGCATCTGGCGTACTGATACTGCATTGTTGAGTAGGAGGTTAAAAGGGGAATTTGTAAAACACTCTATGATGGAATCATAGAATTGTTTAGGCTGGAGAAGACAATTCAGAAAAACTATTAACCTAGCATTAAGAGATGTCGTTGTTGGCTTTGGTCATATTTCAGCAAAAGCCCCATGAGGCTATCTGACACCTGGAGAACATGGTCTCTCCTTATCTCTGGGATACCCTGCACAGCCAGAGGACTTGTGGATACATAACTATATTTACCCAGTCACAAGAGTTTGGGATAACTTCAGTAAATATTTTGAAAATAATCTGGGTCGTGCTTTTTTGAAAATAATGTCAGACCCTCTTCTGAGAACCTTAGTAAAGGTGAAAATCAGAGCAGATTCCTTCCTAATAGGAATTCCTTCCTTTGAGACTTTGTGCCACTTTTTTCCCCATCTCTCTAATATTGTTTATATGATAATGTATTTTCATTAGGCGGAGACCCATTGTTCCTTGTAAAATAATTATTTTAACACAACTGAGAAAAGATAAAGCTCTTTGACATCAACAAAATAGTAAGGGAAAAAGGGTAATAATTTTGTAATAATTAGCCTTTAACACTTTCTGGTATATTTCTACTGTTAGTGTTCATGACTATGGGCCTCCTTAAAGGCACATATTTCTGTGAAGAAGATGAATAGAGTGAGTGATTTATGGATTTAAAGCCAAGGAATTATGACATAGTGTTAAGGTATGGGGGGGCCATTGCAGTTTGTGCTTTTAACAAAGCTAGAGTGACAGTAGTTCAGTGAAAAGAGACCGGAAATAAGAAGAATCAAGTACAAATCAGGTTTTCTTAAAAGTAAGAATAACAGTCTTAAACATGATAGAGCTAGCGCTGGTCATGCCTTGAAAGGGATATGTAACAGAAATGAAAACTACCTTGATTCCAGGAAAACAAAAGGAAAAAATGTTAGATTGCAAGAGCAAATGACACAATACAGCGTCCTGTGTAGCTCACATGAAAGTAAAAAGCTCACACCAAAAAATACTAGGTTAGACAAGTAGGCACAAAGTAGTAGCTAAAGAGCCTTGAACTTAATTTTACAGTATATGAATTCTGAAAAATATGTTTTCTCTTTATGCAGATCCTTATTCAAGTCCCTCTGAATCTGAAAAATATTTTGTAACTTGGGTTGTGGTTTAACCATGCCTGTCCATGTAGTTAGCTTCAGCCTATGGGCAGTGGTAAATAACTACATTTATGACATAATCTTACCAGTCAAAGCTCCATCTGGCTGGGGCTGTTTGACAACAACCTTAAGGTTCAGGGATCCTGGTCTCCCTTTTACATATCGGACAAATGTTTTAGGCTGGACACTAAGGAAAAGTTCTTCACAGAGGGAGTGATTTGACATTGGAATGGGTTGCCCAGAGAGTTTATGGAATCACTGTCCCTGAAGGTGTTTAAGAAAAGAGTGGAGGCGGCACTTGGTGCCATGGTTTGACAGGGTGGTGTTAGGTCATAGGCTGGACTCAATGATCTCAAAGGTCTTTTCCAAGCTAGTTGATTCTGTGATTCTGTGATTCTGTTACTCAAGTATCTACCTCCCATAGGTGTGTATTTCCGCCAGCTGGGGACAGTAATGAATCAGTATTTGCAGTTTGATAAGAAAAAAGGATACCATAAAAAATCATCTGGTCTCATAATCACAGAATCACAACCTGATATTGTGAATGAAATTGAACTGGTTTTCTCTTCTTTTTCTCTTTTAATAAAAAAGGGGCAGAATCCAGTCGTATTGCCCCAGCAGTGAGTCTTCTAAATCTTCTTGTGTTTGCAAAACATCTGGGACTTTGAAAGCATGACAGTGGTATGTTGTGCCACAAGTAATTTCAGGTTTCCAAGGTATGTTCCAGAAAAATAAAATTACTTACTTGGGAGCTTTACAGGCAAACACACTGTGAAATACACACACACACACAAAATATATATATATATATGGATTATGGACCTTTGAATTTTGTGTTTGAATTCGATGCCTAGGAAAAAAAATGCACAATTGATGCAACACTTGAGAACCTCTGTACACATAAACATGTATCTACTCAACTAAATTAGTTCTTCAGAGAAACAGCACCATTAGAACTAGAAACTGAGGCAAAATAATGCCATGAATATTCATATGAATTTTTAAACTAAATCATTTTAGCTCTGGTTTTCCCCTCTGAGTGTTTGCTTTCTGCTGTTAATTAATGAATGTTTATTCTCTAGCGAATCAGTGAATTTTAAATATTTTTCACAAAACATTCAGGATAAACAAATTTTTAAATGCTGTGATATCAATATTGACAGAGGAAAGCTGATGATGCTCCTTAAATATAGAGTAGGACTGCTCTTGGCTATGCTGCTTTTCCTAAGTAGAGGATTTGGATGCATACATACTTTAAAAGACTTTAATGTCAGATGTGCAAGTAAGTGAGTGGTGGTAAAATTCTTTACTCATACATCATGATTTTCTTGCATTTAATTTCCTCACAAAACAAGGCAGCAAATGACTATATTTGTATTTATTCCCACAATTTTATTGCCTAACATAATATGTATTTTCACAGAGAACAGAAAATTTCCATTTGTTATTCCCAAATGTTTCTTGCACTGATGTATTTATTTCCTACAATGGGTCAAAAAGCATTGCTGCATTGAATGGACAGGGAAAAATCTCTCTTGCATTTATGTAAGTTCCAGAGATTTTCTCAGAGATTTCCCCCTGGAAAAAAACCCAAACAAACCAAAAAAGACATTCCTGCCTCAGTCATGACCATATTACCATTCCAACAATTTAGAAAATAAATCCAGTTAACAGCACCATTCCAAATTGTTGTAACCACCCTAAGGAGTTCTAATGATCAGAATGTAGACACCAACCAGGATGTCTGCATGGGGCTCCAACCATTAAACCAGTCATTTGGCTTCATGGATTGAAACAATTCTGCAATTTAGCCAGTTATCTCTTTCATCTTAGCTCACACTTCCTTAATGGCAGTAGAGGCATAATATGAATGGTTATACAACATTCTGTGTTGGCTAAATTTGGAATTCCATATACATCTTGTTCTTTAAGAAATTGATCTTGTAAAGCCTTTTTTGATAGTTGTTGGACTTGCAATTTTAGTTCTCCAGAGGCATACTTTGTCCAGTTGCTTGATGTATGCATTTGCCATATTATGTTTTCTATTGCCCTTTGATGTGGTCTGATAACTATATAAGGTGTATATCAAATCTCAAAGCTAATCCAAATGGTACAAGACAGTTCCTCATCTTGCAAATCCAGGTGTCATTATAGCCCATCAAATATATTTAGGTACACTATGGGAGCAAAATAATCCTTAAAAGGCAGGGGATGTCAGTGCATCTTGATTTCCAGGAACTGGGCCCAAAGTCAAGCCGCAGGGTGAAAAATCCCAAATTAGGCCTGTGGGGTATGTGCTTGGGAGTGGTAACATCCCTCAGTGCTTTGTCAAAGGGTACCATATTGGGATAGAAATGCAGAGATGACAGGTTATGGGCAGAGCTTCTTAGGTGACATTGCTCCTTTTTTATTTGTGGCACAGTTACTTGCTATGCTGAGGTTAATGTTTCAGCAGTGACACAAACAGCGCCTCCTCTCCCAAGATTTTTTCTCTGAAGTGGGGCACTGATTTTTATCCTCTGGGTTCTTTTAACTCTACATCTTCAAGGTGCTCGATAATATAGTTTTGAACATTTCCCACTTTATCTGTGTCTGGACCCTTAATCAATACATCATCCATATATTATTATCCCCTCATCTGCTGGAATTTTAGATATTTTTTTGGGCTAAGATAAAATATGCTAGCATGGAAGAATCCTATTCTCCCTGCAATATTTGGTGAAAGTGTATTATGGCCTTCCTGTATTATGGCAATTAACTCATCAATGTTAGACACTGCTGCTGTTAAAGGTGCAATATTAGCAATATTAGCATTTAATTTTCCATAATTAATGGTCAATCCCTATTTTCTGTTTGGCTTTTTTACTGGCCAAACAGAATAGTTACAAGGAGAGTGAGTGGAAACAATTATCTCCTTTTCCACAAATCTAATATCACATGAGAAATTCCCCCTGAACTTGACTAGAGGTACTTTTTATAAAGAGGTTTCCTTGCCCTAAAGGCAGATATCTCACTTGCCATGCAAATTTGTCATCATGAAGACCCCATATTTTCAGATGTTTCTGGAAATGCATTTCTTGGAAGCCTTTGGGGGTTTTGGGTGGCCTTCACATCCCCCTACAGTCAAATGCTGCATCTTGGCCTTGTTCATGTGCTTAGGTGGTACTGTGTTGTGCTTATCTCTGGAAGCTACAACAAGCATATTTGTCCTGGAAGAGTGCTGCTCTACCTGGGCCAGCCCAGCCTACTGTGTGGCTGCCTTCTCTAGCCACATCCTATTCTTTCCCATGGCATATTATTTCCAAAAATCCTTGCTTATTATCAATAATTCTTGTCTTTTATTACCAAAATACTTAGCTGTATCCACAGCTATCCATCTGTATATTGTTGTTTGAGACATACACATTAGCCCCTTATCTTCTGGGATTTTACAGGGATTCTGCACAGGCTTAGGGCCAGCTGCCATCTCCAGAGGTCCACCTGATGCTGGCAGGAGGGTGCTATATCTCTGGCTGTCTCATGATGCAAGGGCACTGGAACAACTTGCCCAGAGCATTGAGTGCCCTCCTGAAGAGGGAGGCCTGTTGCATGGGGACAGATGTAGGTGCAGACGTGCATGGGATATGCTCAAATGACTTCCTATTGCATGCCACCAACTTTCTGCCAGAAAGTGTTTTCTTTGGAAGGGATTCTTTCCCTTATGCCCCACATGTCATCACCTTCAAAGTTGAAAAAACATTCTTCCTCCCAATTCATGTCTTTGTCCAAGCCAGGCAGAAGATCCAGGTGATAAGAAGGCCTGTTATGGACCCACCTTGGCACATCCAATTTGGTGCTTGTGGGTGTGTGTAGTTGACTGTCCCAGTGCTCTTCTTTTACCTCATGTGGAAGGGGCATGGAAAGACTCTCTTCCTTAGTACTCCAATTTTTGTCTGTGCTGTCCTCTTCTTGGGACAGCTCATGGCCTCTGCTATCTTCCCAGACTTTCTCCCTCTTAGCCAAGGCCTTTGCCTTGGTTGCTGTTGCTGACAGGAGTGCCCCTGGTGCCACTCCTCCTTGCTGCCTGCTGAGGACATGGGCTTCCATCTGGCTTGATATGGAGGAGCTGAGGTGTGACCAGCCAGGCCTGTGAATTGCAGATTCCTGGCTCTCTCTGTCTGCTGCTCTGGATGGGGCTGTCATCCTCATACCCCTCATTTCAGCCTTCCAGGGGGGCTCATAAAACAGGGTCCAAAATGGGCCCATTTTTCTATTTCTTAGAGGCGGGCTGCTGAGGCAGGATGCTCCATTGTTAAAACCCCAGTACTCTGACCCCGCCACCTGATGTGTGAAGGGCAGGGGAGGCTTCTCTTTTCTAGCACTCCAACTTTGTTTTTCATCGTGTTCCACTTGAAACAGGTGATGGAGGTCGTAGAGTTTCAAGCATTCTCTCTCCTCTATCAAGACCTTCTTGGTCTCTGGTACTTCCAGGACTGCCCCTGCTGCTGTTCCTTGCCTGCTGAGGCTGTGGGCTTCCAGAGGGCTTGGCGAGGAGCTGGGGCTGTGTGCAGCAGCTCCCTGGATCTCTGCCTCTGCTGCTGTCACCTGCTTCATGAAGTCAGAAGCTGCTGCCTTGGACATCTCTTGAGCTTCAGTGGTGAGAGGCACACAGTGGTTCTCTGCCTGCAGTGCTGCCTATGGCTGCATGTGGCCCACCTGTGGGCAGGGGGGAGAAGGATGAAGAGGAGGAAGAGGAAGAGGAGTTGGTGGTCCCATCCCCCGAGTCCTTCACCCTGTACCTTTTGGCAATCTCTACCACTGAGGCATCCAGGGGAGATGCTACCTCCTGAAGGAAGTGTTCTCCTGGGACTGGGCACTTCAGGTCTTAGTGCTCTTTCTCAGGGTCAGGGCATGGCCCTGTGTAACAGTGATCTCTAGGCACCATGAGACGCCTGCATCACAAAGGGCCCTGGAATGTCCTGCTGTGGCAATGGACCACACACCCCAGCACCCTTATAACAGTGGGGTGGGATGTGCAGAGGTGTCTGGGACTAGGGGAACCCAGCTGGAAGCAGCAATCCTTGGCAGACCCTGCTTTCTCCACACAGAGGCTCCAGTTGACCTAAACCACCCCCTCCCATAGCCCCAGTGCTTGTGGCCCTGCTGAGCTCAGCCCTGTCTGCCTTCAGCCGCTTGGGGTGTCCCCTGGGCAGCCAGTGGCTGGGGAGTGATGTCCAGATGTCAGAAGGATAAACCAGTTGTTGATAGAATTGCCCTGTTAAGGTTTAGGGCTTGCCACCCAGCAACCCTTTCTATGCAGAACTGTAAATATATCAAAGAATGCTTATGTGGATTGGCTTTTCACACACTGGGTGAAAGGAAACCCACAGTTGTTTTGGGACAACAGGGGGGACATGGGGACAGTGCCAGTGTTGTGCTGGGGACCTGCAGCAGGGACTGCCTAGAACTAGCTTCAAATTTTTTTAGAAGAGTGGGAGATTTGGATCCAAAATTTTATTTTGGCCCATTACAGATAAAAGTATAGAGCTGGAAAAGAAACCAAATTAAAACTTAGAGCTTTGATCACAGTTTTAGTTCAGGCTCAGGTCTAGCAGCTGAATTCTCTTCTAATTATATTATAATCAGCAATGGTTGTATGTTTGTTATTTATTTCCTTTAAAACTTTTTTTTTTTTCAAAAATCAAACAAGTTTGAGGTGTTGTTTTGCTGTTAAAGGCAAAAGACTGGCTATCCTCCAAGTGTCAGTCTTCCCGCAGCAATTTATCAGCAGGCTGCCAGCTTTAGCATGGCAGCAGAAGATTACAAAAGAACACAAGAGAATCAGAGAGTAAAACAAACATAAAGCTTGTGGAAGTTTCAGTTCCCATTCCTATCTAGTTTGTAATGAAGCAAAATATCACATCAATTTATGTTTCAGCAACACAAACATAAATACATTTTAAAATGGAAAATATTGAAAAAGCTCACAGTAGCAAAGTATTTGCATTCTTGCATTTGCAAATTGTAAATATGATGACATGATATAAAGAAATATTCGCAAGAAAGGAAAGCAAGTTAGCAGTTGGTAGAAGAACGGAATCTACTTCCATTCTTTTGAAGTAGTGTCTAAATGTATTTCTGTTGCTGCACAGGAATATCTTGGTGCTCTAAACAAGTCTTAACGCAGACACGAAGAGTTAAAAAAATTTATGCATTAATAATAAATATTTTTTGTATTTTGGCTTAATTTTTCTAAAATGGTGAATGAGTTTGATCTTGATCTGGTAGAGAGCCCTGGTATGCTGCACTGTTTTCAATGTATCAAGGAGAATTTATTTCTTCTCCCTTCAGTGTGGGAGAAGAGCATGGCTGTTGGCTTCACAGGACAAAGGGCTGTATTTGCCACCAAAGAGCTGGAGATAGTGTGTTGTGACAACAAAGTAAAAAAACCCTTTAGGTCAATAGGAAAGCAGACACTGACCTGCAGCATGGAGAAATAGAGTGGAAAAGAGTGTCTGTTAATATAGACATCTTTTCCTCTCCAATATGGTTATTAATCTCTCTCTCTGAATCATGGTTTTTCCCTACAGAGATATCTATAACACTCCAGCTAAATACTATCTCCTCTGTGCTGAATTTTCCATTCTTTAAAGATAGGAAAGAGAATACTAGTTGCATTTGCTGTTGTCCTCTGTTATTTTATTTTGCTGCAGAAAAATGTGCAGAACTGAAGATGAGAAATAGTAACTAATTCCACAAAGTTGGAGAGGTTTCTCACTACCAGCCCTGAGGCATTTGAGGCATATGATTTTTTAATTGTCATAAACTGACAAATACAGATGATGGATCACAATGCAATACACACATACGCCTAATTGGAAAGTGAAGTAAGAAATGAAATTATCTGCATCAAATATGGAAGGGAAGGTAGCAAGCCAGAACAAAAAACCATGGGTTTTATGTCTGCATGCATAAATTTGAAAATTACTGAAATGAGAGGCAAAACAACCAAAAAAATAGCTTCTGATTAACGGTCCAGAATATCTATGTTTACAATTAGTTTTAATTTAACTAAGAGTTAAGTAGCACTACTGCTAATTCAGAAGTTCAGCAATATTAAAAATTTCCAATGCATCATTCTTACAAATGTGTTGGGAAAACTATGAAATCTAGAAAAAAAAAAAGAAGAGGGTAACATCCTTTTTATAAAAAACAGTATTTCCTACTGTGCCATATTCTTCCTGCACAGGAAACAAATCTGAAATTTATAAAAGAATCAAATGCCAAAAGACTCACATCTCTTCATACAGAGCAAAGTTAGTGGCAGAATGTCTTCCAGATTATTTATTCCACATGTTACCAGTGCACAGTATTATAAAACCTAGGACAGACTGGTAAATTATGCAATGCTTAAGAAAGTGGGGGTTAAATGATGTGACCTTCAACTTTTGGAATTCATTTTTGTCTGTTTGAAGTTCAAATAATTAGGTGACAATTCAAACAAAGATATGTACATCTGAAGTGACTACCAATTAATTAAAGCAATTTTGTAAGAATGTAAAGCTTTATGAATTTAGGTTTTATTCATATATTGAAGACTTTTGTTAAATAGAATAATCCAAAAACAACTCAGAAATTACAGGAAATTTCAAAATTATTTTGAATTTTGAAAGCAAAGGATTTTGCATGATTAAATAAAATATTACTTGCAAATGTGGACTGATTTAAAATTCAGTTTTGTTTTTAAATTTTAAAATCAATTCCATTATTTCTAAGGAAATCCTTTAAATTTTTTTAACATTGCTACAATATCTTAGGAAGTTAAGCCAGGTGATATTTGTGTATAGCATCTGAAATGGTTTCTGTTCCCTCTTGGAAAACAAGTTTTGAAACATTGGCAGGCATTCAGAACAAAATCACACCTCTTTTTTTTTTTTAGCAAACCCTATTTAGATATTCTCTATGCACTCTTCTGTTCTGTGCTGCATTTTACTACATCTTGATGTGTGAATTAAAGCACTGAAATGTGTTTTAAAGAAATCCTCCATCTGGCAAAAGGAAATAATGTGTGAGACACCAAACAGATTGAGTTCTTCAGATAGGTTTCTGTTTTAGAGCAAATAATTGCATTAGGAGTTAAAAAAATGAATCTGTGGTGATGAAGACAGCTGCAGTGCTCCTCAAAAGCAGACAGCTTCTGCAAGGCTTTGGCAAACTACTGTTCTACATCAAGATAATTAAGGCAAAGTGCATTTTTCTCCCTATTTGGAAACAGGGTAACAAAATTCTAAGTTCATGCTTTCTATTTACCAGTTCTTATTTCCTTTACAGGAACTCCCAGATTCTCTGAAGGAGCAGATCTATCTGAAAGAATGGCATGTGTACAATACATTGATACAAACCATTCCAGCCTACCTTGCACTATTTCAAGATCTGAGAGTACTGGAATTGTCAAAAAATCAAATCAACCATCTTCCAGCAGAAATTGGTGAGTTGGTATTCAGATAAAATATTCAGATATTTTATACTCATACCATTTAATTCTATTGCAGGGAAATGAGCATCCATGGATATTCTTGTTAATTTACTGATAATTGTCTTCCTCCTTTACACTGAACAGTTCCCACTACATTTTTATGTCTCTCTGCATTTAATTATACTTGCAAAATTGCACTGGGAGCTATGAATATGGTACGGGAAAAAGTTAGGACATTTTTGTTATCTAAGGCAGTTATTGCTTGTATTCACATAGATGGAGAGTTTTTTCTGGGAACAGGTGGTGTTTTTATATTTCTTACAGATTAAGAAAAATAGAAATATTACAGAATATTAAGCCTCGAACAAGATGAATTGAAACATGATATTGTGGGGGAGAAGGAACAAAAAATAGAATCCTGCAAAAAATATACATTTTAATTTTTTTAAAGAGTTCAGTAATTATCTTAATTTAATAAAGAGATATATCATAGAGTAATTGATTCATAGAAAAATATGAATTGGAAGGGACCTTAACGGCCTTCTAGTTCCAACCCCATTTCTTTGGGCAGGGACAACTTTCATTAGACCGGGTTGGTCAGAGCCCCTTCGAAGCTGGCCTTGAATGTTTCCAGGGATGTTGCTTCCATTGCTTTTCTGCGCAACCTGTGCCAGTGCCTCAACACCACAACAGTGAAGAATTTCTTTGTGATATCTAAACTAAATCTACTCAACCTGGTGTTATAAGTTTTAGGGAAATAAATTCTCAATGCTTAAATACTTTGGCCCTTGCCATTTTAAGCTACGTAACAATAATTTTAGTGTTTGCCTCGCCTAAGTTTTTAGGTTCATGCAATAGAAAAGTTTGTTTGACAGATTGTATTGGTATTGAGAGGGATTTACTACTCTTACAATGAAAAAATATAGCTGTACCAGGTGGCATGTTTGATAACTGAAGAAACTGGGACCATTGTGGCTCACCAGTGTAAAGCTCATGCACCTAGGTGTACCAATACCTCAGCCTTTGATTTGAGATACAGCAGCCCTAAGCTTTTCCCATGAGTCCCATTCCTTATGTACATTAAGAGAGAACAGTTTAAAGACTAAAAATCTCACCTCCCTTGATATAAAATGTTTAACTAAGGAAAAACAGGAAGAGGAGGACCATCCTGAAACACAGAAATCTGAGCTAGAACTTTCTACTCTTTTAGTATTCTATTAGTCAAGTAACACTCATGCTTTTGATTTATTTACTAGGACTATATTTTAGAAAGAAAATTTTACATAGACATCAAGATCTATTTTATAGTTTCAGCCTGGCATCTAAACACACTAACAGATCATAAACAAGACACAAGCAGGACATAATGGACATAAAATGAACACTAACTGTTTTATCAGCACTTCGACTACAGAACTCAGATAGGTCAGTGAGTTTAATGCACAAACATCTTATAAGACACTTATAAGTTTGCAAGAAAGTGGAAATAGCATGGAAGAAAGGGGAAAGGCTGCTAGTTTCCTGCCAGATGCTATCTGAAACTATTAAACAGAGGGTTTTAAGGGGTTTTTGCTTAACCATCGGGGCAGGTAGAAGCAGGAAAATTTTTCTTTATTCTTAAAATGTTATGCACTGTTAATGAAAATGATCCCTAACAAAAACCACTGCTAATGCTATTAAAATCTATTTCCACAAAAAAGGCATGAACACAGATCTCAGAATCACAGAATTGTCAAGATTGGAAATGGCCTCTAAGATCATTGTGGCCAACCATAAACCTACCCCCACTGTGTTCATCTCTATATCATGTCCCTAAGTGACACATGCACACATTTTTTTAGCATTTTTGAGGATAGTAATTTTATCTGTTATTTGGGTGGCCTGTTCCAATGCCTGGCCAAACTTTCAGTGAAGAATATTTTCTCTAGTATCCAATCTAGGCCTCCCCTTGTGCAACTTGAGGTAACTTCCTGTCATCCTTTCACTTCTCCCACTTTTCACATGGGATAAGAGACTGACCCTCACCTTGCTACACCCTGCTTTTCAGGCAGTTGTAGAGAGTGAGGAGGTCACTTTGCTTTTCTCCAGGATCAACAATACCAGCTCCCTCAGCTGCTCCTCATAAAATTTGTGTTCCCCAGCTCTGTTGCCCTTCTCTGGACACTCTGCATCACCTCAGTATCTGGGGCTTGTGGATTAGAAACGGTATTCCCCAATTTAATGTTCCCACTGAAGTACTTCAAACCACATGACACTCATTCATTCCTGTTTCCCTCTCCCCCTCCCCTTTCAGCTGTGTGGAGAGGAAAATTTGAGGTACAAAATGTAAAGATAATGAGTTGAGATAAGTACAATTTACTAGAAACAGCTGGAATGTCAGTTACAGAGCAAAGCAGTGATACCCAACTGCACTTACTTGACTAGAAGAGACCCCTTCTTCTACCCCTGAAAAACTGTGGGGTGGTATAGAATAACCTCTGGGTATTAGGAATGCCCCCTCCTAGCCGCTACAAAATTTAGCCCTCTTCTGGTCAAAATAAGGACAGGAGCTCAGAACTGAGCACAGGATTTGAGGGGTGGCCTCACCAATGTTGAGTACAATAGGACAATAGCTTTCTTGGTCCTGCTGGCCTCACTTTTTTTGATATTGGCCAGGATGTCTTTGACCTTCTTGGCCACCTGGGCACACTGCTGGACCATGTTTGACTGGCTTTCAGCCAGCATCCCAGGTCCTTTTCTGCCAGACAGCTTTCCTGCTCCTTTTCCCCAAGTCTGTAGTGCTGTCTGGGGATATTGTGACCTAAGGACAGGATGTGGCTCATATAATTGCCCTTGGTCCATTGTCCAGCTGGTCCAGATGATTCTGAATATCTTTCAGTCTTCCCACCCAACTTAGGGTACACTTGATCTCCACATCCAGATCAACAATAGTGACTCTGGGTTGGACTCAATGATCTTTGGGTTGGACTTGATGGTCTGGGTCTCTTCCAACCCAGACATTCTGTGATTCTGTAATAAAGACTCTAAAGAGGGTTGGCCCCAACACTGAGTCCTGAAGAACACCACTGATGACCAGGGGAGAAGTAGATTGTTCTACTAGGAAGATAATGTAGAGCCTTTTTCAGACCTTTTTTGGGAAAACAAGGAAAGTTTCTAGTAGCAATCACTATTCTTTCAGCTGCATTAAAATGATGGGATTTCTGCTCATTAGTATCTTTTATGTAATTCCCATTTATTCACTTTCCCTCCAATATGTTTATCTCGATAGCTTATACCCATGATTTATTTCTTTCAATGTTTTTGTTGCTGTTTTTTTATGCAAATATTTGCCTGGAAGGAACAGAGAATGTTAGAAAATGCTTTGTTGAAGGGCTTTCCTCAGACACGGTGTTAAAGCACTTGCCATCCTCCTCTCACCCAGGAACTTTTGTTCAAGAATTTTATTTTTCAAGATTCATTTAATCTAATAACTTCTCAGTGGAAACATAGTTTTGAACATTAGACACTGCATAACCAAATTAAGAAGTTTGCTAAGCTATAGATATTACTTATGCATACATATATATTATATATCTATATATCTATATCTATCTATATCTATCTATATCTATATCTATATCTATATATATCTATATCTATATCTATATCTATATCTATATCTATATCTATATCTATATCTATATCTATATCTATATCTATATCTATATCTATATCTATATCTATATCTATATCTATATCTATATCATCTATATCTATATCTATATCTATATCTATATCTATATCTATATCTATATCTATATCTATATCTATATCTATATCTATATCTATATCTATATCTATATCTATATCTATATCTATATCTATATCTATATATATCTATATCTATATCTATATCTATATCTAATCTATATATATTTATATATATATATATGTAACATATATAATTCTATATTGCACTAGTAATTCTAGCCTATCCACAAAATAAAGCATAATCACTCATGTAGTCTAAAATGAAATAATAAAAAAATCCACTCCAAGACTGCTCAGCATTTTTTTGCCAAAACTTCCTGATGTTTTTCAGTCTCACTGAATGTTGTGTGTTGATAGGCCACATGTTAGTAAGGCACTGGAACTGCTTTTTTTGTTATGGCATAAATTACAGAGGAGCTTTGTCTTAATTTTTGTAATGCTCTCTGTTTATGTGTAAGGGGACATGCTTGCAAATTGCAAATAGCTGTGCTTTTATTTCATGTACTATATATACATACAGAGACAAATATTAATCTGTATTGGAAATGTTAATTATTTTCATAAGATAATATTATGGAAGGTCCTGGATATTTTGAAGTTTTTGAATACTGTTTCTAAATGAAATCTTTAATATTTAATTTTAATATTTAATACTAAATTTTCACAAGGAAAATGATCAATGTGGTTTTGATTTGGGAGCTCTGAGCAAAGAGTGAGGACTGAGTGTTAAATCAAAAGGTAAGGTGTCTGGAAAGGTTAAGTGCTAAGGTATTCATCATTTTGTCTTCTGCTTACAAAATAGCAATAACTAGCTAAATATCACAGCACAAATGTGCTTGAGAGCAATGACAGATAGCTGATGTTGGCAGTGACATACATCTTGTTGAGTCTTTAATCTTCAGACAGAATTGAAGTCAACTTTAGATCAACAAATCATCCACCCGGTGAGGCATATTATGCCAACTTTTGATTCTCACAAGAGGTAAAGGTAGGAAAGAACATCAGGTGATAAGAATATTTTCAATGAAAAGAATCATTGCTGCAGTAGAAGTTTCTCAACTTCTGGGGTATTGATATTCATATTCCTGTTTTACTAGATTTAGAAGATAATGCTACACTCTGAATCAGAGAGAAGAAAGAGTTGAATCCATTACCAGATATTTCAGATCACATTTTTATAGTCACATATGTACATGAACAAGAACATATTTATAACAGAAGACAGCTGAGAATACTTTTGATTTGATAGTTTTTGTGTAATAGTAAATATTTTAATCAGAATAAGAGAAAAGAGAAAAGAAAAGAAAAGAAAAGAAAAGAAAAGAAAAGAAAAGAAAAGAAAAGAAAAGAAAAGAAAAGAAAAGAAAAGAAAAGAAAAGAAAAGAAAAGAAAAGAAAAGAAAAGAAAAGAGAAAAGAAAAGAAAAAAGAAAAGAAAGCTGTAGAATTGAGTTGTCTGTCTTAAAATGGTTTGCCTGGGAATAACAGAGAAAAAATTATGAATGAGGCATAGCCAGAGGATTTTCTTTGTCTTCAGAGTGAGATTACAGCTTTGGCTTTGACTCTGTGGCTGCAGTGCAATTGCTGTATGTAAAGTAGTGCTAGTACATGAGTAATTGCTAGAACTGAAACTATCCAAAAATATATTCTCATATTCACATAGGAAATAGTGAACTGAAGTTTCATATGTTGCCAAAGCCTTTGTGCCTGCATGGAACTGTAAGATTGTACTGGGAATTTTTTGTCCCACAAATTATACTTCTCAAAGAGCTGTTAATAAAATATTTGTATTGTGTCCTCTCCCAGTTTTGACTTTCCAAATATTTAGGATTCAAAAGAACTGCTTTTGAGGCATACTTTATTAAGAAATCACAGCAAATTTTTGTCTCTTTTCTATGCATAGTATAAAATTTCCTTTGTTCATATAATTAATCTAGTTTTCTAGAACTCAGAAAGGAAAACTATTAGTAATAGAATTTTATGTGACTTCTTGATACCTAAAATAGCTTTTTCTATTAATAAGATTCACAATGTGTTTTGTGAGTTTCCGAGAAGAAAATGCATATTCTCATCTTAAATGCCTATTCTGAGGAACTGCAAACTCATCTATTACCTTTATTTTTTCAGTATTCAGTGTTATTTTTCCAACCGCTCAGTCTGATACGAAACAGAGGAAAATTTTGTTTATGTCCTCCCTTTGGAGAGGCAGTATTAAACACTGGTGTCGCAAGTTGACTGTTTTTATGAGGACATTTTGGACTCAGTTTTCAATGGCAGCCTCTCTTCTCACACTTCCTGAGTGGATGGCACTGAGGGCAGGAGGTGAGGGAGTTAAGCCACTTGCACTGTAAGCAAAGATCAGGTTCATGACCATCTGAGGAGCCTGAATATAAACATGTCAATGAGAACTGATGAGATGCAACCCAGAAGCTTGAGGGAACTGCCTGATGTATCCACTAGGCCACTCTCCGAAAGTCATGGCAGTCAGGTGACTGAAAGATGGAAAATGTTGCACCCATTTTAGAAGAAAGTAGAAAGGATGAAAGGGATCATGTGAATCCCATGAGGTTTAACAACACCAAATACCAGGTGCTGTGCTTGGGTTGAGGCATACTCTGGTATCAGCACAGGCTGGGGGATGAACAGATGGAGAGCAGCCCTGCTGAAAAGGGCTTGGTGGGTGAGAGGCTGGACATGACCCAGCCATGGGCACTCCCAGCCCAGAGAGCCAAACGTGTCCTGGGCTGCATCCAGAGCAGCGTGGGCAGCAGGGGAGGGAGGGGATTCTGCCCCTCTGCTCTGCTCTGGTGAGAGCCCACCTGGAGCCCTGCATCCAGCTCTGGGCTCCCAGCACAGGGAGTACATGGACCTGTTGGATATCAGAGAGACACCAAGCGTGATTAGAGGCATGGAGGGCTCTCCTATGATGACAGGCTGAGAGAAATTAGCTTGTTCAGCCTGTAGGAAAGAAGGCTCTGGGGTGACCTTTCTGTGGCTTTTCAGTACCTGAAGGAGGCCTATAAGAATAGCTGGATAGCTGTTTACAAGCACATGTAGTAACAGGACAAAGGGTGATGGCCGTAAACTTAAAGAGGGTAGGTTTAGTTTAGATATTAGATATTCTTTCCTCTGAGGGTGAGCAGGCAATTAAACAGGTTACCCAGATAAGCTGTGTATGCTCCATCCCTGCAAGTGTTCAAGACCAGACTGGATGGGGATGGGGCTTTGAGAACCGTGGTCTAGTGAAAGGTGGCCTTGCCCATGGCAGAGGGGCTGGAACTAGATGATTTATAAGGTATCTTCCAAGCTAAGCCATTCCATATTTCAATTATTCTGTGGTTGCAGATTAATGTAAAAAGTATTCCAACGTTTTCCAAGTGGATCTACATTTAAATTGAATAGGATCCTTTCAATAAAGGCATTCTGTAACCTCATCTGTATTTTGTCTCTGACTCCTTGTTAGAACCACTAATGCAGGCTTGTGTAAAAGGTGAATTTGTACTAGCATTATTAGAATGCTGCTTTGCTCATAAGAAATTACAGAATTTAATTACCAATTCAGATACAGATTTTAATTACCAATTCAGGTTTTAAAAAATTAATTAAAAATTGAAGCTGTGAATAAATGCAGCAACTATGACACTGGATCTCCCATCTAAAAAAGAAATCTTAATTGGGAAACTTCCAGGGAGGCCATGGATTTATTTTTGGCTTTTACTGCCTCTCCATGGAAAACACAGAAATGTTATCTGTTTAATTCCAGAATTTACATATTTTATAGAATAAAAATTCAGCAACATGAAGCATAGTTAAAAGGAGTATTGTACAACAATGATTTTACTATTACTACTTTTAATTCAGAAGTTGTACTTGAATGTTATATGAGTGTATAAGTAACATGTGTGGGAGTCAAATCCTGTTTTGCATTTGTGCAGTCATGGAAGGGATGTCACCTCCTCCCTCCCTCCCCTTCTAAAGTGCCTCAATGGCTGTATTACATGCTCATTAAGCCTGATTTTACTTCACCCTACCAAAGATGGTGGATAACTTTTGCATTAAGAAGACATGAATAAGCCCCTAGATGCAGGTTTCAGGGTTGTGAAAGTCCATACTGCCTTATCACCCTTCTTAATCCCCCTCCTCCAAATGGCAATGTCCATGGTATTTGAAGAATATTTTGGGATTCATTCCTTCACAATTTTGTGCATCTTAGGTCAAGACACAGGATTTGAGAATTTTTAGTTTTCATGCATGTTTTTTATAGTCACACATTTGTGCTCTCTCTCTTACAAAGTTTGGCTAGCAGGTTTCACTCTGTAATCTGGATTATCATTCTGACAGCTCATATAGCCTAACACTATCCTTATCTACATTGTTTGTTACAAACATTTTAAACAGTTATTTACAGGAAGGAATCATTAAAGGTGTGGTGCTGAATGGAAACCAGGTTGAAATAAAAATTTTATAAAGGAAAAGCAAGTTGTTCCCAACTCATTTGGTTTCTATCTTTCGAAAATATGATTGAACTTCAAGCAGTAGATCTTGTTTACCTGGTATTCCATGGCCAGTTTGGTACAGAGAACTATGGAAAATGAATGTTTGACTCTAACAGAATGCACTTTGATGCCACAATAGTAAAATGAGCCAAAGACTTAAACCAGAGGCGAAAATATGTTTACTTGGAAAGAGAAGGTGTTGGTCATGAACGAGGTAATTTGTGGATTTTTTCAAGGATCAGTCTTGACACTTAGCAATTTTCAGGAGCAGGGTTACTGAAATTTTCTGACACAGTTTGTCTGTGTGTTGTCACTGCAAAACAGGTGGAAATATGGTAAGGCTGATGGGCAGATAGGCTTCTAATAAAATAAAGGGATTAAATTCATAGTTGCAGAGCACAAGATCATGTATTCAGTTTTCGTGCAGCATGTCAGAGATCATTAAATGCAAAAAATGAAATAAATGAAATTCCAAATCTAACAGTCACAGGAGGACTATCCAGTAATTTTAGATGAGAACAGATGCAAAATAAATCTATTAGGACCATTTAAGGAGGGGAATTTTTATTTTGTCAGCAGAGACTAGAAAAAATGGCTTATTCAGGCTAGTAAAATTAATTCTGAGATGTCTGTTAACTATGAAAACATCAGAAGTAAACACCAGGAAAGGAAAAAAAAACTATTGAAAGATGAACTAGACAAAAGAATGGATGTTTATAAAGTTTCTACAAATAAATTTAGGCTAGCAATCTGAAGATTATTCCAAATAAAGAAAATTAGGAAACTCAGTAACTTCTAATAATACCATTACAGCAGCAGATGTAAAAAATAAACTACTTTTCAAATGGAATGTGAGAAATTTAAAAAATGTTATTATGTGAAGTGGTCATGCAAGGATTTTATCCAGGTATCCTGGTTAGTCTTATATATTTCTTGTTGCCCTAGAGGGTGTGTTATTGCTTGACTACTGCTCAATTGTCAGGTGGCATAACATAATCAACTGAAGAGCCCAGAGGTGAAAAATAACCCCTATAGAATTCCAAGAGATTGCTCCCTGCAGGCAGATCTTGGCAAGCTTCATTCCATTCATCTATGTTGTCCTGCATTTGTTATGGAAATAAAATTCAATTGCATGACTCATGCCTTTGCTCAGTAATTTTCATAATCTTAGTCACAGCAATTACTGTAAATTGATAGTAGAATCTATAGTGCCCTTCTGTCGTGTTAGAGAGAGACTATATATGACAAGAAAAAATGTGATGCATTTTTTACTTATCTTTTTTCTCATACCTGCAAACCATACTGGGAACATTGACATACATGTTAGGTGCTGTGAATGCCAGGCAGAGAAACTGTGCTTGAGTCCATCCCACTAGCCAGCCAGAAAGGCTGCTATATTTTTGTGATTTCTTTTTCATAAATGGTTCTTCATGTCTGTAATGTATCAGAGATGACCACCTGAGCAGAGTTAGATGAGACAGTGACTAGCATGTTGATGACAGCAGATGCCTTGCCTAGTAGTCCATTAGTAGTTTGTTCTTCAATTACTAATGGAACTGAGAGGTAGAACTTTGAGTGACTGAAAAATTAACAACATCTGTTGTAGTTTAGCACTTGTAGGCAGCTAAGCCTCATCCAGCTTGCTCAGTCCCCTGCAGTCCAGTCCCCACAGGAGGAGGGGGAGAGAGACGGAAAGGCAGAAGTGAGAAAACTCATGCATCAGGACAAAGACAGTTTAAAAAGAAGTAAACAAATCAGTGATGCAAAAGCACTCACTCACCACAAATTAATCCACATTCAGTCTGTAAGGAATAGAGACCTTAAAACTCACTCCCATTCCACCTCTGTCTCCAGCTTTTACTGCTGAATGTGACTATAGCATATTCCTTTGGTCAGTTTGGAGCCAGTGTGTCAGCCTTGTCACCTCTCGCCCACTCCTAGCTGATTCACTGGGGTTTTTGCAGTATTAGCACTGTTCAGTTATTACCATTGTTTGGTTATAAATCCAAAACATAACACTATATGAGCTGCCATGAGAAACAATAACTCCATTTCAAATAGAACCAGTGCAATATTCCAGTGCTTGAAAGAACAGGCAAAACATTCCAGGGCTTTTGAATAAATGGTTCTTCTTTCATTCCAATGGGATTTGCTCTCCTTTAACAAGGGATTAGTTGGTTGAGGAAGTAAATTGTGATTTTTTGATTCTCTAGTTTTAAAGCATTTCTGTCTCAGTCATAATTTTGTTGTAATGAAGTGGTAAATTCATGGTTATGACACTTAGCACGTGATATAATATCTTCATCTACATTATGATACCAAACCTGGTGAGGTTTCCTGATCAGTAGACTAAACTTCTATTATTTTTAGGTGCTTAAAATGTAGTTCACATGTTGACACAATTAAATTTGTTTTATTACCCCAATGATCCTTGTCAAATAATAGTGTATTGGCAAAACAATGCCTGTTGTAGTCTTACAAAAATATTTTATTCTATTTTAACTAAAGCAGCAGCTTACAGTAAAGGAAAACAAGGTCACTATCCTAAAAGGAAAACTGAGTTTTGAAATACACCTCAGTTTCTGGCAGAGCTAGAACTGGAGGGAAGCTGGGTGGAAGACCCTGTTTTTTTTTTTGTTGTAATTTGTTGAGATTAATGTAACAGAGTTATCACAATATATGCCTTGTCTGCCACATGTGAGAGGATTTAAGTGGTCCAATCATCATTTAAAGCCATTGTTGTGTCCAAGGGAAACTATGTGGTTTATGTAAAATGGTGTGTGATCTGGCAACTGTTAGTGTTGGCCATCAAACTGCATGTCTCTGGCTCTGGCAATGGCAACTTCTCAGGGAAAAGAATGTAGGACTTTCTACTCCCTAGGTCTCTTCTCTATCCTTTTCCGTGGAAGCACTAAATACCCTCTGGTGAGGATTTCCATAGATTGCAAAAGGTGAGCAGCTCTAAGCCAACATTTACTTTGGAAGAAGTTTAACTAAATATCAATGTCTTAAGGATAAGAACACTACTATGACACTGACTTGAGGACACTGTACTCTGCATTGTCAACCAAATCTAATGAAACATCAGATTCTTTAAAAAAAAAGGTTATAAATAGAAGACTGATTGTTATGATTTAGGTGGTCCCCAATTCAGTGGCCCCCCAAGACTCTTCAAACCATGCATCACTCCATCTTGCTCCCTGCCTTTCCCCTTCTCCTCTTTCTGTAGCACTCTGGAGAGGAGAATGGGAGGAACAAAAAGTAAAGATTGCACACTGACAGAAGGAAAAATTTACCAGAAACAGCAATAAATTAATGAAATATACAGTAACAACCACAATACTAATGACAGAAATTACAATAAAAGATGCCATTCACACAGAAAAAAACCCTGACAATAGAAAATTAATAAATCAGACGACTCCCTGTGCCACAGTTACTTGCCCAAACCAGAACCCCTTCTTGCTGGAAGAAAGTGTCTTTCTCCCACTCCTGACAATGATGTGAGGTGGTATAGAATAATGTCTGGGTCCTGGCCATGCCTTTTATCAGCTACTGGAAAAATAAGTCCTGTTCTGGTCAGACCTGGAACTCTGATTTATGTAAGTTTTTGGTTGCTGTGTATCTTTTGTTAAAAATATCTAGTCTGCTTTGAGAACTTGTTGACAATGATACTGTTCTCTCCCAGTTTCCAGCTGCTGAATTCCATTTGTGTTTCTTACTTCTGCATTTCTTTCTAAATGCTGTAGTCTGTCACTGGGTAGAAGGGAATACTACAGGAAAATAGATTAGTAGAGGGAAATATTGTAGATGTTAACAAACTGAGTATACACAGTTAATATGCTTACAGGAAGGGATGTCATTCAGGACCACCTTGACAAACTTGAGAGGTGGATTCATGTGAACTTCATGGAAGTCAACAAGGGAAAGTACAAGATCCTGCCCATGTGTTGGGACACTTTCTAATATTGGTGTAGACTGGGGGTGAATGGATTGAGAACAGCTCCACAGAGAAGGACTTGAGAATACTGGTAAATGAGAATTGGATATGAGCTGGCAGTGTGCATTTGCAGCCCAGAAAGCCAATGGTATCTTGAGCAAAAAGAGTGTGGCCAGTATGTTGAAGGGAGGGTGTCACTGTGAGACTCCACCTGGTAAACTTAATCCAGTCCTGGGGCTGCCAGTATAAGAAAGGCATGAGCCTGCTGGAATGGCTTCAGTGAAGGACTGTGAAGACTGCCAGAGGTCCGGAACATTTCTATGAAGGAAAGCTGAGACAGTTAGGAGGGTTTAGACTGAAGGAGAGAAGGTTCTGTTATCACCTTATTGCCACCTTTCAACATTTAAAGTGCACTTATGAGAAAGGTAGGGGTAGATTTTTCACCAGTGCCTGTACTGACAGGACAAGGGACAACGGCTTCAAATGGAAAGAGAGTAGGTGTAGATTGGACCTAAGAAATTTTTTATGGCGACAGTGATGTGACATTGGAATAGTATGCCTGGAGAAATTGTGCATGACTCATCATGGGAAGTATTCAGACAGATTGAACAAGGCCTTGTACTGGATGATTTTTGAAGGTTCTTTCCAAATGAAACCATTTGTGATTCTGCAATTCTGTGATCATTCATGTAATACAAAAACCAGGCTTTCCATAAAATGTTCTCATTTTGTTATGTATTTAATGATTCCTTTGCTACCACATTAGCTGTTTGATACATTGAAATTTCTTCCAGTTTGATTTTATCACAGAATAACTTGCATTTTTTTCAGGATATTGCATTTTAATTATGTTTCTAACCCTCTTTTTGTTCACAACTATGCAATGTTATAATTTGAAGAAACAAAAAACTTTGTTACTAAATGTAGCATAGAATATTATAATGGCCTTTAAATTAAGCCAGTGGATATGATAAATCACAAAAAAGAAAATAATGAAGCGCATGCACACATCCGTTATATAATCAAAAATGTGCTATGCAGGATACTAAAGACAGAATTCTTGATGTGAGTTTAGTAGGAGTGATTGTTCTCAATGAGAAAGTTGTATAAAAGTTGCAAAGATGTGTTTCAGTTGGCAGGTAAATAAATTTTCTACAGTGACCAAGCCAAAAGCCAACTTCTCTAGTTTCAAATGAGGTCAAGAGGTGTCTCATTGTTAGAAGAAACAAGATCTTTGAAAGTCTTTGCTGTCTCCTTTCAAACTCTCTCCAAAAACATTGCTGATTAAGGGCACTATTGCTCCTCAAAATGTTAGTGATCACTGCAGAAAATAATTATTAATCTTATTCATCATCACAATGAGGAGCTTTTTCTTTGCTTAACTGGGTATACCTTTTATTTTTGCTTTCTCTCTATTTCTTTTATTTTTTAAGTACACTGATTTGAATTATCTTACCCTCACAGGCTGCTTAAAAAACCTCAAAGTGCTCAATGTGAGTTTCAATAATTTGAAGTCAGTTCCTCCAGAACTGGGTGATTGTGAGAATCTAGAAAAACTGGATTTGTCTGGAAATATGGAAATAACAGAGCTCCCATTTGAAGTAAGATAACAATCTATGTTCGTTTCCATCTTTTTTATTTGGCGTAAAAGGTGTTTTATTGCAGTGTTCAAATCTTTTCTTAACAGATTAAATCATATTCCTTGAAGTTTTTAACAATAATGTTTTACTAGTAATATCATTGAAAATGCCTTAGAAACACTTAAATACGGCCAAGGTACTTTGTTTTGGTTTTCCAGTAACTAAATTTTACTTGTATATATTCTGACATATTAAAGAGGACAGGATCCTAAAGGGGATTTGGCTATGGTAATAAGCAGAAGGCTGCAAATAGCTGTTTTCTGTGAAAATAAAATACATCTTGGTAGTCAAATTCACATACACACTTTGTTCCCAGTGTCTGTTTTAGTTTAAAAACTGTATGGAAAGTTCTATAAACAGCACTGCATTTTGCTACGAGCACAAATATCTCTCTGAAAAGAATATTACATGTGAGGAATGGCATGAATGTATAATAGACTGAGAAAAGAACTCCCAGGCATGCACCAGCATTATTTTCTTTCTGTTGGCTGCAGAACTGCTCTCTGCCACAGCTGCTCTGAGACTTATTGTCAGGGGGAAATAAAATGATTGGCTGGTACCTAACCACAATTTTTGCTGTCATCTGTATTTCTCAGGTTCTTAATATCCTGATTTCTGGGGGTTGAGTAGAGGAATCTTCAGGGAAAAGTGTCAGACTCTTCTTTACTGATTCCTACTTTTTTCCCTAAACATCTGTTACTGGTAATTCACTGGCAATGTTGGAGTGGATTAAATTTATGTGAGATCTGATTTAGCCTTGCTTACATTCTCTTCTGAGGAAAGTAATAGTAATTAATTTTCTCCACTGACTTTTCATAGTAAAGAAGTTTATTTAAAAAGAATTGCTAAAAAAATTGAATGAACAAAACAGAAACAAAGAGTGAACCTTCCCACAATAAATGGACATGAAAAAGAAATGCTAGCAACAGAATAAGCAGTGCAGGTGTCTTTTCTCCTGCCTCTTCTCCTTTGGATAGCAAAATCAATGACTGAAACAGATAGAATTAACTAGTAAAAAGGAATAATAATGGAATCAGGAAATCATATGTCCTGAATAGGCAAATGAATTAAACAAAATTATCTTAGAATATAACATATTGTGAGAACATGTCAGTATATTCAAACCTGTGGATGGTAAATTTACTCCCAGTCACTGCTGTTTTAAAACCACTGAGTATTTTCCCAGCTGCTTACATAGATCTTGTAGTGCAAAGATTTACCCATGTTTATGCATTATGGGTAGCCTTTGCATGGAAACCTACCTGTGCATGTAAGTTTTTCAGGGCTGAGCCCGAGACACCGATGTTTCTTTTGGAGGGTTCTAAAATATTTTTTCCTTCCTAAAGTCTCCTATTCAGTGAAATTGAAAGCCACAAAAGTGAGTGTAGATTATGGCCTAATGGTTCACTTAAAACTTAGGGAAAAAAATTTGGAGTTGTGCAAATAACTTCATATGATAGTAAAAACTGCAAGCAACATCATGTTAGTATGGTACAAAAGGTCAAGAAGAAAAATATTGTCATTATTTATTGTGTTTCTCTGGAGGCTGAAACTCAATTTATATTTGTAGTGATCTGGGAGGTAAGTTGCACAAGCTCTTCTGATTTAGATTATCAACTCAGTTTCTCAGAATCAAAATTTCAAGGGCAGCTTTGGAAGCTGAACATACAATTAAAGGAACACTTTTGTTGAATGATGTAAACTGCTGCTAAGTGTTTGGCCTTTAACATACTCACTATGGCTCATATTATTCAGAACAAATGCATCAGAATCCTTGCTGATATAATAGGTGTCTAATGTTGACTCTCAGACAAATAGTGATTAGCAGGTAACTGTTTAATAAATTAAAATATTGAATTAGTCTTAACAGTCTAAAAAGGGAAAACAGAAGAAATGGTGTTTGAATCAGGTTTGAATAGGAAAACAAATGCCTAACTGTTTGAACACAAATGCCCCCTGTTCTTCAGCATGATAGCATGATATTGGGAGGAAATATTTTGAGAAATCTCATGGTTCAAGGTAAAAGACAGGGAGATTGTTTCTCCATTACTTTTGTAGACAAAACAGACTGTACTTTGGGAAGATTAATTTAATATTTGTCAACATATATTTCAGTAGTAAGAAACAAAGACAATAAAACAAAATCTTCCCCTCTCTCCCAAGGTCAACTTAATTTCAGATTCCTGTTCCATCCCTGAATAGTGCAGGGTGGCAAGGGAAGGAAGTTACAGCCAGAACACAGTGGTTTACAGCTGCTTCTCCTTCATCCTCACACTTTTGTTTTCCCCTTGTCCTGGGGGTCCCCATGGGCTGAGCTTTTTTCAGGAATATCCATCTGCAGCAGCATGAGTCTTCCATGAGCTGTAGTGTGGAGATCTACTCCACCATGCAGCACCTCCACTTCCTCCTGCTTTGACTTGGTATTTCCTCTGTTCTTTCTCACTCTTTTTATTTTCTCTCTTTCTCTGGTGGATCTTTCCCTCTTTCTTAAATCAGTTTTTAGAGTGGCACCACACACTTTGCTGAGGAGCTTTGCTGTGTTCTGTGCTCGGTCCATTGGAGCCATCTGGAATTGATGGTGTCCATTTAGGGCAGCCTCTGGTGTCTTTCTGCAGAGCATCTTCCCCTGAACTCCCCACACTGCCAGCACATTGCCATGGACAAGTAATACAAGTATTAGTGACCCCAAGTTAGATTACATCATTTATTGTCCAATAGAATTGTTGCTAACATCCATTAATCCAGTGAAATGCTCATAATAGTTGGCTGTGTCTCTCATGTGGAGTCAGTACTAGGAATTGGAGATTATAATAAAGCAAATATGTGCAAGCTCTGTTTTGTAGGAGAATGGTTTCTCTTTACAAACTAGGAAGAAAGAGAAATCTTGGCAACCAATAGAAAGAATAACATAAAAAGTTGATAAATATGTTTCCTGTTTATCCTCTCTTAGGAAGTTAAATTTTTATTTGACTTTCAAGTCCTTAAAAGTTTCTTTTGGGAAGATTAAAGGAGTGTACAAGAATGGCATCAGTATTCTTCAGTGTAAAACTTAGTCAGAAGTAATAAAGGCCAACTGCAGCCCAGTAGAAATTATTTAAGTTTTTTTTTTTTTTTTTTATATAGAATAATGGTCAGAGAGACACCCCATCAAAAACCATGACATTATTCTTGTCCAAATGCACCTCATGAAGTGGCTGTATCAGCCTATAAGAAACCATGCATGTCCAAGTGCCTGGACTATTTCTATTTGGAACTGTGCTTTGGAACAGTTCCTTGAGGGACAAGACTTGTGCAATAGCATCTGGAGGAAAGCACATTGCTCACTTGTCTATTAATTTCTAGCAAAAAGCTCTTTCTCTGCTTGTAAAGGCCACTTTCAACTCTCTGTAAGTCATCCCACTAAACCTTAAAATGAAGTAATCTGATGCTACTTGAAAAAAAAAAATGAGCATGTGTGCTCTCATCTTTTACTTTCTCAAGGATTAGGACTTCATACCATTCCATATTATGTCCAAGGAATAGCAATCTGTTTCAATGTCTAGCTTTCAATTTTTTAAAATTTGTTCTGTTGTTGGATTTCTAACATTTTTAGATTTAGATATTTATTAGATATTATCTAATTAAATATTTAGATATTATGTCTAACATTTTAGATATTAGTTAAAATCAATATTTGATTAGTATCAATTGAAAGTAAAACTTGGCAGAGAAAGTTTAGGGGTCTGCAGTGGAGTACAAATCTATATTAGCTGCACTTGCAAAAAAGGAATGTCTTCCTCTGGACATGAGTGAAAACATAAATTGAAATGAAAGATAAATGTACATAAGAAAAGTCAACCTACATGACATTATGTTTATGTAGTCAGTTTGTAACAGATACTTACAGACCTCAGTAGCCAAGTTTAGCAGAGGAAGGTACACTGTGAGGCTTAGGGCACAATCTTCCCTGATGTAACACATATCTTGTAAGATTCTTTGGTGGAGAGGACTTTGTTCTTCTAGCTAAGATGCTCAGGAGAGGCATGCCTGGTATGTTATCCAATCCCTCTCTCACCAAAGTGTCATTATACTATATACTATATATTAGTAGTTATGGGAAGAAGGAGATGGATAGATTTATTTCCAAATTTCTTGTCTATTTTGTATGTGAATTTAAGCATTAGTATGATGCTGGTATTTGTATTTTAACTGTTTGATAGTGTTCCTGTCACTATTATCATCATACAGGTTATGCAATAAAATTCTCCTTCTAGGAAAAAGCCCTGTATTATAAATAATATATTTTATTATTAAAGTTTGTAGAAAAACTGCTCTGACCTTATTTTCAGATGTGCTTTCTTCAGAAAGTATTGCTTTCTACAATTATTTACCGAACCACACAATTAGAGTTTCCTGTACATGATATTTCAAAAAGACAGCTTTGTTGTGGATTCCTTTTTTTCTGCCAATAGTGTTTCTGCAGCCAACAGCATCTATGTGACCCAAAGGAACTTCAATGAGAAGAGAGGGAATATGAAGAAGTTCTAATTTCCTCCATCTGTGCCATCTGGTGTGGCACATGCTGTCAGTCACAGGACAGACAAGCCATTCCACAGTAGCAGGAGCAAGACAGAAATGCTGGTGCTAGATGTTCTGATACAGAAAACAAATTTAAAAGTTTTTTCAACATCATTATGCCTTGAGCAGTGTTCAATACTACATCTGAGGGGTCCCAGTAAGTGACCAGAAATTTTTCTTTATCATCTTGGTAGCGCAAAATGAAGAAATTAGAGACTGTTAAAGCATATGAATAATTTGTCAAGCAGAGTGAGGATCTATGAATACCTCCATCTTCATGTCAATCCTGTATATACTGATCTTTGAAATTCTGAGAATTTAAAATGTTATGCTTCATGGTTGCTTTAACACGCTGTGTTTCTGAAAGATCAAATTAAATCTTGTTTTGTATTTCTGATGCACAGTTTCAGTTCAGTCCTAATATAAGCAAGCACAGACATGAAGACCTTTCAAAATCATAGAACTGTAGAATACTCTGGGTTGGAAAGGATCTGTAAAGTGCAATCCCCTTGCCATGGGCAGGAGCATCTTTAATTAGAATTGGCCCCCATCCAATCTGGGGCCTTAAAATGTTTCCAGGAATAGGATGTCTACCAACTCTCTGGGGCGCTTGTACCAGTGTTTCACCACCCTCATTGTTAAAAATGCCTTCTTTATATCATCTATTTGTAAACTCTTTTAGTTTAAAATCATTACTCCTTGTCCTATCACAATAGTTCCTACTAAAAACTGTCTCAATCTTTATTGGAAACCCACTTTAAGAACTGAAAGGTCACAATGAGATCTCCCCTAAAACCTTCTCTTTTCCAGGTTAAACAATGCCAGCTGTCTCAGCCTGTCCTCACAGAGAAGGTTTTCCATTACTCTGATAATTTCTCTTGTTCTCTTCTGGACCTACTCCAACAGGTCCATGTCTTTCCTCTGCTGGGAGCCCAGAGCTGGATGCAGGGTTCCAGGTGGGCTCTCACCAGAGCAGAGCAGAGGGGCAGAATCCCCTCCCTCCCTTGCTGCCCACGCTGCTCTGGATGCAGCCCAGGACACGTTTGGCTCTCAGGGCTGGGAGTGCCCATGGCTGGGTCATGTCCAGCCTCTCACCACCATCCTTCTCCCCAGGGCTGCTCTCTGTCTGTTTCATCCCCAGCCTGTGCTGGTGCTGGGATTGTCCTAATGCAGGTGCAGCTCCTTGTACTTGATCTTATTAAATCTCACGCTGATCATGTGGACCTGGTTCCTGAGCTAGTCCAGGTCCCTGTGGATGACATTGCATCTCTCTGGGTGACATCATCACATCACATCACATCACATCACATCACATCACATCACATCACATCACATCACATCACATCACATCACATCATCATCACATCAACCACTCAAACAGGTCAATTGCACCACTCAGCTGGGTGTCATTTGCAAATTTGTTGAGGGTCCATTTGATCCCACTGCTTATATCATTGAGGAAGATAGTTAATAGTACTGTTCCAATACAGACCCCTGAGGCACACCACTTCTCACCAACTCCCACCCAGATATCGAGACATTGACCTGTATTCTGGGGATGATACCACCCAGCCAGTTCCTTATTCACTGACCTCTCCAGACATCAAATCCCAATCACTCCATCTCAGCAAGAAGTATGTTGTGGGGAACCGTGTCAAAGGCTTTACAGAAATCCATACAGATGGCCCTTTCCTTATCTGCTGATGGAGTCATTCCACTGTAGAAGGCCACTAGGCTGAGCAGGCAGAACATTTCCCTGGTGAAGATCTGCTAGCTGATCTGAATCATCTCCCAGTCTTCTGTGTGCCTTAGCACAGTGTATGGGGTTTGCATGGCCAGGTTTTGGTATTGTGGTGGTACAGGGGTGGTTTCTGTCAGAAGCTGCTAGAAGCTTCCTCCAAGTCTGGGAGAGCCAGTGTCAACGCTGGGTCAGTCAGATATGATGGTAATGCTCCTGTTATATTTAATAATGAAATAAAAGTTATTGTGCAGCTGTAGTTGTAACCAGAGAAGAGTGGGGTAAGGACATGCAAGAGGAACAACTCTGCAGACACAAAGGTCAGTGCAGAAGAAAGGGGAGGAGGTGCTCCAGGTGCCAGAACTGAGGTTCTGCTGCAGCCCATCGTGCAGACCATGGGGAGGCAGCTGTGCCTTTGCAGCCCATGGAGCTCCACATCCAAGTGGATGCAGAGATCCATTTATAGCTTCACCTTGGCCTTCCTCACCCCATCCCTGTACAAATGGAGTATGCTCCTATTGTCTTCTCAGGCTACCTGTCCTTGCTTCTGCTATGTATTTGCTTCTTTCCCTTTAGTTTACTAGCAGTTCCCTGATTAGCCATTCTAGTCCCTTGTCATCCTTGCCTGATTGGGCACAGAAAGATCTTGTGCACTATGGAAGGCATCCTTAAATATCTACCAGCTCTGTTTTTCACCCTTGTCCGTGATGTAAGTTTCCCAAGGGATTGCTATTGACTAAGCCCTTGAAGAGCTGGAAATTTGCTTTCCTAAAGCTCAGGGTCCTGACTTTGCTCTTCAACTGCCTCATATCCCTGTGAATTCCATTAGTGTATGATAACTGCAGACCAGGTTGCTTCTAATCTTTAGGTCACCAGTTAGTTTACTTGCATTGATGACCTATGGGTCCAGGAATACATTCCCTCTGGAAAGGCTTTCTATGGTCACAGGAGTTATAACTGATGCTATTTCTCTTCTTTTCTTACCTGAAAGGTATAATTATAAATAGTTGTCTCTTAAATAATTTAATAATCCTAACAGGTGTTACCCTAAAAAACGCCTTGACAGGATCAGGAATTTATTAGGCACTAATGTTAGTCACCTATGATTTTCAAACACAATGGTATCCAGAACAGACATAAATAACTTTTTACACATTAATAAAATTCCAATTGATATTTTAAAACTGTGGTTCAATAACTGGAAAATTTTCAGTCTCTTTTGTCCTCTTTTTGTTAATCTGTCCAATCCTCTTCATCAAAGCCATACATTTAGCAGGAAAATCAGAGGCACAAGCTCTACGCATGTGTGGACACTTCAAAATAAATCCCCACTGGGCATTTTCATATAACTTCTTGTCTTTGTGATCAGTGACTGACACATCTCAAAGTCATTACCTGGTTGGTGGGAGATCAGCCATCTCTACAGAAATGTAAAATGTTAGATTGCTTTACCAGCACATTATTCTTCAAATCCATATGCTTCCAAACTTGTCTTGTTCCATTGCTTTTTTTTTTTTAATGCATGTGACAATTATAAATAAAAAATGTAAGCAAATGTACAGGATATTAGCTTCCCAGTGGTTTCAGCATCTAGCAAGGCCCTGGAAGAATTCACTCACAGGTCCTTCTTGACTTATTAAATGGACTATAAAGAATCTGTCAAATCTTTATGTCTGTAAGATTTTTTTTATAGGTTGCAAAGGAGCCAAATATCGTATTTTTTAAAAAATGGTTGTAAGTTTTGCTAAAAATGGAATTTTATTTGTGAAGGTTTTTCAGGACCACAAACCAGAGAGAAGTACTGTAATAAAGGGATTCACTTGGAACTGGGAAGCCAACTTCTGGTAAATTTTTCATTTGAAATAATTGGGAAGAGACCAATTGACTGTAATTGGGCCATCATTTCTGTACCTACATTTTTCAGTATTAGAAGGGGTTTTCCAATTGCTTGGCTTGGTTGCATCTCCATTAGACAGAATTTAATCTTGTCCTTCTTTGCTCAGGGCTTATATTATCTCTGAATTTGCTTAAAGCTCGTGATGAGTTGCTTTCCAATGAAGGTGGTCAAAGTGTCAATCCATGCAAAACAACAGCTGTGTTATGGGACTGGTATAAGATGCAATATCAAACATTAACAGGAGGGGTGTGAAGCCCAAAAAAAGCAGGTGCAAAGGTGTTAGGTGTCAGAAGAGATTCTCAGAGGCCTTACTGCTGCAGGAGTTCTCATAAATATTTTAATAGTTGAGGGGCTAAAGCAGGACACAGATCTATGTTAGGAAATAGGATTATGAAGTTAAGCATGGGAAAATGTGCCAGTTGATCCCACTCTTGACACTGTGCTTCCAAAGCCTTCTAATTTATATGGCATCATTTTAAAACCGCTTCACTATCAGAATAAGTCAGCAGCTAATAATAACAGTCAACTTCACTGGAGAGCTGACCCGTGCTTACCTCCATGCTGTGGTGCCAGTGACCTTTCCTTTACCTTTCACATTAGTTCAGTAAAAGTAGTATCACCTTTCACAGTCTAAAACGTTTTTGTAATAGGAAATGACAGACAAGTAGTTTTACAGCATAAGGGAAGACTTAACAATGACCAAAGGGGCATAATGTGAGCATTAAAACATGGCAATATTATTACAAAAAGCATGAATATAACTGTAAAAGAATTCAGTGGTAGGAAAGAGTATTTGGTACTGTTCCAGCCCTGCTTTCTCTCAAAACAGATCCAAATCTCTTTGAAAGCAAAATAGGCTTTCAAAATTCTAATAATATATTCTCCATTCGTCTGTGAGATAATCTGAGGCAGATTTTATACAACTACTGAATAGAAGCAGAGAGCAGAACAAATACATAGCACTACCAAACTTGCATGTTTTGTCTTGCAGAAAAATGTTTTTGGTGCCAACATACTTGGATTGATGGAAATCAAAACAGAGTTATAGCTGGAGGGAGAGAAAAGCATGCTTTTTCCATTAAGTACAGGTGATGAGTGGTATTATTTATTCTTTAAGAAGAATAAAGTTAGAGAGTATAATTGAAATTAATGTATTTAATTATTACTGAATATATTTCTATCAGTTGTTAACTAATTACAGGTAGTTACATGATTGATCAACTCTTCAAAGCTGTAAAAAGCACCTGGTAAGACTGACTGTCATTTTTATTCATCATCATTGATCAGTGTGAAAGATATGAAGACAGAGATAGCCTGATCACTTGAAAGTAGACATCATCCCAGGATTTTTTTATCTCATATAAAACTTGGGTAAGACCTCTGCCTTACTAGTCCTGGATAAAAGAGCATAGAATTGTACCCAATATAAAGTGGAAGAGATGTTGAATTTGTGAGGGAATTCAAAGAAGGATATGACCCAGTGATTCCTGCTTTTGGCATCCTGAGATGCCAACTCACAAGCCTGGACTTCTGTCATTCTTAACTGTATTACAAAGCAGGATGAACTCAGGTTAAGAAATGAAAGACCGGAAAGCTTGGAACAAATACAAAAATGGAGACATTTCTTCACTAGCTGTTTAGACTATCCAACTAATTAATTATTTTTACTTGTCATAGAGCTATTTACTACTGATGGAGTTTAGAAGGAGATGTGTAATTTTATGAATAATAAAAGCAAATGTTCTATTATAGAGGTCATGGAAAGTTTAAAACACAGCTTTGTAAGAATAAGATTTCCAGACTTATCTTTTATTTTGCAAAATCAACCTATTTTTTTTCCCTATCCATTTTTAATTGATATTTGTTCTACTGGATTCCCCATCACCTGTTATTACTGTAGCCACATCAAAGTGTTTCTTTCTGGGTTAATCCAAGGTGATACTGATAGTCTTGGTTTACCAAATTCTGTGACTCAAAATTTTGAGATTCCAAGTGCCAGTTTACTCGTGCAGTGCAGATGTGGGGTATAAGAGACCAGGGCCTGCCTGTGTGTGGAGTTTGTGTGAAGAATGTGTATGACTATGTGACAGGACTTCCCCTGACTCTGTCTGGTTGCACGATGCACGATTATATGGCTACATCACTGGGGACTGTATGCACCACGGCTGCTGAGGGTTAGCTCCTGCTGATTCCTAGCCTCAGCTATGTCATATGCTGGCTGCCATGTGGTCTTGAGGCTGTTATTTCATTTCATCTTGAAATACAGACGTGGTCAGTTGAAAATTATGTCTGAAGGGTGTGACAGTGGTAGCAGAGGGGCTACAAGTCTCTGGATCACATGTAGGCATCGCCATTTAATGACTTGCTGGTCTTTCCTGCCCTGATGGTTTCTCTTCAAATACACTCCTTTCAGTGAAGAGAGTTGGTTTAAGGAGAGGCCAGGCTACTTCAAACTGTCTTTAACACAGCTGAAATATTTTTTATTCTCAGATATAAAATGCTCTTTGAAATAGTGCTTAGAGGCAACAAAAAAGATATTGAGATTAGAGGACCTAATCTGATGCTTCAGAACTGTAGAATGTTAAACTACATTTTTCAAAAAAGGGAAGAAATGCAAGGTTCTAAAATGACAGGTAATCTTAAATCTCAATTAATTTCATTGCCATAAATAAAGTCTTGATATACTTGTTATATTACATACCTGGAGTGGTCTTCAGCATCTCAAGACTAAAAATCAGGAAACCTGTGTCATACTTTCTGCAATGTACTTTTTCACCTTGGTAAGTGACTTCCTGCCACTGTGTTTGTGTTCCATTATTTCCATTTGCATGTAGTGACTATTAATTGTATTGAAGCAGCACAATAGAGAACTCTTACTGTGTGTTTTTTAGAGCTTTGCATCACAGAGATTTATTTCCAGTTTTTTTGTGCTCTGGTAATAATGATATTAGTAGAGTAATAAACCCTAAATTGCATATCTGCTTTATGAAAAATTAAACTCTTTGAGGTTATGACATTTGAAATCTCAATAAGCAGTATTATTTTACAAGAACACTGGTGAAGTGTTTGTGCTGTTTTCTGAGGTTGAAACAATTTGAACTGTGTTTCTTTGGACTGTGACATAGAAATAAAGGTTTTCATTATTTGTGTAAATGTCAGTTTCCTCTGAATTCTGCAAAGTAATTTAAAACCAAGTTGTTGCAAGTTCTAGAATCTAATTGTGTAGGGGTTTCATTTTATTGAGAGGTGCGATGGTTTTTGGTTATGTTGCTCTTGTGAGGAACATTGTCAAGGAAAAATACCTAATGAATTACCAATTTCTCCCCCAGTTGTTCTAACCTTTACAATTTTTCCTAATCTTGATTTAGGTCTTTCAGAACTACTGCAAACCAAAAATTTAAAGAAAATAACAAAGTATTTTCATTCTGTTATTATCTATTGTTCATCTCCAAATCCCATCATTTACCTAGAGAAAAATTGGGAGTTATGGTGTTTTGTGTGTAGTGTTGTTTTAAGTAGTGGGAAGTAATTTGGGAATAATTATTGTATATCACATTACATATATATCTGATGATTTATTTGCTCTTTTCACCACTAATGCATAGTGAGAGCAAGACTTTAATGAAGTTACTTTTTTCATTTTTCCATCTTTTCCCAGGTTTCAGTCAGTTTAAGAAACGTTCATGCATTAGCTTCCACTAGGCGTTAGATTTTATTTGCAGTTGTGAAAATCTTGACAGCTTCAGATGCATGCTGTTAATAATAAATGTTACTCCTATGTATTTGCTCAGTAGTCATACTTTCTTTTGTTATATTCATGTTTTTATATGCTCGAAGCATTATATAGGTATTTGTAAAATGTCATGGTCACAGAAGATATTATCTGATATTGCACATGATATACACAAATATGTCAAAGTTTTTTTGTTTTTTATTAAAAAATTACTGGGGCTGTATATGCCTCTAGCAGCAATACATAGCTAAACAAAGATAAGTAGCTTGGATGCAATCTAG
Source organism: Emberiza elegans (assembly GCA_024865655.1). Lineage (NCBI taxonomy): Eukaryota > Metazoa > Chordata > Aves > Passeriformes > Fringillidae > Emberiza > Emberiza elegans. Next base: position 25,608,354 of record JALJVW010001283.1, read on the forward strand.
AGGGAATTGAGTAGTAAAACATCTGTTTGTAAGCTACTTATATTGATATAGGGAATAGAAATAAAAGTATAAAATGTATCTGAGCTTATACTGTTTCAGTACCATGAAACCTGATTCTACACAATTTGTCTTCTGAACAGCTATGCTGGGACAGGCCACATGACTGATTTTGTTGGCCTTTTTTTTTTTTTTTGTTTTTTAAGAGACACAGGACAATATTTAGCAATCCAAGGGGCTTATGGAACAAGCCTTCAGCTGCGTTCGTGGCTGTATCTACCTGAGGTACTCTGAGCCAATGGAAGAGGTCTTGATATAATTTAGACTTAGCAGCTTCCAGAAATACAAGAGCATCTTGGCTACACTGAAGACCTGGCCAGATATATTCTATGCAGGCAGGTGCAAATTTTTTTTATACACCATTTCAGCAAATGCTTCATTAGTGTATAATAGAAAAAACCCAATCAACCTATCAAATAACCAACCGAAAAAACCCAAGAAAGAGATAATTTCCAGACTTTCCAGTGAAAAGGAGGTGATATTTGTAGGCTTGCTATGTAACCATCCTTACCAAAGGTTACATGGCTGAGTAGTATTGCTAGAGTACTGCTCTCCAGAACCTGTGTCACATCTCTGTAAATTTCACATTAGGGGAATTCTACCTCTAAAATGCATCTTGAAAGTCCAGATTCACTGCAAGCTTTCTAAGGTATGTATATGAATAAGTATTCATTTTTATATTTATCAGACACCTAATAAGAACAACATAATTCAACGGATGCCTTAAGGTTGCTCAGTCACAGACTGGATGGAGCACTGCAAAATAGCAATGGATCACCAAGAACTGTAAGAATTCACAGCCTCATGCTCTTAATTGCACCAGCAAGTTCTTAGAAAGTAGCCAGATATCTGCTTGTACAAAATCCTGCTCACTGTACACACAACATATGTGTCATTCCTTAGTTTTCTTATCCAAGTCAGGAAAAGACCTCTTGCATATCTGATTATTTTACTAATATTGGCTTTATTTTCAATTTGGTTTTGCATGTTTATGTCAAAATACAACATAAAACTTCCTAGAAATACTGTTATAAAATAGGGAGAATAGAATCCTTTGGGAAGAGCTATAGTAAAAATTCTTCCTGTTAGCTTTGTCAATACCTGAAGGAAAGTAAATAAAAAACCCCATGTGTGTCTAGTAGGGCTATAAGAAAGGAAGGAAGAGGAAGAGAAAATTTGCTGTAATCCTGTCAAGCCACAAAGCAGTGGCCTGTTTTGTTGAACTGTTGACAGTGTCCTCAGTTGTAGGTGTGTATACTACCAGTGTCATACACATGTAGTCTGTGAAGTTACAAGAAAAATAACTTTTATAACGGATAGTTTACAATAATATGCTGTATTAGACATGGTCTAATTCCAGATGGGATATGTCACGGTGTGCAAAGTAGTCTTATCTCCATTGTGAATTTCACAAATATGGGGATATTCTTTATGAAACTCCTTCACAAGGAGACTTTTCAAGAAGAAAAGTCCAAATCCAAGTTGCAGGGTTCTCCTGCTGGTAGGCAATTGTTCACAACTGCTGTAGTTCTCAGCACCAAAAATGGCAGGAATCTTGTGCATTTTGGTGAAGTTACCCTGTGCCCTGACAAAAAAGAATTTCCACCATTTCTGTTTGCAAGACAAAAAACCACAGAGATGCTTATTCTTGGTATCATAAAGGTGGCTCACAAACTGCAAATCTTCTGACCTCTGCTGCTGAGTTAGAAGTATCTTTTTGGCCATAACATTATGTCTTCCACTTAATTTATTAGTAAGCTGATTTCTGGCTGACATTTCATGAAAGCCTTTTTTCCAACCTTATCAGGCTATCTCTGCTTGATCTGGTGTAGAACACAGATTGTTGTTGTTGCCCAGCCTCAGTATATATGTGGTGAAATAATTTCATCATCAATCATCAAAATGGAGTGATTGTAACAAATCAGAACTACAGAACCACATCCTTTGTTTTATTTCTATGATTTTCTCCGACAATTTGCCCAATTATTTATTTTGCATCTGTCAATCTTGCATCATTACTTGATTCTCTTGTGCTGATATTACCTCTTCAAATATCTTTGAGAATCTTCTCTTTTGAAGTGAATGGTTGCTATTTTATCAATGTAAAATGAAATAGCTAATGTATTATAATTTTTTGTTTGAGCTGTCATCTCTGTTTATAATACATTTTTTAAGTTGCTACAGAATAAAATTTCCACATCTTTTGGATGTTTTTCCCACATCCCCTTTTGGAAAGTAGTGATTTATTCTGGGTTTTAGAATAAGCTTGAATGAGCTCAAATGGGCATACTCAGTTTTTTGAACCAGAAGGGTAACTTCATAGGATGGATTGTGTTGTCATGGCAAACCAGAACTGTTGTACATGCTTAAATCATAATTAAGATGGTACCTTCTGAATTGTATTTCTTCAGTTGCTATGCACCTTGAAGCAGAAATGAAAAAATGTTTTTGGCTTTGTCTCTATTCTGTTGTAAGAGTAAACAATATTTATAATTTCTTGGTAAAGGAACAGAGTATATTTTTAAAGAGTCTTTTGACTGGTTCAAAGGCACTTTGTCACCAAACATGCTGGATAGGTCAGTTAATGTCCATATGCAACTGACATTGCTGTTTTTCCTCTTCTAGTGGTTTTAATTGAAACATGTGAAGACTACACTCCCAAAGCGAGCTACTGGACCTATTTAAGTTACTGAAAAATCTTTAATTGGCCTTTTGTAGAGCCTAGTTTTCCCTTATAAAGTGTATCCTTAATTTACAAGTTTTGGAAATTTGAATATTACATGACTTTATGATGGCAAATAATATAAGCACAGTGTGGAGCTGCAGCATCAAAGCTATGAAAATTTAACATAAGTAATCAACGTAATTTTATTTTTTGTGACAAAAGACATATTTTGGCTTTAGCCCAGGAAATGCTTAATTGGGTACTTAATTTCATACATGGGGCTCTTCTGTTGGCTTAGAACAACTCCTATATTTAGACTTAAATACATAATTCACATTCTTAGGGGTTTTAACTGTATGATGATAGTCTTGTCCTTATTACTATGTAATTCTTCAATCACCTGTGAATGATCAATACCTGATACTTTTGTGAGCATTTTATGTGTCGCATGTATTGCATGTATTTTGTAAATATTGAATAAAACTGACTTCCTCATTTTTTGTAGAGCTAATGAAAGATTTGTACATACAAAAAACCTGCTTTAATAACAAGCAAAGTCCCTTTATATGAACTTCTAATACTAAGATTATCATAGCTATATTTACCTTATTAGACATTAAACTTTAGCTGTTTGGATGACAAAATGATGAACAATGGAAGGGGACAATGTTAAGCTTCCAAGTAAATGGTTTGGTATAAGGGTAACAGTGTCTGTTGCTGGATTAACTCTACAAAAGGTTTAGGATTTAGCGTTGCAAAATCAGAATGATGCCATCACAGTGAAGGCTGTCTTTCACTTACATATCTTGGGTATAACTTACCAAGATCCAATCAGTGAGATATGCCTCTGCCCTAATTAAGGTGCGAACAACACCATATGCTGAAGTCAACAACACAGATTTTATTTAACAATCAGTGTGAGGTAGAAAGAAAGAAGTAGAAAAGGCAGAAGGGAAAGAGAGATATAAAGTAGGAGATATTTGCCACCCATGAATCCAGCAGCATCCCACTGGTCCTTAATCACCCTGGGATTCTTGATGGTGGGGTTCTTAATGTCTTTCAAAACTCTTACACACTACTTATACAATTTAGCAACAAAGGAATTAATGCTTATTGGCTACACTGTTGTCTTATTCTGTTGGTCATGTGATTTCCTCACTTGTAATGATAGTAAAGTCCATGTCCTTAGTTTTTCTCTGCTTTTGAGTTGGTGGGTTTCTTGGGTCAGTGGGCTGTGAGTCGGTGCTCATGATTTTCCCCTGCAGGAATTACCTTTTATCCAGATGGACAAAATTTCAGCACAGTTGCTGAGTTGGCTTTCCTTGAGCCCATAAATTCTGCATTCTTTGTTGTCATTATCAGTGACAGATTCTTCACCCCAAGCTTTGTTAACCTCTCCCATGAGATAACACTCAGACAATAGCACCACCTTAATCTTATCTCAAGCTCCTGAAGTGATGGCTTAATTTACTGTCCAAATTCCGGGTATCCACAGAGGTCTTTTCAGATGGGCTTCGGTGACTATAGATGCTATCCATACCATGGCTTGGGGTGACCTTTGTCCGACTGGTGATAAGCATATGAGCAGTTTCTTCTTTGCAGAGTTTACCGCAGTGTGAATTTTTTCTGGATGCATTGTCCAGGATGTAGTACCCCAATCTCACCTCCACCAGGCCTAGAGTCAGTGCCATCCTGTCACTCCATCCTGTGCTTATCTCATCTCCTGGCAAAGTCCTTCTCCTTAACAGTGGCCTTAACAGAGTTCAAGAGAGACAACTGTGATCTTTAAGGCATTGCACAAGATACAACCAATGAAGTGCTGTTAGATTTCATATATGTTTGGGCTTCAGAGGGTTTTGTCACAAGATACATGAAATTAGTACTCTGTTTCTAAGCCATTGGATTGGCTGTTGAATGCCTTTGCCTTATCAAGTTTAAGAGTCCAGTTTAGCAGTCTGATGGTGAACTGGGCTATAAATATAAAACTATATCTTCGTGAAAGATATATTCTGCCTCTAAAGATTCTTTTACTAAGTTTCTGTAATTGCTGCTTTTATCCATGAATGTCAGGGAGATTATAGAAGAGTTTACACTTACAGCTCAATGAAAGAAAGGATAGGTACTTGGTTTGAAGTCACCATATCTAAGTGGATGACTATGCAGTTTGCTCCTAGGGTGTTTCTTTTTCATATATATCCTACTGTGTTCAGCATGTTAATAATGAGTGTCAATCTATGGGAAACAATATATGTGATAGCCTACACTACTAAAGTGGTACAAATTTTCTCTGATGTCTCCTCTGAAATTTCTGGGTAAAAGTGCATTTGTAATGCATAGATAGACATTCCTTTGCATATCTTATCATGTATTGACTTTGATGGGTTGCAGTTTCTGTTATTTACATGTCACTGGAAATGATATTTTAACACAATGTTGCACCTTTTAATGCGTTGGTGCTAAGTAGTAGGCAATTCATGGTAAATAAGCATGCAACCTTATGTGCAAATCCCTTTCACAGCAGAAAAGCAGAAGAAAAATAAAACCACACCCATTAATCAAATAATAGTTCAGTTCAGGACATGTTGTCCTCTTCTTTCAAGTGGAGGTTTAGCTGCCACAGAGAAAAAGAAGTGGTGGACCTCTACAATGTTATCTGGAATAATTCTATGAACAAAATTATGAAGATAAATGGTGCAGTTTGTCAAAGAAAAGTAACTGGAATGATTAAACATAAGTACCACAATAAGTCTGTCCAGGCAGCTAGAGTATTAAATATGGCTATTTTTTAAAAATGGAACTTGCATAAAGTCTGTATAGAGATTGATTCAAAGTTGCATCACAAAAGAAAATAGTAAAAATCAATGTCAAACAGAAATGAATGATAAAATTATATAGGACCCATGGCTGTTTGAAAATGAAATGTTGCAAAAGGTGCAAAAATCCATCAGTCCTTTAAGAAGAAATAAAATACAGAGTGTTTTCTTCAGAAAATATAATACACTGCTACATAATTTCCAATGCATCATCTATCAAATGCATTTGTTGGCCACATATCATGAAGATATTAAATTAAAAACTTCATTAGGTTTCCACATACTCTAGAAAATGGACAGCTTTGTTAAATATTACCCTCAAAATACAAGTACTGAGGGCTTGCAGCATACACAATATAACCTGTCTCCAACTGTTTTGTGGCATGCTGAACCAAAATTTGTATTGATTATGTGGCCTTGTGTTTTGTTTGTACATTTTTATGGGAATACAAACTCCTGAAAATGTATATTTTAATCTAACCAAGTATTAAAGTATTAAACCAATCTGTATACCATACTATTTGAAAAATGGAAGAAACAACTGTATTTCTTAAAAAAAGTAATACTGCTATATTAAGATAGCTTGTAAAATTTAATTCAACAAAGCAATTTGAGGGAAGACTAGTTGAAGAAATATAAATTTACCATCTAATCTTAATGTTGCCAAGTCCTTTCAATGTGACAGGTGACTGCATGTAAAAGTAAAGTGTTTAGGAGCTTGAGTGAACTGTAAAGAAAGTATGTTTTAACATGTATCTGCTACTCTGTATTTAGAGGTTGTGGCTTTTGTTCTTTGGGGTGGTTTGAGAATATTTTGGGTGGTATTTAAGCTTGTGGGATAATATTTTAATTCTGTACTTGCAAAATTTTTGGAAGCAGAATTTGTTGAAATACATGTATCCGCAGTTTTAGTAAGTTATTCTGAGTTTAGAGAAACTTTAAATATTTGCTTGGGATTTGCAATTGTGGTAATAATTTAAAACTGCAAAGTTATTTCAGTATAAAGATGGTGCCAGTTGTTTTCCATACTGTTCTGTTGCTACATTAGAAGAGTTGCTGTGCTTTCTGTTTTTCTGGAAAATAGATTCAGTATCTGGAAAATTTACAGAATATGATGGAGTGTTCATTGCTCTTAGTCAGTCCTCAAAATGACAAAATGGTTGGAAAGTAAAAAGTGTCACAATAAAATGTGTTTGCCTGCTCCGAATCTGTGGTGAGACATGTCACTGGTAATGACTCACCAGGACTGTTTTAAGACAGTGGAGGGGGAGATTTTGAAATGATGCCTTTTACTTCAGGAACTCTGAACCTCTATTATGTTTTTGAAAGATAAACTTCATTGTGTAGTTGTGTGTAATAGGATAGCTTCAGTAAACCTTCCTGAAAATATTTCTCAAGATGATAAGATTCTGCAGCTTATGAGGCTGTAACTAGAAAAAAAGAAACAGCAAGCAAATAACACTGAAAAACCCCCAAACCAAACAAGAAACCTACATCACCCCAAAAAAACCCCAACAACAACAAGAAACCACAAAAATCTCAACAACAAAAAAAACCAAAACAAAAAAAAACCCCAAAACCAGGACAAAAAACAACAACAACAACAAAACCCACCAAAAAAAAAAAAACCCACAAAAAGCCACCATCAAAAAGTCCCTAAAGACACTATGTTGTGAATATGAAGATTTTAAATAGCAAGGGTTAAATTAAAATGAAAGCCTAGCTGTATTGCAGTCACAAGAAGCTGGGATAGATAATATAAAAAAGCCTCCAGATCTTAATTCTTAATAATCAAAAAATAATTGTCAAGGATTCATAATGTTCTTTACTACTTCATCATTTTATCATATTTTATCTTTTGCATGTGTTCTGCTTGCATTGGGAGAGATAACTGTGTTTGGTTTGAGGTTTTTTTTCTGTATTCTAAGGTACCTTCAGGTAAAGGCCAAGGAACATTTTTTGCTGCTTTTTTTCTGTATCATGATCTGTAGAATTTGATTGTGATGGTGACTGATGATTAGAACCTCAGAAATACAATTTCTATCCTATAATACTTTTTTTGTTAACATTTTTACTCCTTTGAGTAATTCACTTTAGCTAGCTGCATGGTTTTATGAACACGGGTAGAGTGCATAAATGGTTCACTACACAGAGAGCTCTATTCAACATATTAATTTCTTTAACAGGTATATTTTACATTTGTACTTAATCTTCATTGCATTTAGTGTTTATTACATAAAAAAAGAATTATTTTGAAAATTATTTCAATAAAATATGCAGTGTACTTTATTATATATTTAGTTTCCACTATGGAAGATGTGTTTTTAAAGATCTTTGAAAAATATTGGACCTAATTATCTGCTGGCTTAAATTGATAGTTTCATTTTCTAATCATGTGCTAGTAATACACTCCCAGTGCACAGTAGAGTTATAGTGAAGGCAATCTTTGTAATTTTGATAGGGGTTATCAAATCTTTGATTTTGAGAATGGTAACCTATTAGTTATAAAAATTGTCTTTTATTACCTCAGAACCAACTAATTTTCTGGTTCCAGACCTGTCATCTAAACCTCTAGGGTTTTAAAGAATAAAAATTTCATCCAATCCTCTGATGCTGTTAGAAAGTTGATGAACAATTTGGGAGGGTAGGGATTTCTGAATTACTTTTTTTATAAAATGATGACTAAGAGACAAGGCTGGAAAATGGCTGAGTAAAATAAAAATGAATTCTTATCTTTCTAAGTGCTTTTAGAGGAATAAAAATGGTTGATGAATGAAATGTCTTCTTGTATTTGCAAAAAGTAACTAAAATAAAGCATCACTTCTTTCTAGCTAAGTAACCTGAAACAGCTCACGTATGTGGATGTGTCGGCAAACAAGTTCCATTCTATTCCAATTTGTGTACTCCGGATGTCTAATTTGCAGTGGTTGGATATTAGCAGCAACAGCCTGAAAGATCTCCCAGAAGATATAGACAGGTAGTTTATGTTTTAATTCAATGTCAGGTATAGGAACTCTTAAGTGAATTTAGAAAGTAAAAAGCTTCCAAGGGACACTGTTGATAGAAAGTCACATTTGGAATACACATCAAGTATTTTTGCATACAAATATTTCTGTTATTGATGGACTGGGTCTGAGAGCAAAAGCTAATTTTACTATCTCGTTGATGACAGTCAGTTAACAAAACATATTTTTTGCTGGTTTCATAATAGGTTGACATTTTATCTAGACATTGGTTTTTTGGGAAGTTCACCAGATATACTCTGCTCCAGTTCCAGCACAGGGATTTCACCATATGGAATTGGCAGCAGTAACTCTCAGGAGGGTAGATGGGGAGGAGAAGGTGAACTAAAGCACATTTAAGTTACTCAAAGAGCCTGATAAACTTTGTTAGTAAAGAAGAAAAATATTGGTAAAATTCAAAAACCACACTGACAATCCTCCCTGTCTACTCTGAAGTAAATACTAATGTATGCACATATAGTCATTCTCCCATTTTAGATAACAGCTTTAAACTAGTTTTTAAAAAATCATTCTGATCTCTTTAATGTGACTTGCTAGCTGAGAAACCACTTTTCTTATCCCTGAGCTTAACTACACACTCCAGAGTGCTGCAGCAACTTGGTTTATGAAACTTTACCTAGCCTTAAGTGAAAAAACCCAGACATATTACCTAAAGTTTATTTAAAAAATATTCAAGATTATTTATTTATCTGGGAAAAGAAATTCCTGCAGCAGAATAAACTTCACAGAAAACTCATTCACTCCTAACTTTTGCAAGGCCTTTTTTTGCTGGGCAAAAAGACTTTTCTGGAACATGGTGTAATCACAGATTATTCTGACAGCAGCATTGGTCTTAACTTGTGTAAGTAATTCTCAACAAACAACATAAGCTTGCTGTTTTTTCCCAAGGGATCTGACCAGAGATTTAACTAACTTCAAAGAGTTCCTAAGAAGATATTTTTCTTTTAAGGAAGGATACCCTCTCAACTTATAGAGCTTTTTTCCCTCTGTAACCTATTATCCCTTAACTTCAAATTATTCCCTTTCTACATTTTATCTTCTCCATTTTGTACTGAGTTGTCAGATTTGATGCTAGAATATCATAATTAGACAATAAAAAATAAGATTTTTTTGTTTGACTTTGGGCTCATGTGCGTTCAGAAGACAAAAATGTCAGGATAAACCCTGCATCAGTAAACTAATACTCTCATGATTTCAATGCCTGTGGTGTCAAAGAACCTCTGTGAATTATCATTGTCTGTAATACCATTACAACAATCTATGATTAATAAAGATGAGTTGACAGTAAACTGAAACCGTACTTAATATTTTTACCTGAATTCAAACAAACTGCATGGGCCTGACAAGCATAGCCTGTCAACAGTGTTTTAAGAATGGACCCTTCCAGTCAAATAAGACAAATTTGTTTCATCAATTTGCTATGCTTTTTGTCTTCTACCTAATATAAAGAATAAAGGCACAGACACAAATTTCTATTGCATTAGGAAAAGCCAGGGGAAATAAAACAAAAGTTCCTCCACAAAACTCTGTCATTAAATTGATTTCATTGGGACAACTTGCAAGAACATTTTGACGAGGAGCTCATCTTTCTCTTGCTCCCCACAGTATTAATTACTAGTGAAAAACAATAGATGGAGATGTACTGCCTACACAGACATACCTAATTCATAGAAACCAGCATATGGGCAAAAGTGTGACCTGCTGGCCTGTATTTTTCATTAGTTTCAGGATGCACATGGTGAGGCTTTATATCATGTTCTACCCACATTTTTTGTATGAAAACACAGTAAATTTTGTAACCTTTTATCTTGAGCATGCATCTGATTACTTTTCAGAGGTATGTTATTAACACTATAATGCTGACCCAGTACTGGAGATTTCTATTAAAGTTGATGAAATTTTCTGAAAGTAGTGTTTGAGTAACTTTTTAAGACAAGATATTGCATGCAATTGCTCCTATTATACACAAAATCAAGTCAGTATTACTATCTTGGCTGGATGTTCCTGTTTGAAATAAATATTTTACATCATCTCTATCTTTGACATCTTTACAGGTTAGATGAATTGCAGACGCTTCTCCTACAGAAAAACAAGTTGACTTATCTTCCACGAGCTCTTGTCAATATGCCAAAACTCAGTTTGCTAGTTGTCAGTGGGGATGACCTGGTTGAGATACCCACAGCCATCTGTGAGTCAACCACAGGTTTAAAGTAAGTAAAAGCGAGAAAGAAAAGGAATTATTCTTAAGACGATAAGGTAAGATACACCCAGAAGAAATGCTTTCAGCAGCATGTTTCTGCAAATTCTGACCCAATTTACGTCAGAGTGGTAAAGGAGGCACTAAAAAGATTGAAAATTACAGAGCACCTGCAATTTTGTGCCTTCCATCTACCAGCTACCCACACTGTGCATCTCTGTGTCTAAAGTGGTATTCCTGGGTAGACTGGGTCCTAGTAGCCCTAACTCTGGAGTTGCAAAACCATCCTTCAGAGTGGGACCAGTAGCTTGGAATCTAGCTGCTGATAAGTTCAGTGATGACAAATGCGTCTTGTTGGGAGAGGGAGACATGGCGAGGAAAATGTTAGGTAAGATCACATGGGTTTAGTAGTTCTTTGCTGTAAAATACCATCTTATTTGTGCATGCAGGATAGGACTAAAAGACCTAAATTGTAGTCTGCAGTTACAGAGGTATTGCATTTCTGCAGGCAATGTTCATGTTTTTGATTATGGAACCATTTCAGACTGTATACTGGATCCGGCTAAGAGTGGAGTTAGCTGTGGATGGAATTACCTTTCCTCTCTTCGAGCTATTCCTTGCACTCGTAGCTAGAAAGATGCTGATAACACATCAGTGTTTTTAGCAGCTGCTGAACAGCGGTGGCACATCATCAAGGCTGTCTCTCCAACTGTCCCTTAAGAAAGCACCATAGACTGAGGGTGAGCTGGAGGCTGGGAGGGGACACAGCCAGGACAGCTGGGGACGCCAGCCAGAACAGTTGACTCCAATTGGCCAATGGGATGTTTCATACTGCATGGGGTCATGCTCAGCATATAAAGCTAAAAGAAAGGAGAGGGGTGGTGGATCATGTGTTATTGAAGTTTTTGTCTTCCAAAGAAACCAGCTGGATATACTGAGTCTCTGCTTCCCAGGAAGTGGTTAGACATTACCTGTTGAAAAGTAGAGAGTAACTTTTTTGCTTTTCTTTCCTTTTCTTCTATGCATAGGTTTTATTTTTCTCATTAAGCTTATCTATAATTTTTTAATTTGCTATTCTGCCTAATTGAAGAGAGGGGCAGAGAGAGGTGTTTAGTGAGTATGTGGGCCAAACAAGTCAGCTGATCACAAATTTACAGCAATTAATTAGAATTTTAGAAAGCCATTTGATTTGTTGGAACATGTATTCTTTTGAAAGCAAAAACTTGGATTTTTTTTTCTCCTTCTTGGAGTAAAAATCAGAGATTTTCAGAATGATATGCACTTATTTGCACATGATATAAGTTGTTTATGTAACCACTTAGTTTTTCACATGCAAAATGTACCTTTACAATATTTTCAGTTACAAAGTAATGCGTGTCCTGTCATGTATTGTAAAAGACGAGCAATGCAATAACCAAAAAAATAGAGGCACATATTGCAGCTAAAAGATTCTGGCAAAATTCCACATTGCTAGGCAATATTGTTAGGATTAAGTTCAAATTGCTCATTAACAGTTGGGGAAACTACAATGTAATCAGTCAGAACCTCTGTAATAAAGAGCTATACCTGTTATTACAAAGAATGATTTATGTAGATAGATGGAAAAAAGATAAACCTGGTTGTTTTTATATGGAAAGGGGATTATAGAGAAAGTTCCATTTGAAATCTGTATTTCTATAGTAGATGTATCCTAACTATACCATAGTGCAAAATTGAGGTAATGTTTTTTGCATTTCTACTTCTGGCTCTGACTCAATTTCTAAACTGTCATTCATGACAGCCAGTGATGTTCAGCTGCTGTACATGCATTTGTGTTAATCTCTGTCTAGATTTGTAAGTCTCAAGGACAGTCCAGTTGAAACGATTGTATGTGAAGACACTGAAGAAATTATAGAAAATGAACGTGAACGTGAGCAAGTTGAGAAAGAGTTTATGAAGGCATACATTGAAGACCTAAGGGAAAGGGGTATGTGCAAACATGCAGTAAGCTTTCTGAAAAGGCAGAAATATATTGTGACCATTCATTTTTAAGAGGACAAACAATGCATCCTTAAACTCTAGTTGTCTTTTATGGTATTAATAATGTGAATGTGAATGCAGACATATATTGTGACAATTCATTTTTAAGAGGACAAGCAACACACCCTTAAACTCTAGTTGTCTTTTATGGTATTAAATAAGACTAATAGTGAAATGCCAAATCTGCTTTGTTAAAAGTTCGGACTCTAATTAAGACCTTTGATAATGAACAAATGTATATAAAATTAATTGTGTCGGTATATGCCTTAACCTCAACTGATTGATGGATGTGCACAAAGAATATTCTCATTCTCTAGATTTACTTACTTCTCTTGGGATTAGTATTAGTGATTTTGAATTCCTTAAGAAGTGCTTCTTCTCCTCAAAAAGGATAGTATATATATGAAAGCCTCATTGTATTGGTAGAATATTATTTGACAACATTATCTGCTTCAAGATACTATCTATTTAACCACTGTACAATTATAGTAAAATACCTGCTTTTATCTTTATTACATCTGATATGTAAAGTTGCATCTGCAACTTTACATATTTCTTCATGTTGCTGTTCTGTTTTATATTTACCATCATTGAGAAATCCTTGTTCTCTTGCGCATTCTTTAATAAGATTTGTTAGGGAAAGAGGGGAAAGTTTCCTGTGATACAGAATACCCCATAGGCTCATTTTAATTTCTTTAATAGTCTGTGTGTAGAAAGGACTTTTTGTGGAATGAATCTTAGAGTAGGTTTTCATTTCTTGCATTTAATTTAAGTGGTCTATATAGTGGTCCTACAAAACCTTTTAAAAGAGAAATATAAAGAAAGGGTGTGACTTCATAATACTTTTCATGTTCTCATGCCAGACTTCTGTTCCTTAACATCTATAAGTTGTGCATATGAATATTCATTCTGTTTATTTCTAAATTGAAGCCTGCTATAAAAGTGCTGGATTCTGATAACGGTAACAACAGTGGTTAAAATGGAGAGAAGAACACAATGGAGGAAAAACTTTTGGTCATAATTTGGCTTTAGAGGCAGCCATAAAATATGTAGTGATGGAGTTGTATCTACAGTCTTAGGAAACATGGAGGTATGATAGGCTGCCTGAAACCTGCCTTGACCCTATTGAGCACAGGCCAGGTTTATGTTCTTCTGGCTCAAAGCAGCTCAGGGATACCGTTTTCTTCCTTCCTAGACAGAACTTACTTCCCTGCTTTTTATGGAGGGTTTGGATCGTTAATAACTTTTGTATTTCCTGCTTCTGAACTTTTGTGCTACAGATAATGCCGATAGCTGCTTTTGAAAAACAGACTGTAGAAGGAATCTCTTCTATAAAATATGAACCAGCACAGAGATAATTCGTAGAGTACCTTTGAAACAAGACCAAACCCAGCTGTTTCTAGCTAAGGGCTTAATTTATTTGTGCTGGATTACATGGCTGAAGTCTGAGATTTTTTTATTTTTTCTCTTTTTGCAGAGTCTACTCCTTCCTACACTACAAAAGTAATGCTCAGTCTCCAGCTCTGAAGATTAAAAATCCCTAGATCTCTACCGAATATCTGAATAACTCTTTTTATCCACCTGAATAGTAAACACATGAAAATATAGATGGCCAGAATGACATCAAAATCACATTGAATTATTTATTTGTTTCTGTAGTCTTTTCAATTAACTACAGATAAAACAAGGAGCAGTAGAACCTTCATAAGATGCTGTTTCACATCTTAAGTCAACATGTTTATTTTCAACTTCACAGCAACAGCCACTAATTTGCATGTAGACCTGCTGAAAGTAAATATTCACTGTAATTAAGTGTACACGGGTATAGTGAAGAATGAAGACATTGTATGTTGTAGCTGAACCAGTGAAACACAAAACATTTTGTGATTTTAGGAAGAGATTTGATTTTATAAAAGGGGATAGACTGATTCAGAAAATGAATGTGATTTATTGTTTTCTTAAGACCAAATACACATTTAAGTATTAAAATATTAAAATTACAACACACCCTTGGTTTGCATTTATATTCTCTTCTGCAAGAAAATTGTTCTTGGAATTTTCAGTTTAGATAAGTTTCAACAATTTTACATATAGAAACTGTAGCATTTCTCCTTTTATTGAAGCACATTTAAGCTCTAACCTGTTTGCAAATTCAAGTACCAATGTGATTGAAATTTCTGTGGTAGTCAGTCTTATAGTATAGTAATGTACTAAGTAAGATTTTAACGCACTAAGTGGTGTCAGCTAACACTATCAGCAAAACGATGATACAGGTATTATATTAATGGTTTCAGATCACAGGATTTTGTGGACATTTGTTGGAACTTTCCAAGTAGTGTAAGAATGAGTTTGCTGGTAAAACATTGTTTTGCTTGCTATTTAACCATCTGTTTATATACAATTATTTAAGTGTATATAGAGTAGAGTTTCAGAAACCTAGTTTTACATGTACTTTTTGTTTAATAAAGCAAACTTTTTAATCTAAAAAACTTGTGACTTTGAGAATTGAGACTCAAATTATAGAATTTAAATGGTCCTAAATTTATGCGTGCAGTTAGGTGAGACAATATTTACATCTTTGTTTTTTGTTATGGGTGATCTATTTTCAGTTTTGTGCAGTAGAATGTCACTTGAGTAGCTATATTTAAAACACAAAGCAATGAAGGATATGCTCCTCAGGCTTCCATTTAGAAAAAGAACTTGAGCTGTTTTTTTTTCAACATTCTAGAATTCAATCTTTTAAACGAAAAAAAATTTAAATAGTGGGTGTGTTGTTTCCATTTACAGTCTTCTGCAGTTATGTTACTATCAAAGTGTAACACACTCAAAATGGTCTCTAGGTGTTAATGCAGATTTTAAGCAACTTCTGATCCAGGGTAAGTTTAAAAAAATTAGAAAAATTGGCATTGATCTGAAGCAGAGTAATAGAACATATTTTTTTTATTATTATGAAGAAATTGAAATAGGAAAAAATAGTGCCAAAATGGTCTCAGAGAAATTAGGCTCTGTGAAACTATCTTACCAAACTTTCTTTTATTGAAATTATAAATTTACTTCATTAAGTATTGATATTGATGTAATAAACTTCTGTAAGACATTTGTTCTGATATTGATTAAAATTCTATTTCTAGAATTCTCTTATAGTCTAATACGATCCACTGAAAATTATGGGAATGGAAATCACAAAAGCTGTGTTAATAGAATGGTGATGAAACTACAAAAAATAGGGATGCAAACACAGTAAACAAAACAAAAGTGCCAGTGCAAATTCTACCATCAGCAGTATTGGATAAATAACAGAAAGTACATTAATACAGAAGTCGTATTAGTCCTTAGCATTGCTGATAATCTTACTCAAAAATTTTTTGCTGTTCGCAGATAAGAGTGCTAAAAATAATTTGGAGACAGAAACAAAAAAATAGCATAAATAAAATACTCGCATTTTTAAGTTCATTGAACAGCGTTGTTCACAAGTCCATTTGCTTGTCAATATTTATAAATGCAAGATCACTGTCTAGAAGCAGGATTTTTTAATGAAGCAGGCAAACACAAGGCAGAAGACTAAAACTTGAATTCACATATCTGAGTTAGAAACAAAAGGTCCATTTTTCCATAAAAGTAACCATGGGATTATTTATAAAACACAAATTCTTAATGACCAGCAATCTTTAAGTTTGGGTTAACATGTTCCTAAAAAAACAATCTGTAACAATTAAGTTATAGAAAATGCAAATACAGGGGTTCCAAATAGCATTCTCCAACTTGACTTCAGACACCTTTCAATCCAATTATGATGGAATCACATATTGATTTCAATTGGAAGGGACATTCAAAGATTATCTATGCCAATCACTCTCTTATAGACAGGGACATCTTTCATTAGATCAAGTTTTTCAAAGCCTCCTCCAAGCTGGCTGTGAATATTTTCCATGATGGGGCACCCAAAACATCCAGTGACTCACCAATCTTGTCATAAAGAATTTCTTCCTTAGATCCAATCTAAAAGTAAATCTACCCCATTTCAGTTTCTTACTGAAACTTATCCTTTGTCCTGTCACTTAAAATCCTGTAAAAAGTGTCTTTCTCCAATGTTTTCATAAGTCTATTTATATTGAATAGCTGCAATAAGACTTCTTTTCTCCAGGCTGAACAATCTCAACTCTCTCAGCCTTTCCTCAAAGGGGAGGTACTTCAGCTCTTTCCTCCAAGAAGAGGTGTTTCAGCGATTTTTGTAGCCCTCCTCTGGATCTACTCTAACAGGGCTACATCTTTCTTGAGCTGAGAATGATGCAGTACTTCAGGTGGAGTCACAGGAGAGCAGAATAGATGCTCACCTCCCTCGACCTGCTGGCCTTGCTTCTTTTGTTGCAAGACAGGCCTTGTTTTCTGGGCTGCAAGAATGCATAACTAGCTCATGGTCTATTCTACATCCATTAGAAACCGGCATATGGGCAAGTATCCCCGAGTCCCCCACAACGCCGAAAGCTTTTATTCCTAGCTCTTGTAGAACATTACTTCCTCAAATATTATCCATAGATAAGAATTTTTTTTTGTCACCATTGCTAACAGAATTTTTAAAATACCTTTGTTTTAAGGGGAAGATGGCGTATGATGGTCTCCATTACACCTAAGACATGCAGTGGGTAAAGCCAGCTGCCAGCTGTTACTGAAATACCTAATTTCAATATAATTCCATTTGAGTCATACTTCTATGTCCTTTGCATATTTATCATATGATATTAAATATAACTTTATTACAGTCCTCCACTATAGTAAAAAAATATGCATATCAAAGGTACCTAATTTTGAATTAGATCTAACTGTATTGCTTTTCTACCTGTTTTACTAACAATTATAATTTAAACTATTATCTTTCCTAAGAAAACAACACTATCAAAGAGAATTCTGTTATTGGCATGTTTAATACTTTTTCAATTTTTGAAAGTGATTAATTTTATGAATGACAGCAATTTTGTATATAATGGCAATTTATGTTATTTACAAGCTTCTGATGTCAGGTACTTAGATGCCTTAAGGAAAATAATGTGCTTTTTCTTTTGCACTGCATTTTCTACAGCTGCCAAACTACACCTCTTAAAAGTCAACACTTTGTTCTACTTTACAGGGAGCTGCTATTTCAAAGCACCAAGACCGGGAGTAATTGAAATGTGTCTTCTAGAATACTCATGGGTTCAATGTGCAAAAGTAAAACAGAAAATCATATTTAATTTTGCTCCTTTTCCTTATTGTGTATTGTGGCCTTGTTTCTAAGGATAGCCAGGAAGACAAACTTATAAGGATAGCAAATAACCTCATATTTAATTAAAAAATGTCTAGGAATAACATAGTCTTGCATCAGATATTGGCTTACTTAACACTGTACAATACATTCTTTTTTTTTTTTCCCTCTTGAGCATTTATGAAACATCAGAACTGATTTACTGTGTTTACTTTCTGCGAAGGAAGCACCAAGCAAAATTAAAAATGGAATGGCCTTTTCTTGATGTGGTAGGCTCTAGATCCTGGTTTGTGGAAGATTTAATAGAATCATAGAATGGCTTGTGTTGGAAAAGACCTTGTAGGTCACCTAGTTTCACGTCTCCCTTCCATGGGTAGGGACAATTTCCACTTGACCTGGTTACTTAAAGCTCTACCCAACCTGGCACTGAACACTTTCAGGGATAGTAGTCCACAATTTCTCTGTTCCAGTGACTCATCACACTCTGAATAAAGAATTTCTTCTAATATTTAATTTAATTCTACTATAAATTTTAAAATGGTTCCCCATTTGACCTAAAACCATCAGGTTGCATAAAAAATAGCTTTCCCTCTTTTTTAAAGTCCTGTTAAGGCAGTGTAAATTTGCTAAAAGATCTCACCAAAGTCTTCTGTTCTCCAGGCTGCACAAACCCAGCTGTCTCAGCTGCCATAGAAGACAACCCTCTCCTTGTGTTTATGGCTCTCCCAATAGGTCCACATCTTTGTTGTGCTGAAGACCCCAGAGCTGGATGCAGCACTCCATGTGGGGTCTCACAAGGACAGAGCAGAGGGAGAAAATCATCTCCTCCAGCTTGTTGGACATTCTGGTTTTGATGCAGCTCAAGACGCAGCTAGTTTTTCTAGGCTGTGAGTTGACACTATTTACTCATGTGCAGCATTTAATTCATACAGCTCCCAAGTCCTCATCAGGATTGCTCTCAACGAGTTCTCCATCTGTGTTCACATGTGGCATTACCCTGACCCAGGTGTACGGCATTCACATTCTCTGAAAAAATTCCTTCACCCACGTTTTTTCTCCTGGGAACCTCAGAGGCCTCAGAGAAAAAGGAAAACGATTCTATCTCATTTGCTTCTCCTGTGTGTAATGTGTTTGAAGATTGTTTATCCAAAGTTGATTGCCTCACTGGACTCTGGTGTGAGTTTTTTTGACTTGTTGGCCAGTTATGGCCAAGCTGTGTTGAGACTCTGGAAAGAGTCACAAGTTTTCATTATTATCTTTTTAGCATTCAGTAAGTATATTTTCTGTATTCTTTAGTACAGTATAATATAGCATTTTAAAATATAATATAGTATTATAAAGTACTAAATTAGCCTTCTAGAAGAGAACATGGAGTCAGATGCATCATTCCTGCCTTCATCAGCCATCCCTGCAAATACAATACAGGTGCATCACCTTGCACTTGGCCCTGTTGAATCTCATGAGGTTCTCATGGGCACACTTCTCAGGATTGTCCTGGTCCTTCTGGTTGGTGTCTCATTCTTCAGGTGTGTCAACAATTCCACTCAGCTTTGTTTCATCTGCAAACTTGCTGAGGGAGAAATTGACCTAACTGTCTGTGTAATTGAGACAGATATAGAAGAGCACAGAGCCCAGAGGAACATTGCTAGTCATCAGCTCCACTCAGACACTGACTTCAATTCCCTGGATGTGTCTGTCCAGAAAATCGTTACCTACCAAGCAGTCCACCCTTCAAATCCATGTCCAATTTGAAGACAATTGGTCTTCATTTTGGAGATAAGGGTGTTGTGTGGAACAATGTCAGAGGTCATACAGAAGTCTAGACAGATGATGTTGGTCAGTCTTTGCCTGTCAGCCATTGCAGTTGCTCATCACAAAAGACCACTAGTTTGGTCAGGCCAAATTTGCCTTTAGCGTTGTGGTTATAGAAAAAAAAGGATGTAGTTTCTGGGACTGTTTAATTCCATACCACCCACATTGATGTGGGGCCTTGGTTCAGATGGTGCCAAAAGCAGAAGGGTTATCATCTTTAGCTTGAGGGCTTGAGGGAGTGGGTGTGGAGTGTGGAGGGTCAGCCCAGCTCATCCAACCCCTCTCTGCTACCTGCAGTCCCTGTGCTGGCCTCAGATCACTTCCTTGTCTTTTATGTGCCTTAAAATATTTTCTTGGAGGATCTGCTGCAGGATCTTCCCAGTCACAGAAGTGAGACTCCCCAGTCACAGAAGTGTGATTCTCCAGTCACAGAAGTGAGACTACCCGGTCTGCAGTTCTCTGTGTCGTCTTTTCTCCCCTTTTTAAAAATAGGAGTTGATTTTTCCTTTTTTCCAATTATTGGAGATTTCACCTGATCACTGTGACTCTTCAAATAGGATTGAGAAGTGCTTGGCAACAGCATCACCACTCAGGACCTCAGATGCATGTCATCAGGTCCTGTAAACTTGTGATTATTCAGCTTCATCAAGTGATCTCAAGCCTGTTTTTCATTGACAGTGGGAGAGAACTCACTCCCCCATGCCACCTACATGTTTGGGGACTTAAAAGACATGGGATGTCTGATGGTGGTAGAAGTTTGAAGCAAAGAGCTTTTTGAGTATTACACCCTTCTCCAGATTTCCCTTCTCATCTACCAGAGATGGGAGTATACTCTCCTTGGAATTTATTTTCTGACCTACATATATATAGCCCCGTCTGTGCTGGAGATCTCTTCACCTTTTGGAAGAATCCTTCCCTAATTCCTTGCTGATGATTTACAGGTATTTCCTTGCTGTTTCCTGGAAGTGCTGTTGTTTTCCTTGTTCCTCTCTGACACTTGGAAATATCATACTTTGCTGAGTATGGTTTACAGCTCTGCCAAGAGGTCCAGGCAGTTTCCTTCCTAGAACATGCTCATCTCACTCAGTCAAGTGAGCTACATTGACTGTCAGCTGTTTCTCAAGGGTGCATCCTAGATCATAGAAGCCAAAACTCCAAGCATGGCACCAGCCGTGCAGTCAGCCATTCTCTTGATCCATTCATCTTCTTTCCAGGTCCCCAGTCTCCAGCTAGGGGTATAGAGCAGAACACTAGCCATGGTTCTGACCCCTTCAACACCTTTCTGAAGGATGTGAAGTCCCTTTTCACACTTTGTGAACTCCTTGTTGCAGCCTAATGGGACAAGGCCGTGTCTGGGATAAGTAGGAGTGCATGGTAGTCCTCTGTTTTTACCAGGTGAGGCAGCCTCTTTGTGACCTTGGGAATGCGAGCCCCCAGTAGACAGCATACCTCTCTAGAGAGGTCCAGATGGCAAATGGGTACTTCAGCAACTCTCAGTGAGAAGTCAGCAATAACTAACAATGTTCATGCTTTTTTGGTGTCACTTTCTGCACAGATTAGCTCCTGCCTCATAATGGATGGGAGGAGGTTGGGAAATAAGGGGTTTTTCTTCTGATTTTGAGACCTCATTTGAACTGGCCCTCATAAATAGAACTGTAACTCAGCATAATTCCAGTTCTGTACTTCTAGAGTAACTACTATGCACTGAGCAATTCAGGAAGAGTCTCCTCTCTTTTCAATAGCTGAATCTGCTACTTGGGGTGATTCCAGCTGTGACTACATTCTCTACTGCAGCTTGCTCTCTTCTTCACTTCACTGGTCCATTAACAGCTCTGATATTGCTGAGTATAAATAGGCCATTTGCATGGTGTTTTCATTATCTGCTGACTGTCATTAATATGAAAGGATCATTACTGTCTCTTACTACTCCCTGGAACTTTCTGTTTTCTTGCCAGCTGCAACATAACTACTCAAGGTTCAGCAAAATCTTAGTAAAGATGCTTTTTATATCTAAAATGCAATTGTATCTTAAACATATTGCCTTGGTTATGTTCAGAGTTTCTATTTTTTCATTAATACTTCTAGCCTTTTCTTAAAATCAACAGTGACATTTAAAAAGTAATTAAATTAGCTGTCAAATCCTGGTGAATAGGTCTATAAAGAAGAATATAATCTTAGAGAACTGAAAATCAGTTTTAGTCTATACAAGAGCAACATTTGAGTTCAAATTTACATATACAACATTGCATTTTCTTTTTCATTTGTTACATAGGTTCAGACAATTTGTAGCACAATCACCCTTTGAGCCTGTGTATTATGTAATGGCATAAAAGAATTCATTTGCAAAAACCAATTTGTTACACTGTAGGGCTCTAAATTGATAAGATATTATTCAGTGTTTCATTCTTATTCAATGTTTTTTGATTTCAAAACCGTAATAATATTTCACCTGTGGTATCTATACAACTTTTTGTCAAGATAAATATTTGAAAATAAGTTGATCCCAAGCTTGTGGTGCTGCCCTGGCCCCAGAGAAATATGCCAGGTCATCTGTTTGCTCTGAGGGCATTCAGAGAAGGTGAGTTCAGTGGTCACATATTGGCCACTTCAGGAACCACTACTGGCAACACTTTATAAAAAGAGGAAACTCACGGAGATTAAGCTGTTATTTAAAAAAAGAAAAGAAAAAAAAGTAAGTATGGTTTTGTTTTTACATTTTAAAGAGGTCTGTATTGCCAGGTTTACTTTTACTATAGTTAAGGAAGCTGTCAAAGAACATGTTGGCATATCATGGTACCTCATGATTCAGGAATGAAAGTATAAAGAAAGCAATAGTATTTTAATTGCATTGAAGTGATCTTTGATGACACCTTGATATGGATAAAAATATATATATCTGCTTTTATGCTATAAGTATACCTTGTATATGTTAGAAAGTCTTCCTGTAGAAAAGTTACTGCTCAGAAGATGTCCCATGATTCCTTTTCCCCTTTGGACTAGCTGAAACATATATTTTATTAAGCCAAAATACTTAGCACTTTCAGTTTCAGAATAACTCAGAAAAGACTTCAGGATTCTGTTTTCCCTCCCTCAGAAACTGTGTTTAAAATCAATTCAGAAATAGTAGAGTAATTCTGGCAGTAGAGTGGCTCTGAGAAGCTCAGGTCAATAAGTAAAATAGTTTTAAATATACAATTTAAAATGAAGGTAGGAAAAGTTTCAGATGAAATCCCTGAAGTCACCAGTAAGGTATCTTCATCAGAGTTTGTTTTTTCTAGTGTTGTGTTAGCATAATTTACTCTTCATATTGCTTTTGGGTCCCTCAGGGAATTCACGTGGATTAAAATTTCTTTGGGTGTTTTAATTCTGGTAAATTCTCTGTCTGTTTGACTGTTTCTAGTATCACGAAGGGGTTTAGTAAAGCATTTCCTCTGAAATAAATGTTCACCAAACTACAGCCTTGCCTCATTAGCAACCAGCTTGTGGAGAAGTTGTAGGTTATGCATTGTAGATTGCACAGTTGTTGGCTCCTGACATTTTCTGATACATTTTAAACCAGTATAGCAGATACACATGGGAAGTGCTGCTGTGAGCTATCAGAGTAACAGTTGTAAGTGTCACCTCTGTAATATTGGAATAGGAATGAACTCTGGAAAAAAATCCTGTCAGCCATGTTTGTAATATTTAAGTATTGCATTTTACATGCAATCTTCTGGGAATTGCAGTCCATTCCTTGTGCTCTGTGCAGTTACTAATTTGAACAGCTTTTGTATCTGGCTTCCTCAAAAGCTCCCAGTGAATTCTTTATAATATATTTCTATATTTTATTTGAAAACCGTATAGACACAAATATCAGAAACAAAGAAAACCCAAAACATAACCACTGACTGAGAATTCACTGATCGTTCTGATACTTATTTTGGAGAGAAATAGACATTTCTGGGCAAGTTTTCTACAAGAATTTTTAATTTAATCAAACCATATACATTATTTAAAGGGAAAACAGTGACTATTATTGTATTTTCAACATAAAAAAAATTAAGTCTTTAATTATTTGTACAGCATCAAGGGTTAACTGATTGGAAGGAAACACTGATGTATATGCACTTCGAAATATGGTTCAATGTGTTATTGCAATCCAAAGTGCAAGGCTTAGTTTTTTTTAAGGCCTTCCAGTTTCATGGCATTTTTCTCCTATTTAATTTTCTAAATTTCTAGAGGGCAATATAAAGTATTTTCAGGATAAGTGGTGTGAATGGAGGAAAAGGCTTGAGGCTTTAGGAAAGACAAAGTCCAAAAATGTTACAAAACAGATTTCTCTAGGTGTTTCTGAATTAAATGAGTAATCTTCTATTGTCTGAGAGGCATGATTGTAGACTTGAGAATTTTGGAAAGGTTTTAATTTATATTGCCACATGATCTTAAGCTTCAAAGTTTTCACTTGTTTTTGGTCAGTTGTTGTTTTTTGTGACTGTAAATTTAGAGAGAGAATAGTTGCATGTACATGAGAGAGGAGTTCTGAGAAGTATCAGAAATGTACATCTTCAGCCAGGAATACCTTATAATTTCAAAATGTATTGTGACTTCTATTCACTCTCTGTTAATGTTGCAGTACATAAACAGGTCTATTCTTCCACGTCTGAAGGGTTTTCAGACAGTACCAGAATACCTCAAGAAGCTTTTTATTTCAAAGGCACTGGAATCTGTGTGTGGGTTATGCACTTCTTCCTCCCTAGAATTGCTCTGGGTATCTTGTCAAATTGTTATTTAGAAATTTATTCTCTCCAGATTAGTGTCTTATGTAGGTCTTTTGAAGCGTGAGCACAATTTTAATCTAAACTACAAATAGAGGTAGTTTTGATGGAAACTAAACTAGACAATAACAGAACAAAGTCAACAGATTAAGGAGGAGTGGGTTAGTACTGCATAATTTGAAATTGTATTCACTATTGCAGTCAAGGTTACTTCTTATCAAACATCTTTATCAAGTATGATTTTTCCTTGTTTTATCATTTTATCATTTTCATCATGTCTCCTTCTACATTTCACCCTTAATATTTTATTACTTATGCAGCTTTAAAATACATTTGTATTTAAGAGCCTACTTTTTGTCTTCATTCTGACCAAAAGGAGCATTGTGGAAGCCTACATCCAGATACAGCAACAACTGTGGCAAAAAAGCAATGTACAGACAATGAATTAGAATTTAGCTTAATCTGTGGGTAAAATTTCAGCATCTGTTGGCAAAAAGCAAGGACTGACTGGCTTGCAGAAACGCTTGTAATGCAGGGATAATAGAGACTGTAGGACTTTTTTGGTTTTGAGAGGGATGATAAACAAAGTGTAGCACTTCATAGTCACAGAGATTGTGTCTTTAATGTAAAAAAGACCATATGCTGTCTGCTCTAGTCCATGTAGCTCTAAGTTCAGCATGAAAGACTTTTATTAATTTATCATTTAACAGTGGTCTATAAAAAAAGTATGCTTCCAAACTTGTATGAGCTTGGCTTTCTGAAGTTTTAGAAAGATTTCTAGCCCAGAAGATTTAGCTGCTCCTCATTTGTGTCACTTCAAGACACAAAAAATCAGTACATAAAGAAGTACTACACTGTGGGAAGCAGGAAGGCAATTTTTTCTGAATCTCTGTGGTCCTCTGTTTGTGGGAAATAAATTTTCATTTTCATTTTAGAGAGGCTGTACTTGTACATAGAAAGCACAGCAATTACACCTGTTGGTAGAAACTGCCATGGCTTAATATGTTGTTCTGTCTTTTGTAATGTGAGTTGGAAATTTACTATTGCAGCCATGTCACACATATAGACATGGAGTAAGGAGTCTAAAGGCAGAGTGCAAGGCCATTTCCAACTCAGCCTTTCAAACTAGGATGCAAACTGCTCCTAGTTTGTAGGGCACATGGGGGACCACAGAGGCTGTGTGTAAGGGCAGATAGTGAGACAAGTGGTGTATCTGGAAGATTTTTTTGGTGACAAGCAAGCTACCTACTCATATGTCTTCTGTCTGACAGCAGAGTGCTGAGGAAATGGCAGCTAAGTGCAGGGGAGACTTGCTTTCTGGTCTGGTTGAGATTCTTAATGCGTCATATTTTTGGCACCACAAGTGGTATGAACAAAGAGGAGGCTTGAGTAGCTGGAGCTGACAGATACTGTCAAATGTGGAAGACAGGTAGCAGCCTCCAGCCCCTTCTCCCTACTCTTACTGTATACCTTGATCTCATTCTAAACCCTGGGAGAATCTGTCTAACTGTTCCCACACAAAATCCCACATTCACAAAGCACAGCTCTCACCCATCCAGTAATCTTAAATTTTCTTCTTTAACCCTGCTTGTTGTGGTTGTGCAAAATGCACCGATAGTAGGGCAAGCTGTGGAGAGCACCTTGGTTCACCGGCATTTCATGTCCTTTCCTTGCCTGGCTGGAGAAAAGGTGCATGCCCAGGACTGGCATGCAGCTGCTGAAACCAGCTTGTCCAGCACATGTATGCTACATGTATTGCTCTTTGCCTCATCCTGGGGATTGGTGTTATGGCCTAGAGGCACAAAAATATGTGTTACACCTTTCTATTAGTCCCATTTCACAACCTCTTTAGAGAGATTTTGATAAAATTATTAGGAATTGTATTTAATACATTTACTTTAGAATACAAAGATTTTGCTCCCAAGTTGTAGTGCTTCTGAAGATTACTGTAATATGTAGCACTTTAATATAAAACCTTGCCATACATTAGGTGCAGAAAGGTTTATTAGAAGGGAAGCTATGCAGCACTGGAGTGATTGATTCCATATAAGTCTTGCCTTGGAAATCAGTGGCATTTTGCCAAGGGAAAAGTGTTCCCATTATCTGCTTTGACTTTTGATGTTGTGGTAGAAATTTTCAGGAAATTACATACACTCATATACATTAATTTCTTTTGCAGTACCAAGCCTTAGGGTAGAAACTTGCCGGCATTTTAGTGTCTGTGCAGATCAGTTTGGTTAAAGAAAATAGCATGAATTTTATGTTCATATTATTCTTCTTTTTAATCAGGTGTTTGAGTAGAATTGAAGGGAGAAGACTACAGCAGTGAGTGCACTGTAGCAATGAAATTGATTGACACGGATTATTTGGCATAATAAATAAGTTTAAGGTATCTAGATGAAACTTCCAGCACTGTGGAAAAGACTGTCAAGTGCACTGTAGGTCTTTCCTCTACTTCCAGAGTCGTTATATAAAATGACAAAAATAAAAAGTAAATGAGAATTTACAGTGTCATTGTACTGCATGTAGCTTTTTGAATAGTTCTGGAGCTGTTCACTTTGTAGTGAATAGTTTCAGTATGCCTCCAACTTGCACGTTTCCTATGACTGTCCTCTCCATTCTTATCAGGCAATGTCTTCAGATTCATAAGCTATGAATATCCTGTGGATTACATGTACTACTTGGGCTTGTAGTGAGTGTAACTCATAATGTAAGTACTCTGTGACTGATTTCTAGCCAAATTATCTTGCAGACCTTGCTGTCCCGCAAATGGGTGTCCTCTGTGTTTTCTCACTCCTGTAGTGTCTCACTCTGTCTCAGTGTAGCCAGCTTTCACTAGAATAGTTGAAACACCCTTCTTAGTAACTTTTCTTCTGTGAGGTTTCTGAAACTTGTTGATTCAGCTCGAGAGGTGAGATTTATTTTCAGAAATGTGACCTATCCCCTACTCTTCCTCCCTTCCACACCAATTACATGGAGAGATCTGCAGAAATCATCATGTGATAGGAAAAAGACAGAAGAGTATAATGAGATTATTACCACAGCTTTAATGTCATATAGTAAGTAGTCTGACTTATGTAATGGATGCATAAATTTCTCAAGGTTACTTTATTGTTTTTCTTGACAATTAAAAAATTGCATTAATATTTTATTTGTTTCAACCATGTTTTTAGACCATGTCTACTTTCTTTCTTTTTTTCTACCCTAAGTTTACAGTTGTCTTCAGTGCATTTTTAGCTGTATTAGAAAATTACTCTTTTCTTGCCATTTTTTATGTTGAAATGTAGTTCTTTCTCATAAAAGAAGTTATAATTTGATATTACTAATATATCTGGTGAAAAATTCTGAAGATATCAAAAGAAAGCAGCCATAGAATTTAGACTGATACAGCTAGGTAAACAGTAGCAGAGCAAGCACTCTGTTTATCTGAAGTCAGCAATTGCTGTTTTCTTTAACTGGCTATTGGAAGTATTTTTATTATTTTTGTAAACCAGCATTGGTGTTATTGCCACATGCCAAGTGACTTTTTGTGTTTAATTAAAAGTCCTCTAAGATGTCATACCAAACTTACAAGTAATTAAGAGAATGTGACGATGAAGTTTGTTATTGATTCACCACATTCTTCACTCTATTTCTTGACTTGACTGCCTGGTCTTAACTGAATGTTGAATAAATTGGCTATTCGTAATTATTTTAAAATTGTCCAGTTTTATAATTTTATATTATAAAATCATTTTATACTAAGCTCTAAGAATAATTTTTTAAATTACGTTTGTTGTTCTTGTGGGGAGACTCATATGTCTTATTGCAAAAATTGCTCCATCAACCTGCCTTCTGATAGATATAACTTTTGCCAAAATCCATTAATGCATGTTTTCCTTGCCAAGCAAAAAGGGAAATGTCATGACATCTTTCCCTTTTCCCAAGTTCACGTTATTAATGCTTTTAAATGTTATTGTCAAGCCTCATATTCTGACAATTAGGAACTTCCTTCTCCCTTTTTATTTTTGTGTAGTGAATGGATAGTGAAAAAAATCATGTAAAATCATAGAGTGAGTGTAGTGGATTGCCCCAGCAAACATTTATTTTTGTTTTGTTCTGTACCAAGGTTACCCTTAAACAGATTTTCCCCTGTCCTTATAGATCATTCTCTTATGCATACCATCAGCAAAATTTTTCATTCTTAAACAATTCTCATTTACTCTGTGAGATCTGCAGTTCTTTCTCAATGGTATTTGCATTGATTCTAGGATGTCTACTCTGTCTTATTGCTTTGAGTAACACCCACCCCCCCTTTAAAAAAAAATTGTTTTTTTTTCTTTTTTTCTTTTTTTATTTTATATATTGGTGAATAAAGCGGCATGCATCATGCTGTGCGTGCTTCAGCACTGCTGTGTGGAGCAACATTAGAGTTTTTTCACATACTCAAGCATGTACAGAAAATGAGCTGGTTTTCTATGGATGCCCACACTGGTGATTTTTCGTCATGTTGCTTACTGACAAATCTTGATTCTTCTCATCATAATAGAAATGCTCAAGGGGAAGTCACATGGCTTACATTTTAACCAATTTCTTAGAGCATAGAAGTTTTAGAGGTCTCCATATTATGATTTCAGTTTTCCACAAGTACTTCATTCACTTATTTGCAATGAAACAAAATGAATGTTCTTCATTTTGAAGAAATTCTTTTTGCAACAGGAAAATTTTTGTGTAAATGCTTCTGGGATGCTTCTGCAATGTCTCTTAAAATATTCTTCATTTTTATTGTGTTACCATCATGAAATATTCCACCTTAAAGTTAGCTGATATTTTTGGAAATTTTGAATTAAGTTCAAAGGTAAGTCCTTGTACTTTTTTATATGACTGTGAAGGGATATCTATATGGATAGTCTTAAATATTTCTCAAATCTTAAACATATGCTTTCTCCCGCCCTCAGAATACTCATCAGTGTTAGGACTCAAGGAAACTGCCTGAAACTGAGTCAGTGGAAGTTTTGGTTGGATATCAGGAGATGGTTTGTCACCTAGAAGGTGTTTGTGCACTGGGACAAGCTCCCCAGGGACATGGTCATAGCATCAAGCCTGACAGGGTTCAAGAAGCATTTGGACAATGATCTCAGTCACATGGTGTGAATTTTGTGGGGTCCTGTGCAGGGCCAGGATTTGTACTCAATGATTCTGATGGGTCCCTTGCAACTCAGCACGTTCTGTGGTTCTATGAAAATGAAACATCTTATAATTCTGTTTAAGAATCTTAATTTTGTGTGTCATCAGAGACACACATAGTTGTTTCATTTGTCTCATTGAATTAT
The DNA here is from genome assembly GCA_024865655.1 of Emberiza elegans. Classification (NCBI taxonomy): domain Eukaryota; kingdom Metazoa; phylum Chordata; class Aves; order Passeriformes; family Fringillidae; genus Emberiza; species Emberiza elegans. The sequence continues at coordinate 25,638,245 of JALJVW010001283.1, forward strand.
CCTTGTATTTTTAAAATGGTCAAACACACTTTTCTGCAGGGAAATATGAAGGGGAAGGGGGAAGGAAGGCAAAAAATGTAAAGATTTTCCAGTGAATACATTAATCAGAGAAGACAAGCAGTAGAGAGAAAATATTAAAGTGAATGGGTATGCAAAAAATAATGTAAAGTCATAGAGTGAGTTTAGTGGGTTGTCCCAGCAAACAACCTCTTAGCTCTTCACTCACATTTGCAGAATGTGGACAAAAAAGAAAGAAGGTGAGAAGACTCCAATGACATTTTAGTAAGAAAAGTAAAAGCTGCAAGGAAAGGAAAATGAGAAGTGTCTGCCACTCCCCAGAAGATGTTTCTCCCTGAGAAACAGGGCAAAAGCATAATGGTTGTTTGGGAAGACAAATACCAGAACCACAAAGATCCCTCCTTCCTCGTCTCGCTGAACTTTCATTGCTGAGCAAGATGTCAAATGGTAGGAGATAATGCATTAGCCAGACCTGGTCAGCTCTTTTGGCTATGTACCCTCCACGCTCAGGCTGCTCACAGGGGAGAAGGGAGATGAGAGAAAGCCTTCGTGCTGTACAAGCATGCGCTGTTCAGCAATAAACAAAACACAGGTGTGCTACTAGCAGTGTTCTAGCCATGAACCCAGAGCATAGCACCAAAAAGGCCTCTGTGTAGAAATTAAATTTCATCCTGGCCAAATCCAGTACAATGATAAATACAAATATCATTAGAAACATTAATTTTATGAACTCTTTACATTTCAGAGTGAATTTGATTAGTCATATGACTATTATTTTTTTCCCCTTTTATACCGAAAAATAAAAAGGACATACAGTGAAGCTTTCACTTTTCAGAAATTAATCAGTTTGTTACAGAAATGCATTTTGGAGCAAGAGAATCAAGTGTTTTATTAATATCAGTATCAATATTTTGTTGGGAGTTGTGACCAAAAAGGAAATGAAAATTTGTTGCTAAACTGTGGGTTCTTAATTCACCTTATAACCTGTTTGAATAATGTAAGCTTGTTTAAGCACAGTAAACCTCAGCCTCACATCTAGCCTGTCTTTTAAAATTTAGCCAGGAGGAGCCACCAGGAAGTAAAAACCTAGCTTGCTCTTTTAATTAAAAAACTTTCAAGGTGAAATTTAAAATCACCTTTTAGTGTTTATTCACAGTACTTTCACTGTCTTTGCCATGTGTTACTGTCAAGGTCTTGATTGCTACTGCTTTTGGAGCTGTGGAGGTTTTCTCTTTCCTTTTGTCCAGCAGCCTGGTACTGCCACTGATGCCGTGTACTTACTAAGGCGGTGTGCTAAATCTACAGCAATTAGAAAAGCCAGATAAGAAAAACATTTACAGCTTTTAATTAGCGTAGAAGCTAAGTCATGTTTTTATGTTGCCATCGTTAGTGTGAATATCAGGAATAGTGTGTCAAGCATGACTAGGAAAGGATCCTTCCCCTGTACTTGGTGGTGGTGTATCTTGAATTCTTTATTCAAGTTTTGACACCTCACTACAAGAAAGACTTTGAGGTGCTGGAGGAAATTTGAAGAAGGTCACCAAAGCTGGGAAAGGATAGGGAGCACAAATTGTATGAGTGTTGCCAAAAACCAACAAAAAAGCAAACTCCCTAAGATTATAATTTTTGTATTTAGGAGCAGGGCATTCTTCATTGTGACGTCAGATATACAGGAGATAGCTCCAGATTTACAAATTGAGTATGGAAAAAGCTCCTGTTTGCATACTATATTTCACATACCTATTCATAGGTTTTCCCAAAAGAAACATATACGAGATGATAATTTTCCCAAAGCCATTAAAATATATTCCGTTCCATCCGCACAAAACTTCTGTCTTGATGGTGTTGTTGGTGATCTCTGGTGGTCATTAACTGGTGTTTTTCCAAACACATGATGAACTGCTGTTATTTTTCCAAATTAGGAGAGAAGTTAACATATCTGGTCTAGTCCATTATTTTGTGAGTCCTTAGATCAATGAAGTGTAATTTGCTATTTCTCTCCTTGGTTAATGTTTATTGTAACTTTTGATTGTGCAGTTCCATGGCCTGATGATTTTGCAAAAGTATCGTTGTATTAGCCCACTAGAGGCAAGCAATTCTTCACCTGGCAACATGAGGAGCAGTTAAAGGACCTGGGATTGCCGAGCCTGGAGAAAAGAAGGGACAAGGAGGACTCTACTGCTTTCCACAGCTACCTGAAAGGAGGTTGTAGCCAGGTGGGGGTCCACCTCTTCTTCCAAGTAATAGAGTGACACGATGAGAAGAAGCAGCTTCAAATTGCACCAGAGGAAGTTTAGGTTTGATATTAGGAAAAATTTCTTCACTGAAACAGTGTTCAAACTTTGGAACAGAATGCCCAGGGTACTGGTGGAATCACTGTCCCTGGAAGTGTTTAAAAGGTGTGTGGGTCTGGTAGCTGGGGACACAATTTAGTGATGACCACAAAGCATTTAGTTAAACAGTTGAAATGAAAGATCTTAGAGACCTTTTCCAACCTTAACCTTAACAATTCTGTGATTTTATGAATATTTGAAGTGCAGGTTTCCAGGGTCACTGCATGTAAGTTGTGCAGCTAAGGAGAAGAAAGATTTTTTGGATTCAGTTCTGGATAATATTTTGTTTTCAAACCATCTTGAATGAAAAGAAAACAAGTGCCCACATTTTTTTGATCTTTCAGATAAGAGTGGAAATAGATTTAATTTATAGCTTCTGCTAAAATAAATAACAGCTTTTGCTAAATTTACTGCAGAAACATTCAACTTAGTGTGGTTAAGTAGGATACACGTGAGGCAGAAAACACTAGTATAAGGCCAGTGGGAAGTCACTTAAAGTCACAGGCATAAAAATATATTTCTTTTATTTAAATTCTTCTGTTTATTTAAAAAAACTGTTACAACTTAAAAAGAGAAAATACATTCCTTTCAAAATGAGTGCTGATATAAAGCCTATAGAATATGTTGTATGGAAGACATTCTCTGTTTTAATGTGACACTGAGTCATTCCTTTGTTTTATATTCGTTATATTTTTTGAGTCTGTCTTATAGAAATATTTTGACACAGCAGATTTTTATTATAACAAGTAGTTTATAATTATGAAGTACATGTTTCATATTGACAAATGAGAAGACACATTTTGGTTGAATTTTTTAAAGAAGTGTAGTTTCTGTGATGCTTTTGCACTGTGTTTTTCTAACTGCTTGTGAAATAACAATTCAAAGTGAAAGTGGACCAAGGAAAACAAAGACTTTCAAGAAAATTTCTTGTAACCCAACAGGTAGGAAACAGACTACACACAGCAAAAAACTCAATATGTACATTCATTATTGATGCAATAATATTATTTCAGTTGCCTTTAAATATGTTTCAGCCACCTAAATAGAAATCATCCTGTGGGTTGATTTAGTCTTTTGCAAAACAAAAAACAATCAAGCAAACAGATGAATTAAAGGACGGATTTCTTTTGGCTAAGTATATGGAAAAATTTTTAACAGAAAAGTAACAAATCCTAAAGGTAAGGACAAAGATATTTTTCTCAAACTGGGAATTCCTACATCTTCTGAGAAATAATGTATGAGGTGCCACCAAAGGTTAATAGTCATCTTTCACTCTGGGTTAATAGTCATCTTTCCCTGTTCTTCTAGCTCTCTGTCCCAGCAAATGAATACAGACTATATGTTTGGTTTTGTAATCTGGTTTCTTGAGTTTAGCATGCTTTTCTTTCTTTTTGCTATGTGGTTTAAGAAATGTCTGTAACACGGGACAAGATTTTGTGACTTCATTAATTCCCTTCTCTTGACTGACACTCAAGGGAAAAGAAATGTGGAAACGATGTTTGGCAAGAAGCTAAATAATTTGCAAAGTAGGATAATTGAACTGAAAAACCATAGTGAAGTTCTTGCTTGAAGAAAAGACAAATCCGAAAATTCCAACCAGAATAGAGGTCCAAACTTTCAGGGTCTGAAGAGATACATAGAAAATTATATAATCTTTTAATAGTTAGCTGAAGATTAGCTCATAATCTGTTGTGAGGCCTTAACAAAGTCTTTTGTCTTTTTAATAATGTTGGGAAAAGTGTGACAGGTTTATTTTTCCTATTACAGGCATTTTTTCCCCCTAATTCTTCTTAATGAAATTAAAAAGAGGTTAAAATAGTATTTAACTTTCAAACATTCTTTTTATGCATTTGTGAAATGTAAAATTAAACTAAATAGGCCAGGCAGTTAACTCGTGTAACTGGAGGAAGATTACAGCAGAAAGCGACATTTAATCCCACCTTTGGGCAAAAATCTTTTGCCCAAGCATCTGCCACTAAGTCTGTGGGTCTTGGTGTGTAGTTTAAGCTGTGACCTTGTGAGACTGCTCCTCCACTCACACCTTCAGTACTGGTAGGGAATTCATCAGGTCTTCATAATGTTAGGGGTAATCCTGGTTCAAAACAATATTCATTCTGCTTAGGAAATGGGGGTGGAGGGGAGGTGAGGGTGGGAAAGGTTGTAATTCTCTAAGAACTTTTATCTTGGTTCCATGTCTTTATCTTGATTGCATAGCACACTGACTTATTCTACCAGTGCTCTGTTTCTAGCTATTGAAATTGATGTAGCTCCATTTCAATCAGTGAAGCTGTTTAGGCTTTTAGCAGCTGAGGCTTTGTATTTTATTCTGGTGCACAGAATGAGAATTTTCATAGGTTTCATATTTCTTTAGACTCAGGCTTAATATGCTACATCTATTGCCCTTCCATAACTCCATGTTTTCTGTTTAAATACAGTGATATTGAGATATTTCCTCTCAAGTATTTTGATGCTGTGCCATTACTGACCCATAATTGTATGTTTATTTCTCAATTATGTAAATCCCTGCACTCTGATTGAGAAAGGTTTGATTTGCATAATTATTAGATTGCTATTTCTGAATAACCATGAAGTGTCTATCAGATATTTTCATGTTAACTCGCTGTAGACATCGGACTGTCATTCCCCTAAAGGACATAACTTTTTGTTTCCATGTCTACTATGTCTTTCTTTGCCTCAGAAAATTAAATGCAACTTATCTTCAAGAAGAAATCACTACTTTGGAAGAGGTAGAAGTAAAATCTTGACAGTAACCCAATCAATGAAGACTGACTGGATGATGAATTAGTGTGTCCTTCTCCATAAGCCCATCCTTTCCTTTCTCGCTCGTTCAGCCCTTTGATCTTAGAGGATCATATTGTGCATTTGGAGAACGTAGCTGGTTTGTACATGAAAAGCCTCAAACAAAGAATCTCAAACCAAACATAAAAAATGAGAAGTCATTAGAATAAAAGCAAATTGGTTTCAAGTAATGTTTAGGGCAACAGATTCTTATATATAAAATTAGAATTAAGTTATCAATAAGAAAGTGAATTCTGTGAAACCAAGAAACTGCAGGTTGGATGCTAAGTATGTATGAATTGTAATAAAATCTTTTTATGGAAGCTGAAATCTTCAATTTTGATAAGATTAGAAATGTGTTTCACATTGTGAAAATTACTGAAAAACTCTGCTTTAAAAAGGCCATGTGAATGGTTTATGCTTTTCCCTAATCCATCAAAGTATGGTAAAACTGATATTTTTTGTTGCCCATCTAACACTGATAAAAAAAAAATTATGATAATTTTTGTCATTTTTCTTTTAGATGGGACAGTGTCTTTTTTTCTATTAAAAATGCAATTGGGTAAGTTTTAGATCAGCAAAAACTTTGTTTGAAAGAGAATCTTTATCTGCTGTTTCTAGAACCTGTATTATGTACAGCTTAAAGAAATGAATGAGAACGGACACCAAGAAAGAAATTATTGTAATGCTCAGGCCTAATGAGATATGAGACAGTAGTCAGTTAACCATACTGGGGAATAAGATGTCTGTGGATGATGATCATAAATTTTGTAGTGTCACTTCATAACGTTCTAATTGACAAGGAGCTGAGGTCTTTTTGTTGAGAAGTGGACTGCCTATGTATGCAAAATAAATTGAAAATTTTGGTACTGGTAACCATGTTCCAAATAATCAAAAATATTATATTAATCTGTGGCAGAATTACAGAATTTTTGCTAGCCAGTCAGCAACAGTAAAAAAAGTTTGGTGTGAGAGTCTCACTAACAGCCCTTTTGAATAAACTGTCTTTTAATCATAGAGATCACGACATTCAATTTAATCTTATGTGACTCAAAATTTGTAGTTCTTTCCTACTGTGTTGGGATCTTGAGTTTATGAAGCTTAAAAATGTGGTGTTGCTGGAATTGCATCTTGCACCCCCCTTTTTGGGAGATGCTATTGCATGTACCCAGGAACAGGCCTATGCAATGAATGTCACCCTTTGCTAAACCTTTGGCCATCTTACATTCATAAACATTTTCCCTGAGGTCCTGTCAGGTACTTGTTTTTTCATTCTGTAAGGATTTTTAAGGAACCATATTTTTGCCATTTATTTAACTAATTTTTTAAAATTTGGTGTCATTATATACCATTAACAGCAGGAGAAGATTTCCATTGCAGTGAATTGAACACGATGTTACTGCTGCTGTCATGCATGCCATATGTACAATTATTCCACTTAGTTTAAATTTTAATTGAGCAGAGAGAGAGACTTGTTTGCAATTAGTAAGATTTTTTTTCTCCCTACTTTTTCCACTTTCAAAAGGCTAACCAAAGGCATACGAGAGAACAGGTACATTTGTTCTGAAGCTGACACAAAAGAAATGTTTCCTGCTTTAATTATCACTTTTCCAGTAGAATTCATCCATAATATTAATTAGTTACTCCATAGGCGGCCCTCTTTTTAGAAAAGATTTCCATATTTTTAAATTGGTAAAAAAGAAATTGAAGAAGGAAATGTAGGTTTTGAGCATTAAATACAATCACAAGTTAAGCTAGATTGTTTGGCTTTGGTTGGTGTTTTGTTTGTTTTCTTGTTTGTTTTCTACCTGTTCTTCAGACTCTTCTGTGCAATTTTCTTTATCATGTCTCACCATCTCCTGTGTTCTCCATTGATGTGATAATGACACTGGGGCTTTATCAGCATGATGGTTTGCTTTATTGCGTGCAGGATTCTCTTTATACTTGTTTTGCATTCATGCAAGTGTGCTTGTGAATTCTGATGTCGGAGAAAACCACCACCTAAAACATAGCGTTTCAATTTATAGAGATTAAAAGATTAACTCATTTTCAAAGTCAGGTAAATAAAAATTGATTTTAATATGTTCTTTGCTTTAAACAGTGGCCTTCAGATGCTAAGTATGACAACCTTATATCTTCAAGGGAAGATATACAGGTAATAAGTTTGTCTATTGCTTTAAAATGACACACTGTATAGTCCCTGTTTACTCTCTACTTAGTGTCTAATACATGTACAAAAAATTATGGTGTAAATATAGTTATAAAGTCATGGAGCTGAAGTATCTCATGTTTCTTTCTGGCACTGTGGCTGAAAGTAAGATGCATTTTTATAAGGTTTCAACTGAACCAGACAAATCTTGCTGGGTTATGAAATAATTCAAGTTAAGACAGTATAATACAGAAGCTTAACAAAGCTCATTTTTTGTACGAAGAAAACCAAAATGTCTTCTGTATAATTGCCTTCCCAGCTTGTATTCTGAATGTTTTTGACTACAGTTATCAAGGAGACTTTTTTTTGGCTGTTGATTCTAACATATACATTCTTATTTCTCTGCTATCTCCTGCTGTGTGTTCATTTAATAGGAATATCAGAACATTAAACAAGAAGTATTTATTCTCAGGAAAAAAAAATTAACTCATAACATGAAAAGAAAGAACTACTGAAGCAACATAGGATACATATGTTTTGGAATAAGAAGTGAAAGATAAAGAGCAAGTGCTGTTGAGGGCCACAGATGACTATGAAATTGCCCAAAAGGACCAAGATGCAGCTAATTTCAAAAGCACATGGTAGCAACTTGCTTTCTCAAAAATCTTCAAATTAAATGGAGGACCTCTGAGTCCTGAAGCATGGTAAAAAAAATCACTGCCTCAGGGAAACTGCCTTTGAAAAGTCATGGTATATAAACACTTATTTAATTTTTCATCACTTCTGTCAAAGTTGTGTATGCTCCATCCCTGGAAGTGTTGAAGACAAAGTTGGGTGGGGCTTTGAGCAACCTAGTCTAGTGAAAGGTGTCCCTGCCCACAGCAGGGAAGTTAAAACCAAATGATCTTTAAGGTTTTTTCCAACCCAAACCATTCTGTGAGCCTATAAGCATAGAATTCTTGTGCAGGCCTTTGAACCTGTATGTGACATGGCATAGTTCACGATTAAGTACAAAACTCTTAATTCTTTGTTATAGCAAACTTGTTGTGTAACAGCAAATCAACCAACCAATGCATCATTGAAACTAACAAGCAAACCAGACAACCAACCAAAAAAAAAAAACCGAGAAAAATAAATAGAGAAAAACCGAGAAAAATAAATAGAGAAGAATATCCTTGCTATTTCTTCACCGTGACTAGAGCAATCATTTCAAACAGAGATAATTTTATTTCTCATCTCATTCTAGCTGTTGGACCTTATTGTAGGTTATAGTAAGTGTTCAATGGTTCCTGGAATTTTATTTGATTGGCTTTTTCAGTCAAACTGCATTTCTCTATGATAGCAAAAAAACCCCCACACAAACCCAAAAAAGTCCCAGCCTGATGTATATTATGCTATCTAATTTTATGTGTGTTGAATCCAAACACTCTTGATTACCGTTGGCTTTTTGTAAGTAAGTTTCCTGGACCATAACCACTGTTCTGGTTATTTTCAAGTAGACAAGGTCAGCTTAGCTATTCATATCTCCTCAAATAACACCTTAATTAATAATCTCATTATGCCCTTCTATTTTTGCAATACACAGAAAGTACAGTGTATTTTCAGTCAGGAATTGACTAAACAGTTGAGAAACTACTTACATTTTTAGCATAGCTGGAGTCAATTTTCATTTAATTTTTGCTTTAATAATTTCTTGCATCAATAAGCAAACTAAAGAAAATTAAATGTTATGGGTCTGAGGGATATTTGAAGTACCCTGTGATGGCAACACTCCTAATTATACAACAGTCTAGTCTAGTCTTGTGAGTACTTGTGCTCTGTGATGCTGAACTGTGGAACAGGAAAAACTCAGTATGCACACAGTTACAAAGCTAGATTATATGCTTTGGGTACTAATGAAAACTAAGCAAAGCTCCCAGGCACTTTGTGTGTGGATGGGTTGCAGTGCAGACTGTAGAAAAACAAGAGCTAGTGAAGCTAGTTTGGATTCTGGAATCAGTCCTTTCACAGTCTCATTTAACTTTGACAGGCTGGTTTACCCTGCCAATCATATGAAGGTCTGTGCAAGAGCTGGTAGGTGTTTCTGGTGCAAACTCACTCATTTTGGTACAACTTATGTACCCCTACCACACACACACATGTCAGCTTCTGAGACTCTGGCTCCACAAGGTGTAATAATGCCTTAGTGCTGAGCTGTGATATGCTCTTGGAAGCATTTTAAAAATGCAACTATGCCTTTTTTTTTTTTTAATTTAGAAGATTCAACAGGGTTGTTAAAGGCTTTTTTCAAGCTTAAGGAAAATTTCTAAACTGGATAATTTCCTGTCAGACAGATCAGGACTGAGTATTTGAAACATTTGAAAAATAGTTTCCAAGGACATTAAAAAAAAATCCCTATCATTGTCTTCACTCAATTGTCTTCAAATCAGTTGCCACCTCAGCATTGGAATTTGCCCTTATCTCTTCTCTTGTCTTTAAGAACCAGAGAACTGATGACAAGGGTTTCCAGAAAGGTGACAATTCTTCATAAACATCTGAGCAAAACAGTATCTCAGCACAGGAAATTTAACATGCTGTCTCTGCTGCACGTTTTATCACTTTTGAATCAGCAGGCAAAAAGAGACCAATTCTATCTAGCATGCTCAAAGTGCTAATAAAAATGAAGGGAAAAAAGTAGGTAAAAGTAGTTGATGGAGAAACATTAAATGAAATTTGTGATTGTGTGATGCCTCCCAAATTATACCAACACAGTAGGGGATTTTATTACTCCAAATGATTGCTGTTTTGAAGGGAAAGGCTGCTGTTTGGGAGTCCTAAGGTGTATAGCAGATGGTACTGAACTGAAGCTGTAGATGATATTCACAGCAGAAACAAAAAAGCCTTAAGATGGAATTGACAGGTTGTACAAATGTGAAAATGCATCCCAGTATCTCAGTATTACGTGAAGCATTATGAAAAAGCTAGATTAGAATGGCATGTTGATGTGCGTTCATTAACTGGTGTTTCATTTATTTTGAGCCCATCTGGAATATATCTTCTAATAAGTAAAACAGTGTGATTGTTGTGTTTAATAATTATCGGACTCACTATTCTTATTTTCTTTCCACCCTACTTATGAGGTGTGAACAGACACTTTGTGGATATTAAAATTAATGATTTTGTTTGGGTGATTTTAATTTTGTTTTGGTGTGATTGCTATGAATTAAAGAAAAAATACAGGTAAATAATTTTTTTAGTTTTTAGTTTATCTATGTTTGTTTTGAACTCTAGCAACTAAAAATATAGTATAGGGAATAAACAACAGCCAGATTATGTCCAGCAATGCTACAGTTGTGCAAAGCAAGTTGTCTGACAGCTATATATTCAACATTCTGATCTCTTTTGAATGTACCAGGATAGCCTGAAACTTAGCTTCCATAGGCTTTCCCTCATGAGATGCTTCTATAATACTCTGTTAATTCACTTTAAAAGTAATAATACAAAGATAATTTTTTTACATAAAAGTGCTTGATTTGTAATAAACAGCTTTGAAAGAATTTGCTTTACCTAGTTTCAGCAGTTTCAGGAACAAAGCTGTTGTCTATGAGGACCTAGACTTATGGACATCCTAGAACTGAAAAACAGAATGTTATACTTTCAGGACCCACAAATGGACTCTGCAGCTCTGAAGCCAAGGAAGTTGGTCAGCTTCCAACAGGTGTGCTAGGAATTAGCAGTATCAGTTAGCCATACCTTTTAACAACTTAAAGGAGTATTATTTAATTTCTGTCCTTCCCTCCCTCCCCCCTGCCCCTTAGAACTCCCATATTATAATTGGCGAGGTTCTCCACTGATGAAAATATAGTACAATATGAGTTATAGTATAATATATGAGTTTTGGTACTTCTTAAATGAGATTCATGACTGTCAAAATGTCTTCAGAGAAAAATTCTGGATAAAACTCTTTATGCTCTTCTGATGACGGGTAAAATTTATCTTTTATCTATGTGTTTTAGAGTTGTCAAAAATTCCCACCACTAGCCACTAGACTCTAGGGCACTATATGGGTTAAGAAATTTTGCAGAAAGTATTTTAAGATGCTACTGAAATTGAAAGTCAATCTAGAAATCTTTTTATAGGTCATGTAAATATTTATGAGATGAGTATGAAGATCATCCTGTGTGCACCAGCAGAGTGCAGATGTTCACTGAAAGATTCAGTTTATATATTAGATTTTCCACCACCAGTGAAATTTTTCAGGAAATGAGAAGATTACAGACTTTATTTTCACTCTAGATAATACCTTTTAAATTATTGTAGGTAGAAACACGAAATTGTCTCCTACAATACACGCACCACTCTGCCTCGTTGAAGAGGAAGATGTCTAGATCTCAAGTTTCTTTATTTTTCTTAATGTGTCCTCCCCTTCCTCCCCGCCCAGAAAACCCAAAAAACAAAACCAAGAAGTAGGCTAAGTGACCTATGTTTGTTTCCTGGGGCAGGCTGAGTTTGTTGGGAACCTTGTGCTGAGTAGGAAGACAATCAGCCACCACTCCTCCACACAGCACAAGTACCATATGGTGCCTTCACAGCTGAGAGAGCAGGTCCCTCCAGGCCTGAAGGAATGAGAAGAAATAAATTTTCTTAAGGATTCAGAGGAGCTTTGCAAGCTTGGAAGTCCAGGCAAAATGTTCTAGTCCTTGGGGCACAAGCCACAGTATGCTGCAGAGGACCACAGCTGGAGTGTTTTTCTCTAAGTTGACAAATATTATGTTGGAGAGAAGAGGCAAAGGAGAAGAAGCACCCTCATGGTGGGCTTCAGAAAGGATACCCAGGCATCCTGTGGGCAACCTCCAAGCTCTGAACTGGATTAACAGCTTCCAGAGCTACCCAACACTCCTCCAGATCCTGCAGTCCTGTGTCCATCACAGCTGAAGCTCTTTGCCGTGGTGATATTTGCACAGCAGCATGCACTTGTGGCTGTGCAATGGTGCACCAGAGGCTGTCATCTGCTGGGCTGGCAGGGCACCTGAGCCACCAGGAGCAAGGGAGCAGCCCACATGTGTCCCTGGCTCGGTTACCTCCTGAGGAGGGTCTCACTCCCACTCCAGCATCCTTCAGCTGTGCTGCAAGACCTAGTGCCAGTGAGCTCCCCAACATCTCCTCCATGGCCAGTGGAGGGGGTCTAAGTTAGTTGCACTCAACCAGAAGACCCCCTTTGCTGTGATTGCCATCCCTGCAGAGCACAAAGAGACTCAGAAGGAAGCAGGGGAGGCTGTGCTTCGTCCCTCCACTTCCAGCCAGGGCAGTGAAAGCTCCGCTGTGGGCCAGAGGAGGACAAATAGCCCCCACACCTCTCCAGCTAATAAGAGGCTGACATGGCATCAGTCACCTCGGAGGGTGTCCTGGGGCTGACCAGACCAGGACTGATCCATCAGCTGGGGAAGGCACCAGCCCTTGCCCTGGAACCCCGGGGAAGAGTTCCCAGCCTTCCAGATCAAACTATTCCAATAAAATAAATGCAATGTGGTGCTGCTACCCTCATGTTTTTTTGCTTTTCTTGATGGATAAGGGGGGATATTGGGGAAAGTGGAGGGGCCCTTCTCTATGTGCCAGGCTGTTCCAGACTCTCTTTCGGTTCCCTCTGAAGGCTAGAGCAGGCCTTCTCCAGGCCCATTGCTGTAGCCAGCCCCAGGGCTGGTATTTCCAGCAGTCTCCAGGTCCAGATTGTGCCCCACAGCCCATCACCCCAGGCCACTCATGAGCTCTTCAGTGCCAGCCCCTGTCCCCACATCCTCTTCTCTGCTCTCCTGCCAGCCTGTGCTGCCCGGTGCAGCCTCACTAGGGCCACGACCAACCCTGCCCTGCCTGGAGTCATGCCTTGGTGCTGCTCTCTGTGTCACCCAGGGTCACACCCCACCAAGGCAGGAGCCCCCAGAAGTTAATGAAGGAGAAATTTGAAGTCCTGCCCCTGGGGAAGGTCACAGCCAGGCACCAGCATGTGCATCAGGCTGCCTGGCTGGTAAGCAGCCAGGAAAAGACCCCCATACTGCTGCCCTCATGTTATGATCCAATTATAAGAATTGCCCGTGCCTGAGTTAAGATGCAAATAAGACCATATGTTGATGTCCAGATGCCTGTCAATCCTTTAAAAGAAGCATCTGGACAATGCTCTTCATAAGGGACCTTAACTTCTGGTCTGCCCTGAAGTGGTCAGGCAGTTGGACTAGATGATCACTGTAGATCTCTGTAATGGAACTATTCTATTCTATTCTATTCTATTCTATTCTATTCTATTCTATTCTATTCTATTCTATTCTATTCTATTCTATTCTATTCTATTCTATTCTATTCTATTCTATTCTAGTTTGATTTAAAATAGGATAAAACCCAGGAAGGTTTTACAGGAATTTTTGGAAGGGTGTTCAGTCAGGAAGTTTACAGGCATCTTGAATTTCCATTGAGGTTTTATAAAACCCCACCAAACCCAAGCATTTGCATCCAGTGATTTCTGTGAACATGTATATGAGAGATGGTATACACAAGCACACTTCTATATGTGGCTACATGCAATTTCCTTTTGCCTGTGTATGCTATTTATGTATTTACATATAAACCTGCATGCACAACCATGTATTTACTTTTACAATTGAGATCTATTCAAGCTTTGAGGTTTTTGACTGTGACTGAAAGGCATATAGCTTATATAGTAAATAAATTTCTGATTTAATATTTCACAAAAGCTTGTAAGTGGCTAAAGCTCTAGCTTATCCAGCTGCTCAACCTGATGTATTATATTCCATATAAAAAAAATCAAAGCTGTCATATCCAATTTAGAAAAGGCTGGCAAGAGTAACATTCCTACTTACAGCTCCATAAAGTGGAGCAGACTAAATCTTCATAATACCAAACTCTTCTGACTAGCTTTGTGTACTGAGGCTTTGCTGGCTAATTAAATTGCAGTTGGCACAATTGATAATGAAACGTTGAACTCAAAAGTAATTGAGAGCAAGAGTGGAGAAACTGGCTGGGAAGGGGCATTTTCATTCTTTTCCCCTGTCTCTGTCACTGTGAAGTTTGCAAAAATATTTCATTGGCAAATTTGATGGAGAAAAACCTGTCATTTACCTTCTCAGGACATGATACAAAGCCACCAGGGATTCTCCCTGTACATAGTTACTATGCATCTAATTGGGTGACCCAAAGTTAAACAGTAATGGTCTGAAATAACTGTCTAGAGCAAATGTCAAGCTGATTCACAAGTGGGTTCTGTCTGCTGCAGTTGTTTCTGTTCTGAATCTCAGCCTTTTTGTCCTGCATGTTAAAAATATGTGGTGGAAAAGACAGTCTCTCGCCTAAAGAACTTGGAATTGAGTTTCTGTCAGTAACAAGCATTAGCTGTAAGCAAAATGTACCCATTAAATTAAGCTGGATTTATTACACTGTTTCATCACAGAAATAGCTCAGTGCAGCTGAGTCACAAGTGCCATTCTTTTAACATCCTAACTGGCATTGAAATCAATGTCGGGAGGGTACAGAATCCTCTTTCTTACCCTGCTGTAGGGTAACTAAACTCCTTTGTGCAAAACTAAATAAAATGGATTGGCTAGGGCCTTCTTTTTTTTTTTTTTTTCTTCTTTTTTTTTTAATTTCCAGGATTGTACAGTAGTCTTTGAACTGGGATGGTACCTTTGCAAACACTGGGTTCAAATGCTTATTGCTAAGTAGACAGTGTTGCGATTAACATTCTAGATTGTGTTCCTAATGCTAAAATTTGTGTAGAAAGGAGAAAAGCCACTTCATTTTGAAGTATATCACAAAATCATGTATTGTGACTTTTGTTAAAGCAAACACATGCTTTTGTGCATTAACCTAATGCAAACACAGATGTGTGTTTGCAGCTTGAAGTATACCTGCTGTCTTGAGAAATGTTGTTAGGAAGGGTTTGTCAGTCTCCAAGGATTTACTCTTCCCTAATAAAACAGAAGGTCTTCTAGTAATGTAGCAGAGCAGATCTTCTGGACTTGTGGAATCTATCTCCTCAAATCAAATATTTGTGTGTTTGGACAAGATTTTTAGGCTTACGTTTCTGAATGCAAGGGAGCAACCATTGCTGGAAGGTCCTCTGTGGGTCTCAATTATAACCTTCTAGAGCGATATTTTTGAAACTATCTTCTTCAGGACTTAGGGACTTAGTGACTCCACGACTGGAGTTGACTTGTTTGCATTAGATTTTATTTTCTTTGTTTGGTTTTTTGTTTAGTTTAGTTTAGTTTTGGTGGTGCTTTTTCCCCTGAATTTATTACAAATTTGTTTATGACACTATGAGTGGCTCTATCCTGAGTTTGAATGCATTACCTTTCAGCTAAAATGTTAGTTTGGGCTTTGATATACTGTGTTACATAGATCTCTGTTCCAGGAACCAGAATGATAACAACCCATTCAAGTTCTTTGAATTTCTTTTACCTAATAAGTCTCATATTACCTATCCCAGGTATGATTTCTCCGGTTCATTTTTAAACTGTTTGAAGCCTTCCTGGGCTGCAGGTAGTCATCAATATATCATCTGCTTCAGGAACCATCAAAATCTTTAAATCTGTAAAATTTAAAAAATAGCAGCTGCTTTTTAGATACCAAGAGCTACATCCTTTGTGGGAGGGGGCACAAATAACACAAGAGTCTTCTAACCCACAGGCTTGGAGTTGTGGATGACACAGCTGGTTTTCAGCAGATATTGTGTTTTGGTTAATGTCTTTTTGCTGGTCAGGCAAGTAACTTAATTGAACATGTTCCTTCCAGTAAAAGGAAGGAACATATGAAGAGATCTTTTCTGAGAGGATTAGTTAAGATATAAATATAAAATATATAAAAATGAAGTAATTCTTCCTTCTTTCTTTTATTTTTAATTTCATTTTTTATTATTTTTATATTTGAAGCGGGAGTGTTATGTCTGCCTTTTGCAACTGGATGGACAGTATGACAAATCTTATTGTTAGGATGGTAGAAGGAGAAATATATTTTGGAGAGGATTTTAAAGGTATTGTGTTACATTCTTACATCTATTTTAAGTCAATTAAAAAAAAAAATTCATGTCATATCTTACATAAGGGAAAAAAATCGCATCCCATGATTTTAAAGACTATAAGGCCTATTGATATTTGTGGGTTTGGTGAGATATTTGGCTCTTGGGTATAAATGTTTTTTCTTTCTGATTTAGTATGCCTAAAACTCCTGCAAAAATATGTTTTAAAACACTTCTGTCCAAAAGACTTTAAAGAAAATTTGGTTTTGTCCTCTTATTTTAGGATAAATTTTTGCTTATATGTGTGGTTTCTACTTCATAGTGATTTTTCTGCTGTTTCTGTGATACTGTAGCAAATTATCTTTGCTTCTGTCTCTAATTATCCTGAAGTCTAAACCCTTTTGCAAATTAATATTCTGTCTGCAGTCACTAGTGTTGTGAGGTATGGTACATCATGCACAAATGTTATATTTTAATTGTGAATTTGGTCTGCATTATTGTCTGCTTTTGTAAATTGTCATTATCTACTACCAGCTTTGTTCCCCATACTAATTTGTAAGTTGACACTTGCAATTCATATGTATGTCAATGTGTGATGGTATGCCTGTATATATTGCCTAATGTCCATGTTGACAGAATGCTTTGCTTGGAAACAGTAGTATTCACACTTAACTTTTTTCTGCTTGTTAAGTTTTCTTCCCTCTGTAATTGTTGGATGCCTTCCAGCTTATTGTAAATTCTTCAAAAGCTTTTTTGCTGGATGCTGTTAGTTGACTGAACAGTAAGAACTGGATACTTGTTTAATACAGATAGCTTTTCCCTGAACCACTCTGGGAATTTAGAAAGGATCCAATTTATATGTTGCTCTGGGAAAGCCTTATTTGTATTTACAGTATAATTTGCAAAACCATGCCATCAGTTAAATTCATGTTCTTTTTATGCCTTTCTGCAAGTTTCTTGCAACTATATTTCTGCTGGAATAATTTTTAAAGACACAAAAAGAAAAAAGAAAAGAAAATCCCTGAATTCTTTACAAGTATTTTTTTTGGTTTTTTTTCTTTTATTTTCTAACATAGGAGATCTATTGTAAAGAATAATCTTTGAAAGTTAGTGTTAGTTTCTTGACTCAACAGAAAATAATAATCCTGTTTGCAAGCAGACTTGCTCTAGGGTGGCTTTTATCTTGTATTAAATGGTTGATTTGTGTTAGAATTGTTTGCCATGAAAAACTAGGGTATTACTTTTTCAAATGTTACTGATGTTTGTTTCTGGCATTTGCTGTGATGTACTGAACCACTTGCTTTCCCTTATTAAAAAAAACTTGTTTTAGGAGGTCTAATATATTGTTATTAATCCAATCACTTTTCAAGTCAAAGATTTGAAATATTGCTAGATTACATAAATTTAAAAAAGCTTTGCATAGCTGGATTGAAGGAACATTAGTACTACTGGCAGTTATTAACAAAACTTTTCCAGAACACAGCCTAAGCAAAAAACCCCATGTGATCAGACACCTGGTAACTTCATACTTCTATTGGCATTTCTGTGAGAGGCATAGAACTCGCTGTCACCTTTATCAACAGAAATAAACCCATATCTTTCTCCTGCAGATATCTTAATTTTACTCAGTTACTAAATTAGATTCAATATCTACAAAATTTATTGCATTTTAATCTATTAAAGATAATGAACACTGTACTTTAATGTAAATAGAAGGTTAGGCAGTAGAAACTATCTTTATATATATTTTTTGTTATTGCAAATTGACTACTTTAGATGTACTCTGACATAGGTATTCTATCTTGTTGAGGTGGAAAATGCTGTCTAAGAATGTCTGATCCTCATGCCACTAAATTCTCAACCCCCAAATCATTATTATTCCCCGAATGATAACAATTTAATGAGTGCCCCCAGGAAATACCTCAAATTACACAAATATTATTTTTTTAATATTAAAATCTCAGATGAATCTGGGAAGAGCATATTTTGGTATAGAAATGTAGGTTTTGAAATTATACAGAAACTGGTTTAGAGAAAACAATTCCTTTGTTTTTAATTTTCATATTGTGTAGAAAAACTTGATCTTATCAGTCAGTATCTGCTGCACTCCGACCAGCAGCTAAGCTGGTCATTCACTCACTTTCCCTCAGAGGGATGGGGAAGAGAGTCAGAAGAGCAGCAAAAGCTGCAAGCAAGCAAAGCAAACCAAGAAATTCTTTCACCACTTCTCACAGGCAGGCAGGTCTTCAGTCATCTCAAGGAAAGCAAGCCTGCACCATGCATAACAGCCACCTGGGAAGGCAAATGCCATTATTCTGAATGTCCATAGCTCTAAGTGTCTTCCATTCCTTCTTCTTTCTATGGCTTTTTATTACTGAGCTGGTCCTCTTGTGGTATGGAATATCCACTTGGTAAATGGGAGTGAGCAGTAGCAAACGTGTCGCCTGCCTGCCCCAACTTCTTGCTCAAGTCAGCTTGCTGGGATGGGGAGCGGAAAAGGCCTTGACCCTGTGTCAGTGCAGCTCAGCAGGAATGAAATCTGCCTTGTATTGTCAACAATCTGCGCTGCACAAACCCAAAATGTAGCACCATAACAGCGGCTCTGGGAAATTTTATCTCTCTTCCATTCAAGACCAGCACAGAGATAAAAGCTCTTCACTGCCATCCTTCAGTCCCTTAGTGTCTTCTCATTCAGAACATTTAAGCAAATTACGTTTTAATTGCTGTTGATTTATAAATCACCTAATGATCATCTCCATGTGGTAGAGCAGGAGAGGACAGTGCACAGCATATTTTTAGTACTTTGGTGAAAGAAAAATTTGGTTTTTCCACTTCTGTCAGAGATCAAAAACTTTATTGCCAATCTGAAATTGTAATTCTCTTTTGTTTGCTTTAGGGTGCTCTGCAAGGACAGTCAGCCAGTGCTTCCTGCATTTTGTAATTTTTTAGCAGGAAACCCTCAAATATTACAGTTGCATTTTTACTTCAATTATGAATTTTGAGGGTTTTCCACTTAGGATTTTCTAGAACAACTCTGTCCATATCTCTTATTATAGATTAACAGGCTATACCTATTTAATTTTTTGTGCCCCTAGTGGTTTTTATTTTTCTTCTGTTTTGATTTCTGAGGTATTTTTATGATGAACTGATATTTCTCAGAACCTTTGACATCTGCCTTCTCCCTCTTCTACACCTCTCCTTTCTTACAGATGGAGATGATCTCCTCCCCACTTACACCACCCAGCTGCTGCCCTCCAAACCAAGCCCAAGGAACACCGATTCACCTGTGGAAAACCACCTCTCAGTAACAAATGCCCTCTTCCTTGCTGTCTGAAGACAGGTACAGAGAAAAGATGCAAGGATACCCAGCCACCCATCCATCCAACAAACCTGCTGTCTGCCTCTCAGGCCATGTTAAGAGAGGGTAATAGCCATACCATGGTGGAGGACTAAGAAAAGTACTCTAAGCTTTACTTTATGCTCTGGCCTTCATCCCAGTCAAAAATACCTGAGGGTTTTCAAAATGCTGTCATTTTTCTCTGGTGCATGCCTGTGGTTCAACACTAAGGGAAGAATAGATTTTAGGTGTATTTTTTTAATTCGTTTTGTATCACAGTATGAAGGAATAAAAATAATCCATCTAAATTTTCAGTTGCTTGCTCCATCAGAGCTTGCATGGTAGCAACTTTTAGAACAACAGGTTTGATTTCACCAACAATGTCCCAGATCATCAAACAAGAAAATAGTGCTATCTCTTGCAGAAAATGTTATGAAACTTATATGGTAACAACTCAATCCTTCTTTTGTATGTATTCTCAAAACAATAGAGATGAAGACTGGGATTTTGAAGAGTACTTGACACTGGCAAAATTCTGCTGCTGTTCAGGTAAATGGCAGATTTGACACTATCTTCCACAGAAGGACCAGGAGGCAGCTGACAGTTTTTGTGGTGAAAAATTGGTTTATTTTTCTTTTTATTTGAGGAGAAGAAATGAAATACATGTATTCAAATAGAAACAATTTTTGTGAGTACTACCAGTAGTGCATTTGGAGAAAAGTATATTGTTGACAACAGTGGCAAAGTTCTAGGCAGCACAGTCTGGGGATATTTTAGCTGCCTCTAAATGTGCTCACTTGACCCTTACAGAGCTGTACAGCACTTTATGAGGCACTCAATGAGATATCAGAGGATATGGTGCATCATCTCAGCAATTTGTCATTTCTTTACTGTGGGCCAGAATTAGTCAATTGGCCGAATATCACACTCTACTGTGTTTTGTAAGGAAGCATCCTCAATACCCGTGTGGATGCCCATCTTCTTGGGGAAACCTGCAGAATTAAAAAGCAACCTTTCCAGCAGAGTAGGATAGGTTGTTTCCTGAGGCTTTGCTTTGTAATGTTGCACTTCATATATACATATATTGGACACACACACAGGTTTCTGAATACAAATGCTTAGAAAGAGTTTCGAAAACCATGTTTTCCAGTACTCAGCCATTATCAAGAAAAAGGAACAATTTAATAAAATACGTGGTAAAATAATTTCTAACTTTTTATCTGTTTCCTCTGTAAAGAATGATGCTGTCTTTCCCTCTTGAATAATATTCTCTTGCCAATAATCTGCAACCCCTCAATTAATAAAGATATGTGGAGAAGGATGGAAATGCACCTTGGGAACAACTAAACCTTTTGACTAACAAATGCTGCTAAACTCATCTAAAGTGCTGCTAGCTGAACTTAACCTGTCTGGGAGATTACTCATGGATCAAGGCAATGAGCAACTTCTGAGCAGTTTGGGTGGGTGAGTTGCTGCCATAATGTAAAGTTCTGCACAAAAATACCATTTGGTGTGCTTAGATTAATACTATAGCCTTGTTTTCATGTCAGAGTAGTAACCCATTTTTCCATGTGCTCTGGAAATGATGTTATTATGGTTGCAAACTTGAAAGGAATCCTGAGAGAAGTTCAGATTTTTGTTTGCAGTATCGCTTTTCTTGGGATAGTACACAACTCAGTAAACAAAATTCCTAGAAGCAGAATAGAAAAGCAAAATATTTTCTGAACTCCTTAATTTTTTTCCCAGGAAAAGGTCTAGAGGGTACCTTTTTGACATTAGAATACAAATCCATTCTGTTCTTCACGGTTTTCCAGATTAAAAAATGCAGTCATAGGCTAGCTGAGAACTTAAATTTTTTTGAAAAAAATGCAGATTCATTAAAGTTATTTGCATTAATTTTGTCTTTAAGTCTGTACAAATGAATGGATACAGGGTCAAAATTGTGCTATACAAAAACAGAATGCTCTTGCTGTGTTTTGATCTTCAGCAAAACAACACTTGAATATTATATTTTATAAAAAAATAAAATATATATATTTTCTAAAAAATTGTATGGAATTCTAGGAATTTTTCTTTTATTATTAAAGTGGCATAAAGACCCATCTATTCCAGGCAAATAAATCCACCTGAGAGGTCTGTTTTCCAGTGCCATATGTGTCTAAATTTTGTGGTTTTAAAATGAGTTTTGTGTCTCTAGCTTTAATCAAAAATGATTGAATCAAGAGATTTTTTGATCAAGTAATTTTTTCAATCAAGTAATGGTCAATATGTATTTATTTTAAAATATCTGATGGAAAAAAATATTCTGAGTGTGACTTTCTGAACAATCTGAAAGGTTACTTCCCTCTTAATGAAATCCATGCTCACTGAAAGTTTTCAAGAGATAAAAGTTTTCAAGAGATAAAAGTCCTGCATATGTGGGACTGTGACTTTATAAAAATAATTCTCAATATTTACTATGGATTAATCAAATATTTTTTGCCATCTTATGATATGTAAATCTATCGGTTTCTGTAAAAGATGTCAAATTGTATTAGCTTGTCCAACCAGATGGTTCTTAAGCCATGTTTTAAAGTTTCTTTGTGAGGATAAGTCCCACCATAAAATAACAAAAAGAAGGATTTTTTTTTAACTTTTACCAGAACAATTAAAACACAAATGTTGCAGATTATAGAAAATAATTTTTCTATGAAGTACTGGTAATTTTTTTAATCTATTGCCTCTTTGAACACAATTAGTCACTGAAAATGTATCTTCAAAATCAGTTTTAGTTGTGTAGCATGCACACATATATTTCAAAACCTCAAAACACAACTTATAGGAGTTGTTAATGAGTAGTTACATTCAAATAGATTTTTTTTTAGAATTATGGTATCTTAGGAGAGACAAGAGAGCTACAATTCTGAAGTACTAAGCTTGGACATACATCTAAGGTCTAATTTTATCCTTAAAAATAACTGTCTGTTACAGTTGTATGCAGTTCCACTGCAGTTACAGTGCAGCTCTGAATGTGAAAAATGGTTTGCTGACCATCTCAAGAATAGTTGTAATTCTGTTAGTGTGGTATAAATCAGGGTTGTAAAATATTCAAAACTCTACTTTTAAAATTTTTTTTATATTTTAGTCAAAGAGTGTCTTTTATGTGACAATTGTTTGAACCTCATTGACTTTTAAAATGGCAGAGAAAGGCATATTTATTTGGGTTTCAGCATCTTCCCCTTCACCTTTCCCTTTCTCTCTTCCTTCCTGTTTCCCTTTCCCTTCCCACATCTAACATGAAATTTTGTCAATAAACATTTGTTGCTGTGATAGAAAACCTAATTAACATATAATACTGTAGTAGTTCTGTGTTCATTTCTACTTTTGTGCTATATGCAGCTCTTGGGAATGTAGCTCTTTGTGCTATATGTAGCTCTTGAGAAACATTAGAGAAAAATTTTATACCTTACTGCAATCTTATAGATCCTAATTAACAAGTGCTGTCAAAAATTGAGACAAGCAGCAGATTCAACATGTTATATTTTCTGTTATCATTAAAATGATGTATACATATTTGACATGTTTTCAGGAATGCTAGGAATGTATAATTTGTGCTCAATACCTGACCTGTGCATTTAAATATCTTATCAGTATTTATACAAAATACAGGATTACTTTTGTTCTGTAGAAATTTTACTTTGTTTAGATAAATTAAATATTGAATGTGGATAAGTTTTTGTTCTATGAAAGACTAAAGAAGTAGAAGCTGTTTTGCAATACATGCTGTCCCATTGGAAGGCATGATATGACATAAATTTTGGTTTAAACTGTTCCTTTACCTGAAAAGTATGCAGAGCCAGAGATATATGAGATTTTTTTTTGTCAACAGCTGAATAAGCATAGTCATGAAGAGACTGTTTGTTATTGTTAGCTGCTGTTTCTAAATGCCTCATGTCAGTGCAAATGTGTTGAGGGCTTTTTTTACATATTGAAATGGTAATTTTTTGTCACCTTACCACAGAGACATCCAGCTACTGCACATCTAGTGCTTTTCTTCTTTATGAGAAGATGAATGAAGGCCTATTAAGAGAAAGGACCTTTGATGGAGAACTATAAGCACTAGAAGAACAATCCAGTGAACTCATGTTTGATGGCATAATTACGCATATGATCTGAGATCTTGGGGAGAATTTTGCTGCTAAATACAGCAAAGGGGATTTTGTGAAAACACTGAGTAATTTTTAGTTATATATTGGAAAGCTGCTTTGTCTACCCAGTCTCCTTAACTGAGAAGACTTGAGATGAAAAAAATGTGTGAAAAGACAGTTCTTCAGGGGCAATTGTTTCAGCATCTGCTCTTCTGTGTCTGTGTTTGTCTATTTTTTAGGAAAAACTTTTATAAATTATAAATTGGGATTCCTGTAGATACTCTGGACTGTTTGTACTCCTAAACTGAACACTAAGAGGGTTTCTGTGAAAGGTGATTCCAAAAACAGCAACAGGTGGAGCTGGGAGAACAGAAGGGTCAAAATGATGTGTCTGACCAGTCAACAAAGATAAGCAACCTTGGTCTGACCACCAACACGCAGGCATGTTTGTAGGACTGAGAGATGTGACCTGGGAATTTAATAATATGTGGGAAAATTGGTTTTGCAAAGTAATATGTTCATTCTCTTCTGCAGCATACTTCCTTTCTGCATTATAGCCCCTTTAACTCTGTCATTCAACAGGGAAGTGGTACATTAAATAGTCTGTGGTGCATTCTCACACTGTGAGACATCCTGTGTTTGGTGGTTGTAGCTTTACCCACTGTTATTTATATAATTTATTAAGAAACCCTCTAAATTGACTAATCTTTGTTACTGCAAGCTAGTGTTTGGCAAAAGGCCTACATTTATGGCACGGGTTGTTTGTGATGCTCAAATTAATGTATAATCCCTTTTCATTCATTTCACTAACACTTAAATTCTTGGCCTTTGCAACCTGCTGAGTCATTAGTATGCAACAGCTCATTACAGGTCATGCTTTAAAAGTATTTTTTAATGACTTTGTGAACCATTGATTTCAATATAGGAGCATAATGTGTGTTATCAGAGTGTTACTCCATGTAGGCTGACATTGTATTTAACTTTCACCTGACCTGAATAAGGCTGTTCCTGGAGTTCCTCAGCACCTTTTTGAGATGAATTCAAATCTCATGGGTTTCCAGCCCCCTCAACACATGGTATCTCATATAAGCTGTGAGGAAAATACATGGTTAATTTTCTAGCATTTAAAACTTTGATATCTTTTTCCTTTCTTTCCTCTTATTTGATGCATGACAAAATATTTCATCTCACAAGCAAGGGGCTGTATATTTTTAAAATCTTTTACAAAATTTAGACCATTCATCATCCTGAAATCTGAATATTTTGTTCAGATATATTTTGTTCACCTGTCTTTTTTTATGCTAAGGTCTGCAAATATATACAAAAGATCCAAGGGTGGCTTTGACCCACCTCTAAAGCAGGACAACTGAGTTCATTGTTAACAGATTCTTTGGGATGGGTTAAAACAAATGACTCTAATTAAATCATATTAAAATGAATTTTATTTGAGAAAGTGCTTTGAAATCTAACTGGATGAAACTGTAAGGATTAGAAAAGGGGTCTATAGCCATTCCGGAGTTATGATCATCCTATGAGATGAAAATTGCAAAGGAAAAAGGAGAAATAGAGAGATATGAAAAGAGATTAGATAGATGGATGGATAGATGGATGGATGGATGGATGGATGGATAGATAGATAGATAGATAGATAGATAGATAGATAGATAGATAGATAGATAGATAGATAGATAGATAATCACTACCCATGGTTCCAGTGATACATGTGTGATCATGGCCTGTAGTCAAGATGCAAAGTCCTGCACTATCAGGGGTAGGGGCTCGTGGATACATGGAAAATTGATTTTCCTGGTTCTTCCAGAAATTTCCCAGTACATTCTCTTTAAGGAGTTTTGGACAAGCTCAGTCTTCTCTCTGGAAGATTCCAGAATTTTGTTGACATCAAGAGCGCAGGTGAGAGTGTGTGTGTGTGTGTGTGTGTGTGTGTGTGTGTCCAGACCTGCCTGGACAAAGTTTCTACACAAAGTTTCTGAGTAAATTTTCTGAGTTCTGCAGTTGTACAATGGTGGGTCATGGGGTGGGAAAGAGAGATCAGCACAAACCTCCCCCTTGCCCTTTCTCTCCAGTTTAAGATGGTTCTCCTTTAGTTTGAAAACTAAAGCTTGATTAAGACAAATTTTAGCCCCAGCATCCAAGTGGTTTGCTACAGAATGTTTGAGAGATGTTTCTTTAAATGTTAGTCTTTATGTTTGTCTTTAACCCCTTCAGTGTGCATATGAATCTCTGGTAACAATAGTTTCTGGCAGAGCAATGAGCTTTGTGATACAACTGAAGTCACATGTGAAAAACACTTCAGCCTTATTTCTGATTGGTTAAGAAAAGTAATATTTAAGCTGATTCTGTCCAGGTTAAACTTAAAGACTAATGGTGATCTCCAGTTTCTCTTGCATCACTGCTGAGATGCTGGAGAAGCCACTCAGGCAACTTGCTTTGTTTTAATATAGCCAGGGAGCTTATGTCAGTCATTTGTCAAATCTAACTTTAAAAAGAGAGAAAGAAAATACAATAGAGAATCTTTTAGTATTACTATTTTTTTTGAGGAGAAAAATCATTGCAAACTTTTTAATGCTTTAAGATGCTCAAAATTAAAATTTAGGACCCAATGCATTCAAGTTGTCAAAGTGTGTGTGTAAAGAAACAGAGAAGTTGGTTATGCAGCGTGAATTTCTGAATGCAAAAAAAACCTCTATTCAGCACACAAATGAAATCCTTCACCCATG
Organism: Emberiza elegans; assembly: GCA_024865655.1. NCBI lineage: Eukaryota > Metazoa > Chordata > Aves > Passeriformes > Fringillidae > Emberiza > Emberiza elegans. The sequence goes on from JALJVW010001283.1 coordinate 25,664,747, forward strand.
AGGCCAGAATAGGAAAGATATCCACAAATATATCAAAGGGGAGAAGAGGTGTTAAAGTGAAGTTTAAAAATATAGTGATAATGAGAGACAGTCATTTTCTGAGATGGTACTGATTCTTATCACAACAGGTCAGGGGTTATGTGCAGTCAGAAAACCCAGATTGTAGCTGGAAGCCATGAGAAGGTAATTGAAAATTGCATCCTGAATTGAGAAGGGGAAGTCTGCCTTTGTGCATGCAGAAATTTGCTGACATGCAAGTGGGAAATCAAGACAGCCATTTTCAACACAGCTGGTTTTAGAAACTGCAAGTTTTGTAACTGAAAGATAGGTAAAAATTACTTTTTTAGTCAAGGACTGAGTAATTGTATTCGTACATCCTGAAGCAAAAGAGATAGTAAGTAGGGCTATAAATAAACTCTTCCCTTTTTTGTGTGGTTATGGGAATACAGTGATGTGTGGGTTGTAAGTTAATGGGAAGACTGTGTACGGCTTTAGATACTGGGAATTTAAAGGACAATTGCCACTCTTGCCTGAAGAAAAAGTGCTCTAGGAGATTCATCTGAGAGATAGGAACAGACCATGGCCTTAATGCTCTTAGTGGCAACATTTTACTTTTTTAAAAATGGCTTCAGATATATCTCTTATACACAAAAACCCATTGTAAAATCTGGTACAAAGCAATGCAAAGTAGAATTGGATTGAATTTGATACCAGCTGGGGCTCGATGTGGGAATATGATGTACTTCCTTGAGATTAATGAAAGAGAATATTTGTCTCTTTAGAGAGATAATGAGTAATCATCTATTCAATTTGCAAGGCTGCAGTTATCCCTACTACTTTTACTTCTCATAAAGGCTGAGTCCTTTTCAGCTCAGCCTGATCAATTAATCCAGTCAAAACATTCCAGTGTAAGTGGTGACTAATTGGGCTACTGGACAATTGGATAGAAATGGTGAACCGTTTTGGCATTGTTTAACTTCATATAAACTGTGCTCATAAAATTTGGAAGAGGGTGAATCTAAGGTAAACATAATAATGACTGTAGACAGAGTGGATTTTTTCTCCATTATCATCTGGGATAATAGTTTTAAAAACCAGTGTAACCTAAATGTCAGATAAAGCAGATTTTAATTTATCTTAGGTAAAATTGACATTTTTTTAAACTTACTTTGTGGATGTAACTAAAAACCCCAACACAAAAATAAATGCCAAAAGCAGTAATTGTGGAAATGTTTAGTTGTCCCATTTTTTGGCATGCACCTGCCCAAGTTCCTATACAGCTCAATGTCCCTAACCCATTAATTTCTCCTATTTGACTTATTTGCACTACACAAGCACAATCCTCTTTGTTGTTCAAAAATGGAGTTGTGCAGGAAAATAGACCAACATACCGTAATTTCAGCAATTAAATACTTTTCCCTGAGGTAGAAGTCACTAGCAGCTCCCAAAGAGTCCTTTGAATACCATGTCACTAAACAATTAAAAATGTTTCCAGTGTGTCTTTCAAAGCAACAGAATCCTTAATTGTTGGCATAAATCTTATATCAATTGTAAAAAGGCACACCACTTATTTGCCAAAGGCATGCTTTTCAGCCAGTTTGCAGATACTTGGAATTTAAAAATCCCTCCACCTCCCATAATCCAGTGTATTTGATAGATATTGGGACTGGAATTAATAATGGAGATGAATAATACACATTTGAAAAGGACACTGCCCCCATTTCCTTAGAATCATCTGTGTATCTTCTACTAATTTCAGAACACGTATGTGTATCCAAAACTCCCCATCTTAGAAGACTGTCCCAGTTACTGCAACATTATTGTGAGGTGACTCTTGTCCTTCTCAAATGTCTTCTGCATCTTAAAATATGGATTGTGATGGAAATAAATGGGTTTTTCTGCTTGTAGCCATTCCTTATTTTATTTACAGGCAGAATGCTGTGTTTGCAGTTTTTTTACTAGTGAATGGATTTGCAAGCTCCAGCAGAGACCACATGGTAGGTGGCTGTCTGAGACATTCTCCCATTTTATAGCCATGGGAAACTAAATCCCAAATCTTCTCATCATGAGGTGAAGGCAATATCTTAATTCAAACAATTTTGTGATTGGAAAAGAGATCCTTTTATATCCAGCTTTTTTGTTTTCTTCAATTGTTTTGGATTAAAATATCATTTTTTTTCATCTTAAACCTTCCTTTTCAGCTTTCAAGAAAGAAGAAAAAGAAATAGTGTCAAGCCTCAAACTATTTTATTCATTTTAGCTGGAGACTTGAAGAATAGTTCTGGTTACAATTTCTGACTGTTATTTCTTTTTTTGTATCTTTGTGTTTTTGAATTATTCAGTTACCTAGTAAAAGAGAAAGTTTGAGGGTTTGTAGACAAATTTGCAGTGGTTACAGATGGTAAATGAAGAACTCTTATTGCCTGTAGTGATTGCAGGAGGCTTGAATTTCTAGTAATTCAGAGAATATACAATAAGTGTGACATCCCCAAGGCAATCAAGCAGAACGGTTTTGGCTGAATGTGCTTAGAGTAACTAAAGCTGGATTAAGAAGTTGGCTAAACTTTTAAATAATTTACTTTAACAAGTGCAACATTATTCAGAAGGGCAGAATGTTATACCAGCAGCTGTTAGGTCTTGCACCTGGCAAACAGCAGTTCATGGCAGAGAAAGTGGCATTCACCTGAACAGACTTGGCTGGTCAGACACTCACTGCAATGCGTGTTTGGAGTACTTGCATCCTTAACTTGATGCCCATGGCGTAGTGTGAAAGCAGAAATGCGCATTTTGCTTTCCTTTGGAGTGGTCAGAAAAAGGCATGAATGTGCCTGTAAACCAGTATATTTTTAATGATATTCTATGGCCACTTTCCTAAATAGTCTATCTGTTCAACTAAGTGGCCTCCATGTCATTTGTTTTATGAACAAGTCCAATTAAAATGGCGTTGTTTGAAATCAGCTAAAATAAAAACCCATTTTATGTGAATTAGTTAGCCTTTCTCAATTTTTTTACACCTTTGAGTTAGTTCAACTTGCCTCCTAGGTTCCCTTAGGAAAACTACAGGAGATATCAGTTAGCTTCAGTTGTTGTTCAAAAATTAATTTTTACAATGACTAGTAAATATTAGAGATGGGAAAACAGATATGGAGAAATTTAGTGACTAATCCAATTTACCAAAAAATATGTAATGGATTGACTGATTTCAAGTTCAGAATTGGAGGCAATACTTCCTCATGTTCTCAGGGGAAGGAAAAAGAGGCTATAAATGGACCAAAAAGAGCACAGATATGCTAATCTGAATCCTGTGTTTCTTAAGGGCATGTTGTGACAGTAAATACCTATATAAAAAAATCTACTGTGCCCCAAGCCCTTACATTTTTGTGAGAATGACTGCTTTTATCACATGGGGGAAATTACATCTTGTAACAAATATGGAAATTATTAAAAAAAAGAGAAATTTGCTGAAACAGTAATCTCCAGCCATTAGCACTTCAGTTATTGCCATCAGAAAATAATTTACAGATCTTATTGCAGCTGCTCGCAGCTGCTTATCCAGAGATTGTTGTGAGACAAAGGCGGGCCAGAAGAGGTTTTTCTCACCGTGCAGCCAGAGTAATTAGTTTAAGAATAACCTTTCCCTTGTGTATGTGAAACAATTCTATCAGGTGACAGGCCTAGCTACATAGACACCACCAATAAATGCACCACCAAGTAGAGCTGGACAGTCAGCAAGGTAAGGCATTTTGTGGATGGAATTTATCACTAAAGGATACTAATCAGCGTATTAAATGATGTAGCAAGTCTTTGTAGAGTTAAAAAATTAAATATTTTGTTTCATCAATTTGATGATATACAAGAAGCTAAAGTGGATTTTTACGGCATAATAGTTTTTAGTTTTTTTTACGGCATAATATTTTGTGATAAGGATAAAAAGTTTTCATAAACCTTTTACTTCTTTCTGTGTAAAAGTGTTGTTAAAGGGAAAAAGCTCTTAAACAAGCCAAATTATCTGAGTGGAAACATTCCTGATTTTGAGAGGAGCTTTTTATTTCTATATGCATTTTATATGCATATATGAGGTTTTATGGGTTTTTTTCTCCCTTGAGAAACTGCCACTAGATGGAGCAAGTGTTGTTTAAAATAAAAGGAAAAAAAGAAAAAGAACCCCAAAACCCACAAGCTCCCAGCCCCCCCAAAAACAAAATCAAACCAACCTAAACCCCACCCCCCAAAAAAAGAAAATAAAAAGTAAAAGAAAAAAAGAGAAAAAGAAAATGAAAACATAACAGGGAAAACGCAAACCAAGGATACTGAAGCCCTGCTCTAAAACCCGAGAAGGATAAGAACACACATCATTTACAGATGCAACACCTTTGTTAATTAAAGTTATGTGCTAATCTATGGAAGTTTAATGTCATTTAAAGCTGCCTAACCAAGAAAATTCTTTCCAATTTTTTGTAAATATTTTAAGAGAAATTATGCTTAAATGAACTCTAATAGAAGAATAACCACAAAAGCAATTATTTAAAATTCCTTGTAGAATCCATTGCATATCTAAGATAATTGTGATGACATCATTAAATATTTTTAGATAATGAGAAGCAGAATGTAGTTATTAGCACATTTCTCACTGTATTAGGTAAATGTTTTATCAATTTCTTTGAACCTGGGCACAGAAATTTAGGTTGACCTTGAAACTTGAAACTTGTCTGCAGGATAAGGAATGGCGGACTCATCTCAGGGTGATGTGCGTTTTGTACTGACCTGCAGAGCTGGTCCACAGCAGGATCCCCTCTATAGCTGGTGAATACAGAGTCTGAGGAGGTAAACCTTACCCTTCTTCTTGATCAGAGGTGGGCTTAATTTGGAAGAGTCTATGTTGATTTATCTCAAACAACATCTGATCTCACCATGACATAGCAAATTATGAGATTTGCTATGCCAGATTATATTCTTCCAGCTCTCTCAAACAGATTCATTTCAGTGGGCTGTATTTAATGTGAGGAATTTGTTTCTTAAGATGTTTTCTTTACCTGGACTTAGAAGAAGATGGGGAAAAATATCAACAAAGATGCTCTGAATTAGATTAAAGCATTTTAGTGATAGAATTGTGTAATTACTTGTGGGTGGCATCCTAGTGTTTGAAAGAGAACATAATTTGCATCCTTGTGGCTGATATGTTCCATCTGAAATTGCAGTTACAGAGACTTAAAGGATAATAGGGGTTTGCAGATCATTTGACGGAATCAGACTTCAGTAACTTGACTGGTATCTCCCAATCAGCCAGTGAAGAGTTTTCTTCCCATGGTTCTCTGTCTATGATTTATTGCACCACACTAATCCACTCTTCATCTTCTAATTTATAGCAAAGTATTTGTTTGCCTTTTAGAGTATGCACAGTATTATAAGTTTCCGAATGCTGTGCTATCAAAATTCCCATTCTTTTCCTCTTTCTGTACAATTTAGGTGATTACATCACACCTACATTTTCAGAGTAACAAAACAGATGCTTTTTAAGAAGCAAGGGAAAGAGAGAAACATACTGAAAGTACAGATGTAAAACAGGCACTGGCCATGTCTTGTAAAACAAGCCTGCCCATGCAGTTCAAATGATATATATAGGAACAATGACCCAGAGAGACTTCCTCCAGGGTTAAGGATTAGTAGCTATGTTTAACTAAGCCACGGTCTCTTTGTTCAGGCTGCCAGTAAGGGCCCCAATTAGTGTCAGTTGCAATTGTGATTTTTTTGAGATCTCAGCCATTAGGAAAATTCTGTAGGGGCTCTGTCTAGTTATGCTGAGTATATTTCACAGCATAAATATAATATTGTGGGGTCTCCTTTGGTGTATTTGGTTTGTTTAAGGAGAAAAAATAGAGGTTTTAGATTATTGTATGAGGGCATTAAAAAATCTTGGTACATACAGTCTTTATTTTATTTAGAAAAATAATTTATTATCTGTCATGTCAAACTATTACAACTCTTTCCATACAGATCCTCAGTTTTTGCTTTAATTTTTTTTTAAATGAATATTACTTTTATAAAGAACCAAATGTAGGAAAACTTAATGTATATAACAGACTAATAAAGGCTGAAGATTTATTTTCATACACTCTCTAAAATAATAGACAGAAACTTTAAAATTTCAAGTTATCTGGCTCTCTAAGCCTTCCTGAATAATAATAAAAATATTATGCCTAGTATTTTCAATGAGCCAATTTTAGAATGAGATCAATTTTTTCTCAGAATACATAAATAAGTCACAAACTTTGAGCCAGAAATTAGATACAGGCTAGTGTAAGAAGGAGAACACAGATCAAGGAACAGATTAAAGACTGGATTTTTTAAGGTAATATTATTCTAGTCCTTAAATTTTCTAAAGACTTTGAGGGGAGATTCTTGCACTGGGAAGTTATGATTTAAATATAAGCTGCTGCAATATCTCCAAGATGGTGTTTGGGTTGAAATTGGAACAGTTGTTTTCTCACTTTGCTCTCTTAGACATGGGGAAACCTGCTCATAGGAGGAAATCAAACTTCCATAAAAAAAGAGATGTTGCTTCAGGACTAAATTTCTTTGCTCTGTCTTGATAGAAGAGAATGTTAAGGATAAACAAGGCAGCAATTTAGTAATTGCACAAGAATAAATTCTGTTTCTTTATGATTACATGTGTAGAAATCCTTAAGATTTTTCTTTTCCCATTCACACAACAAAGACCCTGAGAGACTAACAGTGAAAACTCTTATTATAATTACCCATGATACAAAAGCAAGTTTAATAATGATTTTTCTTGCTATTTATTGTTTAGAAAACTCCTCCTCTGCTGGAGTGCTGATCTGCCCTTTATCTTAAGAAATATTGAAGATGTGCTACAAACTTGGATAAGAACTCAAGCAAGTGTTACCGCCTCCCAGCAAAAATGCATGCATGCTGATCTTTACATCCTTAATTTCATGAGTGATTATCTGCTCTTATGCCGTTTCTAGTTTTCCAAAAGGAAAATTATAATAATGTATATGGACCACCCATAATTAATAAGGTGATCTACATTTGAGTGATGTTTCTGGGAACACCAGCACTTTGTTATAAATGGAAAGAGAGGGTGTTGTAAACAAAAATGAAGCTTTTAAAAATTCTATTCTCAGAACACAGAAATAACCAGAATATAAACTTCCCTCTCTTAGCTGTACTCATCATTTGGACGCAGGTCTGGTAATGGTCATTCACTTATTTTTCAGCTCCATACTGGACAATTGCACCGCATCCTACTACTTGCAGTTCACCTGGAAGGAAAAAGAAAAAAAGATGTTTCAGTGTGCAGTAATCTTCCTTTTTAGAAGATCCACTGTCAGTTCAGTCATGAATCCATTGAACTTTCCAGTAATCATTGTCACCATTTGAGTCTTAATTAGAAATGACTATTTCTCAAAAGTGAGATATGATATTTTTATTCTTTTTCTTCAGCACAGGGATGTATATGCAAACACATATGTATGTGATGTGATGACACAGCTGTAGTGTACACACAGCATGCTTTCATTTACTGTGGTACTCTTTCTATGCAATCTAGGGTTTCTTTGACAATGACAAGTAGGCAAGAGTTAGTGTAAAGGGAATAAATTTGGCCTGCACTAAGGCTGGAAAGCTTGTGTAAAGAGTGTATTATCAGACAGGTTCGCAGTGACCCAGTAACCGTGCTCTAATGATAACTTCTTTTCTGAGCACCAGATGGGAAATTGAGTGTGGAGGGACCTGTTGTTTGCCTTTGTCAGAGTTTTGTTGGTAGGTTGGTGGGTGTAGTTACTGTAGATCAAGCTCATAGATCTTAGAAATTCAGGTGCTACAGAGGCTTAGATCTAGTACGTTCTGCTGACAGATCAATCTACAGTTTCCTTTTAGCAAAGGTATATGAAGTTTTGACTCCCCCTTAGGAAACCTGCTGAGATATCTCTAGCTGCATTCTTGCACTGCTCTTAAATGAAGCTGAGTGATTAAACTCTTACCTACTAAAAAATTCCCTCAGACCAAGTCAAGAATGGGTGAAAATATTATATACTGCTAGATATATACCTAAACCATTTAGAATAGACCCAGCCAAGGTCTTTGGTTTTGAAAGCTCTGTCACCAGGTTTGACTCAAGCCTTGTGCCTTTTGTATTTGAGGAAGAAAACATGTTAGATGGATAAATAATAACTGTAATAAAGCAATGTAAAATCTCACTGCACAACAAACCTTTGACAGTAACTTCTGGTAATCTCTCATTTTATTATGAGGGAATCTAAACCCAGTTTTGAGTATAATGGCTCATCCCATGTTCTCATTTACCACCAGAGGTTTTGCTTTGATATTACAAAATTTTCCTATAATTGTATCCATAGCACATTATCTAGAAGTGTTTCCCCTGCTTAGTGTTTTCCCAGATTTGGTGATCTCACTGCTCTGATGAAAGTGTTGTGCAGCCATTTCAGCTGACACTGTTTTCTCTCCTTTTTCCTCTCCTATACAGTCTAAGTATATGTAAGGAAAAAATTCCATGGTATCTTTGTTTTTTTTCCCCTCTAAGCATGTCAAATGGACTTTTATTTGTGTAGAATTTTCTTTCTTTCCTCTTTTTTCTTTCTCTAATAAAAATTAATCTACTCTCATCTTCCTGTGTACTCATTGACCTCTCATTTCTGTGTCTGTATATCAACAGTCCTTTTTTGCTTCCCACCCTTTGCCCCATGAGAGATTCTCTACTTCCCTCGACAAGAGTTCTGTGCTTTTAAGTCACTTGATGGTTCTCATATCAGCTAAAGAGATCACTTTTACAAGACTTTGCTATTTTTTCCATTAGCTTGTATTTGGATGAACATAAACACTAGGCAAACATAAACACTGGAAAACTAAATTATTCTATTACTACTACTATCCCTGGACTAAGAAGGTAATTTATACACTAATTCACCCTTACATAATTCCCTGACCTGTCTTTGGTTGTTGAAAATAGCATTTCCACAGCTAAAGATTTTTTAAAAATTTTGTCTAAATACACTGTTGTCTGACCATAATCTCATTGGAATCAGTGGGATTTTTTCCATTAACATCAGTGTGCTTTGGATCAGATCCCAGATGAACTTTTTTCTTGCCTTTTAATACTGTGAGTACTCAATTATGATGCTCTTAATGCTGAGCCACGCTGGGAAAGGAAAGTTTGTGTACTGCTGGAGCCCTGGCTCCTGGCAACCATATGTCTTTCAAAGGCAATATTTCTCCATGGGGGAATGATAGAAAGATTCCCTCTGCTACACCTCTTTAATTACAAGAGCAAGTATCCTCCCATTGCAGCCACTGCAGTCCTCCCAGCATCAAGGAGCACTGCTTTAGCCTTCTCTGGTACAGTGAACATTCCCAGAAAATATTAAAAACTTCCTCTCTGACTTCCTGATTCACCTCCCATGCAGCTGTTACTTATTATTGCAATCCACACTTTAATTGAGGATGCTAAGAACAATAAAGATTCCCATATGGCACTTGCAGCAGCTCTGAGACTAGAAAGAACTTTGCTGTTTCTCTTCAGTAAAAATATCTTCACATTGTGATTTGCTTACTTTTTAAAATTCTGTCTTTGTCTCTATTAAATTCAGAACAAAATTACAAAGACTTGCAATTAGATAGATACATATATATATTAATGAATATATAAATAAAACACTTTGTGTGTGTGTGTGTGTGCACATGCTCACGTGCATATAAAGCCCGTTTGTATGCCTTCCAAAAAGAGTAATTTGCTTTTCTACCTGACAGAGTTGCTCTGACTTTCATGTGCTTTAGTCATCCTGAAGCACTAACACCCCAAATTCTGTTTTGTGAAAACATTTAATAAAAGCAGGCTATTGCCTGTACCAAGGCTACTAAAATCCAAGTTTGGGATGAAACTCTAAACTGGGAACTAAGCATGGTAAATATGAGAGGAGTTATTCTACAAGTGTATCCTTTTCTGATCACCTGAACAGGCAATTTCTGTTTTTAATTTGTTCTGGGGTAATGAATTTTTTTTTTTTTATCCCCAAGTATTCTGATGTCATGGGAAAAACACTACATTTGTCTCTCCCCTCCCCACAGCTGGAAATTCCTAATTTCCTCAAAAGTACTCTAATATTTGTGAAATTGCCTTCAGATTCTAGTCTGGAAAAAATAATCAGAATTCTGATTTCAGGAAATATGAGGAAAAACCGGTTACCAAATCAGAGTACAATGGTTGCACATATTCCACCAAACAGATTGGAACAATGTGGTAACTGTTGAAGAAACCTGGGAAATGGTTTCCTGGAAATGCTGGAGTCATTGTAAGCATTACGCTGTCTCTGGAATGGTTCCAGTGTGCTCCCCCCGGGCAGGCACTGGGTACATTGCTCCCAGTACCCATGATTGGTGAAGGCTCTGCAGCTCGCAGCCAGCATTTGCAGAGGGCTTCGGAGAGAGGCAGTTTGTGTGTCCACATGGAAGGTGGGGTACACTCATCGCTGCTCTGACTTCAGACCCTGCCCAAGACAATTCAGTGAATATGCCCTGCAGTGGTACAAGGACTTTCTGGGATTAATGTGTCATGTAAAATCAGAGGATTATTTCTAGTCAGACAGTGAATCTGAAATACAGCAACAGCTGTGTACAGTGCAAGAAGGAAAAGTCTCTTTTCAAAGAAAGCAATAACGATCGTCTATGCTTGTGCAAATGGCTCAGTCTCTGGTGGCAGAAGTATACAGGAATGCTGATCTCTTCTGTGAGTCACTTTCAGGCACTGAAAAACCACCATATAGCTTTAATGTTTCAGTGTTAGGGTTCTCTTCAAGACTGCAAAATGGCCTAGTCAGGTGGTAAAGTCTGGTAATAAAAACAATCTTTTGAATTCTGTCCTGAGGATGAAAAGAACTACTTGGTGCATTACTTTCTTGAAGGGTTTGTTATTGGTTATTTTTAGTACACAAAGTATACAAAGTAGAAGAAATATATAAGTGGAAGCAAGGAAAAAATTCTTAACAGTTTTCCACTCACAATCTTTGGCTCAATCCAGATTCTAATCTTCCCAGGCAAAATGCAGAATCACAAAATCACAGAATAAAATGAGTTGAAAGAGATCTACAAGGGTGATTGAGTCCAGCTTCTGCCCATGCACAGCACCATACTCAGGGGTCACACCATGTGCCTGAGAGCAGTTCCCAAATCCTTCTTGAACTCTGTCAGACTTGGTGCTGTGACCTTTTCCTTAGGGATCTTGTTCCAGTGCCTAACCACTGGTGAAAGTGAAGAACTGGTGAAAAAGGTGAAGAACCTTTTTCTAATATCCATCCAACATAAACCTCCCCCAAGACAACTTCAGACCATTGTCTGGAGTTCTGTCACTGGACCCCACACAGAAAAAATTGCTGCCTGACCCTCCTCTTCCCCTCATGAGGAAGTTGTAACTGCAGTAAGGTCTGTCCTCAGTCTTCACACAGAACAGACTAAGTGACCTCAGCCACTCTACATACAGCTTCCCTCCATTTTTTTTGACCCTTTCTAATAGCTTAATATCTATCTTACATTGTGGCCCCCAAACCAGCCCCAGCACTGGAGGTGAGGCTGCCCCAGGTCAGAGCAGAGCAGGACAATCCCCTCCCTTGCCCAGCTGTGATGCTGTGCCTGATGCACCCCAGGGCAGGGTTGGCCCTCCTGGCTGCCAGGGCACTGCTGACCCATGTTCAACCTGCCAGGACCCCCAGGTCCCTTTCCATGGCACTGCTTACAGCATCTCATTCCCAGTCTGTCCATACATCCAGGGTTGCCCCATCCCAGATGCAGAATCCAGCACTTTCCCCTGTTGAACTTCATATGGCTGGTGATTGCCCAGACCCCCAATTTGTGGAGGTGTCTCTGCAGGGCCTCTCCCTGCCTGGAGGGAGTCAGCAGCTCCTCCCAGTTTTGTGTCATCTGCAAACTTGCTCAGTATCCCTTCCAGTTCTGTGGCCAGGTCACTTCTGAAGATGTTGAAGAGCAGAGGGCTGAGGATGGGGCCCTGTGGAACCCCAGTGGTGACAGGTCCCCAGTCTGATGTCACCCCATTCACTGTAACCCTTTGTGCCTGACCCGTGACCCAGCTGCTCACCCACCCCATGATGAGTTTATCCAGCTGTGGGCTGCCCATTAGGTCCAGAAGGATCCTGTGAGAGACAGTATCAGAAACTTTACTGGCTTCCCTTGGTCAGATGGGTGGGTTACCTAGTCATGAAAGGAAACCAGGTTGATAAGCAGGACTTCCCTCTCATGAAGCTGTGCTGGCTGTGACCAATGACTCTGTGGTCTTTCAGGTGTTTTTCAGCACCCCCAGAATAATCTCCACTGGAGTGAGACTGACAGGCCTGTCATTTCTGAGCTCCTTCTTGCCCTTCTTGAAAATTGGGACAATGTTTGCCAGCTTTGAGTCAGCTTCAGAGACCTCTCTGGATTCCCAAGATGACTCAAAAATTTTTGAGAGAGGTTTTGCAATGGCATTAGCCAACTCTTTGTGAATCCCATCAATGCCCTTAAACATATAGGGATCCAGCTGGACCAGCAAATATCCCACAATTTCACAGTTAGCTGAGGGCAATAATCATTCTTGTAGTCATGATTCTTCAGCTGAGGGCACTGGTCTGTCATCTGTGTTGAAGACAGAGGCAGAGAATGCATTAACCCCTCTGCTTTGTCCCTGTTTGTGAGGTGACCAGTCTCATCCTGTAATAAGCTGATGTTATTTTTCCAATGCAGAGTAGCTTGGCACCACTGCTTTGAGTTTAAGCAAAAAGAGCAAGTCTTGAGGGGCTGTGAGTGCTACGCCAGTTGCACCTGAGGAAGCAGTCTAATAATAACCACACACACATCATGGAAATTAGTTCAGATCTCCTTCATGCTGGAGACATACCAGTTTGTCCTCAACCAGCATTATTCAATTGGGTTTTTTGTTATTTTTCCTCTGTAGGCAGCAGAAGGTGAAGCAAGGTGTCAGAAACTAGCTCAGAGGTTAATTTAGAGTGCAGAATTCAGCTGTGAAACCACAGGCAGGAGGTAAACCCAAGAGCATTCCTTGTGTAATCATTCATGATAAAAATGTTACAAAGGCTTTCCCTCATTTATGGTGATTTATCACTCAACAATATTCAAAAACTATAATTGATGGACCCGTTAGAGATCTGCACAGTAATAAAAGTTATCTTTCTCAATGTATTTTTGTGCTAAAATGTATTTGGCGCTTTACACATTTCATAAACTTAATTGCCATTTTACTCACATTAGAGTTCATGTCTATTACAAGCATTATTAGTTGCCCTCAAAATCAACTTCTAATGCTCTGTTCTGCTAGCAAACCATCTGACATTTAAAAAGAGGGCTTTGGCAGTGCAGAGAGCAGGATACATCTAAAATCCTCCCCAGGTGTGGGTGGAACATAAGAAAAATGTGCCAGCCTTTGGATAACTAGAGGTAAGAGAGAAAAAGGAAAAACCTTATTATTTCCCATTTTATGACCCATACAAAGTCTTTGTGCACCCAAGGACACTGAGTTTACAAGCAACTGACTTCACATTTTCTGCAGAGGGAAGAAACTATGGAGACCTTTAGATTTCCCCATCAATCCATCCATCAAGAGCTGCTGTAGATTGAAATATTTGAGAATCAATGAAGTCTGGACACATCCCTGGAGTAGAGGAGGGATGTTGTGGGTATCTCAGGAATGCCCACAGCAGCCTAACAGGCATGTCCTTTTCATTTTCCTTCATAGGAATATTTACTTTTCATTATTGAAATCTTGCAGATCAGGTGATCTCCTGCAACATATTCACTACAGAGTTCCATGGTCTGGAACAACTCAGTTTCTGATTTTTATGACAGAGGTATATGCAAAAAAAATTATCCTCTCTGGCAGGGCTGATTATTCTAGCACAGTGTAGCCTGCTGAGGAATACTTTTGTGGCATGGCAGGTACTGCTGGAATTAATCCTCTAAAGGTTTTGTGAAGTTGGAAGACAGGTTGTGACAGAGAAGGAATAGGGGCAGAATCTGTGTATAAATAGGCTTCTCTCTTCAGCTATTCCCTGACTTATTTTTGTCTTTTTTCTGTTTTACTTCTGTGTTTTTCTAGGTTTTGTGTGGATTGCAACTAGTAGAGTAAGGAATGTAGGTACGCTATTTTTTTAAATGAAGACAGAATAATTCTGTTCATTGTACCATTGTCTATTTTTCAACCCATTATTTCAATTTTTTTTCTTGACTTGAAATTGATTTTGTAACTCACTGCTATTAGCACAATACTTTTATTAAGAGGCTTACTTTGGTCTTGCTCTGTTGCATTTTTTCAGTTTAAAAAAGGAACATGAGATGCTTCAACAAAAATTCTTTTAGTAATTGGAGTGGGTTTTTTTTTTGGTGTATTTAATTTATTTTGTTTTATTTTATTTATTTAATTTTTAAAAAATAAAGTTGTTCATGGTACTGAAATTGGTGCAAAGGTTTTGAAATTTGAAAAGCAAGAGTGTAACAAATGCGTTCACACCTCACCTTTTTATTGCTGGGAGTGCTCTGGTTTGAAAATTTTTCATTCAGAAAATTTATTATTGACAATCTGATTGGGAAACAGTGAAAGACAACAACCTGTGTTTCAAAAACTTTTCATCCAAAATTCTTTTAAAATCACAAATGCAGCAGGATTCCAGCCAGAAAGGGGCAAGTCTTGACACAGAAACATTTGGGTAAGAAACTCCACAGAGACCTTTCAGAAATGAGAGAGAGATAGCATTCTTTACATTTGTGGCTGTGGACTTTCCTTCTGATAGCCTTTTTTTCTTCTGAAACAGCTCTGCTTGAAATGGCTTTGGATCGAGCTTTTTTGGCTACACTGCTGTGCACAGTCAGAAAAAAAAAATTGAATGACTGTGCTGTTGTTTTGAGTCTTTATTTGGGCTTGCATCTAATTTTTTGTTCTTGTCCTGGACCATTCTAGCAACTTCAGTTACATTTGCCTCTAGAGGTATTGCTACTCCTTTATTGGACAGGAATACAAACGAGTAACTGCTTCAGGCAGAGATCACTGCACACATTTGAACTTCCATTAAAAACAAACAAGCAAAAAGCCAAACAAAAACAATGCCCAATGTTTGTTCAACATGATTCTCAGTTGTGTGCAATAGGCAGGAATCAAAGGAGTGCCTTGATTTGTCTGTTTTCCCCATCTATGCTTTTTTCCTCAGGGAAATCTATAAGCATGTTTTCTGGGATTGTTTTTCCAATTTGGGAGAGATGAGCAATGCTATGGTTAGAAAGCTATTTGGAGTTGCCAGTTAAATCCTCTAACGTGTTAGTATGAGTGGAAGCAGATAGAGGTGAGAGCTTGTGGCTGTATAAATCCAAGTCTTTGACACTTGCCCCCTTTTGGAAAGGTTTGAATCCTCAAAGAAAGGAATTTTTTCTTTTCTACAGGCTAGAAAAATGCACTTTTCTCCCTATTACTCTTCAAGACTTGGATTTGGTAAATGTCTTGCTCCAGTTATTTAAAGTCTGTTATAGAAAATCAGTATTCTATCATTAGTACTATATTGGTCAAGACCTGAGGCTAATGGTAAATTTAAGTACATAATTTTGGATAAAATACTTCACTTACTGGCTATTTTCATTTAGGCAGGTTTTTTTTAGTCAAAATGTGTATGTTCAGCACTATTTTGTGCATAGAAATATTATTTTTCCTGATTTAAAATTAATATTGATTTTTCCATATAAAGGGAAAGAGTTTAAACTGCAAGAACCAGATTTGACCTACTTAGAAAAATACAATGTGCAGGAAAACCTTGATGATTCCAAATAACATATACACTTTGTATATTGTAAGTCTAAATATACAACAGTGATAGACAAAGCAATAGGAAGCTGTCTTTTATAAATTTATAGGAAAAGTTTTATATTCCCTTCTCACCTCTCCTGAAATGCTTGATAAAAGAGTTACCAAGCCACATTTTTACATAATCATAACACTCATTCAAATTCATAATGGTAAAAACTGCTTGCTGACTGTAAGTGGATGCTTTACAAGATAGCAGCTGTTTTTAATATGTGTTTTGTGTGTGTGAAGTAGTTAATTTTTGTCCCCCTGATCAAGGTCACCACATCCACTGTTTTCAGGTTGGGTCAATCCAGTCACATCTATTTTTCAGGCCTCTTTAAAAACTCAAACAACAACAAAAAATTTTGAAAGAAACTTAAAAAAATCTAAAAGACTCATTGACCCTAAAATAAGTCTATTGTCTGGATTTTGAGGGGTTTTGTTTATTTGGTGTGGTTTTTCTTAAAGTGACATTAAAGAGTATTGTTGCATGTGTACAACGTTTGGTGTCTCTAGTGTGTCTTCTTTTATTGCTGAGGCAATGATTATTGTTATTGTTGCAAAGATATGGTATTTTCATAATGTGATAACTGAATTTAAAACTCCTTTTGGGAAATATTTTGTTAGTCTCAGATTAATTTCCAGCATAAAGGTGACAAAAACAATTTTAAGGGATAAAACAAGATTTAGAAATACCTGCAAACCTGTGAGATATCCAGAATTAAAAAAAAAAAAAAAAAATTATAAACAAGATTAGAAAATAGTCTGTGATTGAATGCTTGAGTGAAAGCATTCAAAAAATTGTTTGGCATATTCATGGTGACATTTTGGCAATTAGTTTTATATCTTAATTTCTTCCTATCTTAAGGCATTTTGTATGCTTATATACTTTTGAGAGCACATATATATATTTATATATACATCCAGAGCATTTGACATAGGTGTAGAAGCCAGCAACACAAGAGGTGTTGCTGAACCTTGAAACAGCACACAAAAAAGGACTGGCTGGGGATGTGGAGACTGGGACAGCCTTGGCTGGAGGGATTATGACATGGTGACTTCAGGATCCTGCTCAGTGGAAACAGGATGATAAGCAGGATTACAATTTTGTGCTTGGAAAGAACTTAATTTGGCCTCCTCAAGAACCTATTTGTAAGATCCCTAGTCCTTAGGGATATGGAGGGCAGGAGGGCCTATGACAGTGAGTATTCAAACATAATTTCCTCCAAGCTCAAGATCAATGCACCCAAGCAAGAAATCAAGTGAAGAAGACAGGAGATGTGCATGGATGAGCAAGGAGGTTCTGACAAAACTCAAACTGAAGAAGCAATTTTACACAATATGGAAAAAGAGACAGGCCACTTGAAAAAAATATAGAAATGTTTTCAGAGGATGCAGGGATGTGACAAAAGAGTGAAGGTCCATTTGGAATTAAATCTGGCAAGGGATATCAGCAATCACAAGTTGTCTTCAAGTACCTCAGTAGCAAATGAAAGAATCAGGAAGATTTGGCCCAGTGCTGAATGAGGTGTGTGCCCTAGTGACAGAGTGCATTACTAAATGCCTTCTTTGCTTCAACCTTTTTTGCTAAGTCTGGCCTGCAGGAACCTCAGCCCCTGGAGACAAGAGAGAGTCTGGAGAAAGGAAGACATTCCCTTGATGAAGAAGGATCTGCTGGGAGATCATGCAGGCAAACCTGACAGCCGCAAATCCATGGGCCCTGATGGGATGCACTCACAAAAGCTGAGGGAGCTGGCAGATATTATTGCCAAGCCATTTTCCATAAGTTTTTAAAGGTCCCTGAGAACAGGAGAGCTGCCTGCAGATTGGAGTTATGTCATTCTAGTATTCAAAAGTGGCAAGAAGGAGAACCCAGAAAACTACAGGCCAGTCAGTCTCACCTGCAACCCTGGAAATGTGGTGGGACAGCTTATCCTGGATGTCATTTACTCAGGGAGGTTATCAGGAGTAGGCAACATGGATTTACCAAGGGGAACCCATGCTTGACCAACCTGATAGACTTCTAGAGTAGAATGACTATGTAGATGGGGGAAGAGTAGTGGGATGTTGTCTTAACTTCAGCAAAGCTTTGGACACTTGTCTTCCATAACATCCCATAGATGAGCTCAGGAAATGTGGGTTAAAGGAGTGACAGAGAGGTGGCTTGAGAACTGGCTGCATGGCAAAGCTCAGGGGGTTGTGATAAATTGAAGGCCTATAGCTGTATTCCCAGGTGGTCTGTGACCTGGAAAACAGGAGCAGAGTGTACCCTCAGCAGACTTGCTGATGATTAAAAACAGTGAAACAGTGTCTGTTACAGCAGATGTCTGTGTTGACAGTCAGCATGAGCTGGACGGGCTGAAGTTCAACAAAAGCAAGTCTGCAAGCTCTGTGCCTGGGGAGGAATAATGCCAGTTACAATGCACCAACACAGGCTGGGAGTTGAGCTGCTGGAAAGCAGCTCTGCAGGGAAGGACCTGGGGGTCCTGGTGGACAAGAAGGTGTCCAAGAGCCAGCAGTGTGTCCTGGTGGCCAAAAAGGCCAATGGTGTTCTGGGCTGCATCAGGAAGAATGTTGCCAGTGCAATATACAGGAAATTATTCAGTCATTCAACTCAGGTCTGGTGAGACTGCGTCTAAGTTCTGTGTCCAGTTTTGGACAGAGTTCTGGAACCAGTGGAGCAGAAAAATGATCGCATTAGTAAGAACTCACTGGATATCAACATAAAAGGAGAAGGTTTGGTTGAGTGTAAGAGCAAATGTGAGCTTGATATTTGGTCAGAGAGTTGTCATAATTACTGTTGGTAATAGATATTAATGAAAAATCTTGGCTTCATAAAATTAAGTGATGAATTAGCAAACTCTTTATTGGAAGCATCTCTAGACAAATTGGTAGACAAAAAAATGTGTTGAAATCAGGCTTTTGGACAGGAAGGACTGAATTTCAATGACTCAGGATTTGCACTTAGATATGGTTATTTCTAGATTTAAATGTAGCTGCTGCTTCAAAGACCATTCACATTGAAACTTGATGGAACACAGTATGCTGGATGTCAGTGAAGAAGGCAGCTGTGATATAACTGGTTGTTACAAGTGGCATGGCAATGACAATTGTTGTCAGCATTGTATGGAAATAGTTTTATGGCTCTATAAATTAGCAGCAATATTCTATTAAAAGGTATTTACCACTGCTATTGAAATTAGCTTGCCTTCTTTCAGAATTAACTTGAGCTATTATATCCAGTTCTAATGCATCAACAAGATTGCAGAAATGTAGATGACTAGGTGGACGTATGATCCAAAACCCATCTATTTTAAGCATGGGACAAGCTGTCCTAGGTATGTAATGTAAGGTTTCTTTCAGTGATGTGCTACACTCTTTTAACAACTAGACATATTTCTGAATCATGGTGGCAATTGCCTAAATCAACTAACCCAAAGCTTCTCAACCTTCAGTAACACATCTTGGTGTGTGTGTTATAGAGTCCTGTGGAATACAACAGCAGTTGTATGGAGATGAAGAGATAAAAAGAAAAATAATCATGCACTGTGATATCTGTCCAGTGAGATCTGGATCTCAAAATCTTTATCTTTGATGTTCTGCCAATAAGTAGCTCTGCAAGTCTTCGGTGTCATTCCATTAGAAAAGAAGAACAGAGTTACCTACCAAGAGAGAGGGACTACAACCACTTCTGACTATTTTGGCATTGCTATTGGCACAGCAGCTGAGAAAATGTTTGTCAGAGGACTTCAAAACATGCAGTGCACAGGGCAAAAAAAGCAGTTCTGTCCATGCTTGATGAATTATTTATCCTGTTTCTTCCTCCAGTGACTACTGCATTTTCTTTGAAAGATCTCTTATGTGATGGTTTAAAAGTGCATTTACTATAACAATGTGCTCTGAATAATTGTATTTCATATAGTTTCCATGCTATTTTGTGTTCCTATCTAAGATACTGAAAACATGTCTCATTGTGATTCTTCATTAGGATTTGCTGGCATCACTTCTCTTCCTTGACATTCATTATTATCTTGGCATCATCTGGTTTGGCACAATAAAGTTACTTTAATCTGATATCAATAAATGAAATTCAAAATAGCTCCATTTCCAGCTGTGGAAATTTCCCTTGTGACTCTTCTCACTAGGCAGGACATTATTCTCAGCATAAAATTGACTATATTTATTTGTGTGATTGTTAGCAATGAATTTGATTACTTATTTTATAATAGTTCTTCTACACTTGTTGAGTGCCTAAGTGAATGGATAGCATTGCCAGTTGTTATGATGTTATTATAAACTAGAAATAGTAAAGCTAGGAACTTAGAAATAGCACACTTCTTCCTCAGGGAAAACAAGTGGAAAAATACTTTACGTTGAATAGTTCATGTAGGTATACATAAAACCACTTTGATAAAGGATGATTCATTCATTTTTGTCTGTGTTACTTCAGATCTAACCTAACTATTATGGAACAAAACCCATAATTTTTGCAAATTTTAAACTGTTCATTATGCCTTCTTGTTAATATAAGTAAGGAAAAATATTTACATTGCAAACTACTGAATTTAGTTGTTGATTTGTTTCAACATATTTTCCTGTGGTGAGCCTATAGCAGTTTTTTCTCAGCCCACATGAATAATGAAAGAAATACAGAAATGAGAACAGCCTCCCTTTTGTATACAGCCCTTCTGTATTTGAAACTATTGAAGCAGCTGACTTTCTTACTCAGTTGTAAGCCATGGTGGTGGTTAATTAATGATATCTATGTTCAGTGTTAGCACACTGGGGTTCTTCCCTGTGTCAATGGCCAATATGCATGATTATCTTACAAATAATGAATGCATAATTCTTTGCAAATTCTACTGGAAGAAAACAGAAGCCCTTTAGAAAGTCAGTGTTAGGAAGTCTTAAAAAGAATAAAAGCTCTACCGAAATATGTACTTCTTGGAAATGGACATAAGTATTTAACATAAGTTATTTAAAAATCCTATCTTAAGATGAGGGTTGTCTCTATGAAAAATGAGCAGGGCAGCTAATAGGATAAATTTTCACTATCAGTGTAGTAAATATATATTGGATGCCATTTTTCCATGACCATTAGGTAAGTTATTGAATAGTGTCATGTTGCACTAGAATTGATGTCTGCTTTTCTCTCTATTGTACGTTTTGCTTTTTGGAATATACTGCTTTAAAATTTCAGGAAGAACAATACTGAACATACCAAATTAATCAAAAGTTTTAGGAAACCAGGTTACCATTTATGTATGTATTTACTTAGTATATAGAGTTCACTTACTGTTAGCTCCATTATATGCCTCCTAGAATTTTGTAGACAAGTACCTCTTGCTACTGACTGTACTTAAATGTTTTCTACTTTCCACAGGTTCTGTTCTACAACATATTTAGAATTATTAAGCAAAATTATATTTTAAAATATCAGAAATATAAGGAAAAAATGGATGGCTATTTATGTAATTTTATAAAGACTAACAAAACATACTAAAATCAGTAGTCAGTTACATGATTTGTTAGTGACACAAATCACAGAATCACACAGAATTACTAGGTTGGAAGAGACCTTCAAGACCATTGAGTCTAACCCATGCCCTAATATCTCAGCTAGACCATGGCACTGAATGCCATATGCAGTCTTTAAAAAAAAAAAACCCAGGGATGGTGACTCCACCATCTCCCTGGGCAGGCCATTCCAGTACTTTATCATTCTTTCTGTAAAATATTTTTCCTAACATCCAACCTAGATTTCCTACAGCTTGAGACTGTGTCCCCTTGTTCTGTCAGCTGCTGTCTGGAGAAAGAGACCAACCCACCTGACTACAGCCACCTTTCAGGGAGTTGTAGAGAGTGGTAAGGCCACCCCCGAGTCTCCTTTGCTCCAGGCTAAACACGCCCAGCTCCCTCAGCCATTCCTCACAGGCCTTGTGTTCCCAGCCCCTCACCAGCCTCCTTGCCTCCTCTGGGGACACTCAAGTGTCTCAAGGTCCTTCCCAAACTGAGGGGCCAGAACTGGACACAGCACTCAGGTGTGGCCTCACCAGTGCCGAGTACAGGGGCAGAATGACCTCCCTGCCCTGCTGGCCACACCATTCCTGACACAGGCCAGGCTGCCCTTGGCCTTCTTGGCCCCCAGGGCTCACTGCTGGCTCATGTTCAGCCGGCTGCAGACCAGCACCCCAGGGCCCTTTCTGCCTGGGCACTGTCCAGCCACACCATCCCCAGCCTATAACACTGCAGGGGGTTGTTGTGGCCAAAATGCAGGACTTGGCACTTGGAGTTATTAATCTTCATCCTGTTAGACTCTGCCCATCCATCCAACTGTTCCAGGCCTCTCTCTAGAGCCCTCCTACCCTCCACAATGGATCAACACACGCTCCCAGCCTAGTGTTGTCTGCAGATTTACCATGAAAGACTCAACACTCTCATCCATGTCATCAGTAAAAATACAGAACAGAACTGGCCCCAGCACAGACCCTGAGGGACACCCCTGGTGAGCAGCCACCAGCTGGATGCAGCACCATTCACCAGCACTCTCTGGGCCCAGCCACCCAGCCAGTTCCTAACCCAGCAAGGAGTGCTCCTGTCCAGGCCGTGGGCTGCCAGCTTTTCCAGGAGTGTGCTCTGGGAGACAGTGTCAGGGGACTTGCTGAAGGTACAACACCCACAGCCTTTCCTGCATCCACCAGGCAAGCCACCTGGTCATAAAAGGAGACCAGGCCAGTCAAACATGACCTACCCCTCCTAAACCCACTCTGGCTGGGTCTGATATGCTGGCCATCCTGTAAGTGCTGTGTGTTCACTCTAAAGAGTACCAGAAAATTAGTGCCTTGTATCATGTATAGCTTCCATATCAGGTCTTGCACAGAGTTCTTACAGTAAACAGCAATAACCAGTATGGAGAATGTGCTGATATAGGCAAAGTCTTATGTTGTATGGAATAAATCAGGACCTATATGTCAATATATATATATATATTACTATATAGGGAAACTCCTGACTTGCTCTATTCTTCATCAGTAAAAGATTTACCAGAATGAAAAAAAACCACAAATGGGGAATGTTATTTCAGATTGGTGGCTGAAGCAAAATAACTTTGTGACTGTACAACATAACAATTTCTGAACTAAAAGAGTGAAATATCTTAAGAATTTGACTTAACAGCAGCACACGGCATGGATGGTGCTGCCTTTTAAAAATTGATTATCATCTGTTTATTTAAATACAGAAGTTGTTTTGATTATATTGATTATTACTGTGAGGAGGATTGGGCTGCTGAGCTGTTTAAAACATTCCTGAAGAAAACCAAGTGCCTCAGACCTGACTATAGACACCTGGGATGCTAGGCTGACAGATCTTGAGATACAGTACAATTAATTTGCTTCAATACTTGTGATAGAAGTCTACCAGCAGTTATAAGAAGCAAAAAGACAGTATATATGTTCCTATGAACTGTAAAGTGTAGAAGTTAAGTAGCTGAAGAAATCAGAAATAATGAATATATTTCTACAGAGATGTTACCACTCAGGCCAGCTATAGCTGACAGTGACATAGTAAGAAGAACTAGTGAAGATAAAAATGATGGCAAGAACACTAGGGTAGGTAGGCATTTGCCAGGAAATACTAATACTAAGGTGAGTATCAGAAAAATAGGACTCACTGGAAATTTGTGCCATGATAGACTGTATTAAAATGAACATAGATGGAATAGAGGAAACAACCACTTTTGGTCACGATTGTGGAAGTGTGACAAAATTATTTATGGTGAATGATGTTTGAGATGCTGTAGATCTCAGAAGGAGATATTGATCATGATATGCCCTATCACCAGGAATAAATGTTACCAATTGTTATGTTAACGTCATTTTTTCCCAGAAAGATGTTTGAAAGAACATATTATTTTGATATTGATAGTGTTTGAGATTCCTGGAAGAGACTGCTATTTCTTCACCAAATATATGCAAATAATCAGCAAAAAAGTGTTATTACTCCAGGTTTACCTTTTGGTATGAAATTAGAGTATTAGAAAAGAATGAGCTTTGGCTAACATATTCTAGATGAAGTCATCACAAACAGATCCAATTTAAGTGAAATGGTAAGGACCAGTGAAAAGCTATCATTAAAACTGATCACTCGGGTAGAGGAACTAGCTGGAAGAAGTGCTCTACACTAGGAGTTTGGGAACTGGAAGGCATAAACAGTGGAGTTTCTGTACAAATAAGTGCTGAAGCTCTCAGGAATCTATTCCCTAAAAGATGCAAAAACTGTGTAGGAAAGGATTTGCTAAAATATGAGAAAATCGCCTTCTCAAGAAGCATTTAAAATGCTGAACCAGAAGAAACCCCACTCAGTTTTACTTAAATTTTTAATTTTTTTACTCACTTTGAGTTTTACTTAAAGATAATCACCAAAAAACCCCATTTTTTAGAGATCTGAAACTTAGAGATAAGCCTTCACAATGGAACATATTACAGGTCAGTGGAATTAGACTTTAAAAGTTGTTATAACTAGTAGTAGAGAGTAATTTAGCTATAGAAACTAAATGATAAGGAAGAGTGCTGTAAGTAGATAGGGCACAAAATGCAACAGTGCAAAATTATGTGCTGACAATCTAATCACAGTCATTTCAGCTGTAACCTGATGAGTTAGAAATGATGTCTGTAGAGAGTAACCTGACTGACTAGCCTGGTTCAGACTTATCGCTGATTGTCAGTGTGATGGGACTATAAAACCTGTAATGCACCCTTAGAATGAGTCAGGAAAGGTACTTCTGGAAGAGATGAAATAAAGTCAATGTTTTTGAAAAGGGTATTGATAAGACTTAAATCTGGAGTACTGCATATTTCAGGCCATATTCAGGAAAAATGCATTTCAGCCTAGAACATTACCTGAGAAGAGCTACAGAAAAGATAAAGTGAATGGAGAGCTCGTTCATGACAGGAGATTTAAAGAGCTCAGTTGTACTGTATTATAAATTAAAGATTGGGAGGCACGTGACATATACAAATAAATACGTCCAAAGATAAGGACGAAGATAATGCTACCCTTTCACCACAAAAGAGGAAGAAGAGCTTTTATGATGAAAGGGTAACATTTAGCAGAAACCTGAAATAAATGTGTCCTGGAAATTTATGATTGTTAGGAAAAAAACCCCAAACAAACCAAGCAATGGAATGACTGGGGGAAAAAGACAAACATCTTTAAGCTGTAGATAATTTAGTCTGAAAATCTCTGATATGGTGATATATGTTCAGTACACCAACAGGGTCTCTAAGCTTACACTTAGAGGATGACCCTGGATGACTGTGTTAGAAAAATGAAATTTTCTTAGTATTTTTCACTACATCATTTATTCAAAAAGGAAAGGTGTGTTTCCTTAACCCCCAAAAGATTTAAATACCAGAAATGTTGACCCTATTCCTAACTTGTTTTTTACTTTTAGTAGTGTTGCACACTTGGGATACATTCCCAAAACTGCTCCTCATTCTGTTAACTCTGCACTGCTTTTGCTGCTATTTCTTCTCTCAGATATACTACCACATCTAACCAGCAGTATAGTTCACTTCAGGTTTTTTTCCTCAGCTTATCACTTTTCACAATGTTTGACCTGATTCCAGCATCTGAACAGTGGAGAACAGTTCTAGACCAACTTAGAGACAAAGCAGCCTACTCTTTCCTGTCAAGCTGTAACAAATTACCTAACCACACACTGTACAACCTATGTATATAAACAATATGTTTCTAGCTTGTATATACCTCCTTCACTTTCATTTAAGTAGAAATGTGCACTGACATGCTAAAGGGATCCCTTGTGTTTCACAGGATATATTTATTTTCCAGTCACAATATCCTCTCATATTCATCAAATACAAAAGAAACATGGAGGGGAAAAGCAATTTGTTATGCTGCTGTGTTAGTATATTGGCTGCTGTGTGATGTTTGAGAAACTGCATTCAGCATATTTCTTCCTATCAAAGGGTTCCAGTTCTGACTGAAAGTACCCAAGTAAAAATGATAGCCTAATTATTTCTTTCTCCTTAGAAGAAACTGAGATACTCAATCTGTGCAATGGAACTTATACCAAATAAGGACCAACAGGAGGAAATCCTTGAGACTGCAGTTCTCCCTGGATATCAGAGCAATTTTAGGCATGGATGAGACTTGAGTAAAAAGCTGGGATAATATCAGGTTCAGGATATTTATATAAGCTTATAAATGTAGAATACAATTCCTTAGCTAGTGCCTATCATAAAGACTTCATACCAAATGTGACAAAATTCCCATCTTAGGAGGTACACTCTTTTGTTACATAGATTACTGTTTTGTAAAACTTTTTATGCAGTGCTCAAGAAACGTAGATGTCCTCTCCTTTTACTGGTTCCATAGGAGCTCAAATGAAACATTCCATGGGATCAAGGCTGTGGTTTCAATCACCCAATCCACTTTTATGAAAATTGTTGCCTTATCCTGGACCTTTCTGAGCAGCAGTGATTAATCAAAATTTAAGAATATGGTCACTTAAAATTTTGTATTTACAGTTTGTTTATCTCCAAAATAAATCTCAAAATCAATGGCCAAGTCTTTTTAAGTGTCAGTACCACTAAACTGAAAAGAAAAAATTTATCTGGCATTTAGGCAGCAAGCCACTTCTTGTTGTTTCTGGACTACAATAGCACAAAGCTTAGCAGATCTGGCAAATCCTATGTACTTTTTCCCAGGAAGCTCATGGAAAAAGATAAAATTACAAAAAATTTGGAAATGGTTAAGCATGAATTCTTCCCCTACTGACACAGATGGTGAAAGCCTAAATAACAGAAAGAGGTTTTATGTACAGTTTTGGGAAAGTCTTTATAGTGCAAAATCCCAATTTGCTCTAATTTCTGTGTTCAGTGACATGGCTGGTTCACTGTCTGCAGTATTAAAGATTGCATGATGCAGGATCAGATAGTTAAGCAGATCAACTCCATGTGAAGTAAAGTAGGAGCCGTTTTGCTGCAGAATTGCTGCAAATTGCTCCTGGTTGTCTTTTAAGCTTGGTGTGTCAGATGCTGAAAACCACCTGCATTCAGATTCATAGAGAAAAGCAGAGAGTTTGAAATGTTAATCCATGGTACATTAATAAGTTGCCATTGCTGGCAAACAATGCCAGAGTCCTCTCTGTTTTTCAAGGGGACTAATTATTATGGCATAAACATGGAAAAACAGAGAATGTCTGCCTGAAATGCCAAGTGAATTTGCTGTGAATACTGGTTTTGAAAGCAGAACCTGTCAATTCAGAATGCCAGAAAACTGTCTACTGTACTACCCAGAAGGGCAGTGTCTAGGACACGCTACTGTCTTTTCAACATGGATTTTGAAGATAGGATGGCTTGCCTTTACTATGTAAATATTGTTTTTTCTCAGAATGTACCTTTGATGTTGCTGAACTAACAAAAGGAAAGAAGCTCTTAATTAATTTGTGAGCATTCAAATAATTATAACAGGATACTAATTAAATAATTGATATGGATTCCTTAAATCAGAAAGACATTAAGTAATTAAACACAATCCTTTTGCAGTGAATAATACCTGTTAGAAGTTGTGATTCTGTGTCAGCCTTGTGATGCAATAAACAAAGAAACAAAATAAACAAACAAAAGGTAAAAACATATCTTTGAAACATCTCTGCGACTGTGTGGGTGCCTTGCTTGAAAAAATATCTGCAGATTAATGTGAATGTTTTTCAAGCTAATTAAATTGAAGAGCATTATTTCTCACCATGAGTGGCTGATTACAGAACAGAAGAGTTGGATAGATAAGAAGTACTCAGTGCTGTAAGGACAATCAATACAACTAAAACAGTTTCAGTACAATTCCTGAATCCTAAGATATGTTTAAATAAATGATAAGATTCCCTATAAGAAAACATAAATCACTGCCACTATATTCAAACTGGTATTTACTTATAGCCACACACCATTCAAAGTACTGAAGCTGACTCAGTGTAGGAATCTCTATGTACAGATGAGTGGTGGGCAGCTTTTGACTTTTAATATTTTTGAGATCTGATAAATATTTCAGCAGTGTCAGTTTGTGTTTTGGAAGACCACGATATTACAATTCTTAAGAAAATAAGCTCTAGGCTCCGCTTAAAGAGATTGTTCTGCAGTACAAAGACACCGTTCTGAGGTGACTTTATTAAACATCCGGGACCCATGGGACATTTTAGTGACATGGATATTTTAGGTGGAGTATAAGCATCATGCATTTTCAAATCTAATCAAGAATCCACAAATATTCATGTTTCTCCATGAATCTCCTGGGAGACTACTCACAAAAGAACAGATTAAGCCCAGCAGAAATCCATTGCTTTTTAGATGATGATTTTTCTTTCAGTGAATAGATCATGTTCTTTCTACACCTGTAACATGAATATAGCAGATTTCATGTCTGTGTGGGAAGATGTGTAGCTGTTCAAGAACGGATAAACCATGTCAGGAAAAACTCTCTCCCATGAACAGCAAGGGATTTAAAGCCCCCTCACAATGACAATATACAGCCTACTTTGCAGAAAAAAGCAGCTTTAACTAGGTGTATCCGATATTGATAGCTATGCCTAAAGGAATTTCAGCTGCAGTCTTTACTGATATTTAAAGAAAAAAACTAAAAATTATGGATCAATATTGTTAATACACTGGTGATATAGTATATTATTATTAAAAAGTACTGAGCTACACAGATGTTTGGGGAGCACTGAACATGTTCAAAAATTCAATGTATCATACTACCATGTTGAAATAATGAATAAAAGTGCAACCTATAGTAACCCTACAGAGACACTTTTTAGACGATCATTCCACTGTGATAATGGATCCCATTTTTCCTTCCAAACCTACTGAGTTTAATGCAGTCCGGACCATCTGTTCAAGTGCAGCCTTTTAGGAACATACAAGAGTGTATGGTATTCCTTGATACACCTCCTTGAACATTTGAAAAGCCATGCTAGCAGTTCAGGATTAATACTGAATCTTCCTTAGCATGCACAATATATTATGTACTCTTTTTGCAGAGCTCTGCTCTTACTAGCAATCTGTCAAACAGCTGCTTTTGAAAACATTACAGATAATGTAAAGAATACAGAAACTTCTTTTCATAAAGAAATGTGTTACAGGGAGGCATACTCACATCAACTATTTTCTTTCTGGCACAGTGTGGAAACAGTAAACCTCTGTTTACTCTGCCTTCTATCAAAAAAACTTATGTGTCTGAATGTTAGGTCAAGGCTTTGTCTGTGAAGAGACTTTTCTTCATCTTGTAACTCACATATTGATATTTCACCAGTTGGGAGTAAACAGAGTGTGGGAACACAAGCATCCTTTAAGCTTTCACTTAAACAGGACACTTTCAAAGTTCATTTCCCCTTAATTAAAAGCCAAGCACTCAACAATAAAGATACAGTCCAATAGCAGGTTACAATTTGTTCTGAAGGAGGTAATCAAAATGGAGACAGAAACATAACACACTTTTTGGAAAATAAGACTAGACTGCTAGTCCAATCTACACCTAATTTTATTTTCAGGTGCTTTAGAAGTGTTTAATGATATACAGATAAATAGCCGTTGGTAGTCATTAGCTGTATTCTGAGATATCTGTTCTTGTGGTTTCATCTTTATACAGGTTGATTGTACTTTCTTGTTACAGTCCTTTAGGTATTGTATTGGAAGAAAATGAGGGAGACTGAAAGAAATCTACCTACTGAGTTGTTAGCTCTCTCTGAGAGTCTCTACAAATGGCTTTCTCACAATTAAGAGTCTTAAATTAGGTTGCAATAGCAGTGATCTCAAAAATAATAGCTCATGTGTCTCAGCT
Source organism: Emberiza elegans (assembly GCA_024865655.1). Lineage (NCBI taxonomy): Eukaryota > Metazoa > Chordata > Aves > Passeriformes > Fringillidae > Emberiza > Emberiza elegans. The sequence continues at coordinate 25,694,472 of JALJVW010001283.1, forward strand.
AATGACGTCAGACCTCAGAGACTCTGCTGTTTACAAGCACTGATCCAGAGCCTAGTTTATAGTTTCTGGTCATAGGAGCTAGAAACCAAAACCTGTTGAGGTGAAGTAGATTCTGGTCACAGACATAACTTTTAATATATGGAAAACCCCAAGGTAAACACTAAGGTACTATAGTTCATCTGTTCTTTAGAGAGCTGGACCTGACTGGAAGTCAAGATTTGTATGCAAATTGAAGTTCCAGAACTTTTATGGGCCTGATGTGGATTTGGCTCTTATCCTCTCATTTTTAGTTCTTATAAAATGCAGATAATGTTTCTTCATATTAGAAAAATGTTGTTACTCTGGGATATTCTGTATTGTAATTATTTTGCTCACCTAAACCCCAGAATTTATCTACAAAAATAAGAATTCAGTATACATTAAATTATGAGAATTGGAAAAATATGAATCATCAATTAAAAAAAATCACTTTGTGCATCTATGTGACAAAACAGTTGTGGAAATATTTTACACTGTCCTGAAAAACATTCTTGTCTCCAAATTGAAGAGACATGGACTTAATTGTGTTAAAATCTGATTATTAAAATTATTAGAGAGATGTCACTGCACAGATTAAGGTGCAAATTCTAAAGTCAGTAGCACAGAGTTTTCTTCAACAGTACAGAGGTAGAGAGAGAGAGATAGGGAAAAGAGATATGGGTGGGGGAGGTCTTAATATCCCATGCTGCATCAAAAGAGGTGTGACCAGCAGGTCAAGGGAGGGGATTCTGGACCTCTACTCTCTTGAGCTGCTACCTGGAGTGCTGCCTCTAGCTCTGGTGTTCCCAGCATAAGAAGGACATGGAACTCTTGGAGCAAGTCAAGAGAATGCCAGGAAACTGATGAGGACTGGAGCATCTCCCCTACAGAGACAGACTGAGAAAACTGAGACCATACATCCTTTATCCTATGTGGAGAATTCATAGCAACCTCAAAGTATCTGAGGGGGCCCACAGGGAAACTGCAGTAGGAGACTCCATAAGGAACAGTAGTGATAGGAGAAGGAGTAATGGGTACAAAGTGAAAGAGGGGAATTTTAAGTTCGATATTAAGAAGAAATGTACTATGAGGGTTGCCCAGGGAAGCTGTGGATGTCTTATCCCTGGCAGTGTCCAAGACAGAGTGGATGAGGCTCTGAGACAGGATGCTGGGACTAGATGATCTTTAGGGCCCATTCCAACCCTTTAACATTACACGATTCTATGTTATGCATTTGTTTTAAGTAAATTTGTTTCATATATGAACTTTACACATCATCAAGACATTTAAGCTATAAAACTTTCCCTAATAGTGCTTGTCCTTCATGCCTTATAAGCTTCTCTTTCATGTTGTTAGATAATTCTCACATGTAGCCTCCAAAATAAAAAGTATCTAAGAGTTTGTCAATGGTCATGCTCAGTTGGGAAGTACATTAAACTTTGCAATTATGCTATGAAAAACCATATCATATGCTTTATGAAAGCTTATTTGATAGAAAAAGAAGAAAACACTTCAATGAGGAAATATGTCACAAATTAAATCACCTAACCTATACTAACTAAATAAGTATTTTTATCCACTTGCCATTTCTTCCTTTACTTTCATATTTTTCTTCTCCTTACCTGTAAAATTCAAGTCTCTAGGTCAGTTTGATTTCATTTTATGTGTTTTCTGCTAAATAAAAAGTACAGAGATGAAAAATAAATGGTGAAAAATGTAGTACCAGAGAAATCAAAGTAGGTCTGCTGTCTGCTTACCAATTGCATGGACTGTTTTGAAGCATATTGCCTTATGAGCCATAGATGCAAGTTGCCTGCTTTTAGTAAAGAGGTACCCAGAACTTTTTCTACATAAGTTTGATCTGAGTGAGTTTCAAAACTGAGTGCCATAAAAACTTCTTGGGAAGTCACTAGAAGCACATCATATTCATGTTTCCTAACATTGGCAGCACAGCATAGGTATTTACATTAACATACGTCCTCTGGAGAAATTTATTTTCCTTGATTGACATGTAGGGAAACTAACCCATAAATACCAATTTTGATACCAATTTTTCACCAAAATGCAAAAATAGGATGGATATAGGTCAAAATTTAGGTATGGGTAACATGACACACATTATAGCTTGTATTTTATATTTTTTCTATTGCATCTAGAGTGTATCTCCTGTATCACATGTTTGTTTAAATACCTGGCAATGGATATGCTTTACAAACCCTTTCTAATCACTTGCTTTATGGTGCTGTACACTGGTTTGCTTAGCAAATAGAATAGAACCGAGTGTTGAATAATTAATTAGCCTGTGTCTAATGTGACCTTTTCTTAAATACATTAACTAGAAATGAGGGCTCATATAAATGTTGTAAAGTTCTATTGTGCAAAACAAATATAGGTATGCATATAAATGATATAGATATGCATGAATATAATTTTTATTAAGCAATTTTTGATAAAATAATTTTATTTTATAATAATAAAACTTAATTTTTATACTAGCTCTTTGTCATAAAAATGAAGCTTTTAAACTACAAAAAATAATATAAGAAAGCATTAAGAGGTATAAACCACTTGATTACATTTGAATTTTAATTTCACCTGGCTGCACAAAATAATTACACATACAGCTTTCAACTGTTTTTACACATAAAAAGATGTATGATCTTTTTAAGATGCCTTGGAGTACAGAAACTTGGAGAACAGCTGTTATTCCCATTAGCAAAGTCTCTATTAAAAGGGCAAAATGCTTGTTTCCTATTGTGTCATGATGAGTAAATAAAATAAAATTAAACTTGAATCTATGAATTTCTGAATGAAATTAGATAGATTTTGAAATATGAGATTACATTCTGAGTTTATGGTACAATTCTGCATTTAATCACATGCTGTATTCCTATTGTTTTTACAGAGATTTTGCAGACTTGTGGTTGTTAATTGTAATGTCACATTTACTTCCCTTTTTTTCTTTTCCTCTTTGTTTTCTTAAGCCTGCCTGTCTGTCTATCTATCTATCTATCTATCTATCTATCTATCTATCTATCTATCTATCTATCTATCTATCTATCTATCTATCTATCTATCTACCTACCTACCTATCTACCTATCTACCTATCATGTTTCCCTAGTCTGTTGTTAACTCATCTGAAGTGAAAATTCATCATATTTAAGCTGTTCCTTTCTTATCCTATAGAAGGTGCAATTTTGACTGACAGATTAAACAGCTGGAGGAAACAAAAAGAAGAGAAATACAGTACAAAAACCCAGCAACTATCTCTTGGAACTGACAGCCAAGTAAGAAAAAAATTATGGGTGCATCCACGTATATAAGATTATATGAAGCCTGTAAAACTGCAATGATGGAACAGTATAGTAATTTCTAGATAGAGAACACAAATTAAGTCGAGTTTCACATATTATAATGCACTTGAAAAATTTTCAGTCATGTACCCTTAAATTTAATGCATTCCTACCATATTTTTCAGCAACAATTACTTACTGCTAGAGTCTTTTTTGTGTGTGGTCTCCTTAAAAAAAAAGTATAGAAAGTGCACAGTTCTTATGTTACTTCAAATGTGGGCCTGTTTTTCTCAATGAACTAGATATTTTAATCTAGATGGTACTCTAAGTAATGTAGGGAACCTCACAGACTATGTTTCCTAGATCTCTGGCAGAAGAATTGGCTCCGCAGATCCACTGCAGAAAAGTATGGGGCACTAGGCCAAGTTTCAGGGCTGAACTTCTGGATTAATATGTGGGGGTGCTATTGGGGCCCAAGGTGATTTTCTGCTGGGAAAAATGCATATCAAAAGATGTTGTTGTTGCTAAAAATAATTTAAGGCCATGTATAGCTATCCAAGAAAACTAGATAAAGGTATGTGTGAGTTGAACCTTCAGAAACTTAAAGCACCTTGCTTGTTGGTTGACTTTGTGTGATAGGGAGCCAAATAATCATCCCCTGTCATAAAGTCTCCTTATAATTCAAGGCCAAACCACAGTTGCAACATCTTTTTTTTTTTTTTATTTATTTTTGTTACATCCTGTTATTTGCAAGGCTTTAGCTTCTGATTAATTCTGTGTTAGTGAAACACAGAATGGATTTAGTTACTAAATCATTATTGTATGTCTTTCACTTGTAACATTCATCCTTTCAGTCTAGCTGACTGGAGGCTGTAACATTAGTCTACTATTTTTGATGTTTCAGAAATGTTTTAAATTGGTAATGATTTCTGTTATACATTATTCTAAGGGTTGTAGTAGCTTTGTTTGTTTATTTATTTGTTTTAAATAATCTCCACAAGGATTACCAAATTATTTTTCTTTGTGTCTCAATATCTTTTGGAAGATTGCTATATACATTCAGGGCACTGGTTACTGCTACTATGAAATATAGGTAAACAAAACCAAAAGTTGTTGAAGGCTGTGAATCTCCAGATAGAAATAATTTGTCTTTTCCCCTGGGCAAACTCAATACTGTTTTCCGTATTCCATAATGTACTTTCAATCCCAATCTTCAAATATGTATGTTGTGGCTCTTTAGGAAACACAAACTTGAATGAAAAGAAATAAGTATATTTTATCTCACACCTATGACAGTAATTAAGAAAATCACTGATGCAAACTCTGTATTTTAAAGTAAACATGGAACAGTGATTACATGAAAACTGATCAAATGGCATAATTATTTCATGTAGTTACTGAAAAAGAATGTAAAATGTGAAGAAGGCCAAAGGAGACAGAGCAGGGAGACGGAAAATCAGAGAAAAAAATAGAACAGTGCTTCAGTCTGAGTGATCTTTAGCATGACTTGATTTGTAAAGGGCACAAATTGTAGACTAGGTTTTCCATTTTCTTCCGTGCAAGATACTGTTTCTATGACTTGGTACAGTCTTGGTCCCCAGTGCAGTCACCATGCACTGGGGATATTTCTCATGGCAGGTTGGACCAATCAAGCCTTGGAAGGTCCCTTGTCAGTCAGGCTGGGCTTCTGAGGCAGAGGAATTTACACAGACAAATGACAGCTCATTTCAGGCTGTCTCTTTACAATTTATATTTTGTCCAGAATTTAGTATTAGCGTCTCATTTTCCTATAAAAGTTTTTAATATTATTTTCCCTTTTACATCTCTGCACAGCGTACTGCATTATGGAAATCCCATCCAGAAGTTTCACAATTCGTATTGCAGTAAAAACACTTATAGCAATAAAGGGGTAGAGCTTAAGGATGCAGCTTAAAAAATTTTTTTTTCTGTCCTATTTTTCTGTCCTACCTGCTTGAGTGTTTTATTATTTTGATTAACTCTAACTTAAAATTTTGTGTGGATTTCTTAGGGATTTGCAGAGGAAAAAGGTAACTCAAGGGAGCCCACACTGCTATTTGTGACATTCTCTATGTATTTGGGTAGGCAAAGTTTCTGTCCAGAGCTTCAGAGCTGCTTAAGAAAAAATTGCTTTCAATAGCTTTACAACAGCACTTAATAAGTCTAAGCTGGTCTTCTTTCTTTTTTTTTTTTTTTTAGAGGCACTTGAATTGCAAATCACTGATCCAAGGTCTTATAGCCTTGAAGTTCAAGTCAGATTATCAGCGAATATTAGAACACGCACATGTGAGACGGCCTTTACAAGCTTTAAGATCAAAGAGTCACTGTGCAACCTTCAGAATAATATCATTCTGTCACTCAAGCAAGCATTAGAAGGCTGGAAAAGTTCAAGCTTTCAAGCAAACTTTAGAACTCCTTTTTCATAAAGTGATTTTGACCATAGAAATCTTGTATGGAAAAAAATCGAGTTCCTACCTACAAAAAAATTATTATACTTCTTTTTAATGAAGAAAAAAAATTCCCCAAATTAACCATTATATTTGCTGCACATATTCTAAAATTAAAATAGCTTTTGATATGTCTGATTTAAGTGTGCCTTTCCAGGGTTAGGTTCCATAGCCTCCAGGGTCTTAGCAGGTATGCTTTGCATTATCTCTTGTCTAATGTTAAAATGTGGGATACCATACTAAAAAACTGAAATCAAAAAGTTCTGAGTTAAAGTGTTAGTAGGTCCTGTAGAACCCATGAGATCACTGTTTGTTCAGTATACAGAAGGTACAGAAATGCTTTGCTAGGTCAGGGTTGTAGAGTTCAGTGTATTCTGATTGATTCTGCTGTCAGCATTGTACTGGAAATTTTTTTTGTGTCCAGACTCATCATATTTTTACTATAGAGTTGTGAAAGAAAAGAACATTGGACCACTCATTCTTTATGGCATCATTACAAATACATTAAACTTACATATATATCACAGCGGATGGAGGAAAATATTTTCCCTGGTAGAGGAATACTAATGTATATAGACAGTGCCTTTAGGAATACAGTACATCATAAATTAGGCTTTTAACATCTTTGTACCTTGAATTTTCTCTGAATGCTCATCGTACTGAATATGATTGCACATAAACTAGGGCAGGATTAGAGTTTACTTTGACTCTAGACAGTGTAGATAAATTACCATAGACTGTTACCTCAAATGTCAAAGTGTAGAAATTGAATCATTTGAGAATTAATTTAATAAAATCATAACCTCGTGGACTCAAAGAACCATAGAATGGTTTAGGTTGGAAGGTCCCTTAAAGATCACCTAATTTCAAGCCCCCTGCCATAGGCAGGGGTGGCACTCACCAGATAAAGTTCATTAGGGTCACATTCTGGCCTTGAATACTTCTAAATGCTAACACTTTGATGTTATGGACTCAATATTTGGGGTGTTAAGTAACTCAATTTCCATATAAATTATAACACCAAAGACTTTTTCTAATACAGTCTGTTTTGAATTATTTTCTCATATGAAAAAAAAGGTTAGATATTTGTGGTTTCTCTTAAAGCAAATGGAAACCACAGCAAAGGATAGCTAAATGTAATAAAGCAGCAGCAAGCCTGTAATTTCTATTGGCAAAGCAATTATTCTATCCCCTATTTTATTAATTGCTGACCTATTGTCTCTAGGTCTATCTAATGGCTCCTAAGTACTCAGAATTAGTTCCAGTGGCTGGCTGAGACTCCAATAGCAATTACTTAATTAGAAGATATTCCTGGATGTATTTCTACCAGTAATGATATTCAAGGAGACTTACTGGAATCATTATCCTCATCCACTGATTTTTATATCTTTCCTTCAGAGTATGCAGGAATAAGTTTTCTTTCTGGAGCATAAAACTCCATTGCACCAGTCATGCAAATGCATTCATGCATTCTCTTCCCTTTGTTATCTTTGAGAATAGCAGTAAAACAAATTATAGCCTTTGTAGGGTCAAAAATTGTTTTAAAAAACTTTGAATCAAACAATGAAAGATGCCATTCTCTACTGAGTTACTTATGCTGTTTATACTACACTGTTCTATCATGAACTGAATACCTATATTTTATAAACTTCCAAAAAAATATGTTGGTTGTGCCAATTTCACAAGCAAAAACTTTAAAACCTCTGTTTTCAACAATTCTAGACTAAATATTTCCCTGCAACTGATAACTGCCTCTTTATTATGAGGTACACAGAGTTGTTGGTAGAGAAAAGTTCTCCTTTCTACCAGGAGGAGGAGGAATGACATTCTCAACTTTTATTTTTTCCTTGTTCCTTGCCCGTGAAAAGTTATTTTTCTGTTACATCTCTGAAAAACTAAATACATTGAGAGGGATTTTAAAGTTGAAAATGTAGCTTATCTCTGTTTAAGTGTTCTTATCTGATGCACTTTCATTTCATTCTTTTGGCATTATTCCAAGGAAACATAAAGTCAAGGAGACAGCAGCAGCTTGAGTTGTTACTGCTGCAGAGGGTGCTTGAAATCTTGTCTGGCAGAGGCTGCATTCAGTGTAAAGCAGAGCTACACAAGTAACCAGCCTTGAAGTTTCAGTGGTTGAATGGAAGAAAGGGCAATCTCCTTTTTCCATCTCCAAAATCCAATTGCATCCTAATCCAGCTATTACTTCTTGTTCCATTTGGAATGACAAAGAACCATTTTATAATTTTTTTGGTACCAAATACTATTTTGAACAAAAGGTGATTACATGCTAGAGGAAGAGGGTCACTTGGCCCAAAAATTTCCTAAACTTAGTATATCCCAACAAGTATAAATAGATTGGACAGAACTATTTTATAATTTTCCATATACATGAAGAGAAAATGAGTATTCAAGTGATGTTTAAATGCTTTAGAATCCATTATTTCTTCCTAAACATGGAACAATAGATATTTCTGTTATGATTTGTATTGATAGTTTTGTATCTATAATTTTGGTTTTGGATGAAACCAAATCTTGCTTTTGACCAGAGCTGCTAAAGACTTCTGGTCTCAGAGCTTTGGCGTGATCCTGTGAGATAAGGATCCACTTTTTCCAGTTACATCAAAGCGCATACACACATTTCAGCAACTTTTGATCTAAGTACTGTGGAATGCAAAAATGTGTATGCATCCATGCAATAATACATTGACCTTCTAATGTGTATGGAAATAAATGTAACTTCTGTTTGTACAGCAAGGGTATTTTTCATTTAGCTGAATTTGCTCTTTTAGTTTTGGCTTTCAAAGATAGCTGGACAGAAAATGCAGAATGTCTCCATAAGCAAAATTCATATGAGTAAAAATGTTGGTAGGGTGTCTGCAAGGAATAAATTACATTTAAGCACTCAGGTGCTGATATATGGACCAAATGGTAAAATGGACTTGAGGTCTTTGAGGAAAAGATCCACTTAATGTGGCTCTGAAACACCACAACTGTGCTTGGATCCAAAATTTTGGGATAATTTATATCTACTTTTAAAAAACAGTTTTAGAAGGAGGAAGGGTAAAACAGCATGGGAGACTTGGAGAACATATTTTTCTCTTTCAGCTTTTTTTAAAATATAATTTTAGAAAGGAGATACTTTATGAATATTTGCAACTGTGCTTCTCTCCATACCTGTAAGATTAGCATCTCCAGTTTTGCCCTTGTGAACTGATTGAACAATTAGTATGAAACTGTCATTCTGTGGTTTTCTTCTGATTTCATCATAGTTATGATCTGATATGATCTGTAGTTTTGAGTTGGTACATGGATCTTGGTTGCCAAAACACTGACATGTATTTTGTGACTCAAGTTGTACTTCTGGTCCAAGAATATTTGATAACACATGGAACTATAATTTCCAGGCATTCTTACAAAAGATACAGAACAACAATTAGAGCAATAAGAAATCCATGGGAGATATAACAAAATTAACAAAGGCAGAAAAATAGATTAGTTTTACCTAGCAGGGGAAACTCTACTGAATTACTTCTTTCTCTATGGTAGTTCTGTTTTTTTTTAAATTTTTATTTCGCTTGGTTTTGCATTCTGTTTAAATAATAACATGCTGAAGTATTGAGATATATTTTGAATTTTGAAATTATTTAAATATCTTTTCATTTATGATTGACCAGTCTAGTGCTGGAAAACAGACTGGTAAGTAAGAGGAAATACAGTGGAAGCTGTATGTTTTTATCTATATTCTTGCTTGAAATTAGAACAGCTGTCAGAAAAGCTTTGGCTTAGTTTTGGATGTAATCAGGAAAAGGTTATAATTTCTAACAGTCATATCTATCCTTTATATTACACAGGATGAAAAAGAAGCTTAAATGTCAGTTTAGAGAAAACTGGAATAAAATTTAGACAGTTTATGGTAGCAGATATTTTTTTTGTTAGATGTGGTCTGAAACACAGCCAGCTCAGAATAAATTCATCAAAGTCAAAGAAATAAAAGAATGACCCATCAGGATATCAAGGGGAAGGCCAAGGAATTATAATAACGCTATCTTTTGCAACACTGAAAAATGAAGCTTCTTTGTTAGTACAGGAAACTTCACTTCAGCTGTGCATAATAAGTTGCCTTTAAGGAGGGAAGCTCTTGTAAAACCACACCCAGAATGCTGTGTCCAGCTCCTGGGCACCTAACAAAAGAGACACACAGAACTGTTGAAACAAGTCCAGAAGAGGGCCACAAAAGTGATCAGAGGGCTCAGAGGAACAGTCCTCCTTTGAAGACAGGATGAAAATTTGGGCTGTTCAGCCTGGAGAGGAGAAGGCTCAGGATATCTTACAGTACCTTCCACTACTTAGAGAGGGACAGGGATTTCCCACAGAGGTAAGAAGCTGAAGTGACACTATAAGGGGTGATGGCTTTTAGCTGAAGGATGGTAGGTTTAGTTTTGATATTAGGAAGAAATTCATTACTGTGAAGGTGGTGAGGCATTGAAGAGGTTGTCTAGTGAGGTTGCGGACCCCCATCCCTGGAAGTGTTCAAGACCAGGCTGGATGGGGTTTTTCCTGCTCTAGCTGATGGTGTCTCTGTCCATGGTAGTGAGGTTGGAACTACATGTTTTGTAAAGTCCCTTCCAACCCAAACCATTTTATGATTCTATGATTTTGAGATATTCTAGTACCTTTCAGCCTTGTTCCCTATTTGAATTTTAAAGTCCTGCAGAAGTTCAACAGGTGAGATATGTACTTTTTAAAGCATGATTTTTAAAGGCACTGTATTAACACTTCTGTATGTCTTGGATAGATTGATGTGAAACGTTCCTTAGGTATTTGTGATCTAGTGGCAATGAAAAACTTGGATGCCATATTTTAAAGATTGTGAGTGGGTCAAATTCTGTGTGACAGAAACCATATTGTGAATGCAGACAACTGTGTTATCCTCTTTTAATTCTGTAATTAAATTTTCTTTATATGGTTTAAATTTAAGCCTGTTTTGACTTTAATGTTTTCTCCTAATCGTTATCCCAACTTGCATGCCCTTCAGAATTTTTTCCACCTCCTCTGCACAATTGTAGCAGAGGAGGAGTGATTGAGTGACTATTTTTGTTTGTTTGGTTTTGTTTTTTTTTTGGGTACTTGGCTTTTAGCCAGTGTCAAACCCCAACAGCAACCCTTGCCACTGCACAGTTTCAGGTTCTTAAGAAAAAATTAGTTATTTCTTTTGGGTTTGTGATGTGGAAGCAGCAAAGTCTGAAATGCAATATATCCAGTGTATCAGATAGGAACATTGAATGGCTTTTTTGACTACGTTAATTTTACAAATGTGTTGATGCTATCAAAGAAGTCAGCTGTTGATAAGCTGTGAAGCAATGTGAATGTGTTGATTCCTACATGCCTATTTATTTATATTTTACTTTGTTAAGAACAGCGTTAAGATATAAGGTGTCTTATTGTTTTAATTCCCAATCTCACCAGCAGAGGCTGCTTGATCTTATTTTTATGTACCTTTTGATGGAACTTTTTCCAAGTGTTAAGCACAGTATTTCTGCTGTTCTAAAAAATGTATGTAAACATTAACAGCTGAAAGTACTGGCATGCCTCTATGCAATAACCTAAGCTGAAGATGGACAAAAAGAATAACTTCTTTGGTCTAAGCAGAAGAAGAAGCCCATCATATATTCACCTTGCAAATACCCACAAAAGTTGCTAGTCCATGCACAAAAATGACTTATTGCCACTCCATCATTCTGACTGAAGACAACAAAACCAGTAATATTTTACTTGCTTCAGTGTCCTCTTGGATGAATTGATGAATACATTATTTCATATATTACACTCTACTTAATTTCCCCAATAGGTTTCTGTCATCAAAGGAAGAATGAAGGGTTAAGTTTTTCATTTAGTCATGGGAGACTCCAGAGGGTGATATATGCTGTAATTTTCACCTGGCATGACTAAAATGGATGTGCATCCACAGCTCTGCAATTTTTGTATATATGGCCACTGCAGAAAAACCAAAATGCAAAAATATCTAGTTCTGCAGTAATTATCACGAATACTATTGCTAGTAGTTGTGATATCTTCTATTCAGTATATCAAAGAGAATATTTAAATGAAAATCATCTTCATGGCACAGTGGTAACGAGGATTAGTCAATGAATTGTCCATATACATGTGTCGGAGGTATGAATATATTTAAGTTTGTGACAAAAACATTGTAAACTTTTAAGTTTACAATGGCAAAAGCCTCTCTCTGCCTGTCAGTCTGCTTATCTATGCATTGGTACTCTTCACTTCTGTCTAATCTGAGCATCTTTGCAACCAAGCTATAAACCGGGGTCAAGTGACAAAAGTCATGAAAATAAAACTCTGGGATTTTATTCTCTGTTTTCTTGAGCTGCCTGTTTTTCAGGATTATCTTGTGCACACCGTAGATATTTTAAAACCCTGACAGGCAGTTATGGCTAATACTGTATTATATATTATTCATAATTACTTTTTCCATTCCTATTTTAAATATGACAAGCAAACATCAATATGCAGGATCCAGCTGAAAAGGGGATGCAGCAGGATGATGTTGCATCTGCTCAGTGTGGGCAAAGACTCTGCTGGATCTGTCAAGAGGTTACAGCTGCTTGGTATCTACAAGCAGGGAACTGCCTAAAATATCTGATTCTTCCAGCTTTTCCAGACACCTCTCTAAGTCAGAAACAGAGCTGGTATATGACCTGATTATTTAAATTAAAAAAAAAAAAAAGAATCAAGAGCTTTGAGAAAAAGCTGCTTTAAAAAATATTTTGCTCAGAAAGCTACATTAAAATGACTCAATTTTGGTGAAGAACAATTAAAACTTAGTAAAACTCAGAGTTAAATGTAGTTTTAATAAGCTTAATCTAACTCTACAACATATATGCTTTGACAAGGTATTTCATTTCCTGCTATTTTTCCCCATTGCAGCCTCTACCTAGTGACTGCAATGAACAGTTATTCAAAATACTACCTCAAAAATTTTTGCCCTATTTAGTAAGCTTAGAACATCTTTAATTTCTGTGGGTTATTTCCTTTTGTGCTCATTATTGTTCTGGACAAAAGGGATCAAATGTAAGGTCAGCCATGCTGTAGGTAAGTGCATGTTTTTTTAATATATGTTCACCTGTACAGGTTATCAATGTCACTGGATCTGTTGCACTGGAGGGTACCTTTGGAGCTGATAGAGTAGTGTTGGTCAGTTTGTCAATGGTCACTGTTTTTTTTATGTATTTGATGATAATAGAATTAAAACAAAATTTTTAAAAGTTTTCGCTTTAATTCCTGTGTCTAATCTTATCCTGTATCTGACAATGTGCAGCCATAAAGACACACTATTACTGTTTTCTCTTATGCTCTTCTAATCATCTTCCTTCCCAAACCAATTTTCTTCTCTGAGTCATGTTGCTTTTGTCTTCTCTTTTCCAGTTTCTATTCTTCAGGCAAAATCTCTGCTGCAGCTATACCTGTCTTATCTGCTGTTAAAGGCCAAGTCTTTTCTCTTACTCTATATATTCTTTTTCTTCCCATTTTTATTAAGCCAACACAGTGCCCCTCAGCTATTTCTGCTCCTTTTCCGTAGTCTGCTCATTCATTCAAATGGGCTTCTTACTGTTGGGTTTTTATTGTACCTTTCTTTCCAGTGGAGATTTGAAATTTTCCCTGCCGGAATCCATTCATTCTCTAACCATCACGCGCACAACATCATTGCATACTCTTTGCCTAACCAATCACAGTCTTGCCAGACTTCTAGTCAAGTAAGTACTGGATGCTTGGCCTGAACCTAGGCTCTCAGCAACCACTGCTTCTCTATGTCCAGACCAACCTCTTCACTTTGAAACTAGTTGCAACTTTTTGTGTTCAGAGCTTCCAGTTCTGGAATCTGAAACAGACCTGTAGCCACCAGCCTCTGCTTCCTTACATTCTCCCATCCCTCCAGTCCCAGGCTGGACCAGCTGGGTTTGGGAGTGCCAGAACTGTACCCAGTCTTTTGTTCCTTGTGCTCACCTGTCACTCAGCTAAATGTCACAATTTGTCTACTTCTCTTTCTGCATTTCATCTTCCCAGATATTTTTCCAAAAGCAGCTTGTATCAGCAAAGGATGGGGGACCTCCCATTTATAGTTCTTCAGGCCACTTCTATTGGATTTTGTGAAAGGATCCTAAGAAGGAAGTCTCATTTGTATTTGCACTACACTGTGTTCAGTGATCCAGTTCTGTTGTGAACAGAGCCTAAGTGACAGTAAGAAAGGAAAAGAAAGGACACGTAGAAAGAGAGAAATTGAAGGATTCCACTAGAGAATATGATGAAAAGGTGTGAAAAGCTGGTTTAAGGTAACTTATCCACTTTTCTAAATATGGATTCCTTTTCCTAAGTATGATTAAAAGCATAATTCCTTCCACTACAACCAATGCATTGCCAAACTCCACATCCATCTTTCACAGTCCTAGAGTGATTGAGAAAAGTCATCATGATTCTTAACACGAGTATAGTGCTTATTTACAGATTTTTTTCTGAATTTGTCCAGAAGAAAAGATAAGAAGAAAGTTGCTATTCCACATTTCATCTCAATTCATTTAAATCTGCCAAGGACGAGTTATTTTGAACAGCTAAAATTAGATTTATATAATGAAATCTGCTTTATCTATTACTTTCTCCTCACTCTGCTTCTTTATTGCTGTCTTTAAGGAAGGGCATCCTCCTTATTTTGCTACCATGCTAGCTAAAAATATAGACCATTGCTGGAAGATGAAAGGGGTATGACTCCCAAAATCAGACAAACCAAATTTTATACAAGAGCATACTTTTCACCGTTAAAAATACTTTTAGAAAAACTGAATGAGTTTAACCATGTTGCACAAATAATTACTTCCAATTCTAATCTTGTAATTTTCCTTAAAAGTCATTGTTATCATATCTGAGAACCACGCCAGTTTTCACCACTGCACCTTCCTGAAGGTCAAGGCTTAAAACAACTGTCCTGCCTTTCTAACTTGGTAATCAGTTTCTGCCTTGAGGTAGCTTCTTCTGCAATCAATGCCACAAAATGTGCAATGTGAAATGTTAGACATTGGCTAATTTTGTCTTTTGTGTTACCTAAGAGGCTGGTTATATCACAAAGCTCATTTTTATAAGAAAGGATACAGTTTTGCAGTATATTAAGTTGAATTGAAACACATGCAGAAATTGCAGATGCTGCCTTTTAAAGAAACAGCCAACAGTTTCACATAAAGGAGATTATTTTTTTTCCTGGCATTCTAAGACAAATATTTTTTAATTCCGTTTGGACTAAACAGCTTCTCCTTAAAACATTGGGAGTGCCACTGGAACTTTCATGTCACAGCAAAAAGACAGATAAGGATCTTTGAAATATTATTTTAAGAGAATCAGTAAAATCTCTTTAGTAGATATTTGTTCTATAGCAGAACTGAAAAAGCCCAAATGACCTAATTTTCTCTTTCTACCTTCTATGGTACTTTTTTATCCATTTGTTTTCCTGTCTTGTATCAATAGTGGTAGTAGAAACAGCAGCTATTTTGCAACAGCTATGCTATCATAAACAACATAATAGATGCTGTTTACACAGTGGCATACCTGGGTTCAAGGCACAGTACAAGCAGAGTTAATTTTTCTAGTCTCCAAAAGAAAGAAGAAAGAAGAAGGGGAAAGAGTGGTGGAGAGGGGAGAGAGGAGAAGGAAGACATAAATTAAGAGGCAGGTCTGGAAAAAAGATTTAGATATTTAAATATCCCATCAGAAAACAAAGACCTCCTTCTGAAACCCTGATTGTCTGTCTAATCCTATCTAACACAGTATCTCTTATGCCACATGTGGAGGATTTAAGCTTGGTACTTGTCTTGGAAGCTCAGAAATATGAGCAGAAATGTCTTGAAGAGTGAATGCAGTCTATATATAGTAATATATTAGTATTTCTGTCCAAAAGATTGCAGCAATCCTGCATGCAGCTAGGGTTGGAGGCAAGGAAAAAATTTGCTTTACAGAAAAGAAACATGGGGCTAGAATGAAACCTCCAAAGTGCAAAAGCAGCTTTCAGGGAACTGTGGGAGCATCAAGAGGTTCACAGCCTGCCTGTTCTCAGATGAAGGAAAAGCTGGTGGAATCATAGAAGAAATAAATTATTCTGCCTGGAATAAATAAGAACCCATGAGTCCAGAATAGCGGCAATGGTTTTAGATTTGTTACCGTCTCTCAAAACTGGGCTTTTGGAAAGGGGCCTTAGTTTAGGTTGCAGTGGCAACCTAGGGATATGCCTTTGTACCTCCACTGCTGAACATTTATTTTTCTTCCCTCAGGCTACAGTTATGATACCTGAAGCACCAGTTAGGTTAAGTTTGTGGTGCTACTCTGTGTCTGCATCCATATCTCTGCTAAGTAGGCTTTAATGAGCCAAGCATTTTCAGTCCTTCACAAGGAATAAGATCCATAGAAGAGAAGACAGAAGAAAGCTGATGCTTTATAGCCAATCATGTGAAAGTTGTTAGATGCATTTTTAAGTTCTTGATTAAATAATGACTATGAGTTGGTAATCTGAGTTTGAGTAGAAGTTTTAATTTTTAGAAGTCATTTGCTGAAACACTTATTTCTTTCGGAAAGCCTACTGGTTTTAATGTGATCCATTCTTTCATAAATCACAGATGATAAAAACACACAAAACTGTGCTGTGTTTAGTAAATGGAGAGTTTTGTTTTACTTGTTTTGCAGAAGGCATTTATGCTAATGGAAACAATTGCACAACTCTATTAAAGGCATGCGTTTCAGCCTGTTTTGATCTAGGTTGTGTCAGCAATTCTGCTTAGAACACACATAAGATATTCTAATTTAGCAGAAGGGAAAAGTCCACTCTAGCATTCTAGCTTCAAATCTGGCTCTGTGCCTGGGAGCAATATTTTAAACCAAATTCATAAAAATGTCATTGACTACTTTATTGGTTTTTTTGTTGTTTCTGTTTTTTTTTTTTTTTTTTTGTGTAATCACATTAGTCTGCATCAATTCATGCAGGAATCTTAGTTTACTAAGGCAGTAGACCTAGAATATCATAAGACAGCTCACTAAATTCCCAATGTAAGTTGACTGTTACTTTCCAACTAGCCATAGTGCTATTTGTACCTGTGCCTGTTTCAGTCAAAAAGTATTTTGCAATTATTTTGAAAGAGAAGGAACAGAACCCTGTCTTTTATGAAATGTGTGATTATTTAGGCATTCTTAGCTATTCTTATTATATTAAGTACTGGGAATAAGAAAAATAAATGTTCATTGCAGTTCTCTTAACCTTGAAAAGATACATTTGAAAATATTTCATTAAATTTGGGAAGTATTAATAGTTTAACATGTGGAACACATTTCTGCGGTTTTCTCATGCATTTTGAAATCTGTACTTAGTAGAAGCAAAGGTCCAGCGTTTTCACTTGATGCAGAGTATTGAAACAGCAAAAATTCACTCTCCTGACTGAAATTTATTAAAAATTTTTCAAGCCTTAACTTTGTCCCAGAACACTTTACATGGGATCCCATATTGTTTATTCTTCTCTAACATAAAGGAAACACAAATACTAAGTTTTGTGCCTTGGCTAATTTGAGGAGGAAAACTCATTATGTTCTATCACCCCACACAGATAAAAGTTGTACTTCATATCAAAGAGGTACATACAAATCTACATTTATCAATAGAGAATCACAGTCATATCTGGATAAGACATTTTGTAGCTTTCATTATTCCTTGCTTTCTGTTACATATGAAATACATGCCATGATTAAGCTTTTAATATTTTTTGGCAACAATAATCATCAGCTTTGTGATTGAAGGTGTGTGCATATTTAAATCAGTGAAAATTCAGAGGTTAAGAGTCTATTAGCTCCCTCCATCTTTTGGAGCATCCATATCACACCTTTGGAAGTGATAAAGTAATGAAAAAATAGATTAGATAGTAGAAGTACCTTAAATCACTCTATGATGTAGCATGGATTAAAGAGGAATTTTCTGGTTTTGAAGAGCACAGAGAAGATTGTGCTATATAGAATGCTATTTTGTTTGTAAATAAAATTTGTGTGTGCTATATGAAGACAGAAATATTAACTAAACTTAGCATGCCCCTTTTTTAATCACAGAGGGCAAGAGGACAACAAAAGTAATACTTAATTTTGCTGCATTAATTTAGTTTCCTGGGTGAAAAGAAATCGGGGATCAACTCTTCTGAATCTGAAGGAAAGATAAACCACAATTTTATCTATATCCAATTAATGACAAAAGGGAAAAATATCTGTCTCTCACAGTTTCTGTTTCAGCACTTGTACTGCAAGAGAAAAACAAATGAATAGGATGTTAAGTGTCATGATGCATTGACCTGTTCAATTTCATGGTTAGCTGGCACTGCAGCTCTTTACCTATTTACAGCTTCACTCAAATATTAGGAAGGAGAATAATGACAAGCCAATCAAACTGCAAAGAAGTGAAAAGGCCAAGGTACTTTCCTATTACAATATTCTGATTTACTTGACATGATACTGTTAGAAATTATATTTTTAACAATGCCTCTACTGGACAAAGACAGTGAAGAGAATAGAAAATTGCACTTGACTCCTCTATTGTCCTGGCAAAGTCTGTAACAAACATAGGTTAGAGTATAACCATTCTTCTTACAATTTCAGAACTGTAATCTACTGATCTTCCCTGCTTGTCACATCCAATTTGTTGCAAGGCATGTTTTACACAAGACCACATTTCTATTCAATGGTAGCCTGAAGCTGACTGAGATTATAGTTAAATTTCCTTTCTAATGACTGTGTAGAGCTAGAAAGATGCTGTCATATCATCAATCTAGAGGCTATACAACTACCTAAGTGGAGAAAAGAAAATAGTTTTATAAAACAATTATGTATTTTTCACTTTCAAAGCATTCAGATTAACACAAGACTATGATTTGGAATTATAAAAAGAAGTAAGAACAAGAAAATAATAGCAATTCAATTAAGCAATTCTACCTAGAGCTGCTATTTTATTTCAGTCACAGGTGTAGGAAGAATATGTGTAGTATAAAGATGTAGTCAGAAAAACTTCGTTAGAAAGTTAGCCACTGCCAAACTCATCTACAGAAATCATAGCACTTTGCAGGAGCCATATCTACTTGCAGACGAAACGAGAAAACAAAAGCTAACAATATTTGAAAAACTGAAATTCATTTTCAAATCCAAATATGGAATTTCTAACTTGATCTTTTGTATTTTTTTAATTTAATCAGAACAAAAATAAAGGGTAAGAGCAGATAAACTGGGACAAAAAACACTTTAACAAAAATCTGACCTCCCCTTCTTCTTTCACTCTGAATTGTTTAATTCTTATTGAAATTAAATTGGATTTTATAAGTCTTATCAATAAAATTGCTCAGTAAACAGTTGGAGAGCTGTAGGAAGAAGTAGGTAAGTAAAGAAGAATCTGGATCATAGTGAGGCATGCATAAGAAATAAATTAACTACTCAGAGAAATCATCAGGAATTTGAATAAAGCTCTCACCAGTTTTTCCAGTTCATGGTCAAGATTGAGGCACTGGCTGATGCACCCTGGAAAAAAACCCACATGGTTTGGGAAGAAGAATGCACCTCTTCAGCTGTACAGTAGATCTTAGAGTAGCTGGTGCATAATAAAATAGAAGTCCTTTTGGACACTGGCTGCGTAACCTGTTGAGGACAGCTTGAAAGCTGGCAAAAAGGAGCACATAAAGGGTAAATCAAGCTGTTGGATTGTGCCAGAAATCAGAGAGATGGGAGAATGAGAGAGAAAGTGTCTCCTTATGTATTTAAGTAAAGGTTATTTAGAGAAGATACTTCATGAAATATGTTGCTCTATTTATTGGCTGTTACAGGGAAGAAAGAGTTGACAAAAGGAATAAACTCACGTTTAAAATGTTCTAGATGAGGCTGGAAACATTGAAGCAATGTAACAACTTGCTTTTACTTTTGCGATTCCTAAGCAGGATAAACATGGATTAAAAAACAAGTCTGTTATTTTCTCCTTTTAATTCAGTAATTACTGAGGGCTGCACCAATGAGCATGTACCCTGTTTGCACAGGAATTAACTTATTTTCTGCACTCTATTACATGGGGCTGTCATGTCTGAACAGTGAAGTTGCTGCAAAGAGGAGAACAAATCCCCTTGTCCGCTGCTTAACCTAAATGTGGGTGCGAACATAGTGGGGTATTAATGGGAAAGGATAGAAATAGCTTTTTTTCCCTTGCTTTTCAAGGGACATAATATGGGATTATACAGCAACCATGCTCATAATCATCTGGTCTTTTCTTATGTTATTCTAAATACTAACAGTTTGAGATTCCTTTTCATACATGCAGTGCCAAACTGGCAAGTTTAGAAGTCACCATTGCCTGCCTTCAGCGTAAAGCAAATAGAACAAAGTTAGCTGGGAATTAAAATGAAGCTTAGTTTGGAGACTGGTCACACCTGCTCTTGAGCTTCCCCTTTTCCTTGATTATCTGGCAACCAAATCTAACAATAGCAATCATCTGAGAGGAATTAGTAAATCCCTCTGCTTCACGCCTTGATTTTTAGCTTCAGTTGGGGCTGACATAATCTATCCATATAAATGGGTAAGGGAAAATGAAGAGCTTAAGGCCTCACAGAGATTCACTAAAGAAAACTAATCAAAAAACATTCACAGATGCAACAACTGCTTTATCATAGAGCCAGAAATTGTGAGGGAGAATCAGAGCCACTCTTGCAACCTGTGTGTCACCATAGCAACTGCTACTACAACAACTCGGATAGAAGCCCAGATTTTCTGTTCAATAATGAAAACTTGGTCTTCCCACAAGGTTCTGTCCCCTAGCATGAATCTTTCTGCTCAATAGGATAAAGAGGATGGAAATTAATCACAGAGAAGGAAAAAGGCACATTGAGAGAGGAAAAAGTAAAAGCAGAAAATAAAGTTTCAGGACAAACAGATCTGTCTTGTTACTGATCCCCAATAACCCAATTGTAAAACTGTGTGTGTACCTCTCACTCCCACTCTGTTTTACTAGGGTGCAGGACAATATCACTTGAGTCATCTCTTCAACAGAGGTTGCATATTCCGACCTTTTCATCTACAATGTCATAGGTGCATACCACAAGGAAGCAACTAGTGAAAATGGGTGTGGTGAGTGAGGGGTGTGTATGTCAAGTTGGCCCTCCCAACTCCATTACTGTAATAACTAGCCTTTTGATATTACCCACTAGGCTTTGCCAGTCTAGATGGAGAAGATTTTTGGTTGAGATATAAACAGAGTTCATTCATCAGTTACCATCACAGGCAAAATAATCTCAATCTGGAGCAATTAATTTAATATATTACCAATGAAAAACTGAGAGGAATGTTGAGGAAAAAAGAACAAAATCTAAAATGCTCTTGCCACACCCCATTTCTCTCAGGCTCTGTTTCATTTCTATATTCTCCTGTTCTCTATTTCCCTGGCTCAGGGAAACAGGAATGGAATCTTAACAGCTCCACTCTGCCACACTTTCTTCCTTTTCACCTGGTCCAGCATGGGTCTTCCAAGGGCCACAGTTTCTATCAGAAAACCTGTGCTGGTGAGGGTTTTCCACAGGTACCTTCCCTCAGAGCATGCCCATCAGCTTTGGCAGAGGGTTCTTCATAGGCTGCAGATGGATACTGCAGATGGATACCTGCCACCTTGCAGAACTCCCAAGTCTGCCTCACCATGGTCTTCAACAGGGGCTGCAGAGGAATCTCTGCTCCAAGAGCAGAGATTTCTCTGACACATCCAGATGCGTCTGGAGCGTCTCTTTCCTTCAGTGACCTTGGTCTCTGCAGGGTAGTCTCTCACCCTTCTTTTTTTTTTCCCTCACTCCTCTCCCCCTCTCTCTCACAGCTGTGAAGTGTTTTTATCCCTTCTTAAATATGCTTTCCCACAGGTGCCATCGGCTTGTCTGAGGGCTCAGCTGTGTGCTGCAGTGGGTCTGACAGAGCTGTCTGCACTGGCTGGCGGGTTGTGGCTCCAGCCTCTCCTCACTGAGGCTGGCCCTGCAGCCCCCAGCTTCCAGCACATGTCCAAGGACACACAATGCACCATCTTACTGGCTCTGAATTAATAACTGCATTTCATCACTTTGCAGGGTAAATTCTCCTGAGGTGCTGAATGAAAAGATTTACTTGTATCTAGCTAGATGTTTACTGCATTCTTATTGATTAAGAGGTGAATTATCTTATGAAAAAGAGTTGTTAGGTTAGTCTGATATCATAAACTATAACCTCTGATAAAAATAGTGTTTTATTTTATAACGTTTTCATTCTCCATGCCCTTGATTACTGGCTTCTTCACAAACTGTTGCAAAACTGCATTGATTTTCATTCAATCAGAGATCTATAGTTGCCTACCCCTTTTCTGGTTGTGTGAATAGATAACATGTTTGCTGTTTCACAGTTCTTGGATGCTCCAGAAGACACTGTTCCATAGCTTTTTAAAATTTCATAACAGAGCCTGGGATTTTTTAGTCACCACTATTTTGGAATAGTGGAAATCTGATCCTCCTTCCCTCTCCCCTGCCTCATTCCCTCAGGAGCAAGGTATAAATTACTTCCAACTCAGCTGTGGACAAGTTTTTTTTCATAGTTCCTACTAGGGCAATAATTATTGTCATATCTTACCTACTTAATGAAAATCTACATTATTTATTGAGTTTTTTTTAGTCTGTATGTCGGTATGCACCAATTTCAGTTTTTCCTTTTGGGTTATTTTTTTTTTTACCATTTTTTACATTAAAAAAATGTTATTGGACAGATATAGTTGGCAAGGCCTTTTTTTATAGTTCTGTTGCTGTCAGACAGTGTGTCCTATAGCATCCACCTCTTCTTTCTAGTGTTTACAAAGGGACGAATCATCTAGGTAGCCCCTCCTTGCTTAATGCTCCCCTTCCTTCCTTAGGACATAAGCTTCTATAATGTATATAATTTCATTCTTCTTTACCTTTAAATCACTAGAACTCTTCAGTTTAAGATTAAACTTTTCAGTGTAGTCATTCTGAGAAGATTATTTATTTATTTTAATAAAATACATGCTTTTACAAAGTTTTATGGGAATAAGAATAATGAAACCATATGTTAACTCCAATTTTGTCTATCTTGTTACCTAAATGAATTCAATCAGTTCAAGGTATCTTGATCTAAGAGGCTTTCTCAAGCTGGACTTTTGTGGAGTTTTTTGCTAGTTCCTATAATGTTTCCAAAATATCATCTAAGTGAGTATTTGGTGGGGAAATCTATAGCTGTCATTCCTGAAAGACTTCTGCAGTGGAGAGTGTTTGCATTACATTATCAGTTACACCATTACAATTTTCCATCTTCAGATAAAAGGATTCTGAATCTCTATCCTAACCTGAATGTCATGAAGAATATGACTACTTTTATGAATGCATTGAAGATCTATGGCATGGTTATATAGATCAGAAATTTTCTGACTGTCAGAGAAGTGAAATTCTAAAATAGCTTTTAAAATAAAATAATACAGATACTAATCTATTTTAAGATAAAGACAAAAAAATTCACAGAAAATCTTTAGGAACAAATAAACAAGATACTGTGACCAATAATAAAATTTGGGAAGCTATTTTGGCCAAAATTCAATATATTTTGTTAAACTGAAAACTACCTTGAAATACTTAAAATGTCTGAAAGTAACCCTGATCACAGCCTGTGGTTACTTGCATGAAATGAAACTTGCATTAGTATTCTCTCTCATTCTATAGACACTAATTCTTTAATGAATAAATCCTTTAAATTTAATTATGAAAACATTTTTTTTTTTAATTCTTAGACTTTCATTTATTGCAACAATTCTCTTTTCTAAGATAATACTAGCATTTGCTTGATTAAATAAATCTATTCTTCATCTTCCAAATTTGACCATTTACTAAAATAATGCAAGGAGCTACTAAATTTTAACATGGGGAAAAAATCCCCTGTGCCTGAGATAACATCTCTGCAACACTTTAGTAGGCTTGTCCACAGGTACAGTGATGACAGCACACAATGAAAAATTCTGATGGGAAGTTTATAGTGATCTCTGCTCAGCTAATATAAACAGTTTAGTTTTGATTTGGATCAGTCTGAGCTTATAAAATGACTAATACTATAGAAAGAAAAGATGAAAATTGCCAGAAAGGATGCTAGGTCAAAGGCTACTGATTGTTCAAGTGAAGTGTCTTCTTAACTCCAAAGAGAGTAAATAAAACACTCTTCTGTGTCTCTCCTGTGTTATTTTAAAAAAGGAAAAAAACATCCACCAACAAAAGAAGTGAAAATAGAAAATATAGGAGGTGGATGGCCAATAGCAAAAAATCCTAAACAGGTGGAATTAAGCTATAAAGTTTCAATAAAGCAAAGAAAAAAGTAGGATCACTTGTAGATGAAGGAAAATGGGAAAAGATAAGTTACAGAAAGAAATTTTATTAGCAAAGCTTATGATATTTTAAGCATATAAATGTCTCTCTAAAGCTTAACTAAGAACCTTAACTCCCATGTGGATAAGATCTGTTAAACTGAATTCCATTTATTGCAAAGTCCTGTTTAAAATAATTATTTCTGTACTTGGCAATCCACAGAAAATGAAAAGCAATTTTAACCCCTCTCCTAATTAAACTAACCTAGAATGTGACCTGTGTCCTTATAGAATAATCATAAAAAGTTCAAGGATAAAACTGTGTGTGACTAAGTTTATCCTGACTTCCTCTTCCTCATAAAAATACATTTTTTGCCATATTAAAGATAGTTTTATGACCTTAGTGTTTTTGACCATCACAGCTGTATTATTAAGAATATATACCTATTAATCAGAGTTTTCTGTAACCGCTCTACAGAGATGACTCAACATTCACTCCTTACACATCAAACTCAAATGGACATACTGGAAAGATGGGGAAGAATTTGCATCAGGAACACTAGTGATAGGAAAAGGGGCTGACAATTTTGAACTTGAGGAAAGAAATTCTGTACTGGTAAAGTTCTAAGATACTGGAACAAGTTGTCCAGAGTAGTTGTGGATGTCCAGTTCCTGGAAATGTTCCAGGTGAGGTTTGATGAGGCTTTGAGCAACCTGATCTAGTGAAAGACATCCCTCCCCATGGGCAGGTACCTTGGAACTAGATTATCTTTGAAGGTTCCTTCCAAATTCTATGATTTTATGGTTCTAATGCCCTTTTCTTCCATTTCATCCATTCCTCAGGTAATGGGTCTCTCTTGCAATGATAATAATCCATTCAAGTTTGATTTTATCCATAAGATTTGTAAGAAATAGCCCTTCATTTAAAACACTTCTATGAAAAAGGAAAGTAAAGAACCAGGGTGTTAGAGAACTACTGAGACTTCCTCAGAAAAATAACAAGGGATTTACATTGAATTTAATAGGAACTGTGAAAAGCTGTGCTTTCGCCTTCTTCACCCTTCAGTGGACAGCAATTGTCATTTATTTCTGTTTGCCTGAAGATGTGAAATAGAGTTGAAAAGCAAACCCACTGATTTAATTTCTCCAGCTCAGGAATGATAATTTTTTTTTTGTGTATTTTTTAAGCTTTATTTCTTCAGTGCACATGAATATGAATGATTGAGGAATCTTCATACAGGTGGATGTGCAAAATAACGGAAATGTAAATGTCTGCATCAGACACGGATTTATAAAGACTGATTGAAATTGCTGTTGCATAAGCAAGTCATATTAACAGTTATTACTGTAAGGTGCCGTTTGTGCTTTCTCTGTTCATGAGGAACATTTCTTTTTTGAATGGATCTGCTGCCTTGCTAAACCATTAGCATTTGTCAGATGGTGAGATTAGACTCCTAACAACTTGCAGATGACATTCAGTGAGAGCAAACCCTTTTCAGTTGTTGACAGTTTGTTTAATAAGTGTGCATACCGCTGACATTTAGGCAAGAAAATGTCTGTGAAATGTGAATTCTTACAGAGTGTAGCTGAAGCTGATGTTAAGCTTTCCAGGCTGGGGCTTTGGTAGGATCTCTGTGCGTACATGGATATTCTTTGTTTGATTGTAAACTTCCACAAACAAAAAGGATATGTTCTACACAGCCTCTCAAAAATACAGAAAGTCTTGATGTTTCAGTTTATTTTAAAACTGAATTTTCTATTGAATGTAATGAAATATTCATACTGAATGTCTTGCCTCATTTTCTTTGCAAGTTTTATTTCCAAAGATATTGTTCTAATGATATTATTCAGCTTTCTTTTCCAATGTAATTTCTGCAAATAACTCTTGTAAACAATTCCTTTGGAACTTTGTAGATATATGAAATTTAAGCCTATTCGATTTGAAAGATTACACAAATTTTTGCTTTCAGATTGGGATTGTTCTAAATCAATCATCTACAGCATTTATTTTAAATCCATTGGTTTGAAATATATTTCAGCTAGCAACATCTTGCTTGTCCACTGGAGTGGAAAAATATCTGTAAGTAAATCAGACTCAATTAAAAGTCCAAATAATTACAAGAACTATTTTCTCAAAACTTGCACTGACATTTACTGCAAGAAAATATCCTCCACTTCAAAAATGAAATAGAAAATATTAGGAGAATGGATGTATTTCCTCAATTTTCAGACATTTAATTTTTTCAATGATTTTTCTCTTGTCCTTTAAAACCTATAAGAATGCTCTCCTTAGGCTCAATTTTTATAAAGTGCAAATTGCTGCAGAGAAAAAGAAAAAGCATTGTTTTTTGTCCACAAAATTATGTTGATGTGCACATAAGGCAATTGACTACATAGGCAGAGATTTATTAACTGGCAATGGTCAGATCATAGACCTATTGACTAGCCCAAGCTGGAAGGGGCCATCAGGGACTATCAAAATACAGCTCCTGGTCAGGCACAGGACAGCCCCAAGAATCATACTGGTTACTTGTTTTGTCACTTTATCTCAAGATGCTCTGTAAGTTTTCATATGAAATTCATCCTTTGAAATTTGACAGTAAAGATTTTACCATATTTATTTATTTATTTATTTAGTTAGTTAGTTAGTTAGTTAGTTATGCTTAAAGCTTACTTAACTTTACACAAACTTATTTTTTTCTTCTTACGTTTAGTCTGAACTAATAATGCTAAATATCATCTTTATCTGGTTATATGAATGTTCAACCTGTAATTAATATCTTTTTTCCTACTCACTCATAATTTTTTTTTATTTTTAACAATACATAACTTTCAAAACTCAGAAATCCTAAAGCATAAGCTAGGAAACTAACTTAAATACATCAGTTTCGTTTTAAAGAACCTGCTAAGCTGCAGAAAAAGAGAGTTATTGACAGAGAATTTCAGTTGCTCATGTTTCTCAACAAAATTTTAGAATTCTTCTTCATGCTTTGTGAAATCATTACTACAAAAAAGGAACAAAGGAAATCCTGATCTTTTATACCCTCACAGTCTAAGCATATGAAAGTCTGTAGTCCTTGGCTCCTGCTGTGTGTCTGAGTGTTCTGTCACTGAGACAGCACCACAGGTCCCCATGTCCTTTGTTATGTGAAGGGCTGGTGCCAGTTCACGGCCTCCTGCCTGGGGGTCCTGCCAGCCAGGGCTCAACCTGCAGCTGGCACTGCAGCTGCTCACCCAGCCACCTGCACTGGGTGAATTCCTCAGCAACCCTCAACTCCTCAATTGCCTCTAGACCAATTCCTCAATTGTCGGTAGACCAATTCCAGAGACCCTACACCTTTGCCCTAGGCAACTTATTCCAGTGTCCAGTGTCTTTCAGTAAATATTTTTTTTCCTAATAACTAATCTAAACCTCTAATGGCACAACTTAAGCCTGTTTCTTTTTGTCCTTTCACTTGAGTCACAGCAGAAGAGACTGACCCCCACCTTCCCACAACCTCCTTTCAGGTAGCTGCAGAGAGCAATGAGAAGTCCAAAACTGATTTGCAATGAGGGTTTACAAACAGGATTTGAGGTGCAGCCTAACCAGCACCAATCACTGCCCCTGGTCCTGATAGGCACTATTGCTGACACAGGCCACGATGCCACTGGCCCTCTTGGCCAGCTGGACAAATTGCTGGCTCATATCCAGCCATCTGTGAACTAGCACTCCAAATCCCTTTCTGCTATGCAGAAACAAACACTCTTTCCCAAGCCTGCAGTGATGCCTGGGGCTGTTGCATTTCAAGTGTAGGACCCAACACTCTTCCTTGTTTGAACCTCATGCAGTTGTTCTCATCCTATTGATCCAGCCTGTCCAGATGGCTCTGCAGAGCCTTCTTGCAGGTTTTTATTGAAAGAAAACAAAAGGTAGATAAAAATAAAGAGTAAAATAAGCTAGCAGTAAACAAACACTTCTGAACCACTTGTGAATTACTAAATGAATTGATATAAATTATTTGTAGATAAGCTAGGGGGTTTATCCTTCCAAAAAACTGGAGATTAAATCTCCTTGTGGGTCATTCCATAGATTTTTCTGAGCTGATGTTTGCTGTCATCTCCAGTCATAAGTCAAAACACATATTGTATATAAATATACAGGATCTTACCCTGAAGGCCGATGCTGCTTTTGCATCCCACTTCACCATCATGGCTGCAACAGTCTTTTGGAGTTCCATACCACACAATTAAATATTTAAATCAAAGAGTTTTTAGTTAAAGAGAAATGGGCAAATACTTTTTAAAATGTTCTTTTATGTCAGAAACTAACTGGAAAAATGAAGCTGGTAAATACAACTCTCTGTGATAGTAGATAAAACTGCAACTCTTCAAGAACATTTCACAGAAATTCATACTCCACCTCCATTTACACAATAGTTAGGTGAAACCTCCTTTGCAAAGAGAAAGTTTATTAGCAAATTAAGTATACTGTATACTTGATAACTGAGCTTTCCTATCCTTCTTTCTCCTCCCAGGTGAGGAAAATAATCCTCATTTTTTTACTTCCCAGTTTCAGTCTTGAAGAAAAGGTTACTATTCATTTTTGTGTCATTTTCTTTGCTTCTCTCTGAGGCACTACCAAAAACTATTGTGTAAAATTATCTCTGTCTGTTATGCACAGGTCAGAGGACCCCTGTTACTTGAGCAAGAGGAAAGAATTTAAAATAAATTGGAGATACAATCCTATATATAATGTGATGCTTTCTTGTTTGAGTTGAGATAAAATTGTTCTGCATGTGGGACATAATTGCTTGTCACCCTTCTGAGGCAGTGAGTCTTGTACTCATTATTAAAAGGGAATTAGGTTTACATAAAATACACAATTTCATCTCCGAAGTGTCTTATAACCTGCATATTAGACATTACAAATTCTTCTAAATTCACCAGTGTTGTAGATTTATGCTGGCTAATTTTTCCTGTCCATTCCATAGAGATCAGTAGAGGTTCTTGCACCTAAAATATTTTTGTTCATTATGTGTATTTGTTTATTCTTGTTTGTATTTAGATGAGACAATGAAGTTCACCATCCCACAATATTAGTGGATCGAAAGCTGCATAATCTAAAGTTGAACACTGCATACACAGATCAAGTGATTTTTTTAAAGCACACAAGATTTGGGACACCTCAGAACTGAATGTGAGCTCTTCAGTTCTAGATCCAGGAATAAACCCCATATCATTCTTTGTTTTTCTTTAGTTCTCAGGTAAGTATTTTAAAGTTATTAAACCTTTTAAAGTGGATATGTGGGACAAATGAATATTAAGATAAAGAGAGACTGATAAAAAACTTTAAATATTATTTCACCCCAAACCTGCTGAAAGTGCATTGCTACCACTAGTTGAAATACTTTTCCTTATGAAGGCATTGATTATTCTTATCTGAACTATGTGCCTCATATAAGAGCTGCTAATGCTAATCATTATATTGAACCAATATCAAGAGAAAACAGACCATTTTCCCTCCAGTCTTCTGGTGAGCTCTTCCATTGACTGTCTACATAGTACAGTAACTGCAATAGCAGCAAAATTTTGTATGGATTTAAGACAAGATATTTTTTTATTGATTATGCTGAATAAAGTATATAACTCTCATTACAATATGGGAAAGACGTAAAAATGACAAGGAAATAAAATATGCAGTGGTTGTATTGTTTCACTTGCAAACTGATTTCTGGGGCTTCTGAATTTCAGTTTATACAAATTCCATAGATATAAAACATTTTCATTTAGCTGCCTAGAAGCAGTAGTATACCCTAAAGGTGTTTTTACTCTCATATTCTGAATCCAAATAATCTCCAGAAACTATGTATATTTGGCCTTTTCTAGTGCCAAAATATTAAGGAAGAAACATCTCAAAATGATAATGACTGTAAGGGACACAGGACCGAGCAATTCTTTCTTCTGTGACCTCTTGTTCTGCCTTTCAAGGAGTGTTCAGTACAGTAAAATGTAATTGTATGAAGTGCATGGTTCATATCCAGACTACACAAAGGACAGAAGGTACGGGAATGGGTGAAGTGATAATGTCCAAGAAAGTAAATGAATGTGAAAGTTCTATGAACAGGTGGTAATGTGAATACAAATATATAACAGCCTGGCAGTCTGCTACTGGCTGCCTGTGAGGATGAGGCTTCTGAATGTTTCGTTTAACACACTGTTGAAGAATCACTGGTGCAGCAGCAAGCAGAAGAATAGCAATCAATAATTAACAGGACAGAGTGAGTAGAGGAGCTCTAAAAGGGGATAAATTCAGCAGTGTGGAATAATGTAAGATTTTTAGTTTGGAGAGATTTCTGCCATATGTTATTGAAAATAACAAGGACTTCAAGATAACATGATATGGGATATGGTTGCATTTATTTGAGCATGTGATGCAACACAATGAGAAAGCTGATGAAAGTAAGATGTAGTTTTAGGACAATGATGGAAAACAAGTTTTGTGAACTGACAAAACCATGAAGTTTTATCTATAAAATAGGGTAAAAAAATTAGATGTTGCTTGTGTTTAATGAAAATGAAGGCTGAGCTAATCTATAGTGCAAAAGAACATTCACAGCAGAACATGACTTGTCATTGGTGGTAAAAGATCAGCCAAAAGATGACTGTGTAAAAGCTATGCCTGAAACATCAAGCTACATTAGCTGCTATAATTTAATTAGTCATAAATGAAACAAATATCAACATACCAAAACAAGGAAGAAGAGGTAAAGTTATCATTCATGCATCAAACTTCAGACTCAAACACTCAACTAAAATATTCAACAATAAAGTAGAAAGAAAAACCCCAAAGGTCAACAACTTAAAGAGAGTTTTGGAAAACACCTCCACTAATAAGGAATGAAGAGTTAAAATCATCATTAAGTAAATCCAAAATAAGTTAAAGAGACTATTGTTATTAAAAATGCAACATCCATTTTCCCTATTCCTCACCATGCATTTCCATTAAACTCCAGTGATAAATGATCTGGGGATCCAAGATCAGCTGCACGGTCATGCAGTGCTTTTACTGTTGGGTTGGTGGATGCAGTGATTCCAGTGAAGGATCCAGCACACACTAGGGCTGCTACAAGATGTGAAGGATGGTTCAAAAGGTGGCTGAAGGAAAAAAGGAGGAAGCACGCAAAGAGGTAAGAGAAGCCCTTTCCCAGCAGCAGTGCACTGATGGATGAGTTCATCAAATCTGGACTAGAGATAGATGAGCTAATCAAACAGCTGACAGCCACAGAGTGGGGCTGTCCTGGAGCACCTGATGAGGAAATGGGAATAGAATTGTCCTTTTGGGCAGCAATTTAGCTGTTGTTCATTGTCCCTGTTTTACAGTGAGCACTGCATTTCTCCCTATCTCTTTTTAACCTATAGCAGCTTGTTCACAGACAATCATACCTGAAGGGAACTTTAAGTTAGCAATGGATGTTGCTGTATTTTTTTTTTTTCCCTTTTTTGTTTTTTTTTTGTTTATCATGTGTGATTAAAATTGTAACTAATTATTTCTACTGATATACTGGACCTTGAGTAACTGATATGTAGCCCTCTTTTCCTGAACATTCTAGCAGATCCAGTAGAAAGCTCTCATGCATCCTCCAAGGGCTGTGATCCTTAGCTCAGAAATTTAGTGCAGTTGTGTTGGTGAAGTCTAGAAAAGCATATAATGTTGTGTGGTGTTTAGTGGAATATGCGAGGTCATTGTTGACTCTTACTGCAGCTCCTCAGCCTCCGCAATATGAAGTTCATGTGGATTTTTTTCTTTGGTTTGGAGCACACAAAAATATCTACCTGTCTCTTCAGTGTTTTTTTCACAATAATTCAGTTCACCTGTGTCCTACTGGAAGGCAGCTATGACTTCTAAATACATGCCACTGAAGGGTGCTCTACTACATAGGAAAGTAGAAGGAGGAGGTTGCCAGAGCCTGCAGGTATTGATGTCTCCAGACTTTTGGGATGAGTGTGTGCGTGTGGGCGGGCAGGGCCAGGAGTATGTGCAAATTGCTACAGCAGAAGAGCTCTGTCTGCCAGCATTTGCCACACATGCTGCACTTGGGTCTGCTGGGCAAGTACAGCATCAACATAAGTTCAGGAGTAACACTGCTGTTTTTTAGAGTCCAATGAATTTTGAAAGGTGCTGTACTAAATAGGAAGGTAGGAGGAGGAGGTTGCCAGAGCCTGCAGGGTTTGATGTCTCCAGAATTTTGGGATGAATGTGAGTGTGTGGGCGGGCAGGGGTGGGTCAGGCCCAGTCCTGGCCCCAGCAGCCCCCAAGAGCCTGTGTCCCAGCCTGTATCCCAGCCTGTATCCCAGCCTAGCAGAGCCGCCAGCCAGGGCATTCCAGGGGCAGGGTTCCGCTCCCTCCTAACCCGGCTCCTCAGTGGCCAAATGACCAGAAGTCCCACCTGGGGGGAGGGCCTGCGAAGGCCCAGGGATTTTAAAGGCTAAACATGAGTCCCATATGCCTTGATATTACCTTGGTCTTGGGCCTTCTGGAACCCAGGGGTTGGTAGTGATATATGTGTTTTAATTTGTGTTTTCTGTTTTCTTTCTTCTAATTCTTTCTTCTTGGAACACTTTGAGTAACTTAAGTTCATGTAGGTTTGAAGTTTTCTGAGTTGAATTGTCCAGATTAATGCTGTGAGAAGTGCTTATGTTGACTGAATGTTATACTAAACCTTTTACCAAAGTTCCCTGATTTTCTATAATTTGTCAGTATACTTTTTTCTTGCTTACACCTCTTGAGAGTATTGCATTCTCCCTGTGTATCTAACCCAGACTACATGGACCACTGTAAATCCCTTTCAGTGAGTTGTCTGGAGCTTTACTGACATGAAGTGGGAGAAAGTGGCTAGTACTGATATAAATAATTTCATTGTTACTTTCTAGTTAACACGTCTGTGTGATTAAGATCAGTTTCATGGTTTAAGGAAGCTGGGGGCTTTATGTGGCACTATTTAAACATTCGCATTCTGCACCTGAAAGCTGTCATTCCAAAAAAATGTAAATTTTTTTTCCTTTGGAAAAAAAAAATTGTTGCTGTTATTGTAAAGACCAGTGAAGTTTTTTCAGCATCCCCCTGTAGTTTGTGTTGGAGTTGTTTTCATTTTAAGCCTGCTACTACTTTTTCAGCCTTTTTTAAAGGAACAAAGAAAAGGTTATTCTAAGTCCCATCACAAGCTGGGCTCTTCAGCAATGAAATAAAGGCTTTAAATGATCAGCATTTGCTCAGTGATATAACCACTGTATGTTTTCCCATATTCATTTAATTTAAATTGAAATGTAGTTTACAAAATACCAAGTGACCATTTGTTTTTGCAGGCCACTAGGGATCATCAGTAACAATTTCTAATGTTTTATGGGGTTTTCTTTCTACCTCTGTAGGAAAACGATCGAGTTGATGCTTTTCTGCTTTAGTTTTAATTGCTAATAAATCACTTTGCTTGCACATCATGCTCTCCAGCACACATCAATTATCATCTGCTCTCTTCTTCAGTGGATGTCTAGAGGTGCCTCTGCCTTAAAAAAAAAACCCACAATGTTCTCTTGATCTTTAAGACTGATTCTGAGGGAAGATATTCTAAAGAATCTGTCAGCACCTGGCTGTCTTGGATATTCGAGGCACATGCTGATTTCCACTTTAGTGCAAAACATCTTTAGCTGTG
The DNA here is from genome assembly GCA_024865655.1 of Emberiza elegans. NCBI lineage: Eukaryota > Metazoa > Chordata > Aves > Passeriformes > Fringillidae > Emberiza > Emberiza elegans. The sequence goes on from JALJVW010001283.1 coordinate 25,728,356, forward strand.
ACCCTTTAATTACATGTTCATGTGACCAGAAAAACACAGCCTGAGAGAAAATAAAAACCAACACATTTTTAAAACATTCTTTTCAGTAGAGCCTGGTATAGGTTGTGCATCTTATATAACCTGGGTACCCTTTTTACCTAAGATTAGGTATGTCTTTTTGGAAGACTTTTAGAAGGTAATACATTAAGCTCCTTGTATCACTATTCCCCAAACATTTTTTGAATCAATTTTCAGAGTCTATTACTTCAAACATATTTATCCCTAAGATTATAATTTTATACATGTTAGTCACTTTGGAAGACCAAGGCCATTACCCAGCACTTAGCCAACAGCTGGAATGATTGCAGCTTTCTCCCTTGTGTCTTTCCTTGTATCTCAGATTGGATTTCCTTTCCCAGTCTAGAACTAGCATATGCATGCCAGACTTAAGTTTCTTCTCTGTTACTAGAGAAACTAATTGCTTTAGCCTGTTACAATTTTAGGCCTCTCTACCTACCCCTCCCATTCAATTAATCAAATATTTCTGTAGGGTTTGAACTTCAGATGAGACAACTGACCAGCCCATTTTTTCTTAGTTCATGAAGCTGGACAACCAGTCATGAATTTGCACAGTTTGGATCATGCTTGTTGCAGATGGAATCTAATTTGCTGGCTCTCTGTTAAGCCTCTGGGAAATTCACTTCTAAATTGATGGGAATAAATTCTGCTAATAAATTTTCAAGGGAAAAAAGGGATATAGACCTGTGTAGCACAAAGGCTATCTGAAAGTCATTCTAACATAAGGAGCCTGTTGAGTTTTCAAAGAAAGCTTTAACTTTTTTCCAAAAAATGGTTGTTGTATTTTGGCTAGTTTTTTTCATAAACCAACCACAAATAGCAATGTGATATAAAAGATATTGTGAATAATTTGAATAAGTTATTCAATAACTATTTCAATAAGTTCAATAACTATTGAAAATAGTTTTTAGTTATTGAAAAGTTTTGTTTTTGAGAAGTACTTGGAACTGATAATGAAAGGCCGTATCACCATCCTCCCCTGTAATTGCAAGTTCTACCCTTATAAATAGATTAAGACTGCCACACATTTTTCTTTGTCAAGAGCTTCTTTAAAATATTTTTTATCAATAAAGCTGTTATTGAGATGTGATACTCTATTGTTTGCACAGAAGATTACTTATGCACACACAGTAGTAATTGTTCATGTACAATTATAGTTCATGTACTTTACAGTAATTGTTGGTATTTTTGTATAAGTAACATTTTTTAACAGCTGATTTATTCATTTTCAATTTATCATAAACTGATCCCTTTTGTTACCAGCTATTGCTGTAAAGCACTGTGAGAACAGTCAGCAGCATTTCCTAAAGTTACCAGCAGCTAAGAAATCCCTTGTTTTACTATCATCCTGGGCCTTATTATTTATATCTCCCTGTGAAACCTGGAAATAGCTCCAGCAGCAAATACTACAAAACTTTTACCAAGGGAAGATTTCATTATCAGATACCAGCTTTCCTAATTCATTTTGTTGGCTGCTTCCTCCCTCCACTGTCTATGTTTCCTGTAGAGTTTTGCTCTTGCTGTTTTTTCCACATAATGTGGGAGCCTTTTCAAGCCAGGTGTATATATACTTAAAATAGGATGATATAAAATTTCCCACATGAGCAGCAATCTGGACTCTATTCATGATGAAGTACACAGGATCTTGATTCCCTACATTTTTGATGTAGGCTTCTTTTTCTAGGTTACTGAATACTAAAATTTAGCCATTTGCTTCTAATTATTAGGAGCAGTATTTTAATTCTGTGGGTGAGACTATAAGATTAGATAATTTAAAATTAATAAGTATCTAATTCTTTTATTTTACTTTAGTATTTATCTTAAAAAATTCTAGCTTTTAGTGTTACTGTGAGGAAGTTCTGCTAGTAACATATTACCTTCATTTTAATGCTTGAGAGAGAAATCTCACCATGAATATGTAGTCTGCACGCAGTACAGTCAGAACATAGACCCATATGGCAAAGAAACCACACCACTGAACTCAACAACAAATATGACAACATTTTGATTGGGCATTCAACAGCAAAAAGACAAAGCCGAACAAATGATCCCACATTAAGCACTGTAGCTTTTTACTTCCACTGTCCAAAAATCTGTAAAAACAATAGGGAGTAGGGATAACTTTAAGATTTCTTCTTTTATTTCCAACACTACTGCATTCTTTTGTCACTCTCCCTACCCTCATTTGCTGAGGAAAAATAAAATAAATAAATAAATTTACCTGACAGAATGAAATTGGAGTTTCATCCTAGAGTGAATTTGATATCTGTCATTCATTCATTCATCTATCTTTCAGAGTACTTTAAGTCAGTCCATAGCTTGTCAACAAGAGAAATATATTGAATACTGATGGAAACAAGTAAAAATTGATTGGGTAAGAAGGACACTTTGGTTATTCATATTTAGAATGAGCTATGGACCTACTCACTCTTTATTAATTGAAAGCTTAATTTAAAGATGCTATTTATTTCGTGTTAATTATGTGATTACCATTAAACCATTCAAAGTGGTTTTTGGGCTTTGTGGTTAATCTTTTTTGTTCTGAACAAATATATCTGTTGTTTTAAATGACTAGAAAGCATTTAATATTTCAAAACATCAATGAAATTTAGAAAATGTTTGGTTTTTTATTTCTTTTCTTTCTCTACATGGAGTTGTTCTCTGTGTAGGTACAGAAAATTCCGATCAGTATCAGAGCCATCTCTAACAGGCACCTTTTGTCTGAACAATCACTGTGTTAGTGTAACAATATGCTAATGATATACATAGCGCTAGGCAGAAGTCTCTGGAACTTGTCCATAAATGGGGTAAAAATCCCATCAGCAATGTAAAAAAATTAATGGAAACATAAAAGATCTGTCATATTGTTAATTTTGGAATGATTATTATAATTTATGTTGTTAAGGTATTCAAATGTTGAACATTTTGAAAATGTTTTGTATAGATATACTTAAAAAAATCCCCCTCATTGTTAAAGGAAAAATATGGTTGCTAAGATAAAATGAGAGGAAATTGCTTCATTCATTCTTCACCCCCATTCAAAAATTTTGACCTTTCTTTTTGGAACTACCAGGATTCAGGTTTCATTTCTTTCTACCTCTTCACCTGGCCTCTTAAAAAAGTGGCTGCGTGCATTGAGTGAAATTTCAAATATCCTGTCTCCTTTTAATGTTGCTTGCATTGCTGATGAGTGAGAAAGACAAGATCATTCACTGCTTACATTCCTTTCTTGGAACAGCTTTTTAAATTTGCTGAAAAGAAATGCATGTAACATAACTTTTGTCAGCAAATAGGCTGTATTTTTTTGTTGGTACAGATGTGATGAGAATAGAACATTATTTTTCACTGCATAAAATAGGGATAATGACAGGAAAAAAATGAAAACAGGAGGTTTGTTTAGATTTCTTGCTGGCTGTATGGAGGGATAGATGCATTTCTTTGAACTTCAGGCAGCAACAACACAGATTTGAATACCTCATTTGTTATCCAGGCTCTCTTTGTAGACTGTGGCAAAAGCCAGACTTTTTCAGGGTGAAATTAATCTCCTTTTAAGGTTGATAACTAAAATAATTTGGGTGAATTTTGCTATTTAGAGGTACTTGTTTCCTTCTATTGACTAGAAATGGAGGAAAACGAGCTAGTATGGATCTCAGTGTCTAAAAGTCAGATGAGATATATCTCCTTTCTGATGACAAAAAAGAGCAGATGATGTCAAAGAATGGTCTCACTTTTGTTCATATGGTGGAATTATATCCTATTGGTTTTGGAGATTTTATTTTAGTATAGACAAAAGGTTACTTTTATTAAAGATTGCTCTAGTAAAGTTCCCCAGAAGCTCAAAATAACTGAGATTTATGCTTTCTTGGCCCTCTTTAATTCTCCAGGTGTTTTTTCCTCTGGGTCATAGTTGATTGTGCCTAACTTTCCTGCTCTTCATACCTGTTATATTTTGGTCTTTATGCACTTAAAGAAACATAGGATTTTTATTTCTCTAGTTGTTAATTTGCTTTTTAAATGTTCTTAAACATTGCAAATTGTATTCTAAATTTCAAATTGTATTTTAAATAATATCCTATAAGAAAGGCAAAGAGCAAATTTTGGCTTTGAATAGATTATACCAAATGCAATAGTTACTACCCAAGTGGGCAGCTCCTCTTTCAAAACTTAGCCTTTGGCAGTATTGCCACGGAAGCCTTGCATAATGTGCAATCTTTCCTATAAGCCCACACAAAAGTGTTGAATTCCTTTTGAACTCAATACACACCTCATAAAAAGAACACAAGATAGAAATGGATTTTAAACAAAAGCTAGCTAGGAAGCAGGAAGGACCTCAATTTGCAGAGTGCTGAGCCTATTTTTGTCACTTCATTTGAATTCTTCCTTTTGAAGTAACGTGCAAACAACATTTACAGTCTACAAATGAAATCAATTAAGAAGCTATGAGTGAGACTTGAGTTGTTTACAAAACTGAGTGTATAGGAGTTTCCAGTGAGAAGTTGAGCTGTCTGCTTGAAGGCTATGCTCTCACTCTGCTAATAAAATACCCCAACAACCTAGAATAAAATGTCTGCAAAATAACAATTAGAGAAAGAAGGGGGAACCCAGATTACATATTAGAAGGCAGTTTTGATTTCCTGTTGGGATGCAGATTAATATTTATTAGTATAAGTTTAGATACTGAAAGGTCTTTTTAATCAAGGTGAGAGGCAATTTTCATTAGCTGATTTTTAAAAATGGATAAATATGCATGAACAGATTAAATATCCAAGTAATAGCAAAATTCTAGTAAGGATAAAAGAGTATATTGTTCTGTAATCCACCAAAGGAAAAACATTTCTTTCCTTTTCAGTTGCAGAGACTGCTATTGTGAAGTAAGGAAAAAAAAGTACATTTATATATAGCGCTAGATAGCTTTTTTTCATTAGAAAGGAAGAAGAAATTATTCAGGAATAGCTTATGTAGTCAGTGGACCATTGCACTGGTAAGATTTATTTTCCAAGCATTATTTGTGCTTACTTGCTGCATTTCAGCTCTATTCACAGTGAATGCACTTTTTTTCTCATTTTAATCAACAATTTTGTGGTGCTGTTGCTGACAGTACATGTCAGAGGGCTCCTAATTTATCCCTGGAGCAAAGCTACGCAAGCCACTGGCTTTGCACTGAAGATAAATTTGACCAGTTGGTATGTGAACCTACTATAAGTTATAAAAAACCAGCCCATTACAATGAAGTAGTCAAGCAAAACCTTACAGCTCAAGATCTTTGTTACATGTCATAAAAACTTCCTGCTGCCTTGACAACTGAACTGCATCATACTCCAAACATGTGTTTCTCCATGTTTAGCGTGACCTAGTGAAGGCTGGGAGGTTACATTTGGCCCATTAATTGATTGATAGGGGGATGACCTAGAATCCAGATTTCATTTGTTGCCCAGTAACACTGTTGTACTACACCTCTACTGCACTCGGATTTTAGTGCATTATCATGTGTAATGCTAAATAATGTTATAGGTCTCCTCAATACACCTTCGTAGACATAGTTCCAATGTGATATTGATTCAAGACTATACCTTTTTTTATTCTCCCTGTCTAAAACGGAGGGGGAAATAATGCAATAAAGCTTCTGAATGCAGGAGGTTTGTTTGGCTGGAAGTGATAGGTTGAGTTTCACTTCTAGGAAGAAAGGATGAGTAAGTTTTTTCTAAAGTTAACGTGACATTTCTGTAGCATCCTGACTTGTGCTTAGCTCCAGAGTTTCAAGGCTTTGAGTGCATCTGAAGTGAGTTAATCAAAAATAGCAGAGACAGGGCAAGCTCTGCTGTCACATCATAAAAGCATTGTAGTGGAAAGACTTATTAAGGGGAAAAATAAATAAGAAATAATAAGACTTTTCAAACTGAGGAAACTGGGTGAAAAAAAACCCCTGCAAACCATGTGTAGGTGGCTATCCTACAGCTTCTGCTACTGGGGCTGAAGAAGAGAGCTACAGTGCCTTAATTGCCTACTCTGCTTTGTTCACAGGTGTTCATTGGATCTGGGCACAGCAGTTCCTGTCTCACTTTTAATTTAAACAAACCACAATTCCTTCAGAAGTCTTCCTCAATGTGCTTGATAGTGACAGTATCCATGGACGTGAATCCAGCTGCTGAAAGTAAAATCAAAATGAAAATTCAATGCATTACGTGTTTACCTAATCTCTGAAATAACTTTGTTATCTTACTTTCCCATCTCCTTGACCGCCTGCTGCTGTATCACAAGTTCTGGGGGGTTGAGGGGGAAAGCATAAGTGTCTGGCTCAAGAATAGAATCTGAACTGATTGAAGCCCTGAACAGGTCCAGCCTGTTGGTCTGGTGAAAGCAGGGAGCACAAGCAGCTCTCAGACTCTTCCTGTGCGAGTCAAACTGAAGCATGGGAACTTGATGAGAGCCGTGGCTCCGTGCCTTGGGGTCCTGCCTCCTCGCACTGGAGAGTGGCACTGTCCAGAGATCTGCTGCAACCATGACCAGGCAATGTGTCTGAAACTGCTTGTGTAGAGGTTTGAATTCCACAGGAATGAAAGTCGGTTGGTCTTTTTGAATCCTTCTTTCCATTTTTCCTTTCTCTAAAGTGAAACTGAATAGTTTAACCTTCTCTCCTGGGAGAACTTTCAAAAGCATTTTGCAGAAAGGATCGTGGTGGTAGCAAGAGAATTGTTCATCATTGATGTCATGCTTTATCCTCCTTAGAAAACAGCTGTGTGGGTTGTTTCTGTAGTTCTTTTGTAAATCAATAATTTTCACTTTGTATTTATCAGGGAGATCTTTGGCATTTGTATTTTTTGTCCAAAAAATATTTTTGCATATTCATATCTTGAAGAAAGGAGAAACACAAAATTTTTGTGTTTCATTAAACTAAAGCCTTCATTGAGAATGTAGCCTTTTTCTGGAGGATGAATTCTGGAAAATTTAAGTCCCCAGATTAAATTAAGAAAATATCTTTCTTTACCATCTATTTTTTTTCTTTTTTTTTTTCTGATCAGCCTTAGCACATCACACTTTCTGGTGAGTCAGTAGCTCATTTACATAATTTTTGTTAGCATTTGATTTATGGGACTTTTTGTTTGCTCATTTCTCCTCACAAGAGCATATCATTATTTACATTTTGTGTTCTTCAACCTTGTCTTTTATATTGTGTAAAATATTATATACATGCATCAAAGGTATGTAACAGAAAGTATACACAAGATATCAGAATATTAAAATTATGAGTACACTTAAAGGCCAAAATTTGGGTCTAGTAAGTTTTTCTAAAAAAACCAGCTATCTCCAATGGTTATGAAATACAAACTCAGATAATCCATTTCCTTGAAGAACAAAGCTGTTTTAGTTGTCTCTGGGCATCTGTCTGCAAAAGCCAGCCTTTATTTACAAATTAGAACAAGGACCAGATGATGGGCTGCCAAAGTGTTTTCTGTTAAGTGACTTTTTGTCACTGTAGATGTTACTTGCTGGCATAAACATGATGAAACATTATATGACACCACATAACCATACATCACAGGTAAATGAAAGATTCTTGATGTGAAAAGTATATTGTTGAGGCAAATAAGAGGCAGCACTTTCCTAATCACCAATCATGTCTGACACAAGATTATTAGGATACATAGGGCAGAGTAGGTAATTAGTATTTAATGTTTTTTTGTTTGCTCATTTCTCCTCACAAGAGCATATCATTATTTACATTTTGTGTTCTTCAACCTTGTCTTTTATATTGTGTAAAATATTACATACATGCATCAAAGGTATGTAGCAGAAAGTATACACAAGATATCAGAATATTAAAATCATGAGTACACTTAAAGGCCAAAATTTGGGTCTAGTAAGTTTTTCTAAAAAAACCAGCTATCTCCAATGGTTATGAAATACAAACTCAGATAATCCATTTCCTTGAAGAATAAAGCTGTTTTAGTTGTCTCTGGGCATCTGTCTGCAAAAGCCAGCCTTTATTTACAAATTAGAATAAGGACCAGATGATGGGCTGCCAAAGTGTTTTCTGTTAAGTGACTTTTTGTCACTGTAGATGTTACTTGCTTGCATAAACATGATGAAACATTATATGACACCACATAACCATACATCACAGGTAAATGAAAGATTCTTGATGTGAAAAGTATATTGTTGAGGCAAATAAGAGGCAGCACTTTCCTAATCAGCAATCATGTCTGACACAAGATTATTAGGATACATAGGGCAGAGTAGGTAATTAGTATTTAATGTTTTTTAGCAGGAAGTGCTTAAATAGAATCTAACCTCTTCCAAATCTGTCATGGTGCCATAAAATTCAGTCTAAATTGTGGCACCATAGAATTTATCCTAAGTTTGCATATCTTGTCTATTCAGATGTCTTCAGAGCTATGAAATGTCTGTACAGACTGTACCTATATCAAAACAGACTGCAGGCTTGCATACTAGGTACAGCTGGGGGTTTGGTGCTGAGCAAGGGCAAAAATATTCCAGTTTATTGCTACTGAGATTCTGGAGTCTGCTTCCACACAACTCTCAGACCAATGATAATTTCCATGAATATCCAGTTATGTTGCAGAGCAAGCTGAATTAGGCCATATTGACCCTGAGATGGGCTCAGTTGGTTAGAGCATGGTGTTAAGACCAAGACTGTGGGTCTGATTCCCTACAGACCACTCTCGTAAGAGTTGGACTCCTTGAGTGTCCTTCCAACTTAGAATGCGCTGTGATTATTTCTGAGTTTTCACCTAAATAGTGTTAAAACAGCAGCATATGAAGAACAACTTGCATTGTGAGACATTCAAAAGCAGCAAAACACAGTAATATTGGCAATAGTAATTATAAGGAACATTTTAAATAAAAAAATCTACCTGAAACTGAGCATGGTGAGAAAGCTGCTACTTTCAAAGAGGTCAGGTTTACTGTTTTGTATGTTTGCATGAACTCTGTTGTCTAACACTTAGGCAAACTCTGGGCAATAAGATTGTTAATCTTAGTTATTCTCTGATAATATTTGTGCACCCTTCAAAAAAGGCTATGGTATATAGAGCCTATGTTTTTAGCCATTAAAATAATTTGGACAGGCTCATTGACAGTGCATGTAGAGAATTGAGGTCTTGCATCATAAAACTGCATTTGACTGTGTGCTTGAGCTGTTGGGAATACAGCCATAAATCAATGCAAGCTATGTTTTCAAGACATGGAACCATTTTGTAGACAGCTTGAGGCTCTAAATATGTCAATTGTGGTTGTAATATATAAAGATAATTTCTGAATTGTCAACTCCAAAGAACATGGAACTTTCAAGGGAAAAGGAAATGCCGATTTAACTTTCTTTACTTCAGAAAATGAGATAATTTGGTTTTAATTTTTATAAGAATGTTCAGAGTAGTCCACTTGACCTGCTGGAGTTGGCAGTGATTAATGCACATGTGCATTTCTGAAGACTGAATTGCTGGGGTTATAAAGTAGTTCAGAGTCTGTTGCCTTAAATGAGGGTAAACCCACTAGCACACTTAGAAACATAGCAATTTGAATTATCTGAATTTGCTTTCTCTGTTTACCTATAAATAGTGAAATAAATTGGAAGAATGAAAAAATTACTTTGAAAATCTTTAAAATACTCTGTATGCATTATGACTGTTAATGACAATATTCAGTAGGCCTATCTAAGCCTCAAAAAATCTAAACGGAGATAATAGGGGAGTAAGCAACCTATAAATTAATCCTAAACTGAAATGATACCATATATTGTGCAGATTGTTCAAAACTTTTTATGCCATCAAAAACAGAAGATGTTTGCCATATTTTTACAAAGCGATGTTGTTACTTTGAAGTGTCAGTCTCTACTCAGTATGCATATGAATAGAAGTGCCACTGGAATTAACTAAATTAGATAGATAAATTCTGATCCATCTTTGCTATTGTAATATAACATACATTTCCCTTACTTACTTGTATGAAATTGAAACTGAATTTTTTATATAATAGTAAATACTACCTAAAATTGACCAGGCCATATGCATGTCTATTCTATTAAAAAAAAAAATAGAGTTTTGTGATCATATGAAAAATTCCTTTTGAGAACTATATCAGTTCTAAGGTTTTGTGTAGTTAAAAAAAAAAAAAATAATCTGTGTATTCTTACTGGGTAGGTAGAATTTATACCATTTTTTACCTAATGCTGATAAATGTCTGACTTCTTTCTTTAACTTGTGAACTTATTGTTTTTAATATGCAACATTCAATGTCACCAATTTAGTAGACTCATGTGTACCTTGATCGAAATTCAAGTGTGCCGAACTAATCGAGTTCCCAGATGATGATGCTTTAAATTCTGTGAGATTATCTATCTGGTAGATGCATCACTGAGGTCCTAACATTCAAAACATTTTAAAAACAAATGAGATTAAATGCTGCTAAATAAGGAGAGTAGATCAGGAAATAAATTAATGTTTTTCTATCCTCTAATTCAGACCACTTTCTGTCATCCAGATAACTTAGGAAGGATTGTTTCCTGCATTCATATAATTAGCTAATGAGGGCTCTTCCTGGCTACATTCAGAACAACAAATACCTCAGTTGTCTTACTATATGCTTCCCCCTGATGTGCAAGGATTTTGTAGCGGACATTACTAATTAACTTCTTTTGACAGGTTTAACATTTTGCTGCTGTGCCTTTGGTTGTGGGTGGTGTTTGGAGGGGGTGGACTGCGGGGAGAGAGTGTGGTGGGATTGTTTGTTTTGGTTTTTTCTGATTGTGCATTTCTTCTTGTCTACATATGTGCAAGATAAACACAAGCTGGATGCAAACTATGGCTATAAAACTGCATCTGTGGTTTAACACTACTGTCTCCTGAGAAAATTTTCAACATCTTGGCATAACTACATGCATATTTTGTTATATTCAATTACTTGTTGGAAAAAGGAACATGCATATATAAAACATACGTACAAATTCCTCTTCACAAAGAAGCTATGAGTCATAAATGTGAATGATACTACCTTTTGTCTCACAGGATCTCTAACAGGTAAAGATTTAAGGAAGAAAATTAGCAGGTTACTGAACAGGCACATCTCTAACTGCTTTTTCTTTGTTAATGTAGTATTTCCAAATTATTATGTTGTACTTTAAAATAATGGGTTGGAAAAATAAATAGCTAAACAAATTGAGAAAACACTGTAGATATTATTAGTTGGGGAAAATTACTACGGAAGCTAATGCTGTTGTGGGACATCAGGGATTTCACCGAGTTAGGAAATTGTATTGCAACTTTTGTAATAAGTGGAAGTAAAAAGCGTGGTTTTCAATTTGTGCTAATATATTTGTATATCGATGTTATGTAGAAGAGGCAGAAAAATAAATTTAACTGGTGAACTGGCATCAACTGAAGATATATTTCAAGCAGCAGTCTGGATTCAAACCCTGAATTTGAAATTTGCCCATCATTATGTTGAGCCCAACTTTCAAACTGCTATATATATAAAAATTCTTTTTGAAAAGGAGACAGAAAGAAAAGATCATCCTATCCAGTCTCCTTCACTGAGCCTCCTCTTTGTAACACCAATTCAGGTGTCTCCCTAATACATATATATAGGAGTGATTAAGATGGAAAAATAAACCTTTTTACTGTTTTCTTAAGCTATAGACAAGTAGTTCACATAAAGCTTATTTTAAATGCTAGATAGTTTGGGTCAAAATACCACATGTACTAAATGAAAATCTCAGAGGTTTTGCAACAGTAAAATGAAATTCTAAGTAAAGATAATACACACTTTCTACTTTTGTGATTGTGAATACATACCAGGCTACCTTTATGCCAGTGACCTGTGTTTATGGGTGTATTTATCATGTACACCTCTTCAGAAGAAAAGCAGGAAACTAAAGAATCACTACATTTTCAGCAGAATACAGTCACAGTTTCTGAATGAGTGAATTTAAGAAAGCCCATTCCACCCTCTCCAAAGATAGACACAAATACATACCAAATAGGATGTCAACACATTAAAATTTGACATAATAAAATTTGAACTGCAGTTGCACTCTTGTTGGTTGAGCAAAACACAAACAAAAAACCTTGATGGATGTGCATACACCAATGAAGCTCTGAATTTAAAATAAATACAATGAATTATAAAATCAGTTATCTCTATATATAATCTCTTCTTCTGACTGCCTATCTCTGCTTAAGTGTCCACAGGAGCCTTGAAAATACTTTTTGACTTCAACAGGGAAGTATTTGGAATGAAGTGCAAAAGCTCATTTTCACAGCACTGATCTTAAATACAATCATGGAAAAAACAAGCATGTGGCTGAGCTTTGATTATGCTACAGGTGTGCTGGTTAGATCAGTCATGGAGAGCTGCTCTTAAGGATGTTATTTTGTTATTGATCATGGTTCGTTCTAATAGAATTCAATCTCCTTTTCTTCCCAATTTATGTTTACTCATCCAAATGCTGAATAAATTTATTGATCCCAATCTGAAGCTCTGACTGGGATCTTCTTAAACAGGCAGCTGTCTTCAGGTATTAAGCACTAGAAACATCGGATTTCATTGCTTATGCAAATGCTGTCCAAACTGTAGCAGATTTAATGTAGCAATGTTTTCCATAAATTTGCCTTGAGTTTCCTAAACATTTATTGTAAATAATATTTAATGTCTGGTATTGGATAAATTCTCAATACAAGGGAAGTAATTCTCTGTACCAGGACCAGTGAAGTAAGAAGGATTTTGCTATGGCTTTCCCAGTCATTTCCCACAATCAGTATAAAATCAACCTTTATAAATGAAGAGAGTCTTTCTTAAGTCAACAGGTAAGATTCAAAAAACTTACCAGCAAATGTGGGCTGGCATTGAGCTGCTTGTACCATATTGGGGTTCATCACTGCAGTATTACCCTGTTCCAAACACTGCTTTTGAAATCATTATTCCATACTCTCTTTGTCTTAAGCCAAGTGTCATCATCAGGTGATGCAGGGGTTTTAGAGAAACAATTAATCCCTGAGGGCTTCTAGGCAATTTGAAGATACCTATGGGGAGACAGTATCAAAGACACTGCAAGCTCTAAAATTAACATCAAAGTTGTTATATCCAAAATAAAAACTTGTACCTACTACTACTCTCCCAGCTGTAAACCTTTTTGTTGAGAATACCTTTGTGTATCTCATGGCTATGTTGTTCACAGTTTTTCTGAAAGTTTGTTTGTTTTCCCCATGGAAGCAAATAATTATTAAAAGGAGATGAAAAAAAAGAGGGCATTTAAGTGTGCATATGTGTTGAAGTCTGGTTGGATGTAACCCAGAAGCTGCTGGTTAAAGGGGTTTTGGTGCCTATGCATTAACTGAAACTTGACACTAGTATGTTATGCAAGACTGAAAATAATGGTTCCATTTGAAGAATTACAGCATTATCGAATCTTGTCAGCACTAACTAAAATTCTAATTCAAAATGCTACAATGAATGGAAGTCCAGATGTGCAGGCTTACTATTGTCAATCAACTATCATCTGGGACTATTTATCAGAGCAAAAAGAGGAGAGCATTGAAAACAAATTTTGGACAGTTGTCAAATTTGGTTCTTGCCATAGTATATCACAAACTCTAAAATGTTCTTTACTCTGACAAACAAAACTGATTACAGGTCTTGGGACTGTGATTACAGTTTTAATGATTGCATAAAAGATTAAACTCAAAAAAGATCTTTGTTTCAAAACAACTGAAAAAAGCCCCAACAACAACCACTTTCCTCTGGACCCCATGTTTTTTAACTTTCCACTGCTACATAGGTTGTCTCTGTTTTGTGCCTCAGTAAAGGCTTTTTGCTTTATATTAAGAATCCATCTTCTAGAAAGTCCAGAAAGTTCTCTAGTAATTTATTGTGAACAAAAAGTTGTTTTCTCAGCCAAGTCTCTGTCCTGCAGGTGCAAAGGAGCCCCAGTAAAGTTCTCAGGACAGTGGACAATATCAGTTGATTATGACTTCTGCTTTTCAGATAAAGAGAGAGAGCTGATACAAAATGCTGAAGGAATAGGTCATTTGGGATTCCTCAAGAGAAACAAAAGTGAGAAAAGGGTTTGGTTTCAGACAAATATGTGTCCAATATAACCTAAAATTGGAATTCAGTATTTCAGTGCTAAATGAACAAAACCTGGGAAAAATCCCATGGGTGATTGTAGTAGATTAAGGGAAAGACTAAAATTAATAGCAAAATAAAGGACAAGTGTTCAGGGTATCAGATTATTTAGATTTTGATGCAAAACTGGATATACTATATTAGCAATTTTATTTTTTTCCTGAGGTCTATATCCAGAAGATCTGTATTTACCACCACAGACTGGTTAATTTTCTCTTCCTGATTTTTCTTTATACATAATTTGAAGTACTGTGTTAGGTTCTTAGAGGGTGAAACCTGCTGTGTTTAGATGTGATATTGATACAAATTGTATTTCTTTGAGCTCTTTTATTTTCAGTGAACTAATTATGAAATATGAAAAGCAAGGTAATTTTATCAAAATTATTAAAAGCATGCATGTTTGGAAGAGTTATTTCAATCATTCACAATAATAGCATTCTCTAAGTATGGAAATTTGGTTGAAAAGTGAAATTGACTAGCGTTGCATTCTGCTGTGTTGGGTAAATGTTTGTACTTTCATTACTTTTCATAACAAAAAGATCTGTATTTACCACCACAAACTGGTTAATTTTCTCTTCCTGATTTTTCTTTATACATAATTTGAAGTACTGTGTTAGGTTCTTAGAGGGTGAAACCTGCTGTGTTTAGATGTGATATTGATACAAATTGTATTTCTTTGAGCTCTTTTATTTTCAGTGAACTAATTATGAAATATGAAAAGCAAGGTAATTTTATCAAAATTATTAAAAGCATGCATGTTTGGAAGAGTTATTTCAATCATTCACAATAATAGCATTCTCTAAGGTGGTTGAAAAGTGCGACTAGCGTTGCATTCTGCTGTGTTGGGTAAATGTTTGTACTTTCATTACTTTTCATAACAAAATATTTTTTTGACAATGTGCTAAAAATTCACGTGTAAGAAAGAAAAATGTCCTTACTGTCTATTTTTCACCATACAAAATTTCTGTGTGCTTTTTGATTAAAATAAAAAAAAGGCTGCTGTTATTAAGCCATGATAGCAAGTTTCTTGCATGCTGAAATAACAACTATACTGTACAATAATTTCTTCTGACTGTATGCACCTGCCACACAAAACCCAAAGAGATTTAAAAGATCATCAGTGCAGATCTCTACTGAATGTGGACACAGACTGATTAATTACCTACAGGGGAGATTTTCTAAACCACTAAGGTACACAGAGAAGCAATTAAATTGAAAGTTAATGGCATTTCTGCTCCTAAGGCTCTTGGCTGTCTTTGGATGTTCAACTTCCACCTGAACACATTACAAATGAAGCTTTTGAAATACCTGGAAAAAGCTGTGTTTTCTATTTCTCCCTTTGGTGCTCAGTGATTCTTTTGGTCAGCACTTGTCTTCCAAAAATGTGTATGCTTTTAAAGAAATTTGCCTTGCCATGCCTTAATCAACAAGTAGATTTAATTTTCTGGATGTATGTTGAAATTGTCCATACGAGATTTTTTCTCTGATGAGATTCTGAGTTGTTTATCTTGGCTGGATTCCTTGCCACTAAGAGAGATTTTGCTTGTCATATCTGGTGGTCTTTATGAAATGCTGCTCAAGATGAGTAACTCAAGGCTGGATATTCATCAAGCTTGTATCGTCTAAAAGCAAGCAAGAATTTCAAAACCAATACATCAAGTTTGTGAGAAAATTAGTTCTGAGTACGTGTGGATTGTTTCTCTAACTAGACAACATATCAAGGCTCTCAGTTTCAAGTAAAACTGATACCTCAAAACTGATCTGATGCAAGTTTGTTTATGATTTTAAATGTTTGATTAGTTTTAATATATTTCCAATGGTTATGTCTTGGGCTTGTATCAAGGAACTCTGGGGGTAATAGAAGTGTCACTGGCTTCCTCTTTTCTTATCCTTGATGATTTTGATGCTCTATATTACTGTGTAGGTAGAACTTAAGTCTGAAGTCATGCAAGGTGGTCTAAGTCACTTTAGCAATGAATGATCCCCTTTTTCTTCATTGTAATCACCTGAGTGATAATATTTTTATGTACATGGTATCTTAGAGAGACTTGGTTCAAGAAAAGTCAATACTGAAATATGAGCTGAACACTCACCTTTTGTAAATATCAGATTTAGCTGTTTAATTGACCTTCCAAACATGGAAGTGGCCTCATGATTATGTGCCAAGATAGACTGGGACTGTCTATTCATCTGAATATTTAATATTATAAGGAGTAGAGCTGCTCCAGCAGGAAACATGGATTGGTAACCTTTTTTTTTATTGCTTCCTCCCCACTACCCTCTACTCCTTCTCATTGTGCCTTCTGAGCAAGATCTGGTTTGAAACTTACAAACAAGTGTCTGTCATGGCTCACATTTCTGACTGCATCCTTTTGCCTTTACTGGCTCTGAGAATATTTCTGTGTGTTGTGTATGCTAATCTCCAGAATTCTTCTCATGAATAAGAACATTCAAAAGTTAATAAAAAGCACTTCCCTGAGAATACTGGGCACATCCAAGTGTTGTAATTCCTTTTTTCCACATTTTGTATTAGGAAGGGTCTGTCTAAAATCAGATTTGACTGTACAATTGTCCTGGGTTGACTATATGATGCTTTTATCCCCAATCGTCTTCTTCTGTTCATGCTGAATAATAAACCTTTAAGAGGTTCCAGAGAGTGAAGGGGGAGAAGAAGCGGCAGGTTTTTTTTTCCAGAACTGATAACATCACCGCAACGGGACAGTGCTCTCCTTTGCTTTTAGTTTAGCTTATTGACCTTTGTTTTTTTTCTCCCTTCTCTTTTGACCTCTTAAAACCTGCTCTGGACTGAAACCCCTTAATTTGGTGCATTTGATCAGAGACTGAGTGAGCTGAGCTGCAAGGGAAGGGACTTTTCAGTTTGTCATCAAAGGAGTGGCAAGGGATCTTACTGTTTGAGATTTGTAGATTATGTGTCAGTTTTCTCCACCTTTCCAAGGAGAATTTTCTCCCGGACCAGTTGGGCTGATTGGATCCTACTACCGGAGATCCTTTGAATTTCCCAAACATGGACAACAATCATGAAAATAACATCATGTATTACAAAATGACAAAATAAATTTCAGCCCCCAACAAATTTTTTGTCTTTTTTCCAGATTATTTTTGTGCCAATCCTGAATCTCTGGAATTTAACATAAATAGCAAAATGGAAAACAAATAATTAAAATATTTTTTTTTTACTTAATTGACTTTGTTCACCACTGGCAGATCATTAAATGTAGTCTGTGAAATTATTTTTTTATTAAACATATTTTTTCACAGTATACTAAATAAAATTGTATATTTTAACAGAAGTAGAAAAAAAATAAGAGCAAAGTATAGACAACTGTTTCTTGTGGACAGCTTATAATTGTATTAACTGTAATAAATATTTGCTGTCATATAGTCCTTTAAATAGCCTGAGTTTGATGGAAAATGAATGCAAAATCACATAATGGTCTAATCCCATTATAGAACAAGGAGTGATCATGAGTTGCATGTATACTGCCATAGTGGCCAAATAACACAACAATGTGTATATTCAAATTTCTTTTTTTCAGTACAATGAGATACAGTGAAGCTTCCTTTTGGTTGATATAATGATTTCACTGGCAATCGTAAGACATATAATTAAAGAGGAATATCAAAGGAATAAAGTTTCTGTGTGTCAGACATAATCTTATCTATGAGTTCTCAAACAGAGACAGAATGAAACTTTGAAATTTATACACCAGCAAGGGAGATTGATTAAAGATGAAAGACTCAATCTGATGCTGTCTGTGATTGTGTTGTTTCTTTCTTCCTTATATTGCCTTAGTAATGTTAAATGCCCTTGCTGAGGCAGTCTCTCCCTGGATCCTGAGAGTCTATATACTTCTGTCACCTGTTCTCTCTGTGAGGCATTGATTAGCTTTTGATAATTTATAAAATATCTTTCAGGCATTTGCTGAGTTTACAACTTCCATTATGCATAACCTGGGAAACTTTCTGGAGAAACAGGTTGTCAAATGTATACATGCAATGCCCATGAAAAAGGCTGCTGTTTCGGATGAGCAGAGACAAAGCTCAAAGCAGAAACTACTTTGGTTTGAAATAAAGACTCAGGTCTCTGTGGACAAGAACAATGAGAGAACACATCTAAAAACTAGCAGCTTCCAAGGAAATGCAGCTTCATTATGGAAGCACTACATACACACTTTCATTTGCAAAAAACACCAAAAGGAAGGCCTTAATGTTGCTAAACCAAATACTTAGCAAAAAGGAGATGTTAACCAGCAACTTCTATAACAATATAATGATTGATTCTTAATTACCCTATCAGATACTGGTTTGTTTGTTTCTGTTAAACTCCTGTATTATAAGAAAGATATTAAAGATTTACCTTGATCACCATTATTCACTATGTGGCTTTACTTATTTGTTGTATGTCATCTGAATTCTGAACTTTATAATTATTTTCTTTTGTTTACTAATGTTGCTGTTTTCTCTGGGGCTCTTACCACCCTAATGTCTTATTACTTATCAAACATTAATGAACTAATCTTCCCAGTTCCCCTTTGAGAGTGAAACTGGTAGGTCTCAAATTTTTTGCCAATGAAGAATCCTAGTTCAGTGAGAGAAAAAGTATCACTTTCAAACTGTCAGGAATGCCAAGCAGTTCAGTGTTGGGTACAAAATCGAAGGCCTCTGTCTTAGGTATGTACTAAATATTAAGTAATTTTTAGGGCTGGGCACATGACAATTTGTGCGTGGTTTAATGTGATGGAGTGCTCTGTGGAATTACTGGTTAAAAGAGGAAGATAATATCATTTTTAGGAGGGGCCCAGTACTGATTTATTTAAGGGTGTATGGAATTTCTTTGAATCTCTCTCTTGTGTAGTGAACCCCAAGGATACAGGAAAAGCTCCTTGGAGAATTGAATGCTGAGTCATTCCTGAGGGGCGTTGTCCTGTTCCTCTGACCCGACCGTGTTGAGACCCTGTCCTTTAATCAGTTAAGACAATACTATTGTAACTCTTTTTAGCTATTGGTCAGTTAAGGAATATAAAACCTGCGGCCATTGGCTGGTTTTTGGATCCATGCCAAGGCTATAAAAGAGCCCTCTGTACCCCCCTTTCCCTGAGAAGAAGAAGCTAATCGTGGACCTCCCGAATAAACCTTCACCGCGGAATTTTTTTAGTCTGTTACGCCACTGCCCCTGAGCGAAGCTGCCTGAGCTGAACTCTGAAAGAGCTTTATTGAATAAGGGAAGGATGGCTTGGCCATCGCTAACTCAGCCATTGGGTCTCTGCTAGAGACTTGTTTTACTGAGCTAGCTGGGCATATATATATATGATAAAGTCGGGTTTACCTAGAGAGGTTCCCACTATTATTATACTCTTGAACTGAGTTCAGAAAACTCAAATGAAAGGGATGGACATTGAAACTAAGACCTGTAAAGTAACCTAGTCATATCTGTACTACATTGTAGTACGTCATTGTCACCAACAGATAGAACTTCTGGCCAACACGAAAGGGGAGGAGTGCTTTCCATTGCCTGTATTTCTGACAAATAAAAGATGTAAAGAAATGACATAAAAATAGAAATTAGTTTTTTTTTCCAGAGTAGTGTCTGTGAATAATCATGGTTATTTACCTAGGTCTAAATATAATAATCCAATACTAGACTTTTTATGTTTGCCAGAATCGCTAAGTTTATGTAACTGAAGACCTGGTGGCACTTTGATTTATTATGACAGATCAGTTTTCCACAGAAGAGTTAGTTCTGTAATTTACTCAGGGAGGACAATAAAGCCCTTTTTCTGTAAGATTTTTTCATTTCTGGCCATGTATATGTATTCCTTTGGTCTACAATCCAATCCCAATGTGCAAATATCTGGATGTCTAATCAGACTAGCAAACAAAGACTAGTTGCTTTGGAACAAGAAGTTGATGAAGTTTCCAAAGCACAAAATACATTTACAAAATGAAAAAGGATGTGGAGCGCTGTTAACATCCAATTCTTTTTTACCCTGCTTTGGTAACTTTTCATTTACATATTTATTAACTTAAGCTAGATCAAGTATTTTTTACAATGATAGGCACAGAAAATAAATTAATTGTAATTAGTTTTATTGTAATGAATAATAAATGAATTTTTTTGATAAGCCACTTATTATAGTCTTATTACTACATAGTTTTACTGAGGCATTAAAGTTTGCATTTTAATTTTAGAATATTTGCACTGTATTAATTTACAGTATTCAGCCTTCTTAGGAATATGAAAACCCATTGTTTATTATTTTTATACATTTTATTTGAGATAGCTGAATGAATTATTAACTTTTCTGAATGTTCACAGAATCACAAAATGGGTAGGGTTGGCAGAGATAACTGGAGGTCATCTGCTGCAACCTCCCTGCTCAAGCAGTGTTCCCTAGAGCACAATACTCAGGATTTTGTCCAGGTGGGTCCTTACTATCTTTAGAGAAAGAGACTCCACAACATCTCTGTGCAGCCTGTTGCAGCACTCAATCACTTTCACAGTGACAAGCTCAGATGGAACTTCCAGAAGCTGGAGTCAGTTTCTGCCCATCTTAATGGTGCTGTCCTTTCAGATACTTGTCTGCATTGACAAGAACCTCTCTCAGTCAGCTTTTCTCAAGGCTGAGGAAGCACTGCTCCCTCAGCCTTTCCTCATATGAGAGATGCTCCAGTCCCTTAATCATCTTTGTCACACTCCGCTTTTCTTGCTCCAGGAGCTCCATGTCTCTTGTTCTCAGGAGCCCCTAACTGAACACAGCACTCCAGATGTGACCTCACTAGGATAGAGGGGCAGGATCACCTCCCTGGACCTGCTGAGAGCTTTTCTTCCTGCATGCCAGAAGGCTGTTGGCTGCCTTTGCTGTTTGGGTGGATGGCTGACTCAATCAACTTGTTGCTCGCTAGAACACCCATGTCCTTTCCTTAAAAGAGTAAACAAAGCATAGTAAAACTCTTTTCCAGCTGATTGTTCCCCAGGAAGTACTGGTGCCTGGGGTACTTCCTCCCAGATGAAAAACTTTACATTTGCCTTTGTTAAACTGCTTAAGATTCCTCTCTGCCCAGTTCTCCAACCTGTCCAGCTGCCTTTGAATAGCAGTATAGCCTTCTGGTATAACAGTCACTCTTCCCAGTTTTTATAATTTATAACTTTCCAAACGTACACATTGTCCCAACGTGCACATCATTGATGATGAGGTGAGACAGTATTGGCGCAGGTATTGATGCTGAGGTATATAATTAATGATCTGCCTGTAACTGGACTGTCTGCTACCTTCTCTGGGCCTGGCTCTCCAGACAATTTTCCATCCAGCTCTCTGACTACTTGTCTAAACTATGCTTTGTCAGATTATCTTTGAGGATGAGAAGGTTTCAGAAGCCTTCCTAAAACTGAGGTGATGCTCTTATCCATGAAGCACTATACCTTGTTGTAGGAGTCTGAAAATTTGGCTAAACTTGATTTCCTCTGACTAAATCCATGCAGACTATTCTCAATTGCTCTGTGTCGTTCACATATTTGGAATAGATTTTCATGATTAGTTGCTCTACCACCTTCACAGAGACTGATGTGAGGCTCATTCCATAGATTTTCCTTCTTGCACTTGAAGACAGCAGTGACCTTTGTTCTTTTCCAGCATCCAGAGGCCTCTGCTAATTAACATGACTTTTCAAATATAATTGAGAATGGTGATGTCAGAGATGACATCATAGTGATGTCAGAGAGATCCTTCCATCAGACTCATGAACTTGCGCAGGTTTGCTTGTATTCTCCAACGTGATCCTCCACTGCTGAGGGTAGGTCTGCCTTCCTTCAGACTCTCCCTCAGTCTCAGGGAATAATGGGTGCATCAAGGCCAATCTTACTGGTAGTGTCTGAGGCAAAGAGGGCACTGAGAACCTTGACCCTTTTTCATGTTCTTTGTCACCAAGTTCCCAGGTTACTCAACAATGGACCAAAGCTTTCCCGTGTCTTCCTTCTTGTTTGTGTTCTTGTAACATCCTTTACTGTTGCCTTTGACAGGTCTTGCCAGAATCAGCTGCAGGTTGATTGGCTTTCTTTACCCCATTCTTGCAAAACTAAACAGCATCTCTTCACTTCTGGATTATTTGTCCCTCCTTCAACCTCTTCTGCACTTCCTTTTTATTTCAGTTCAATCAGGAGCTCCTTGCTCCTTTGTGCAGGCCTCCTTCCACCTCTGTTTATTTCCTGCTTGTTGGGATGAACCTTTTTTGAGCTTGAAGGAGGCATCAACCAACTATCCTGGACTACTTTCTCTCTAGGGCTGTATCCCATGATATGGTACATCTCTGCTGAAGGTGAGGTCTGCATTCCTGAATCCAAGCTGTGATTTGCTTTTTTTCCTTGCATTCTCTTGCCCAGATCCTGAACTCTTCCATCTCATGGTCTCTACAGCCAAGACTGCTCAAAACTGTTATATCCAAAGACAGTTTTTCTTTGTTTTTGGGTGTGAAGTCCACTATTCATTGTTGTCTCCTTAATCACCTGGGCTGGGGAAGTTTTTCTTAATACACTTCAGATAAGTCCTAGGTTGTTTGTGCCCTGCTATGTTGCCTTTCCAGAAAATATGAGGATGATTGAAGTAATGCCTACATACCAGGGCCTGTGAATGTGAAGCTACTTCCAGTTTTTTTCATGAAGGGCCTGTATCAGATGCCCACCATTCCAAGACTTGTAGTGTTTTGCCTGCTAACCTTGAACTGTATGCCCTTGCCAGGCTCCTGAACAGTCTCAAGGATGGTAAGCTCTCCATTCACCACTTCCATGCCTTCCATTCTCACAAGAAGTGTAATATACACCCTTTTCTTCACAGCATGTGCTTCCTGAAGTGACTTCATCCATTCCTTGCAGTTCTCCAGTCACATGAGTCATCCCACAGGATCTCAAGGAGGTCACAGTCATGTAACTGCACACAGACTTGTGACTACTCTTGTCAGTTTCCCATGTTATAGACATTGGTGTAAAGGCACCCGGAGAGACATCAAGGTTACTGATACTCCAGAAGAGGCTTCATAGCTGTCTCCAGCACATTTGTACTCATTTCTTTCAGGCTTGGATACTTTCTTCAAAGAAGCCAAGGGCTCTCAGCATAACTCTGTCTTTTGTAACCTAGCTTTAAGTAATAACTTATGTCATTTTCTTTCTTACAACATATGAGTCTTATGCTAATGCAGACTTTACTCAGACAGTAATATATTAATAGAATTTTGAAATTTCAGAAGCAGAAATTGAATAATGCTATTGGATGGCATTCATGTCAAGTATGTATGCAAATTTATCCTGTTATGTTCATTGAAGTAAGATATTTGATCATGATTGTTATACGTGATAGCACACTAAAGTTTTCTGACTCACATCTGGTGGTTGGTTGGAGTTCACTGACTTTCATCACGATACATTTTTTGAACTAATATAAATTATAAGAAGTATGGATAATTCTAACCTACTTTAGTCATGATGAAAGCCTCTGCATCATTTTACTTAGCAAGTTTTTCATTCAAATATGAAAGAAAAAAAATATAGGTAAACTTTACAGTCTTGAGGCCCATTCCCCCCCCCTCCCCTCCCCCCCCTTTTCCTGTTATCTTTTCCCATTATTTCAGCTGGGTTAAGGATGAAATTCAAATTACTGAAATGAGTGGAAATTTTCAGTTTTAATTTGTAGATTTTAAAAATGCAGAACTTGGTACTGGACTGCATTTACATTTTTTTTCTACTTTAAGCACCTAGAGGTTTTGGAGATTAAACTGGTGTACAGAATCATTATTACTCAGAAAATAAAAATTCTGATACTGTCTCTGTAGTAAGCCCAGAATTTTTGAGAAGGAGTGTATGACTTCAGAATATAAGTATATGCATGGATCAATGACTTCTGATTTAATGTCTACATTCATCTCTTAAAAAAAAAAAGGAAATGTGACTATTGAATGCTATTTCAGTACTACATGCAATTTAAAAAGAAAATACTTAGGATCTTTTTTATGTAGGTTATGACTCCCAGTCCTCTAATAAACAATATCAAGTGGCAGATATTTCAGCTAATGAGCTTGTTGGTGAATTTTCTGTTTTAGAAATGATAAGTAGTTTCATATTTTGAATGCTGGAAAACTTTCTGTTCTGGGAGCCTTGCAGAAGGCATTGTGCTTGAGGAATTGTTTCTGGTCTGTTTCGCCTTGTACTTAGGGCTTGAGAGATCTATGTGCTATTCATATAACCTGTGGCTTACAGGATCTTTGGGAAAAGTAAACTGTGTATGGATCAAAGGGTAGAGTGTAGTGATCCTAGCTGGAAAGCTGTTGCACACTGAGGAGTCAAACAGCACAGTTAACCCCTCTTAATGGGGTAAATGTTTGCATCATGGCATAGGAATATCCATTCAGTAGTAGAAATATGGGTTTGCCAGTATCTGAAGGAACAAAACATTATTCAATATCTATATTCCTCTTTTTACTTTATCTTATTAAACAGCTAAGTCATTTGATGTTGAGTGTAGGACCAGCAGGGGGAAGGATGGTCGGAACGGACGGAGATGAGAGATCTCTGAAGCCAGGTCATGGAACTTGGGGTGTATTGCAAAGAGGGCGTGGGTGCAGGGCCCTGCTGGGAGCTGCCAGTGCAGCTTGGAGCAGGCTCGAGAGAAGTAAAGAGAGTGGTAAAGAGAGAGAAGGCAAGAGTGTGGTAAAGAGGATGAGAGAGTGAGGAAGAGTAAAGAGGGTAAGGGAGTGAGGTTCCTGTTACAATACAATAAATCTTCTTCTGTGTTGAATATTCTACTTCTCAATAACCAATTTAATACAAGATACAAGACCTATAGCATTTGCATGCAGCCTATAAGAGTCACTACATTACCATACTGTGTTACATTTTAAACCCTAAAAACTGCACTTTGGACCCCTTCTGCCAAGCTGGCAGGGTCTGCTCAGACCCTTGGACCTGTCTGCAAGCAGAGGGTATTTCATCAAAAGGGGATTACCTTCAGCCAGCCATACTGTTGTTTTCCAGTTGTTTAGTAACTAAGGTATCTCAAAGCTTGCTTTCATTACAATCTTACTTATAGTTTCCATATTCTCAAAATCTTTTGTCAGGCAATCATATTTATAAGGCTTTCCTGTTTCATCTTTCCCAACAGTTGAACCTTTTTTACATTTTTGCTTTCTCTTTGTTTCTGTCTCCCATTCCCTATACTGGCTACTCCTCCCCCACTGCTGCAAACCCCCTTTTTTAACTTTTTTACTAAAGATTAAAAAAAATGTTTGGTAAATACTAAAATGACCTTTATGTGGCATGCTTAAAAATTTAATTTTTATCAAAATAAATGTAAATATTTAAAATAATCATCCAAAATACTGATACTGAATTGAAAAAGAACTATGACATTTTATATATTGAAGGAAATTATTTTATTTTAAGATAATTCATTAAAATTTTAATATGCTGGAGTTTGTTGGTGGGCTGAATTAATCAAGTTATGAACAGTGAAAATAATAGCAGTATACTGTATTCTACAGTTTCTGGGCAACAGTTTTATACTTTGAGGGTATAGAACAAGGTTTTAATTTCTTCAATAAAAGTGAGATGTTGGTGAGTATAATCATAAATAAGGGTACTAGGTACTAAGGGTACTTACATGTAAAATTGAACTGGAACAGATATTCTGTGCAGTTTTACTCTACCACCCCCTTGCCCCCACTGCCGATTCTTGATGTAAGTGGAATTTTAAAATGCTTTGTGAAATCCCCACCATTGTTCTGCCTCTAGATTTAGTAATAAGGCGTCAGGAGATTTGACTTCAAGTGTTTATAGTAAAAGGTAGTTTGGAGATGTCCTGACTTCCATGTCATCTAATCTCTGTAGGTGCTCAGTGAACATGAAATTGTTTCTTTCTCTTGCATGCGGGAAAACAGATGTGTAAATGGAGTTAAAGTAACATGAAACTTTGGAGTTGCTAGCTTTGTTTTTGTTGGTTTAGCAGCCTTTTTAGGGAGGTAAAACCTCTCTCTCTGTTCCAAGCTTGCTGCTTGTGAATGTTCCCATATTTTTTCCAGTGTATTAATATTTCATGTTGCTTAATTTTAGTCACAGAAACTTGATTTTTTTCCCCACTGATGGGTAGTAAGACTTCTTTGATTTCTAGAAGTGATGAACTTTTATAGTTCTATTATAATAATAGGGATTATTGGGGTAGACTTTTATTCTAATTCATCCTTTACATTTACTTTTTCTGTGCATTTTCTCCTGCTGCTTTTATGTATTTCCAAAAAGAAAACAGCAAGGAAGTATATAGCCAGAAAAATATAAAAATATGACTAAATTGACTATCAATGGTTAGAAATGAATTTTATTTGTATTTTTTTAATTTGATCCTCCATGAAAAGTAGTATCTGTAATTCATGTCACACGAATTTGCATTTTTTTCTTGTAGTGGTTTAAGTGGCATATAATAAATAGTTTTGAACAAGGTATTTTCTAATAATGTAACTTTTTACTGGATTGTGTTCATTTTCCTCCTCATATATGATAGCACAACTTAAAAACAGCTAACCATTCATGAATTATAGGCTTGTAAAGTTAATGTTGTTGCAGCAATTAGATACTTTGATCTGGACTAGAACATGTTAAGAAAGTCATTAGACAGATTTGCTGTGCATAATGAACATAAAAGCTATTTGTATATGATTCCAAAAAGGCAAACATTAATTGGAAGCAAAGTATAGCCTTGGGGTATTGCAAGAAGGCTCTGATTTCAAGCAGATGATTTACTTGCTTTCTTTTACTGCCACTTTTCCTTAGAAATTAATTGAAACATAAAATTTTCAAAGACTAGCAAATTTTTAGCCTTTAAAGACTGATTTTTAGCTTTTAAAGACCAGTGACAAAATTCCAGCACACAGCTGGTTAAACACATCATGCAAGGGCTCAACAAGAGCTTCACAAGCAGGGCACCCTTGAACTATTATAACTGGGACCACATCAGAGTGGTGACCTGTCAGTATTGGGGTTCTGCAGGGATCCTTCTTGGGCCCAGTGGTCTCTGTGTTTTCTTAAACAGCTTGGGTGCAGAACTCAAAGGCACACTAAGGAATTTGCCAAGAGTACTGGACTGGGAGAGGCTGTTGACTTCCTCAAAGGTAGAGGTCTTGGAGAGAGGCCTTGACAAATCATAGGTCTGGGCAATCACCAGCCCTGTGAAATTCAACAGGGGAAAGTGCTGGATTGTTGGATTCTGCACCTAGGGTTGGGCAACCCTGGATGCATGGACAGACTGGGAAATGAAATGCTGGAAATCTTTGCCATAGAAAGGGACCTTGTCACTCTGATTTTTTAAGATTTTCTAAGCCTTCTGATGTTTACATTCTTATAGCAAACTTTCTCACACACTTTCTGTAAATAACTTATTGTTTTGCATTCTTTTATGGAGGAGGAGAAATTTGATGGACTGTTGGTTTGTCCAGTGTCATTGGAGAGGTGGCATTTTCACCCTCCAATCCACTGTCACTTTTGGAAAACTATAAATGTTGGAGTCAGAAAATAAACTTCCCTTTCCTTCACCTTGAGAGCAGCGGTGTGTGCGCTCATGTTGTTTCGTGTCCTGTAGTGACAATCACCAGTCGGGCAAGGGGTGCTCCTCCGCTCTGAGCTGGGACAGCCTCACCTCAAGTGCTCGGGGCAGTTTTGGGTGCCACAATGTATGAAGAATGCAAAACTATTAGTGAGCAGCCAAAGGAGGGCTGTGAAGATGGAGAATGATTTAGAAGGGAATCTCTGTGAGGGGCTGAGGTCACTTGGTCTGCTCAGCCTGGAGAAGAGGAGACGGAGGAGACACCTCACTGGAGTTACAGCTTCATCATGAGAGGAAGGTCAAGCACTGATCTGTTCTCTGTGGTGATCAGTGACAGGACCCCAGGGAATGGCCTGATGCTGAATTAGGGGAGGTTTAGGTTGGGTATTGGAAAAAGTTCTTCACCCAGTGGGTGGCTGGGCACTGGAACAGGATCCTCAGGGAAGTGGTCACAGCACCAGTGGAGTTCACTAAGCATTTGGAGAAGGCTCTCAGGCACATGGTATGATTCTTCAGGTTGTCCTGTGCAGGGCCAGGAGATGGTTTTTTAGGTCCATTCCAACCCAGGAAATTCTAGGATTCTGTGGGTTTTTTTTCTGTGAATCTGCATCTGATGATTCAACAGCAGGATTGCTACATACAGGAAATACCATGCTAGTAACTAAGGTAGACTAATAATCTCCATATTTTGGGTGTTTAGATAAAAATATCCCCTCTATTGTTTGGCACTGTTTATTAACAGTGGAAATTTAAATTTTAAACTTACCTACACATATATAATTATGGCCAAAGTTTTGTCTTCCTGTAAAAGTAGCACACTTCTAAAGCACACAAAGTAATGTTAATGATTCTTTTATTCAGATTTCTCTCTTCTCTTTTCCTACAGTGTTTGTAGATATGCATATACTGCATCACAGACAGTTAATACTCTGAAATTGGAAAGTCTGTCTAGAAAAGAGCAGACATATGGAGGAAAAGCACAGACCAGATTAACTCTCCTATTTATTTTAAAGAATATATCTTTTTACAGTATAAGAATACTGCAGGCTGTAGTCCTTAATCTTGGCAACTCAGGAGGAGAGCTTCTAAACATTCTGGAGAAATAGTATTTACAACTCAAAACTATTCCAACACATTTATATGGGCTAAAAGTTATTGCCTGACAAATAATAAAAAAGCATACAAATGAAGATACTTGAATATGAGTGTGGAAGATATTTTTCACTATTTCACTATTAGAAAATTCTGGTGCCTTTTTAACACTTACAATTTACCTGCGGTATAGATAGTAGTTGCATTTTACAGAGATTAAGACTTTGATCTGGTTTGATATGGTAACTGGCACATAGTTTATGTTTGCACTTCAGGATTATTTAAAATATGCACCAAATGCAGAATCTGGATCTGTTTCTCTTTTAAAGCAGGTGCCAGAGCCGATGTAGATGGTGCGGATTGTCTCTGTGGGAGCAAGCCCTGTGGGAGTTTGAGCTGGTGGTGCCCCAGCAGTGTCCAGGTCTGTGGCACTTGCAATAAACTCCTTCACAGCACAATTGAAGGCGGCACTTTCACAAAAGGCTCCTCCAATCACAGGGGTGTTGGTAAGCCACATGTCATTGTCTGGCAACATGTTTCATTGAGATTGAACCTGGCTGATTAGCTAGGTTCAGCTAAAGAACATTAGTCCTGTAAGACCTGCTGGATTTGATCGTTAAAGAGGAGCTAACTATACATAAAACCAGCCTTAGTTATTACCTAGTCTTGCCCTAAGAGCTCTAATGCCCTAAGTTAACAACAACAGAAAGTCTCTGCAGCCTGGCATCTAGAGAGACATGCATGCAGCCTGCAGTATTGTTGCTCCAGGCAACCAACTGTTCCTGGAGAGAATCTGCAGCCCTGAACACCACAAAGCCAAATAACCTGTGAAATGGTATTGTCTCTCCTTCTATAGTTACACTTCTGTTATTTGGAATAGGATTAAAAACTACACATCTTCAAAAACAATTATTAGATTTATTAATTAATGGCTTGTGCTCATTTGGGAAAAATACTTCATAGAACAAGGGTTATTTCTTGTGCTATCAGTGAAAACAGTGTAATTACCTGAGATAAAATAACTTGATGGATTCAAGATGGAGGAAGTTTCATTTTGAAGTGATGATGCAGTCAGCCTGTGCTTTTTCTTCCTCCCTGAATACCAAATACTGAATTAGCCTGAAGATGGTGCTAGAATTTATATTGAAAAAATAATGACAAGTATTGTCAGCTGTTTATGTCACCTTAGCACATTTTCACAGAGCACAGAGAAAGTGACACCAATGAAAAGTGTCTGATGGTAGAATGATTTAAATGCATGACTTCTGATTTTAGCATGTTTAAATGGGAGATTACTAGCTCAATTGTGTTCATTTTCTCTAAGTGATCAAGTGATGACTGTCTCCAGACAATGATCAGAGGGGATTGTGATTCAGAACTTTCCTTGTGCAAAGATTTTATTGTGAAGAAGGACCAATTCTAAGTAAAATGATTTTAAGTTGAAAACATTATTCTGAAATTATGCTAATGGAATAATTTTTCAGTTTCAAGAAGTAAATTGGGGCCTTAGAGGCAGTGAAATTTCTGGAACAGTAATAGACACTTTTCACAGATGATATTTTGTTTTGTTTTTTAAAAGTGCTATTTTCAGTCTGAAAAACACAGACATACCTGTATACACTAAAGTCTAAAGAAAAGCAGTTGATGAAGAAGGAAATACCAGCATAATGATTTTGTTCTAATGAATGCAAAGGACTTTTAAAGTTTATTATTATAATAATTTTCTGTCTACTGTTTGCTGTTCTCATTCACAGTTCAAGGCGTAATATTAAATTTTAAGTCCTATGGGTCATTCACGGAGTCGTTATTCACATGTAAAGCACCTAGCCTTATTCAGCTTCTATATGTGCAGTAATTGCAGCAAAATTCAATTGGCTTGTTGGAATATAATTTTCTGATTATAATAAGACCCAATGCTTTCGCTACAGTTCGGAGTTCAGCTTGATGGGGACAGATAAAGTTTATCATCACCTTCCCTTAATCTATAGAACTATCAATCTTGAAACTTAATTTTATTCCTGCATCTAACAAAGGGAAAAAAAGAGAGTATTATAAGTATCTGCACTCTGTTTTCTGGAAACAGAGTTTGATTTCTTGAACACTCATCATATTGGTTATGTCTGGGATAAAATTGACTTTGGTCATAGTAGTTGCTACATTTTGGATTTATGACCAAAACAAATCTAAAATAGTTTTGGGATATTTTTGTTATCGCAGAACAGTACTTTCACAGCATTAAGACCTTTCTGCCTTTCTGTTCTTCTCATGCTGGCCTACATGAAAATGGTAGGGCTGGGGACATGGCCTGCACAGCAAACTCCAAATTCCCAAAGGGACATCCCATACCATGGATGTCATATATGGAGGTAAAAGCTGGAGGAGAAAAAAGAGTAAATTTGGAGTTTGGACTTAATGCATTTATTTTCTTAATTAATAAGCATGATGGATCCCTCCCTTCCTTGTAAATCATCTGCTGTTTGATTAGCGAGCGAATAGGAATAGCGAGTTCCTTATTTACTTTTCTTGTGTATGCAGTTTTTGCTTTGTCTATTGAATAGTCTTTGCCTCAACCCACCATTTTTCTCACTTAGACCCTTCTTATTTGCTCCCCCATTCCAGTGGGGAAGAATAGAGGAAGGTGAGTGAGCAGCTCTGTGGGTTTCTGCTGTCATTTGTGGCTAAATAGCAACACGGGTAACTGAAAGTAGTATACAGTGTTCTTGCTTTTTTCATGTATAGTCATTGGATTCCAATTTTATGGAATTTGATTTTTTAATATGTCAGGGAAGCCAGCTGTGAAAGAATCCATAAATTCATATGTATTTTCTCACAGGAAGCACCAATGTCTTTGGTAGAAGAACTTTCTGTCCAAACAACAAGAAAGAGTGGTGTCAGTCTTGTTATATAAATAATATTAATCCCCCCCCCATCTAATAAGCTTGAAAGCTTTGTTCAGAAACAGTTACGTTTTGACAAAAGGCACTATATATACTGCCTGTTATAGAAAAATAGTAACATTTCGTTTATGTTATTCAAGTGTATACCCAATTCTTCAGCCTTTTAACACTCCCTGGTAAAAACTCTTGAAACATCAGAGCATTTTCTGGATATAGTTTGACAGTGTTTTGTTTTATTTATTGTTGAAATAAATAGTTGAAAGCAATGTTCATCAAAACAATTTACAACAGTTAGTTCAGCAGAAGAAGAAATTAACCAACATACAAGGTCAAGAAAGGACTTGGGAAAAAGTACTAATGTTGATATTAATGCTGTTTATAAATGGCTTACTTAATTATTCAGTGATATACAGCTTTCTTTATTGGAAAACACAGAAGTTGCTTAATAGCACATTGCATCAAAACACAATGGTTCAGAGCACAGAGTTGGACTACCATCAGAATATAAATGTAACAGATGTGTTTTATTGGCAACTACCCTAGAAGGATTATTGGTGTACAAAGATTAAGGCATAAATTTGGCCAGAGAATAAAGAATTTTAATCCTTTTGGGATATTGCAAGTATGCAGAAGAAAAGATGGTGTTAACTGGGATAGGAACAAAGAGTACTGTAATATTTCCTTTCAAAGCTCAATTTATATGGAAAAATAATAAGACATCTCATCTCATATCTGACAGAATTAATTATTTTGAAAAATACTCTTTGCATAAAAATGGTGCTGGTTACAGTATAGCATATAAAAGTGCATGGAGTAACCATGACAATTAGAAACATGAAGCTAATTAGATCTGCAAAATGTTTTGCTTTAAAAACCAGAATGAAATGGAACACAGATAATCAGTATGCGTTTGATTGGACCTCTTATTATCAAAATGGACATATTTGAACAGACAGCAAACACATAGTAAATGCTAGTGAACAAACTGTTTGCAATTTCAGAAGAAATGTCAGCATTTTTTAAAACTAGAAAAAGTGTCTGAATCAAGTTATGTACTTGTAAAAATATATTTCCCTTTTACTTTTTCCATCCCCATACCACTAGAAAAAGTGGTATTGTATGCCATTGGATTAGAGGGCTGTGACTGTCAAGTATGGAAAACTTTGAACAAATGCATCAATTTTGTGTTGGGTAATTCTGTGGTAGTCAGTTTGTGTTGAGATACAGCACTTAAGGCAATTTTAACAAGAGAGCTAACAAGAAACCCCTAATAAGTTATTTACTGAAAATTAAAGGAATACTCTGCACCCTTAAATATGGATTCTGAAATGTAATAAATTTTAAAGATATTTTGATTACATCTGGTACTTGCAGTGATGAATTTTGTCAGTACTCTGTAGCTTAGCTGGGACATCTGTAGTTATATCTGTGAACTCACTAAGAATGGAAAGAAAAATGTTTTAATATTTTTAAGTAGCATAATTTAAGGAAGAAGAATGTGAACATATGGAGAAGAGATGAATGAAATATTTTTAGGGAAAATAAGACTTCTCATTGTGCCTTCTTTGAGCTGGACTTGATGACCTAAAATGTCTTTTTGAGCCTTAATAATTCTATGATTCTTAATGAAAAAAATAAAGATACATTCAAGGATTTTTGAAGCAGATTACAAAATGACAAAAGGATTTTTTTTTAAAGCTCACGGTTCAGTTGCAAAGCTTACTGGTCCTAATTATTTTCAAGGTCAAAACCTTGACATAGTTCACACTCAGATGATGGCTGAGCACATGAGCAGGTTCTCTGGGGAAGTGGTCACACCACCAGCCTGAAAGAGTTCAGGAAACCCTTGGACAATGCTCTCAGAGTTACACATGGTGTAACCCTTGGGGTGTCTCTGCAGGGCCAGGAGCTGGACTCTGTGAATCTGATGGATCTTTTCCAGCTCAGCTTATTCTATAACTGTAAGGAATGTATACAGGGTTGTATGGAAAAGGTTAAACATGGAAAATTAAAATAAAGATGTCTGATTTAATGACAGAAACAGATAATTTTCTTTCTGTGTCTTAGAAAGAAAATTTACCAGTTTTTCTTTCGGGATTTGTATACATTTCTCTGAAGAAAATATTCTGTGGAGATACTGAAATGGGAAATGTCTTGCCATCATATTTACTTTTCTCCTGTGCTCCTACTACTTCAGAATAACTTTGGTAAAATATTTTGTCCTCATTGTTTAAATTTTTGAATTTTTGAATCAGCTCCCCAGCCTTGAGATATAAAGTGTTTTTGATATGGAAGACAAAGCACTTTATTCAGTTATTAATTTCATGTTTGTATTACCAGTAAAAGTAATCAATTCTGTACCAAGAAGGTGAACTGGAACACAAGTTTTTTTTTCTAATCTAACTTGCCAAATGTTAACTTGATGGATCACAAATGAGATCATTATATTAATTTGGTACTCTGTAAAGTAAACTATGTGAACTAAGTCAAGGATAGGACTCTAAAATCTTCCATAAAACCATTCTGTATA
The DNA here is from genome assembly GCA_024865655.1 of Emberiza elegans. Taxonomy (NCBI): domain Eukaryota; kingdom Metazoa; phylum Chordata; class Aves; order Passeriformes; family Fringillidae; genus Emberiza; species Emberiza elegans. The sequence continues at coordinate 25,762,663 of JALJVW010001283.1, forward strand.
TCAGAGTGTCAAGAAACACTGACACACACTGACACACACACTGAACACCTGCTTAGATATTTTAAAAGGCAGTTTATGGCTGTGTATTAGTTGAATAGTTATCCCAAAATACATAATAATTACTGAAACACATCCATATTTTTATTTTTATTTTTATTTTATTTTTTTTAATTTTATTTTTAATTTTTATTTTTATTTTTATTTTTATTTTTATTTTTATTTTTATTTTTATTTTTATTTTTATTTTTATTTTTATTTTTATTATTAACACATGAAGGCAGCATGCTTATAAAGTGAGGTAAAGCTAAAGCTAAGCCCTGCTATAATCAAATTTCATCTGTTCATTGATCTTTTTTTTTTTTTTTTTTTGCCTATGCAGTTTGGATATGAAAAATTGCCGGTCTCAATCATATTTAAAATGCATTCTTGTGCTCTCAGTGCAAAATGCCTTAAGAAATAATTTCTTTCTGTTCTGCATTTACAAATACAAAATAAACTAAGACACAATTAAGGAGAAAAAAAAAACCCAACAAACAGAAACCAAAGAAAATTTTAAATTACATATTTTCATTCTGAAACCTTTTATTCTGAGTTTCTGTCCAGCATAATATTTACACCAGAGTTAAAAAGTACTGAAAATAGGATTTTTAATAGAAAGGCTCAGAGCCCTTCACTGCAGTAATGTGAGTAAGAAAGCCATAACCTAGTGCACATTAGAGTTCTGCATTTTGCAGTGGCTTCTCTAGTATTCAAATATATTTAAAATATATTTCTTCTCAAACTGGTTTTAAGCTCTGCAATATCACATTTTTACCAAGTGAATGCAAAAAAAAACTATTTTAAAAAACCCTGTTATTTTATGTATTTCTTTTGCTGATATCTATATATCAGATATGCTCCAAGCAAAAGCATTGGATTGAATTTGCATTCAGACTCTGAAAACCTGACTCACTCCAGTCTAATCCCAAACCATGATTGCAGGAGTTAGTCATGAAGAAGAAAAAGGGAAAGTTGACCTGCAAAAAGTCATCTCAGCTGCAGAGCCTAAGTGGAACATAATAGTAGTGCTATTCACTGAGTAAATATGTAAGATGGCTTGTGCATTCTTAATTCAAATTTTAAGCAATGCTTAGAAATAAAGCCATTACAGGTTTTGCACCTCAGTGAGAAAAATCTTTCTTAGTTCTGAAAAAGTTTTACAAATGCAAACATAGCAATTTTGTGTTACAGTCACCAAGGTGACAAGATAATTTTTCCCCCCATCAGCATAGTCTAATAATGTAGTGTAAGGCCTCCTGCCCATATTCTGGTGCCATTTAGTTTGTGTTTCATTCATCACAAGTTATATCTTGTAGTAAATCAGTTGATGCTATTCTAGGTTCAAATTTTCTTCATGGCATTACATTTGCAAGTATGCAAAAGATAGATGATTGTTTTCATGCTTTAAAACAGAAGAAAATATTAGTGCTTAAAAGAATGAGGTAGTTTTGGCATTCAGACCTGTTCTTGCATGAAAAATTGTCCTGAAGATTTCTGGAGTTCGTGAGTTCTGTCCATCTGAATATGGTTGTAAGTCTGACATTCAGACTTACAGTATGGAAATTATCTAACTGCAGATGAGGTCTCTGAAGTCACATTTCTCATGTAATCATTCTTCTTTATCTGCCCATTCTTGTCAGTTTCTTAATCCTACAGTTTCCATTCAGTCTTAAATTATTATATGAAATCTGGGGCAGGACTCCATTTTCCTAAAATGGATACAAAAAAGTCAAAGAATTACTAGAGATGGGAGTTCAGTTTGATAAAAATTTACAGAGCTGGTGTCAATCACGTGACATTCTTAATTTGTTATACTTACACTTCTACATTGTTCTGCATAGTTCCCATAATTCCTCACAGCACATAGGAAAATCCTATGACATAATAACTGCAACATTTTTATGCTTGTAACAGGGTGTTCCTAAGCAATGGAGTGTGCAAATTCTGTGGTTGTATTCAGAAGTCTTCTCACCCAGCCCCCTCTACTCCACCCAGTTTTGGAGATTGATATTATCTGGCCCTCTTTTTTATTCCTCCATTCCAGGGAGAAGAAGATGCCTTGTTCTTACTAAGGTTCTCATCCTTACATGCAGACAAGGTGAAATAAGAGCTTTTCTAAAAAGGGTCTGGGGCTAAGAAGAGAACACCTCATCCCTTGATTTAAGTGAGTGAGTGTTTCTCCTTTAATAAAGCTCTTCAGCATGTGCTGAACTCACAACTCTACAAGGAAGAAAAAATATTAAACATTGATCTCTTCCTGAAAAGAAATTCTAATATTTCAATAATTATCCTATCTCAGTAACTTGGTTTACACGGTATATAAAATTTATTAATATTTACTAAACTGTTATTTTAAAAAGGCCTCAAAATTTTCTGGTGTTTTACAGACTTTTTGATTTAAAAGAAAAGAAAAATATTAAATAACAAAAGATGATTTAGCTGGTAAATTACAATCTGACATAGGTATGGTGGTGAAAGGAGCAAACATATAAAACTAACATGGTAGACACATACTTTGCAATACTGCTACCCTAAACATTGTCTATATTAAAGTTGAAATTAGTACAGAGGCACTCCATTAGAAACAAAGCTTTATTTTTTAGTGGGTAACAAGAATGAGTAAAACGACTGATGATACCTCTCTTAAAAAAGAAGAATTATCTATTTTCTAAATGCTGGATAAATAAGCTGACTGATGACAGTTAATTCATTCACAAAGTGGTGGCAGAAGGACTATTCATGATAGAAGATGTTATTATTACTTAAAGTGTAGTCCTAAAGTAAGGATTATCTTTTGCTAGACATGGAATGAAATGTGTAATTCTAATGAAATTTTAAAAAGTATGTAATAAGACATGGCAAGCCCCCCAGTAGAAAACATGCTGGTTATCTACTATATGACAAATTTATGCATTCTAAGAGTTGCGCTTGTTATGATACCTCATTTCCTTCCTGCTGCCTTCTGTTGAGCCTGAAGTAGTGTTTTGGGTCCCATTCTCACTCTGTACTTCATGTCACATGTAGAAGGTGTCATGCTGACTGCTGTGGTCCTCATTCTTTTGCAAAACAATGTGAAGTGTACTGATATTTTAGATCTATGTGACTGAAAGTGAAGTGAGTGTTGGTTTATGGAAAGTTACCCCATTGATTTGGAGCCAATTGAGTACTTACGAAGACCATTCCTAAACCAAAAAAATGTAATGGATTTACTTACCATGTTCTGGAGACTTTAAATACTAAGATGGGTAAAAATTGGTGAGGCAGACCAAAGACAGGAAACACTTGTCTGTGCCACAGTGTATGGAGACAGACAGAAGGCCCCCACAGATGCTCTGAGAGCTAGAACATCAGGGTGACCAGTCAGATGAACCTATTGTGCCAACGTTTTGTTGGCAGGGCCCTATTCAACTTCACTGAGTTGAGCCACCTTTTACCAGCTGAAAGTCCACCATAAAGGCTTCTGATAGTTCAGGATAAATGAGAAAACAGAAAGAGTGTTGGCATCCTCAGGTTTTCAATTTCTTGGTAAGTAGGATTTACAACATAAACTCTCACATGTCACCAACTTTCTGTCAAGTAACTGTGCTGCTTGTTGAACTACCAAGAACTTTCACTCTGCATTGTGACACCTAATTATGCTTTTCACCAATGAAAAGTGACAAAATGTATCAGTCAGATATTCACTTTACGTTATTAAAGAATTAATTAGAATTGGAGCCCTGTGAGTTTTCTAATTAACAAATAATCTCAGTAACAATGAAGGCAATCCAATTGTGTCATACTGTTTCCTCTCATATTCTCATTCATGATCATCAGGGTATGAACTCAATGACCCTTGGAATTTTGCAAAGTTCACTAGTAATTATTGCAACCCATTAGTTTTAAGAAAGACCTGTATTTCACCTTGGCAGCACTCAGCTGTAAATGAGTTCTCCTCTTTTAAACTAAATTGAATAGTAATACTTATCACTTTTGCTGGAAAAGAAGGATGTTGGTAGCATGAGTCATACACAGATGACTGTATGGGCTCCTAAATTAGAATATCCTCAGACCTCTCTGAGAACTTCTGAAGAACTTTGCAAAGTATGACGAGCTCTTCAAAAGAGATCAAGCTGTTTCAGAGTCATCCTGTGATGATTTATTAAACACAGATTAGAAGTCCATTTACCTGCTAGTTTGAAGTTTATTGTATTTTCACTCTTTGAGAGATTAAAGAAAGGATAGGGTCGTCATTCACAGAGGAATTTCTTAACTATTTTCAAAGAAAAATTGAATTGACAAATACTTGTTTTACAGTTAGCTTATAGGAAATATGTCTCTGGGAGACTCCAAGAGGACCGAGTAGAATTAGAGAGAGAGAATAAGTGGAATAAGAAATACCTGCCAATGTTTGAATGACCTACCAGACCTTTTGAAGTGACAAAGAAAAGGCATTTAAAATGATGAAAAACCCCCATTGTCTGATATACTATTCTCTTACTTCCCAGAAGATGTCCTCATTACCCAAACCAAAATGGAAGAGGACCCTGCAAGTGGAACTTCTAACATCAGTGCTAGACAGAATATACTATGAGCTGTAAAGAAGGATTTGTCATTTAAAGAAAAAAAAATCCTTGAAGTATTGTCTCACTTATTGTCTGTTCTATTCATTAATTACACAGGCATATGAATTTCATTATATAATTTACATTCAAGCAAGTATATCTTGTCCTGCAAAATAGAGCTGTTTACAAGGGTGTTAAGCATTTACTAGAAGTGAGATTTTCTTTTTACAGAGAGTCAATATATGTGCATTGCTTAATCAGCTAATTCGTGCTAAAGGGAAATTTCATTTTTATTGATTGAGAAGTCCAAATAAAATTTCAAGGTTGCTTTTGATAATTACTCTGGATGTAAATTGGGATATAAGGAATGCAATTTTTTTCCCAGTTAATTTGAGCTTACATTTTGACTTACTGATTTGATATGATACCAGCTTTTTATTTTAAGTCCATTTTTTCATACTACAAGGATGCAAAAATGGTATGAATAAAGCCATATTTTCCATTTCTCTTCCTTGAAATGGCTTTAGCAAAATCTTGGTGTCAGGTAGGCCAGGTTCTCTGCAGGCTAGTGAATCTCCAACATTGAGGACTGAAAGTCTTTTTGGCTAGCATAAGGCAGTCTTCTTTAGTGCAAACAGTGCTTTCTTCAGGATAGAAGCTCTTGAGCATCATTTAGCCCTGTTGAGCATGACAATTTGAAGCTGTTCTCATTTGGATTCAAAAGCTTGCCATGTCTTTATGGTACAAGTAAACAGGACAGTGTGAGCACTTAGTTGAATCCTCCAAACTTCTGTTTCTAACAGAAATAATAGCTGGTAAGAAAGCATAAAATAGAGTAGTGAATGTGTCATAGGCATGACCTATGTTTTATTATCAAGAAAAACCTTATTAACAAAAGAAACTGGTAGTTAGTGTCTTCATTACCTGAAAAGAACATTTTTCATTTGCATTTTTTTCACATTTCATGAAAAGCAAGTATTAATGTAGGACAGACATTTAGACTCCACTTTTCTATAAAGAGTCCTGTGGTACTTTTTGAAACCTGAATTTTCCTGAATATCTTTAATTAATATTTATACTGGTTTTAAACATAACTTATGAAAGAAGACTTGCCTTCGTAGCAGTCAACAACCTACTTTGTGGTTCTCTTCCTCTCATGTTTCTCCCTCACCAATGACGCAAAACTCATCTTCCAGAATTCTTTGAATTGAATTATATGATTGTAATGGTGACAGATGAAGTAATTTACAGCATCTCCTGGTAGATCACTTCAGTGTGTCTAGGTAATTAATCTGCTCTGACAAAGAAAAGGACCAGAATGCCAACAGGATGAAACCATTACTGAAACTGTGCAGGTGTGCTGCAACCTGCCTGCCCTCAGTCTGAATCTGAGTCAGTGGGCAAGGAACGTTTTCTCCACGAGTGTCAGTACTTGTGGGGAATATTTTCATTCTCCAAAAATTATGGCAAATATAAGTGAAGTTCTTATGAAAACAATGAGAAGAGTAGTTGAGTTGAAAAATACTAGTATGCATAAACATTGATAGCATAAGAATCAAATGTGTTTTAGCAACAACAATCACTTCATAAATAAACACAGTGAGTTGAGAATCTATTGTAATTTTCTGCTTCCCTTTTACCCCCACCTCTTTGAAAGTGATAAAACTTGTTATGTGGGTTTGTACTTTGGTTATAGTACTCGATTTATGAACAAATATGTATAAAGGTACTGAAAAAATTATTTCAGTTTCAAAAGTATTGTTTGTCATCTCACTTCTGCAAGATATAAGAATGAGATCTTGCTGTTTTTAGGAGCAAATTAATTTATACAGTCAGTTTTTCCATGAAGATCCTTTTTTCATGAATGCAAAAAAAGGAGAAAAAAAAATTAGAAACAAATTTAGAAGTATCTTACACATATCAAAATATTTAGGAATGAGGAGAAAGTCTGTTACAAGGCACTTTGCAGAGGTTTAGATTTCTGGATGGTGGAGAGTGTATAAATGAGTTGATAAATATCCCTATATAGAGTTTTGAAGAGCCTGCAGATTTTAAGTGAGGAAACTGAGGGACTGTTCTTTTCTGTGACCTGGCTAATTTACCGAAGATGTTGTCTGTATATGAATGTCTTTATAAGCTCATAAGTGCTGGAAGGTTTTATTTTCATGTGCATCAAAAAAATGATAAAACACCTGAAGCTTCAAGGTTTGGAGTTTCCCTTTGTGACATCCTCATCTTCGTGAAATGTGCATAAATCATTATTTGAGAATTGGAGGAGATTTGAATTACTGCAGGAAGCAAGTCATCCTCCATTTTAGACAGCTGACCAGATTGAAGAGAATATATGCTTTTTAATTGTTAGAGTGGGTGGTTTTTAGTGGTGTTTTAATTTGTTTGTTTATGTTTTGTTTGTTTTTGAATTTTAATATTGATTGGTTTTTTGTTTGGATTTTGTGTGGTTTGGTTTTTATTGTCTTTGTGGTTGTTTTCTGGTTTTGTTCTTCCTGAAAATAAGGAGTATTTGCATATCTTCCTGTTGTGTAAGTGTCAGAGGAACATGCAAAATACCCATATACAATATGTCAACAACTCCACTGTAGCTGAATTGGAGTGTACTCACTTATAAGCTTTGCACATGTCTGGCAGAGATATGAGTTAAATTGGTTTGCAGGAAGGAAATAATGCCATGGAATTCCTGTGGGCCTTATTTTTTAAAACATTAATACTTATTTTATACCCCACAGCACAGCTACTTTCTAGTTACATCTCTGAGATTACTAGGTCCTACATGTATGTATGTCCATGAGAATCTATTGTCTCAGGGAGGACTGAGGAGTCAGAACTGAAAGTCCAGTGAGAGTTATGGGTTTTGCAAATAGATTCCTTTCTTTGAAGAGGAATTCCACAGTCATATTGAAACATTTCCTTTACAAATGTTAATGAAACCTGACACACACATTTTCTTAAAGGTGTATGAATACTCATAATATGTAATTCACTGAGTAAACTTGCATTAATGAATATTTTTAAGAGCCAGGTTGTTGATTTGTTTATACTGTGAAGTGTTAGGTCTTTTCTTATTACCCATTCTATCTGATTTTCTCATTTATGCAGGGCAAGTGTGTATTTACAAACTGCAGGCACTTCTGTTTTATCCTGCTTTGGGTGAGTGAAGAGATTTTGCTTCCTCTTTAGTGTTTCCAAAAGTCTAATTAACTACCTAAACCAATATCCTCTTGCAGAGAAAATCAATCCCCTTATAATACTATTTTACATGTAAAACCAGCTCTCATTTAATTTGAAAGTGTTTCCTTTTAAGATCTTCAGATATTTTCTTGGTCTTGCATTCCATTACTTAAAAACTGAAACTTAAAAACACAAAGTGTTTGTTCTTGGTTTTGACTGCATGATTTCCTGTTCTTTTGATGTCTGTGCTTCACTTAGAAACACATTTCTTGAAGACATTGCAACATCTAACAGAGAACACTTCTAGCCTTGCTTTTTTCATGCTTCTGCATGTAACATCCTAGGGATCAGCTGTAGCTCCAGTGGGACAATATTTTTCTGCTTTTGGCCTATTGTCCCTCTAGGCAAGTAAAAAAACTAGGCCTTCTCTGGAAGCTCTGATCCAATTTTGCTTCCTCAGTGTTTCTAATTAATAATTCTGTATGAAAGTCATGTTTAGTTTCCAGCTCATTGGGACAGTGCAGCTATGTGTAAAGTTGCTAAGCTCCTTTGGTGGCACCTCTGCTCAGACAGATTGTCCTTGTCTGTTGCAGACAGGGTTGGTAAGATGGCTAAAACATTTGGGCCCAACACATGAAAGGATGTCTTGAAATATTTTCATTGTTGTTAATTGATCTATTTTCATTCCTGGCTAGTTTTACTGACACTAAAACCGAGAGGTTTTCTGAAGATAAAAGTCTTTTCTCCAGAGGCTTCAAAAGGACCTAAAAGTGGAACCATTCAAACACTGAATTATTTTTGGTTCATTTAACAACACAAATAATAAACTACAGTACAAATGGAGGGGCTGAACCAGATTTAGAGTTTTGTCATTGACAAAATGAAAAGAATTAAATATATTCAATGTTTATGTTCAATTCATGTGCATTTGAGATAAATTGATAAAATACCTAATGATGAGTAGTGTAGGAGTATTCAGGAAAGAAATTTTAAATTAATGCTTCTGAGAGAGAAATTGGGACTTTATCTTCCTCTTTAAGCATCAGATGGTGGGGTATCCTCGTCCTGTACTTTTAGTCTCTTGTAATGAAATTCTATTCAAACATAATTAAAAAATTATCTAAAATAGGAATTTGAACCCAAAAGACTGCTGTTTTTTCATTTCTGGGAGGCTGTTCCACCAAGTAATTTTTTTTTTTTACTTCTCTATAATTTCATTCTTGGATGCCATAATAGAAAAAACAATTTCAAAGCAGAAGAAGTGAAAAAGTAATAGATGGATATTTAAATAACTTGATCATGTATTTGATAAAAAGTTTAATTTCCAAGAGAAGTCTCAATCATTACCTAACTCTGAGCTTATTCTGTGTCTTTAGAAATACTGCTAATTGCCATGAGCCAGATTCTTGGTGATGGAACTTCTTACTGAAATAATTGCAGTGCATTTACAGACTGGAAAAGAAAGTCTTACTTACCCTGGCAGTATTTATCTGGAAAACTAGAACCTCGCTTTATCAATTGAGATATGGCTGTGATAGAATAGAGCAGTGTTACCCCACATACATATATCTGTAAGCATTAAGTTAAACTGAATTAGATTTTTTTTTCGTTCTCTGGGGCATGTGATCATGTGAATATTCAATAATTAACTAATATGTAGGCGTTTGTGAAATAAATGCCTTTGGAATCCTAGAGTAGTAAACAACTCAATCAAATCAGGCCATCAATTTCATATTTACTCATTGCTTATAGCTTTATTATTCTTCTTGTAGTGTTGATAAGGGAAAACTGATTTTTATAGAATAATTAGTCTGAACACATACCTTATTTATCATCAATTAAATTAAGGTATGATAAGCTAAAATAAAGATAATGACTTTTAAAATTGTATTTAGCTGTGCCAATGCACAAATCTCTAAGTGCCGGTAAAAGGATTTTTGTACAAACAGTTGAAGCCAAAGTGCCCTCTAGTATTTCTGATGACTGTCTGTCTAGCAGTGGGGATGGCCAGAGACAAGAAGTAATACTGGAATATAACTATTTTAAAATTAACTCTTTTGGTTTTTTCTGAATTTTTCTTCTCTGAAGTTAGCTTTAGAAATCTCTCATTTACATATGCAGTATTAGGCACTGCTTTTAGAGGGCTGAAAATTATAGAAGAGAAAATCCAAGTCTGATATCTTTGAATCTCTGCATGTTCCACTCTATGTAACAGTTTAGCAAATTCTTCCTCTCTCTCTCTTTTTGAAGGATCCGAGAAGAAAAGTTTGGCAGAATGATGAAGAATAAGCAAATGAAGGCTAAGCATTCAAAAGATCCATAAGGTTAGGGTCAGAATACTATACATATATTTCATTTATGAGGCATTTGAATTTTGATCAACTTGCTAACTACTGAGAAGAGAAACTGGAATCACAATTTATACTTTTTCAGGTGAGATAAAGACGGAAACAAATAACCTTGCATTGAGGAGATCATTAACTTTTATTGTTTAGTCTTGTGGTTTCCTGCTTTTCTGAGGGTGGGATTCATGGAAAGCTGTGCAGAAGGGGCAGTAATTTTCCTTTAAGAACAGTGAGATCTATTTTCAGAAACTAGTGGTTGTCTGATGTATGAATTATAGACCTACTTGATTAGCCATTTATCTCTGCAGGATAATTCTGTTGTCTGGAAATGCATGTGACAGCAGAGGAATAAAGCATCCTCACTGATTCTTTTAGGGATCTTCAAGCAGGATTGTTCTGTGATGATATTTTAAGTATTTGAAATAGATTCAGTATCGCAGTGGTATCCTGAATTTTTAAAATTATTTGACTATAGTTTCATCCATAAGAGGTTGAGAAGCAATGGGATCCAGATATTTCAAAAGAAGGTGATCAATGAAAAGCTTTGCTTATGCTACAAACTCTGAGGACTGAACATATTAATCTTGGTATAAAAGTCTGAAGAACATGAAAAAAAATTCTGTTTTTGGTTATGGGATGATATTTGGGACAGTATTTGAAAGAGAGAATATTATTGCTAGTGTTGCATTGTCTTGTCTAATTGAAAAATTATTAGAGCAGAATATTCTGAGTTTATGAGTAGTCTTCCCCCAGGAAACTGAATGGTCTTCTAGTGGAAGCATTTAAGTAATGAAAAGTAGGTTTATTTTTTTTGCCTTTTATTGCAGACTCTGTAGATAAATCAGCAGATTTTGTTTCTGGATAGAGTACCTCAATATTTAAAGGAATAACAGTCTTTCTTCATATTCTCTTCCCACGTCCTCTTTGTTTTCTAATCATGTTTGTCAAAGCATTTTTTATTTTATACATATAAGGAGTAGTTTGACACTGTATTCAATTAAATTCTAGTCCCCGAGAGAAGAAGGTGCCCTTTGTTCAAATTCAGAGATACAAAATGCTCTATCATTCTGTGAAAGCACTTTCTGTAAAATTATTCATCTTACTATGACAAGAATCAACAGTGATTAGTTGCTATCTAAAAGTCTTTTCAGTTTACAATGTTTTAATTGCTGAGTCAAATTAGAAGGACCTTTCACTGTTTTGTGTTGCCTATAGGGTAACACAGAAGGTCTATAAGGCCATTAAAAAATTACTCAATGACATCATATCATGGCCAGAAAGTAATGATTATGACTCACTATTATTTTCTTTGCTCTGTAAAGTAGAGGAGAGGCAGTTTTGCTGCATGCAGAGCATATTCAAACACTAGACTGGCTGCACCAGTCTAGCTACGCCTCATATATATCTTTTTTCATATAGCTTATTATAGTCTGCCAGTGCTTATTCTGTACATAGCAAAATGCAGATTATTTCCATTGTGAGTACTTTAGCAATTGTTATGGAGTTGAGTAGACCTGTTTGTTGATGTAATGGATGCCATTTAAAATTTCTTCACATCTGAGAACTTTCATAGGGCTAGGAAAAAAGTAATGTTTTGTTTTAGCCCTCTGCTCCTTAGATTTTTCTTGCCAGTTTAAGAGACATTTTGATTGCAGGACAAAGCATTAGTGATCTTGATAGGTTTTGTTGGACTGACTCAACATGATTGATTCTTCTGAAACAAGCAGGCAAATCCATGAGATTAACTGTCAACGTAAAGCATGAGTAAGCAATGAACATACACTGAAACAAACCTGAAGGAAAGGCAAGGAAAGAACTCATATTTGTAATATATAGCTAGATGCATAAAATCATTAAATAAAGGCATTTCCCTGCTATTAGTTTTGTAATTTTTACTTTTACAATAATCATTCTTAGTATGAGAGCTTTGATCGATTTTGCTCCTGGCTTTAAATTTATAAAATAACTGGCTTGAGAGATTACATTCTGAAAAAAACTATTTGGGACTTGGATGTTTGTAGGATGGATTGACAGATTTGCAAAGACTGAAAAAATATTCCTTAAGACACTTAGAAGCATTCAAAGTTAATTATATATTTTAACAAAATTCTCATAAAAAAAGATTTAGTTATAAGACTGCCCTTGCAACACTGAAATCTAAACTTCATTCATGGAGATCAAATAAGCCAGAAGACAGTTGCACTTGTTTGTTTATTTGTCCCATAAAATAAACCCCAGACAGGGCAAAACAAACTCTGGTAATTTTTCCCCATAGAAAGGAGCTACTCTGCTGCTTAAAATGCAGTTTTAGAGGTTGTTTGTTGAATGGATCTTAAGGAAATTGCATACTTACTAATAACAGCTGAAAGAAAATGGGGCATGTTTTATCAAAGATTTTGAAACAAAATGGCCTTATTTTTGAAAATAAGTAGCTAGTTAAGAAAAATAGATGTATTTTTCAAGACTATTCCTATATCTTCTTGGAATCCTAAATTTCAACAGTAGGCAGACAGTCTGATATACATGTTTGTAGGTTATGATCATTTAAGGTCCTGAGATTGATAAAACCTCAGTAGGACCTTTGACCTCCCTTTGTCAGTCATGGGAGTGCCAAGAAGGGGCAGAGGGACCTAAAGTGTAATTAAAGCAGAATTCAGTACCAGGGTTGAAGTCAGAGTTCTTAAACCTTATGCATCCAGATTCTGTAGGTCCCCAAGTTTATAAATAGCAGTGCTTTTTCGTGTACAGAGAAGTGCATTTTATTTGATAGGATTGAATAATTCCTTGTCTGTCTGCTTTGGAGTCATAACAGGAATCTTTGGAAAAGAAACTGCAACTCCATTTGAGGAGGCCTAAGTACTTAGTATCACATGCACCCTTGCTTTCTTTCCTGGAAAAGGGAAATGTTTTGTGCAGTGTGGCACAACTGCTGCAAAATTCATTGAACTCAGAATCCTTTTTGCTAAAGTTGCCAGATCAATAATGGGTTTGCTATTACCTGGTTAATTCTATGATTAACCTTCTTACTAACTTCTGTCTTTGAGGTTCTGCAGTCTGTTTTCCTGTATTATTGATAGATGTCTTACTTTATTTACCATTTTATTTTGGTTCTAAGTGCGCTATAATATAATAAATAGGAAGGAAAACATCAATAGAGCTTCCTTGAAATAGCATTGAGGTTAGAGGGAAAGATTTGCTGAGGTGAATGGAATAATTTCCTTTAGGCACTCCTCTTAGGCCTTGGGAGATGCATAACCAGTCCCTCAAGGTGATTAGGAAATAAAATACAGAGTCTGAGTCCATGAGGGCAGTCAGTCAAAATTCTTCTTGCTTTGTGAATCAGTTTCCAGCTGATTACTCTGCAGAGGTATAATATTGGTGACACCAGCAAATGTAGTTGGTGTTCAGTGGTTCGTAAATTCTCAGCATCCAACGTTTCATATATGGTCACATGTGAAGTTGAATTCAATATAATATTTTGCAATGTCTCACTTACTAAAATGTGTCAGGATGAGGCTTTGACCAAGATTTCAATTTTGTCACTTGGATATTTTACTATTTGCTATTTGGACAAAAAAAAGCCCAGCCAAACACTCTCTAATGCTTTATTTTCTCTTTTCTTCTTCTGTGCTTTCCTTAAAAAAGCAGAAGAAAAGACTTTTCTTAATTTCCTGTTTGTCTTCCTATCTAAATTTAGTCTGTGATGATATTCTCTGTCCCAAATGATGATCATTACTTCTCTCGCTTATCTCCTTAGCTGTTCTTTTTGATTTCGTCTTTTATAACATAGGAGTCCATTTATAAACAAGAATTAAAAAAAAATCCATCCCCATCAGGATGAAAAAGTAACCTTTATGAAGAATGCAAATAAATTATAACTAAGATTAAATGGTTGGTTTTTTTGGTGATAATTCTCCTTAGCCATTCCTCCAACAAAAAAGATACAACTTTTGTTGATTTTCAGTGTTAAGTTCAGACAGACAGCCCAATAGAAATAGCTAAACTGGGGTTTCTTTCTGCAACTGGAAAATTGGAAGTGTCACTAATAGGAAAGTAATCTGTCGTATGACTCCCTGCACATTATAGTTCTGTTGAGAATGACTCATGTGAAAAAACATTCTGGTTTCTTTCCTAGGTTGAAACAACAATATCACACTGAAAACAGCTTTGGGAAAATACAAATAAGTGGAAATTTCTTTTTGGTCATAAGTTTTTGAAGAAGCTCCATTAGAAAGTTCCTATGCTGCTCAACTTTATTGAAAAAGCACTGAAGAAAGATTAAATAAGTTTTGCTATGAATTACTGTAAATTTTATTATTTATAAGAAATTAATAAACATATAAAAGCAATACTGATTAAATAAGTTTTTATGCCCATTTGATGCAGAGTCAATTCAAATATAGAAATTTTTGACACTTTATAATTTTCTCATGAGCCATCTTTATATGCCCATGGTGCCCACAGTTAAGAAATACTTTCACATTAGTAAACCATTCTAAATTCGATCAGTAGTGGATACATATTTTTCTCCTGAGTACTACAAACAATTCTCAATATCTAGGATACATACACTTTTTTACAAACTTAATGCAGAATTCTACTAAATACTGTACATCATTATTTGAAATCATAATATTTTTATCACTCAGTTCTTGGAAACCAGACCATGACTGATTTTAGATGGAAAAAAAAGCTGAAGTTGGTAACAAGAATATCACAGTAAGGGAATCTAATGATTTCTTCAGAACTTCTCTTTATTTTATTACCATAATCAGTTGTTTAAGAACTCTTGGTGACTTCATGTTTGTATGTTATTTGTAAAAGCAATGTATTTTGTAGACACAACTCTTCCACTTAGACATCAAACAAAACATAAGAGCTGATGATAATTAAAAAGATAATTTATTCAGAACACTTTGCATGGTTTGTTGGCTGTCAGCAACTAGTTCACTAAATCATTAGATCTTTATTATTTTAACTAATTTGCTAATTTCTTCCATAAATAATTACTGGTCTCCAGATCATTTGTGTAGAGTAATTACTATTCAATGTAAATAATTTTATATAACTTCAATGAGTTTTAAATGGCATGTGTAACTGTGACTAGGCAGTTTCAACTGGATTTTAATCATGTCAAAAGAGTTTTTATTCTTGACTAGGTATGTATTTATGCAGCTTCCTTTATTTACCCAATTCCACCTTCTGAGACTGAAAGAAATTGCTTAAAAAATATCAAACTATCAAACAGACTAGAATACCTTGCATTCTAGCATGAAAATATAACACTAGGTTTTCCCTTGATTTGTCTGCAGTTTTGATTAATCTACAGTATTACCTGGAAGTAGCTGATACAAGACATACTTCCCTCCCTCAAAGATTCATGTACTGTAAATTTGTAAACACAAATGAATCTTGTGAATTTGTGTAGACACAAATGAATCTTGCATCTCAAATGCAGCTCATTTATTTCTCTACTTCAGATGTCTCAATATAGCTTCAAGTCTGTGGGGAATGTAAAAGATTTAATATGGAGAAGGACCTGTCATGTGGGGAGGTGTACATCTATGGCTCTTTTTTATGATAGTGTTCAAGACATGTTTACATTAAGGAGAGGACTGTCACAGCATTTGGCAAATCCTATTCCGCTCTGCTTTCATGGACTATTCACAATGCCAGGCTGAATACAGAAATCTTTCCAGATTTTCTTGAGACATAATCTGATCTCCACAGAACACCTAGAGAATCTGAGGCATCATGCATCAACAAAACTTCCACATTAGACTTCCAGAGGGCAGACTTTGGCATTTTCAAGAGATTCATTTGGGCAGTACCTTGGAAAACAGTTCTCGAAGAAGAAGAGGATCAGAGAAAGAAGGACATACTTCAAGAAAGAAATCTTGAAGCCTCTGGAGCAAACTTTCCCTATGTGCAAAAAGATGAGCTGAGAAGGAAGATGACCAGCCTGGATTGGCAGGGAGCTTTGAAAAAACTGAAGGAAAAAAAGAGGATATATCAGCTTTGGAAAGAGGGGCAAGCTACTCAGAAAATATTTAAGGATGTTGCTAGGTCAGGCAGGAAGAAAATTAAAGAGGCAAAACCCCTGTTAGAACATAATCTGGACACTTCAGTGAAGGATAATAAAAATGTTTTTATAAATACATTAATGGCTGTCAGAGACTGAAATAGTTAATTCCTCAAATATTGATATAAAGCATTGCTCATTCCAAAAAAAAACCAACTGTATAAAGAAGCTACAACCAAAGAACCCTCCCTGAAGACACCTGACTGGGACTTTGGACCAAAAGTCAAACTGCTGAGATTAGATAAAGGGAAAACCCATTCTTCAATTACCTGAAATGAACAAGTAAACAAAGAAAAGAATGCGAGCCAAACCCAGTAGCCATGCTAAGAATCATCTTTGGCTTGCTTTGGAGTGGGGGAGGCCCTAGCCTGCAGACCCATTTGCTGGGAGCAGGTTTGCACAGATTTCCCACCCAACCAAAGTGCAGGGAGGAAGTTTCAATGTGTTGTAACCTCTGCTCGGGGGCAGTGAACCCATCCTCCCTTATTGCAAACCAGCTATGGAACCCCCAACCCTGGGAAGGCCACATCCATGAAACATTCACATGAGAGGCAGTTGTGGGGGTGCTTTAATCCATCAAAGGCTCCCCCAAAATGCCCCCCAGAGTAATTCCTAAAGCCTTGAACCACAGGACTGCATGTGATGCAACAAAAGTGGAGTCTGTTATGAGACAATGGCAAGGACCACCACCACCCCCCACCAAGGGATGTGCCTGGGTTTTCCTACCTGGCCTGAACATGTATTAACCAGCAGATTCTATGCTTTTCGTGTGGACCTTCACCACCAAGAAGACGCTCTGGAGAGGATCAATGGAACATTGTTGGGATCCAAGGAGTGGTGATATTTTCCTTATTCTGTCCCTGGTACTCTCTCTGTCTCCCCCACCTATTTTCTATTTCTCTCTCTCCCTCCTCTCTCTCTCTCTCCCCATATTTACTGTCAAACCTATACTATTGTCACTGGCACATGGTCTTGTTTGTACCTTAATTCAGGCAGAGGCATTTCTAACAAACCTTTAGTAATGAGATCCTGACAATGGCAAAAGAAGGGGCAAGGAGAACCTCTGTCCTTTATTGGACATGGAGAGAAATATAGTTAAGAAAGATGAGGAAAAAGCTGAGGTACTTTACACCTTCTTTGCCTCAGTTTTCAACAATAAGACAGGTTGTCCTCAGACAGCTGGACTCCTCAGGTAGTAGATAGGGATGGGAAGAAAAATGGACCCACTGAAACTCAGGAAGAAGCAGTTGATGCTGAGCTATTTAGATGCACACAAGTCTTCAGGACCTGGTTGATCCATCCTAGAGTCATGAGGGAACTGGCAGAAGAGCTTGCCAGGCCATTGTCTATCATTTATCATCAGTCATGGCTGACCATGGAGGTCCCAAATGACTGGAAGTTGGCCAATGTGATGCTCATCCATAAGAAGGACTGAAAGGAGGATCTGGAAAACTACAGGCCTGTCAGTCTTACCTTGGTGCCTGGCAAGGTTGTGGAACAGATAATCTTGAATGTGAGCACACAACACACAGAAGATGACCAAGGGATCAGGCCTAGCCAGCAGGGGTTTTTAGGAGGGGCAGGGCCTGCCTGACCCACCTGATTTCCTTTTATGACCAGGTGACCTGCTTGGCAGATGCGGAGAAGGCTGTGGATGTTGTCTACCTGGTCTTCAGTGAAGCCTTTGATACTGTTTCCCATGAGGTTCTCCTGGGAAAGCTTGCATAGGTGCACCCATCCCTGGGTTTAGAACTGGCTGGATGGCTGTGCACAGAAAGAGGTGATGAATGGTGCCACATCCCACTGATGTCCTGTCACTCGTGGGATTCTGCGCTGGGCCCAGTCCTTTTTAATATCTTTACTGATGATCTGGATGACAGGATTGAGTATACCATTGACAAATTTGCAGATGATGCCAAGAGGGCTATGCTGGAGGGTAGGAGGGCTCTGCAGAGGGACCTGGACAGGCTGGATTGATGGGCCCAATCCAATGCTATGAGGTTCAACAAGACCAAGTTCTGGGCCCTGTGCTTTGGCCACAACAACATCTTTCAGGCACTACAGGCTGAGGTCAGAGTGGCTGGACAGAGGCCAGGCAGAAAGGGACCTGGGGTTACTGACTGACAGTGAACTGAACACTAGCCAGCAATGAGCCCAGGTGGCCAAGAAGACCAATGGCATCCTGGCCTGCATCAGCAAAAGGCCAGCAGGACCAGGGAAGTGGTTCTTCCCCTGAACTCAGCGCTGGTTAGGCCACACCCTGTGGAGTCTTCATATTCTGAGGAGGCTGTAATCTGATATTAAGACCCCTCCCATGGGACAGCTGATAAAACTCCAGCCCCGGGTCTGCTTCCCCCTCTCTGCTCTCTGGGGCTCTGCTTGGGCTCCCGGGCCTCTGCCTCCTGCCCCACCCTCCTCCGGCATAGGGTGGGGAGGAATTAAAAAGGACTCCCGTGAATGAAGAGGCTTGTCTTGTCTGTTTCCCTTGCTGTCCTGTTGTGGCCTGCCTGGATACAATCTCATCATTGTAGCCACACGCTGCTACAACACCCCTGGTACAACACCCAAACTGGGTCCCCCTGTCCCCAGTTTGGGAAGGATGTTGAGACACTGGAGTGTGTCCAGAGAAGAGCAATAAGGCTAATGAAGGATCTGGACCACAAGTCCTATGAGGACCAACTAAGGGAGCTGCAGTTTTTTAGCCTGGAGAAAAGGAGGGTAAGGGGATATTGGTCTCCACAATGACCAGAAAGGAGGGTATACAGCCAGGTGGGGGTCAGCCTCTTCTCGGAGGCAACCAGTGACAGGACAAGAGAACAGTCTTATGCTGCACCTCAGGTGGTTTAGTTTGGACGTTAGGAAAAAGTTCTTCATGGAAAGAGTGATTGGGCACTGGAATGGGTTGCACAGGGAGGTGATAGAGGTGTTTGAGAAAAGAACGGGCATGGTACTTCGTGCCATGGTCTTAGTGTCATTGGCACTAAGAGTCAGGCATGCCGCTTAGTGTCATTGGTCTCAATGGTCTTTTCCAACCTAATTGATTCTGAGATTCTAAATCTTGCAGAGAACTGAGGGAAACAAGCAAAACTGCTGTAAAAGAGATATTTTAGGCAAACTTCCATATAAGAAATGCCACACTACCTAAAAGCACTTAATCAAATGTTCTGTCTCTAACAGCACAAGAATAGAGGTAAGACAAGATGTTTACACATGGTTTCATTACAATTCTATGAGGGATTTCTTTCCCCATGGAATCATTGAAAATATTCACAGTTAATGGAATACAACCTAAGAGGAACTGTTTCTGCAGACAGTGCCTGTTAAATTAGGAGATCTGCTGCCTCTTTGTTAATTTACTCTTGATTCAGCTTGAATAAGATCACCTCTAAAGTTTCTTTCCACTTATGAGTCAGTGGTGTGAAGAAGGGCATTTTAGACCTGCTGATAGTTATGGTTCTTCTTAGGATAAGGAGATGTACAGATAGGTGTGTGCACCTTAAAATAGACGATCTAGTGCTTCTGAAAGAAAAAGGTTATATGCTTGCATGAGTGCATTTGTCCTTGTTTATGTATGTGTTTCAATCTGATAAACTGGATGAGCTGGTACAGTCTGACTCCTGAGAGAGAGATGTTGAGCTACTTCTGAAGTGGCTGGGAGGGAAATAAGTTTTATAATCTCAACAAATAGGGGAGGAACATCAGATTTCTAAGATGATATTTGATTTCCCTTGCTTTATAGCTCAATATTGCAAGTGCCATGATTGCTTCTTCACCAACATTGAAAACTTAAAGCGGCACTAAAGTGGTTTGTCAAATCACAACCTTTATATAATAGGTGACCCAAACTTTGCGGTCCAAGAATAATTAATGAGTTAATGTTGCCCAGCAGATAGCTTTGTTGGAGTTCCAGGGCAGACTATGTCAGTGGAAGGATGCCATTGAACTTTAGAAGAAAAAAAAGGGCTTAAATTCTATTCTATTCTATTCTATTCTATTCTATTCTATTCTATTCTATTCTATTCTATTCTATTCTATTCTATTCTATTCTATTCTATTCTATTCTATGGGCATCACTTGTACTTCTTAGTACATCACTTTCTCGTGACCTTGCCCCGTCAATCCCACGTATGTGTCTAAACCCTGGGTACATCTCATACAGTCATGTTCCAGCCAGACCCTGAACTAGCACTGTCCCTGTCCCCCTGGGCCGTGTGGCGGCTGTGTCTAATCATGATCTCTGTAAAACACCCTGGTCTTCTTTGGGCTCTCTGGAACTATACACATCCTTAGTGCCCCAATTTTTGTAGGCATAAAGCTTTCTAGAAGTAGCAACTGATGCTCCCTACAAAAAATACTTCTAGGTTGCACAGAAAGTTTGATGATCTAGATGTGGTTGAGTGCACAGGACTTAGCTCAAGATCCTTGTATTCTTTTGTAATAGTGACTGCTCTGCACTAAGGTGCAACAAACTGAATAAATTTTTTACTTATAGGTGTGTCTGTTGCTAAGGTTTAATCCATTCCCAAGCATTTTGTACACCTATGTGAAAACAACAAGGAGAGGATGAGGGGAAATGGGTACAAATTGCAGCAGGAGAGGTTTCATGTTGATACAAGAAGGATTTTTTTACAGTGAGAACCATCAATCATCAAAGGAACTCCACCAAGGAGGTGGTAGAGTCCCTGTCTCTGGATGTTCTCAAGATGAGATTGGATAGCATGTTAGAAAATCTTATCTAAATTCCCTTTCCCATGAAATATTGGATCAGATGATGTATTCCAATCTGAGCCATTCTATAAATTTGTGATTCTAAAATAACCTCCCAAACCAAAACCAAACAAACCTGCAATTTATTTAGGGCTTAGGTGAATCAGATTTTTTACTGGATTTCCACAGATTTTGAATGATTGATGTAAAATGCTTTACATTACAAAACAGCCAAAGAACTCTGTGATATAAAGACCTAAAAATGCATCATCAATATCTTAGTGGCTCTCTCTGCTAATATTCAAAATAAATTTCAGTCTGATATATATTTATCTTTAAGCATATGACTGGCCTCCTTTGCTGAAATGAGAATATTCCTCCCATTTGTTTAAATAGAACTGAAATGGTCTTAAATTCCAACATATATGAAAAAGTATTTGGAAATGTAATGCCTGTATTTGGGTGAAGAAGATTTTCTGAAGTAGGGAATATACTTGTTTTATTGATGAATATTTCAAATAAACATATGTTTTTTTTAGCTTTTCCCCTTCATTTTGTTAATTATATTTGGTCTCATAGTTGTGAGTTTCTACCTCTTTAAACAATCAGGGCATTACTTATAATTTTGTATCTACTTTTTCATTCAAGTATTTGATTTTACAGTTCCTCTTATGGTCTCCATGTGCACTCTCTCATACCCCCAGCTAGCTACACCTGGGCCAGAATGCATGTTCTTAATCACCATTTTAGCCTAAATGTGCTATATTGGGGTGGATGATTACTTGTGAAACTAAAGGAATGGCTGTGTATCGTCATTTTGCTGTGGTAGGTAGCTAAGTCATCCATGGATCACAGTCCTCGTGGGTGTACCTGCCCTTGGAATAATATTGTCTATGAACCATAGCCTTTTTTAGAGGTATAGCTGCTGCAGCATGGACTTATCTGGAGCCACAGTAGTTTTTTGGTGCTATTTCTTTGCTTTAGCCTCATCAATGAGCTGCAATTCCTTCGGGATTTCATCAGATACACCATGGCACTGCCCATGGCTGCAGACCTTTCAAAGGTGTACCTCCTGTGTCATGGATTTATCCACAGGCACAGACACTTCAGCATAGCTTCATGCAGTCACTGGCACTTAGAAGTGTAACTGTTGTAGCGTGAACTTATCCTTGGACCACAAACCACAAACCCTTCAGAGGTACACCTGCTGCAGCACAGAGATAGCCATGGACACAGAT
The DNA here is from genome assembly GCA_024865655.1 of Emberiza elegans. Taxonomy (NCBI): domain Eukaryota; kingdom Metazoa; phylum Chordata; class Aves; order Passeriformes; family Fringillidae; genus Emberiza; species Emberiza elegans. The sequence goes on from JALJVW010001283.1 coordinate 25,784,804, forward strand.
GCCAATAGATGTACTGACTCTGTTGTGCACTCAGCCACAGCCGCTCCAGGGTGTCCTACTCCTCTGGGTACTCATTCACAAGTGCACAGTCTCTTTGGCTCAAGTACACATTGGGGTTTTATCCTGTCCACTAGAGCAGCGCAAAACCACACTGATGCCCTGGCCATCTGCCAGCCCAGGCACTTCTCCATGCTGTTATCCAGGTCTTCCTGGCCCCAGCAGAGCATGGAGCACAGCAGCACAGCAGTGCAGTGACCAGCGAAAGCCAGAAGCAGCCTCTAACAAGCACTAGACTCTCACATAGAGGATAGAAAGTGAGCCCCATGGCAAGCACAGGAACCTGCTAATTAATAGCTAAATGGCACAAACAGCAGCTAGGAATTCAACCTAGCGCACTCCAGTCAAACCTGTCATTATCTCAAACCCTTCAAGTCCCATATTGGGTGGCAAAAAGGACTGTCTTGGCATAACCCCAACAGGAAAATAAATACTGCACATTTGCTTGCCCAGAAAGCTCACGGATTGTGACAGACTGTTCAATAGTTAAAGTGAGAGGGATGAATTCACTGCTTCCCTGTAGCAGGCAAGTGTTTGGTCATCTTTGGGAAAGCAGGTCTCTATCATGCATACCAATTAATTCAGAAGAAACTCTGACCATCATTCTGTTCTTCTTCCTCCAGCGGTGTCATGCCGTATAGGACATTCCTTTATCAGCTGGGTTCAACTGTCCCAGATGTGTCCCCTTCAAACTTCTTTCACAACCCCCAGCTGCTCACTGGCGTGCCAGAGTGAGCAACAGAAGAGGACTTGATGCTGTGTAAGCACTGTTAAGTACTAAGTGAAACATCTCATCACAAACACAAAACACAGCCCCATACATGCTCCTTAAAAGAGTTAGGTGTACTTCAACAAAACTCAGTGTAGAGTGTTAAGTCTACAAGCCTGTCAGGTGGTATGCACTTCTCAAAAAAAGGATAGTATCCAAGTGAATGTGTTATAGCATCATACTGTAACAAGGTAGGTCTATGAACCATAGCCTTTTTAGAGGTATAGCTGCTGCAGCATGGACTTATCTGGAGCCACAGTAGTTTTTTGGTGCTATTTCTTTGCTTTAGCCTCATCAATGAGCTGCAATTCCTTCGGGATTTCATCAGATACACCATGGCACTGCCCATGGCTGCAGACCTTTCAAAGGTGTACCTCCTGTGTCATGGATTTATCCACAGGCACAGACACTTCAGCATAGCTTCATGCAGTCACTGGCACTTAGAAGTGTAACTGTTGTAGCGTGAACTTATCCTTGGACCACAAACCACAAACCCTTCAGAGGTACACCTGCTGCAGCACAGAGATAGCCATGGACACAGATGCCAATAGATGTACTGGCTCTGTTGTGCACTCAGCCACAGCCGCTCCAGGGTGTCCTACTCCTCTGGGTACTCATTCACAAGTGCACAGTCTCTTTGGCTCAAGTACACATTGGGGTTTTATCCTGTCCACTAGAGCAGCGCAAAACCACACTGATGCCCTGGCCATCTGCCAGCCCAGGCACTTCTCCATGCTGTTATCCAGGTCTTCCTGGCCCCAGCAGAGCACGGAGCACAGCAGCACAGCAGTGCAGTGACCAGCGAAAGCCAGAAGCAGCCTCTAACAAGCACTAGACTCTCACATAGAGGATAGAAAGTGAGCCCCATGGCAAGCACAGGAACCTGCTAATTAATAGCTAAATGGCACAAACAGCAGCTAGGAATTCAACCTAGCGCACTCCAGTCAAACCTGTCATTATCTCAAACCCTTCAAGTCCCATATTGGGTGGCAAAAAGGACTGTCTTGGCATAACCCCAACAGGAAAATAAATACTGCACATTTGCTTGCCCAGAAAGCTCACGGATTGTGACAGACTGTTCAATAGTTAAAGTGAGAGGGATGAATTCACTGCTTCCCTGTAGCAGGCAAGTGTTTGGTCATCTTTGGGAAAGCAGGTCTCTATCATGCATACCAATTAATTCAGAAGAAACTCTGACCATCATTCTGTTCTTCTTCCTCCAGCGGTGTCATGCCGTATAGGACATTCCTTTATCAGCTGGGTTCAACTGTCCCAGATGTGTCCCCTTCAAACTTCTTTCACAACCCCCAGCTGCTCACTGGCGTGCCAGAGTGAGCAACAGAAGAGGACTTGATGCTGTGTAAGCACTGTTAAGTACTAAGTGAAACATCTCATCACAAACACAAAACACAGCCCCATACATGCTCCTTAAAAGAGTTAGGTGTACTTCAACAAAACTCAGTGTAGAGTGTTAAGTCTACAAGCCTGTCAGGTGGTATGCACTTCTCAAAAAAAGGATAGTATCCAAGTGAATGTGTTATAGCATCATACTGTAACAAGGTAGAAATATTTTCATTCTCTTCGTCTAAATTAAAAGTTTACCGTTTGCATAAACTGATACACAGAGATATTGAAGACACAAAATAAAAAAGCATACTTAGAGTAGTAGAACAGGTGAACAATAAACCGTGCCAAGAAGTGGTTTGAACTTGCTTACCATAAGGTATGGGTTTAAAAGTTTTTTGTGAGAACTGCAACAGGATTTGTTTTCACAGCTTGTGTGCTGCATTCAAATAAACCACTGATTTTTAGTAGTTCAAACAAATATTGATAAATATTCATCAAAATATTACCAGAAAAAACCTTCTGAGATATTTATGTAATTTGTACAGACTTTTAATGGTAGAATTAGTGAATGGAAGAAATAGCAGAGAAAATAATATCTGAGCATCTAAATGAAGACAGAGATATGCTCATTTACCACAGGAGTAACTCACAGATTGTAAGTGTAAACTTGGCATTTACTGGTAAGTTTCAGAGTCTCTACAGAATTATAGTGTCTAGAATATCACTGGATAGTAACATGGCTAAACCACAAGTGAAAAATGTAGACTTCAGTGCTGACCTCAGTACCAGGTGAAGATGCATCATCATGTAGAAATTTGTACACCTTTTCCCCAAGAAAAGTGGCTTGCTCTGTTGATGGATGAGCCTTGTCTCTGAGTCTGTCAAACCACTACTAAATTAATCAAGAATAGTATCTATTTTATAAATTTACTGTCCTAAAAGTCATCTGGTTTGTACACACCAGTTTACTCAGTGGATATTATTTTCAGCTATCAAACAGTCCCTTTGCTGTTTTATTCATTGCAATAGGTACAAACAAAATTAAATTTAGAGACTGCCCTTCTGTTTGCTGCAAAAAAGATGTGAAAGCTGAAAAGGTGTTTTTAGAACAGTTTACTGATATATTCTAAAAAACCATATATCTGCTTTTATTTCTTCTTTCAACTTTGACTCTCTAAAAGTTATACCTTGAAGCCAAATGATGTTTTTATTTCTCTCTATATCTCTGAATGTAATTTAAAAAAAAGTATATATACAGATGTGGAACCTGCAGTACTTTTGGACTCAGAAGCAAAACTGAAATAAATAAAATACCAGAAGCTAGAGGAAAAAAAGTCTTTGGAACTCTAGTCACAACTAAATGATCAGTACATTTCCTTGTAGTTTGTATAAAATATTAGGAAAAGATTAGGTATGCTTTCTTAATTGAAATAAATTGAATTATGAATCTCCTCCAAATTGAATGGTGCACTGATAGTAAACAGAGTGTTAAAAATAATTCACAGGATTCTGAATGGGAGTTGTTGCTGTTTATGCAAGTTTGAGATTCTTAAAATGAAAAGTCGAGGCAAGTATGGAGGGCCTGATTATTCTGCATAGAAATGATAGACCACTGAAATGATACAATAGAAATCTATATATTTTAATAAGATTACATTATCCCCAAGTAGGATTTAAAATTCCTTTCAGTTCAGGTTCAACCCTTTCAGTTTCAAGAGATGCCAGATTAGAGCTCAGGTCAAGTAGGGTGACACAGACTGCAGAGAGATTGAGCTATGAGCATTCAAATGATGGCTCAAATTTAGATCAATGCCCAGCTCTCTGTCTTAGAAAGCTGAGGGTCTCAGGTTTTTGTTTGTTTGTTTGTTTGAGTTTTGATTATGTTTTTTTATTTCTGCAGTTCAATTAAATTCACAGCATCTGTGCATTTTCAAAAATGTGGGAAAAACTTGTGTTACTAGCTAGCTGCTCTTGATTTATTAATTTCCTTTAAAATTTTGTTAAATAAAAGGCTAGATATGCAATGAAAGAATCCAATTGCAAAACTCAAGGAAACCAGGCAAAGGCTATTTATCCAGTAGTTTATTTCATATTCAGTAGATAAAAGCAACATTTTTATATAACTTCTTCATTTTTACATATTTTTAGGACCTTTTCTTCAAGGTCTTTCAGTATTACATATGGAATCATATACATCGAACAGTGCTAAGTGTGGGACAGAATGAACAGCTCGTAGGGAATCTGTATACTGGACTTAAGTTACAAGATCAGAGATTTTACTTTGCTTTTTTCACTTTGCTCATACCCATCCACCTCTATGTCCAAGACATCCCTTCCCAGCAGGAAGATGGCATGAGACATTGGGCAGAAAGTTGTTAGTGTCTGATGTCTGCTCCCAGTTCCTGTTACTTGGGACCAAGGTCACTGAACATCCCTTCTCCACAGAGGTTTGTGACTTCTAGCAACGTTTCTCACGACAGGGTTTTTTCTGCAGAAAAGATATTCACCTTCTTCTTTCAAACCCCCCTTCTTCCTTTTGGGAACTCCTTGTTTTGGCTCTGTCTCATCTTTTTGGAAGACTCTAAACTATCAATTTTCCCATGTGTATGTACAGAAGCACAGCATGTGTTCAGCTTACTAATTAATGCTTCTATCCCATGTGTCTTTATTATTTGACAATTCTGGACATGTCATGTTTGTTTAGCCAGGATGTTTTCAAAATTTGCAATGGAATTGTATCACTGGCAGCTACCAAGTGGAAAGTTTATACATAAGGGTTCAAAAGCTCAGTATTGACAGTGTCCCATACATAGAGTCAATTATTTACTTTCTAATATCATTCAAAACCAAAGCAATTTTTCTATTTTTCTATGACAGACAGCTGTCACCAAAATCAAAGTATACACCTATCTTACAAAGAGCAAGACAACATTGTACGATTCCATATATGTACAGCAAAATTCAAGAAAGTGAGAATAAAATGTTCTAAAAATTTTTAATGAATCCTCTATGACAAGACAGGATTTTTTTTATTATTTTTACTTTGCTAATAATGTTTTTGGCTGTATCTAAGGAGGTTTAGTTTCTGCTTGCTCTGTTTACTTGCATACATATACCATATATATGAAATCTAGGTATCTTGTGCGCTTGCTGTGAACTCTTCTTTAGACACTCTTAAAAGTTCACCTGTGCCATTCTCTGTCCTGTGGAGTCACACATCTGATTTGACTTCAATGTCTCCATCTGTTCTGTATGTTCTGAGCTTTCTCCTGTTTTCTAGCCTCTGACAGCTGATATTGTGATTTCCTTTACTATGCATTCCTGGTGGCAGAATAATTACATGTATTGTCCCCATACATGATTTTTTCAAAATGTATGCTTTGTGATTTTTTTTATCTTTTACTCATTGCTACATTTTGGCATGAATGTAAGTGGGATCAGTTTTTAGCAATTTTCTCAGAGACAACATATGAATCCTTCTTTTAAAGCCAACTAACAAGCAAATGTGTATGTATCATGTAAGTAATAAGATTTTTAAAAAGAAATTACGTGGCTTATAAATTGTATTTAATTTATAAAGATGCAATATTTTCAGCAATTGTTTTGTTTGATAAACTTCCTCTTAATTTGCCCAACACAATCATGGATTTACCAGGGTGCAATCAGATACTAGTGGCTATATTGGTATTTTGTGTCATATCTGTGACCTTTCATTGAGACAAAAAAAACCCTAGATTCCATTTCACTTCTCAGTGAATAAGTGCAACAGAAGTCTGGAACTATGCACTCATTTTCCAGCTGAAATTTGCTGAACTGGCTGGCACCAAAATATGTCCCTATACCTGTACTAACCCTGCAAAGCGGGCCAGGCTAATGCAATTAGTGAGATTCAGTGATGTACTTATGGAGTCCAAGCTATTCTATCCTAATGGCAAAACACTCAGTAAGGAAAACTGTACTTTGGTGACTGTTTCATGAACAAAATCCCCCTTTCAGGGTGAAGAAAATGAAATGGATCAATTATGAAAAGATTAAGTAGGGGTTATGTACTGAATACCTGCATGGGACAGATCCATCATGTAGATTCTTCAGCTACTTTACAGGCCAGCTAAAGATCTTCATTGTAGATGTGTCTACAGGATTCATTAGCACCTCAGACTTCTGTTCCTGATTGCTACAGACTTTAAAATTAGACTTTAAATTGCATCACTTAGCATTCTTGAACATTTTTTTCATATTGTCTTTAAGTAGGGACAAATAGCATTGTCTATAGAGAAAGTTATTTTTAGACACTATGGTAATAAAGTATGGATTTTGGACACCATCAACTGTCACTGTATTTTCTCATGGGCTAATCAAAGTAGTTTATATTTTTTACTGTTTTCCTAATGAGATATATAAATTAACCTAGGTACATTTATTTTCTTAGAATATGAAGTATTCTTACACTGTCATTTAGTTGATGAAGCTGAATATGAAATGACAGCTAGGGATGCATTCTATTTACTCTTCTATTTATTACATGATCATATATTTGAATATATTGATTTACCTTCTTGCAAGGAAATTGTCTGGATATATTTATTTTCAAGCTTTATGAGTAAAGGGTTTTTTTAAATTGCACCTGTTGTAATAAATTTATTAATGTGACCTTGCAGCCAAAGTGGTTTAAACAAAAAAACCCCAAACATGGAATTGTACTGATTCTGGCTGCTATGAGGAAAGTTAGCTCTATCCCAACCATTCTACATGCATTCTGTTTTTTCTTGTGTGACCAGTGAGAGGACACAAGGAACTGGAGTGGTTAACCTACCTTGAAGCTACAAGCCCACATCTTCAAACTGGGGAGGAAGACAGCTGTGAAGGAAGGGGGCATCCAAGAAGACTGTCACTTCAGCTGCTGCTGAGACAATAATAGGCAAGCAGTGATTCTCTGCACATGGAAGAAGGACTGAGTGCCATGATTGTGGTGAAAGGATTTCTGGCACTGCAATGGTCAGGCAGTGAATACTCTGACCAGGAATACAATCTCTCTGATTTAACACCAAAAGAAGGAAATGGATAATTGGGTTCAAAGGACTGTGTGGATCTGACTGCCTGGCACACCAAGTCCACAGAAGTATAAGGCTTGGGTGGACATCAGGGAACAGTGTACCCACCCTAATGTCATTGGGATACAGTGAGGAGGAAGCCAGCTATATTTCTGGACTGACACTGTGATATCAGCAGTTATCTGTTTTGGCAGCTGAGGAAAGCCTAAAGGGGGATGAGCAGCAAAAGTATCCTGTTGAGACCAACCCAGAGACCCTATGTTCTCTGGGCATAGATGACAACTGCAGAAAGTACTCAATGACCCAGAAAGGTACTGATGGCTTTTTGGTGTATCCACCATAAGCACAGAGAAAATTGAACAGCTGTCTACCTTTCCAGAACCTTGGAGGATTCCACCAATGTAGGATTGCTGTGGATTGAAGATCAGCAAGAGCCAATATTTATAGATTGAAATTTACAATTGCAGCATAATCCATATTACTTTTCTACTTGCTCTTATTTTGTCTTTACACTGCATGTAGTAGAAATGCTTGCATGTTCAAAACATTTTCTGCTGAGATTCTTTCACACCACTTCTTTTACAACAGATAATAAGTACTATACTACTTTATAGGGATAAAACTTGCATATCTTCTGACCTGGTTTTCTGAACAGGTCTCATTGTATGTATGTGTAAAATGGAACAACAGTTTACCAAAAATGTTAGAAGTAAGGTTTCTGCGGCATATAATCCAGTTTTGATTCACTTCAAATGGCTTTGCTGTGACAGCACTCAATATTCTCTGTCTGGATTATGAATTTTGGATGCCTTCCATATAATCTGGTTGGTTAAAGCATGCTGCTAATAATGCCACAGTTGTGGGTTTGATCTCTGTTTGGGCCATTCACTTAAGAGCTGAACTTGCTGTTGCATGTGCATCCCTTTCAGCTCAGAATATTCTGTGATCTGTGATTAGTTTCCAATACTGTTCATTAAAAATAAGCTATGCAGTGCTTAACAGGGCTTATGCATGTCAAATCTACTTTTTCTTCATTTTGGTTTTGATGGTTTGTGGTGTCAAACTCAGCACTGTTGTTAGAAACTTATGCAAAATCGGATTATTTCATGTTATGAAAAATTGTGCTTTCGTTTGCAATTTGTCCACTCCTGTTAAGTGAAATTTAGGGTTCACTGGGTGCAAGGAAACAGAGCAAATGGGAAAATGAAATCTTCATCTTAACCTTTATTAACTGTAAATTTCAGCATCTCTCTGTGCTATTGCTAATTCTCTAGATAATTTTTTTCTGAATTTATTGAGAGGTCAAGAACTTATTTTGGGCCTGACATGTGGGAAGTGATGAGAAAACATTTTCCTTGGGCTAGACTGTTAAATTTCATCACGATGTCTGAGGAATGGGAAAGAACAGTGAACTGAAGTATAAAAATGTAGTTGTTAAAGTACGAGCAAACCTCAATCAGCAAAAAAAGGGCTGTACAGAGAAGAATATTTGCATGTGAAATACAGATTTTCTTAGTGTTTCTGAAGTACGGTTTAGTGAACATCTTTGGCGTTGAAAGACAGCTGCCAGTACAAATGATTTCTTGACTGAGCCATTTGAAAGGCAGGAGTGCTGCTTCATCTGTTGCTACATTGGCAATTTTGGCTGAGCACAGCTAATCCTATCAAAAATCTTGTGTACACAGAAACATTTACGGGGCATGATCCGGAAAGTAATTCTTCTGTATAACTTCTTAGAGAAGTTATACAAAAGAAAGGCAGTATTGCAGATTTAATGCTATATTAAATTTAATCCTTATTTTGATATTTTGAACTTCAACAATTTTATCTGTTTTATAAAATTCTCACAGAATAATGAGGAAATTACACATTCTACAATAATATTCCTGTGTATTACTGTCTCTCTACATGATTAATAAAGTATTTGTGGTGGGTTTTCCAGCTTGTATGATGTATAGTGTCTCTGACTAAACTGGAACCTATATTTAAAAAGGGTGGTGTGAGAGAATAAGGGGAAGCTTGTAAGGTTGTATCCTCAGAAAAATTTTCAGAGTTTCACTGTATTTGTTAGCATATATTAAATGCTTTACACCTTTGGGGAAAATACTCTTTCTTGGAAGATACACTGGATGTGCTGAGAGCAGCTAAAACCATACATCAAAGTGTATGATGCCAAAGTTTATTAGAAACCAATGAAAGTTGAATTTCAACATTCAACAGCATGTTGCTGTACATTTTGCTACATCAGTGATCAGTGCAACCATCAGTGGAAACCATTCTAACTTACTCTGGCTATCCTCTAGCTGAGGTGACAGTGATGTCTTTTTCAGGACCATGGAAAGGAAGAGCGAGACCGAGGGAGATGAGCAGCAGAAGCAAAATTTTGCAAATAAATAAGTAAATAGAGATGACGACAGAACAAGTGCAAGTGGTTGCTAAAATGAAGTGCATGTAAGCAAAGAACATAATGTGAATTACTAGCACATTCTTTGATGGCTCATTAAGACTGGTTTCACCTGAATCACTTATTATCTAAATTTTGCATCGGCTAGTCTCAAGGATCAACACTATCTTAAAAATGCTAAAAATGTCAGTTTAAATGTAGGGAGTGGCATAGCCTCTAGGAAATCTGATGTATGCTCAGAACGAAGTACATAATTTCAGCACTAGTCAACAAAAAATTGATAATGATTTCCTGAACTCCTGGCTTTGCATGTGTTATACTTGATTTTCGTAGCTGGTAAAGTTCTGCATTTTGAATTCAGTATGAGAATAATATTGATAACACACTGATGTTTTGGTGGGTTTCAGATAGTCCTTAACCTTAGTCAAAAGGAAAAAACTGGAAAACCTTTCCAGTTTTCCAGTCTGCCAGTGAACATGTGTACAAAATACTGGGAGGGAGCACAGCCAGGACAACTGTTCCAAAGGCATATTCAATACCACAGGATATCATGACTAGTATATAAATTTGGAAGGGAGAATGGCTAGGTTGGAAAAGACCTTCAAGATCATCAAGTACAACCCGTACCCTAAACACCTTAACTAAACCATGGCACCAAGTTCCATATGTAGTCTTTTTTTGAAATGGATGGCGACTCCACCACCTCCCCAAGCAGGCCATTCCAATATTTTATCACTCTTTCTGTGAAAAACTTATTCCTAATATCCAACCTCTATTCCCTCTGATGCAGCTTGAGACTGTGTCCTCTCGTTCTGACATTTGTTGCCTGGAGAAAGAGACCAACACCTACTTGACTACAACCACTTATCAGAAAGTTGTAGAGAGTGATAAAGTCACTTCCAAGTCTCCTTTTCTCCAGGCTAGACACCCCCAGCTCCCTCAGCCATTCCTCACAGGCCTTGTGTTCCAAGCCCCTCACCAGCCTCATTGCCTCCTCTGGATGCTCTCAAGCATCTCAACATTCTTCCCAGATTAAGGGGCCCAGAACTGGACACAACACTCAAGGTGTGGTCTCATTCGGTCAATGGGTGGTTACCAGTAGTATTGTGCAGGACTTATTTATTTCAATTTTTTATCTCTTTTTTATTACAATCATTACCATATTTTATTTTTTTTTTCAGTTACTGAAGTGTTCTAATCTCAACCAATGGGCTTTACTTACTTCTCTCCACCAGAGGCAGCACAGTGAGTGAGCAGTGCTGTGGTACTTAGTTGCCAGCTGGGATTAAACCATACTAAGAAGAGATGGTTGTTTACGCCCTAATTGGACATACCTTTCCTCAACCTCTGATTTGAGAATGAAATTTGGGTATAAGGTATAAGAAATGCCTGTTTGATAAACTAAATAGACTTTTATATTTTTTATCAGGCTTTCTGTTTTCTGATGTCAGTTACTTTGGAGGTTTATCTGCATAAAGACTAGATCAAGAGAAGGAAGGGAAATGTAGTTATGACAGACAATTATGAATTAATGATGATCAATTGGTGATTATGCTTATTAGAATCATCATATTGAAGAATAAGGCATGCAAGAAGGATCCAGACTTGTAGCAAATGTTACTTTTTATGGAAGGGGTAGATATTTCTTCAGTTTTTTTTTAACAGCTAGACGTTACTAAAGTTTGGGTATTTTTCCCCAGCCAAAGTTAACTGATGGAATTGTATGCACCATATAAGAATTAATCCAAATCCAGAGATGCTGTATTTACCTTTTTAATGGTTTTAAAACCTTGATAAAAACTATTGTAATAAAAACATACAGATAATATAATTCAAGGAAAGAGTGTAATATAAAACAGATTATGACCAAGGTAAAGGATCTAAATTAAGGAAAAGTTATGTAAGAAACTTCTTGAGGCTTTTAGAAGAAGAGTTGGGCAATAAATGGTATCTTATGTAAAGGACGTACATTAATCTGTTTATTCTTATGCAATGTGCTGATTTCATCCCTCTGCAAGGAAATAGTGTTGCTGTACTTTCAAAGTAATTGTATCTGTGTTTGTTTCAGTAACAAAATTTTATTATTTCTTCTGATGTCTGTCAGTTCCTACACATCTTTTGTGTAATATTTGCAGATTGAGAGGAAACCATACATGCACATTTTATTAGCTGCATTGTCTTTCTATAAACAGCAGCATAGATTTCATCACTTGATTTTTTTTAATACCTTAAATACATTTTTCTGAGAAAACACAATAGTGGATTGATTGAAAAAAAGAAATACTGTCTGCATCATAGAAAATAATTATGCTTTCTCATAAAATGTTATGAAAAGATGAGTAAATGAATGAGAATCTCTTAAGGTTTATCGGTTTCATTTTGCTATCAATTTTATATTATAAATACAGTAATAAATATATATTTATCTTTCTGTCTGTCATTCTTTCTGATTTCCCCAGTTATAAAACTGAGGAAAAATCAAAATCTTTACAGAAGTCATGTCTTGAGATTCTAAGAGTGAAATATTTGCTGTGATCCAAACATATCTTACTGTCTGAGCCCTGGTTCTTTTTAATGTGCGTGGGTTTTCCAATACAATGGTTATTTGCATGGCACCAAAATAACTTTTTTTGATTTTATTAGTAGAAAATATAAAAATCTATGAGAGAATATTAATAATGTAATCCTTTTAATGGAGCAGTCATTTTCAAAGTAATCCCTAATATAAAATGATGCTCTGACCAGATAATTCTAACTAGAAAAGCTATTTAGGAAAATATTTCTATTTAAATTTATAAAAGGGAAGACATTAATAGAAATCCATTCCATAAATGTATTATCTGTGAGAAAGAAATGGAAGAGCACTGGATTACCAAAAATGTTCTTGATTAAAAATAAGTAGCTTCTTCAATAGCATTGTTTTCACAATTTGTTTTGATGGAAAATAGTGTTAAATGCACATTTATATAGCATTGATAAGTATCAGATCAATTCAAAATCCTTTGTTGAGTTGGTGATTAAATGATTTGGTGTCATAAAAACTTTAGAAATATCAATATCAGCAAATGCTTCCAATGGTTGCAATTTGAAAGATAAATACCACACCAAAGTAGAAGTATGTATGGGATGTTTCCTTTAAGGAGTTTATTCAGGATATTAGCAGCAATCATATATTTATGAAAAACTACAAAAATCTGTGTGTAACTTGAATCAACAACTTTCTCTGATGAAAATACAAATGGTCCTTTGTAAATCTAACACTTTTTTTAAAGCATGTGCTCTAAATAAAAGCAACTTTCTTTTTAAATATTATTTATTAAAAAATAATTCCCTTTTTAAGTGTAGAAATATTTCAATAGAATTTCGATTCTGTTGAAATATTTCTACAATTAAATTATTCAAATTATAATGCAATCAATATTTTCTGCAAATATTTCAAACAATATTCCTCTGTTCAGAAAATTTATTTATGCATTCTGTCAAGAATCAGCAGTAGCCATGACTAAACAATGTGGTTATAACTGTTCATGTGTAAGCCTATGCAGATAGATAGGACACCAGGCGCAGTTTTTGGGATTTATTGCCTAAAATTTATTAGTGTGATCTTTTTTGATTAAATTTCACATTGTTCCAACAGCTGGTGGATGGACAGATTTATTATGCAAAAAGAATTACTCAATAATAGTATGTTAAGTCAACATCACTGATTTGGAAATTTCAGTACTTTTATACAAAATGCTTCTCATTTTAAATTCTGATAGCATCCGTTTCTTTACTCTAGAATATGTAATGATATTAACTCATTGTTTTGTTTCATTCATTATTATAGATCAGTGTTTCACAATCCACAGAAGTCTTGAGGGTATTGTTTTATTTTGCTGGAAATTTTGGTCCTGAAATATTAGGTATGATAGAGGAAAAAGAATACAATTCTGCTGCTCAGTGAAGCCCAAGTCTTTTCATCATAGGCAATAAAGATGTTTAAGTCTTTGTATGTATTTATAGATTTTTTGAATATACATAGAGAATTTAGTATTCTAATTAATTCTATTTTCTGGGATAACTTTAAAAACCCCAATGACACGTTAATTTTCTACAATAATTTTTGGTTTTTTGCAAAACTTAGTTTTAAATGTAGACAGAGGTGACACAGAAGAGAGTAAATTTTCAAAGTATTTGAGGATATATGAAACTAGCAGACATTTTCAGAAGAACATAGTTTTCAAATAGTCACTATCTGTTCCAAAATCTTCCTTGGATAAATAGGACACCTGTCAGTGAACACTTTTTTGTTTCTTTTGAGTAATCAGTGAGTTTTTTTCATAGATAGGGACAGTCCTGTAAACACTCTAGCCCAAAATTTGAACTGCTTCTTGTAACACCTGTAGCAGAACTTAAAATTTTTGAGGAGAGTTATAAATATTTTTATTGTCTTATCTCTATAACATTACAGCTTTATATACAGTGTAAACAAGAAATTTAGAGATGCCTTGAAACTCTAGTTAGCATTTTTGAAAAGTTTGAAATTGCTCCAAGCTTTCCTCTTTTTCGTCTTAAAAACATGTAAATTCTCTTTGCACTTCATTCTGTGAAGAGTAAAAGACATTTAGAAAAATTTAATGAATATATATATATTTCTCTTGTGTTAGTATAACATGTTTTTGAGTGTTGTTGAAGGCCTGTAACAATTCTTTACAAAACCTTCTGTAAACTCAGAAGCTCACGTTAAGCAAAATTGCTTAGTCTTAAAGATAGATAGAGGTGAGACAGAAGACAGTGAATTTTCAAAGTATTTAAGGGTATGTGAAACTAGCAGACATTTTAGGAGCAATTGTAAGTATAATTGCTTGGGAGTTGAGAATATGCAGACTGACAGGTCAAATGACTTATGTAGAGAAAGAATGTGAGAGGAGAGGATAAGATTTTTAAAATTCCCATCCACACAACACCTTGTCCACAGCACATTCCTCTGTGTTGTGAGATTAGATCCATCCTGCTATCTGTTAAACAGCAGAGTGGGTTTAGCTTCAAGCAGATTGTTGGCTATTGTGAAAACTCCCTACAGCTGCAAATTGATCTGAGAATGTCTAGGTGGTGGTTCTTATAGTTCCCAGATACAGGTCCATATAAAGATAATGTGACAATATTTAAGACAAAGAGACTAGTTTATATTGTCAATCCTGTATTCACCCAGAAATAAATGCAAAAATTAAAAATGGAACCAGTCATTGTTGGACATTTTAATTAAAAAAGGTAGATGATAATGGATTTTGTGTAAGAGTCCAAGACGGACTTTGGTTTCATGTCAGTAAGACTGGTGAAGTTTTTCAGTTCAGCAGCTTTGTTACAATTTTTGAAGTCAGTGATAACAAAAAAGGCTGCAGTGAACAACATCTGGGGTGAAGATTTTGTTTAATTCAGGTGATAAATAAACAATTTTGAAGTCAGTGATAAAGGCTGCAGTGTTTGAAAAATTAGGTGATAAACTTCAAAGGTTTAAAATAGCTTACAACATTTAAGTGTGAACTTTAAAACCTGATTTAAGTCAAAAAAGTTCCAGATAACCATTTTTCTTATCACCTAATTGTATCATGCATGCCTTTCATTTGTCTCAGTATTGGTTTCAAACCATTAAATGTCAAATGCTAAAAGCCAAGTCACTGTTCTATGTCTAATATTGCTAACTTTTGTACTTATGTTGATCCTGAAAACTATGAAGAAAGACTGTGAGTTTTCAATAGGAACTATTAACAAAGACATTAAAAAATTCTGAAAAAACTGTTTTTATACTGTACTAATAATGTTCCTTTGGATGACAATATATTTTTTAAATTTTAAAAAATTAAAGTGTGATTTCATATATGCTTTATTAAATTAAAAGAAAAGCTCTGAGTTTATAATTTACTATATTTTTTACTACAATTCTGGCATGATTTCATCAGTAAAAATTCTACAGTCGGATAGTCAACACTGAACAAAGCTATCTGGAGAGATCATGGAACCACTTTATGGGACATACTGGAAGTTTTACCACAGCAGGCCCTGCACAACCTGACCAGTTCTGGCCTTGCTTTGAGTGACAGGCTGGACCAAAGGACCTCTGGAGGTCCACTCCAAATTAATTAATTCTATGACATTTATCAAAATGTCGATTATTTTGATGCTTCATTTTAAAAGCAATGAACACTTCAGACTCCACCAAAATGAAAATGCAGAGTGATGCTGTTTTCCTCTAGCAACCCAAAAATTTAATTCCTCCTTTTTTCTACAACATCCAGAGTTTTGTATTTTAAAATCCTGAAGAACATGTCCTTTTCTCCAGCATTTTTGTGTGCTGTAGGCTATCTATGAAACCAATTTTAGAGATATGCTCAGGCATATAAGTTTGGCATGTACCTGCTGGAAGTGCTATGAAATGGCTCAGGATAGATGAAAAATTTGTTATTCAGAAAAGGATTTTGTGAATTAGCACAGCAGTCTTTGCATCAATATTGCTGTAAACCTGGGACCTGCTAAAAGGGCTTTTTAAAATTATTTATTCTGATCATATTTTCTGGGACAATATGTATTATTTTAAGACAGAAGATAACAAATTAAATAACTATATTTACACAAACATCCTGAAATAATTTAAACATCCTAAAATAATTTACTTATTTTACTTTCTATTTCTATTTAGTTCTAAGTTCTTTAAACATTTTGATATTCTGCAGCCATCAGGTGGACAGCATGGAAGAGCTTAATTATGTATTGACATCCACACTCTTTTGAAATGAGTGGGATGCAAGTCCACAGGCTTTATTTGTGGGCTCACTTGGACTTTTGTGTCACAGAGATGAGGCTGGTTACACATTTGTCTCTGTAGTGAAGACAAAATCTGAGGGAAGGACAATTTTATTTTCTTTCATAACATGCACATACTATATGTCAAAATGAATAAAATAAACACTTATCTCTTAATCAGTCCTGTATTATCAATTTATAGGGTATGTGGGGCTTGTATTTAATTTACTTTTATAGATAGCAAAATATCTATTGCTACACTATTAATTTGAGTTGGTGTCTCATTATGCCTTGGGTGAAATAACTCCATATAATCTAATAATGTAACAAATTTATGTCAGAGTCTTTGTGGAATAACTTGGATTATCATTAGTTTTCTAGATACATTTATTAATATTTATGTTTTGCTTTTAGTTCTGGTGGCTCAAGAACTACTAGAATTATATAAATACCATGAAAGAAAACCTGCTCTGATTATAAATAGATGAAGAAACATATTTTTTATGCTGATGTTAAATTTTGGTAGCAAACAAACAAAAATATATAACCTTAGAGAGTGCACTATTTTAACAAACACTTAGGCATAACTTAATGGTGTTTACCATTTTGATGCCATTGGCATTGGCGTGTGTATTCTGCATGCCAAGCATTATGCAAAATGCATTTATAAATTTGACATTAAATCAACTTTGTCCCTCAGGGTTAAATAAGAAAATAGATTGTGATATTTTACTTCTTTGAATTGTATTTCCAGCAGGAAAAGCTACCTGCTATTTTTAAAAGCAGGTTTTTCTCCTACAAAAATTAGTGCTCTGAAACAATTAACATACCCCTAAAAAAAAAGAACATAAAAAGAATAGATTGCAAATGTAAATTGTCCAGTTGAAGCCATCTAAAATTTTAACAGATAGAGGGTAAACAAATGTTTTGAAAGAAGCCATCACCATTTTTATAAAGGTTAGAATTTCTATGTTATGGAATCAGACTCCCATTATTTGGCTCTATATGCTCACCACCAACTTTCTGGACATCCCAGATATCCCCAGTTCTCAGGTAGGAATGCTTGGGTAGAAGTTAACTCAAGTCTGTTGCTTGTTTCTCTCTTTAAATTTCATCCTCTTTTTGGTTTTTTGCTTATTTGTAGATTCTTTGGTTTGGTTTGATTTGGTTTGATTTGGTTTGATTTGGTTTGGTTTGGTTTGGTTTGGTTTGTTTGGTTTGGTTTGGTTGGGATTTCTTTCTAGTTTTAGTACTCCATTCTGGACTGGGTTATTCCCTATGCTGGTCTTGGCTAATTGAGGGAGGAAGTATTCTCTATTCATTAACTCAGCAGAGGCCATTTACAAAACCATCTGATCCACTCAAGTGACATAACCAGTTGATTCACTTGTACAAAAGTTTATAAGTAAGAAATCCCTTTCTTTGCATTCCCTTTATGTTGAGATACTTTTAGTTTTTCTAGTAACTGTTAGTTTTTCCCTACAGTCTTCCTTAAGATTTATGAAGACTTTACCTGGGTCTGTCTTGCCTGATTCTTCTTCCACTGTATGGGTTTTTTTCTCTGTTACATATTTTCCTGAATTTGAGGCTTGGAGAAACAATTGTTGTTTATATTTTTCAGTTTAAGTAGCACTCAGAAACATTTTTTTTCCTTGTCGGCATTTAGCCTTGGAGTTTATGTATTGTGGTCTGGGAGGTACTTCCTAGAATTAAAAGGGGAAAGACTTTTGGGACATATATCACCCCATGTACTGGAAAGAAAGAATTTATGAAAAAAAATATGTGCAGCAGTATAAAAGAAGACTGCAAGTTAATGTGCACATACTTAAGAAGAAATTAAAATAGCACTGGAAATTTTCATATGTTTGAAGACTATTAGTGTTTGCCTTTGCAAATGTGAGTGGGGTGGTAAGGTTTTTTCCATCTGAGTTTTATTTTATCTGGAATACATAAAGTCAATGTGCTCTTAGCCAGTCTTTAGGTCTGACTTGCATGTAAATAATCTCTTATGATCAGATAATGGCTATATAACCAATTATGAGATTATATAAGAAAACCTTCTAAGATAAGAAAGAAATAACATTCAATGTTTCTGACTAAGATATTTTTCCAAACACTTAGCATAGTTTCTGTGTCTTTTAAATAGTACTGTTGTGTTTCAGACTACTTTTATACAGAGCAAAATTCAGTTTTTCCCTTTGGTATAGTTTAATTTCATGAACATAGGTTATGTAATTGGAATTAATAGGTCTAGTAGTGTTTAATGTGTTTATTGTGTTTAGTTGTATTAAATATCTGTTTTATTAAAACTTTCCGTTTTATTAAAACTTTTATTAACACTTTCTCTCTAAAACCGCCATGCTTTTCTCAGATTTTTTTTCATTGCTGAGTCTTTCAGTCCTGGAAAATAGAAATTTGGCATTCATATAATCTGTATGCATTGATTTCAGCATTTATTTCTTAGTGTGAGTGTATATATTTGCCTCTCTAAAGTTTGGAAACTTTAATTATCATGCTGCATCAGAATGTCTAGCGGTTAGCAATACTTTCTATTGCCTCTCTTAGCAGAAACCTACCGTTTTTAAGTGATAACATTTAACTTCTGACACAACAAATAGTAAGAGAGAGATTACTGGACTTCAGGTATAGATCTTATGCTATTAATCTCAGGTCAGGTAAAATGTTAAGGAGATATTCCATACACATGAATACACTACCTAAAGGCCATTCAGATGACCCTCTGTAGGAGTTCAAATTCATACAGCAGAATCAACTTTTGCTTTTGTTATTATATCTTGGGATTTCTTGGGATTTAGTGAATGTGGGAATTTTTAATGTTGGCTCTGCTTCTCTCATGCAATTGTGAAATGTCTTTTTCCAATGTCAGGTAAAAGGTTTAGTCCTTGTTTTGATTATAAAAGTTTTACTTGTGCTTTGTGCTTGGCTTTGAATAGCAATATGTTTGTCACATATGGCTTTGAATCACAATATGTTTGGATTATGATTATTTTAAAATAGAAATATTTTGCACCTGAAATCATTGCTGCAAGGAAATTTCATGATAAATGATAGATATTTAGAATTTACTTGTGCTTCAGGGCACATTTAACATCACAACATCATATAAGAAGAAAGTAGGTCACATTATCCAAGCATCACTAAGATATTTGACAAATTTCAGAGTTTTATACTTCGTGGATGATCATATTTTAAGGAGCACTGTAAACTACATCTGTAATTAAAGCTTGTTAAATCACATTAGGATAGGTTTGGCATAAGGAAATGTCGTAATTGCCGAGCCCTGAAACATAAACTTTAATTTAATCAAGAGTGTCAAAATAGTTGAGCTCCTCACCCCTTTATGTGTTAGCTTCTTATTTATAATAATTATCACTTGATATTTTGAAATAGGTTGTTTAAATTAATTTTCAAAGACTATTTGTAAAACACTAATTACCTTTTTTGGGGATCAGTGACCACCAGACTGAACAAAACAGAAATGAAGGATAAAATCAATCTTCTCCCCAAAGCAAAACTTAAATGGGTATCTGACATTTACTACCATATCCATTTAACTTTGTCCCCTTCTAATGCATCTGTGAGAATTAAAATATCAGGGCAAGGCCCAAAATAATGGCTATAACATCAAGGTGGAACAAGGCAACCTTTGAATGTGAAAGAACTTGATTCTTATTGTATCACCCATCATATCAACTGAAGTTCTACTCAAGTACTTCAATTATGGGGATACTATAGTTGCAATCTAGGTTTCTAAGGCATGTTGTATTGGCACTTTAAGGGGGAAAATAGCCTTTTGCATTTCAACATGGGAAAAAAAATGGAAGCATTTTTTTGTTTTCCTTCCAATTCACTTCTTCCCACTATTTCTCTAGGTCTGAAAACATAAAGCATTGTTTTGACCATTCAGTGCAGCTTTAAATGACAATCCAAACACACAAGGACAGATTTTTTGTGTGTGTGTGCAGTGCTGTATGTTGTTTATCAGCCCTACAATCTGTAAGAATATAGATTATTCTACTTTCATTTTCCTCAGCTGTTAATCTCAAAGCCAGGCTCAATACTTATTTTGTCAGTTTTATATCCCCTCTGGACATGAACTGATGTCTGAAATTCTAAGATTTTTTCTGTTTGTTGATTCCACTGTCAAATTTGGTCAACACTGGAAAAAATACTCAAAAGCCAGTCTCACTAATTATATATATTAGTTTCTCTGCATCTGGCCCCCTTTCTGCTCCTATCCTGACATTCTATTAAAAGAAAAAATACAAAAAATTAATGTGAGGCTAACTGGCAGAAAACAAAAGATATGGTGGCACATGAGGAGCATATCAGTTAAATAACTCTGACAGTCCAAATTGCTTCAATTTTTTTTTCTTTTCCCTCAAGTATTACTGTAGAGCTAGCATCTGAGTGATAAAACCAAGATTTTAATAATAGGACTTTTGGTGTAAAAGATCTTAAGCAAGCTGGTTAAATACAGTGGATAGCTCCAATCTACTTCATTAATATCTGCAGTATTAACCTTAAGTCTTTTATACAGCTTTATTTTTCAGATTTGTCCATATTTTGGGCATTTAATTCAGTAAATATGGTTCTCAGGGTATTCTTACAGCTTGGTAGTTTGTACGTTACTGACAGCACCCTCTGAATCTTCCTAATAATGCTGCCTAGCCAATTTCCACTGCATATTTGAATAGAACTTTGCTGCGTTTTACTAATGGGAAATGAATCAGCTGAAAAATACTTATTTTACTAAAAGCTCATTGGAGACAAGCTCCTTGTACTAAGAAAGGACTGCTAAAAACCCGTGTGATTTTGTTCCCAAGAGGAAATGAAGTGTCGTAATTTATAAAGTCATTCTGCTTGCACATGTCTTCTTGAAGGAGTCTGTTTTCAATCACATTGCAGAAGTCAGAATTCCTTGCTGAAGGAGACAATTGATATCTTTTAATGTTGTTTTTCTGCAAGTAAACTACGAAATATATACAATTTTAATACAATATGTCAATGTAGGTTTCTGAATGGGAAATGTGTTAGAAACTTTGTATGTATATGTTCAAATAATTAAAAGGTGGATCACTTAATGGACTTTGGATAATTATACTTCTTTTGTACTATTTCATCAAAATTTTAAAATCTGCTTGAACAAAAAGCAAAATATTCTGTATTGTATTATCTCTAAAGCTGAATGTCTTGTCAAACTGTCTGCAAAAGACTTATATGTGGAAAATTAATTTCTTCCCATAAGGAGAAACTTTCATTCTTCCTCACAACTAAATACCTTAAACCTCCATTTATTTTTCACAAGTGAATGAAAAAGTGAAATTAAAGAAAAATATTTTCCCTATCAGAAGAGAGACTGAGAGGCTGATGTCACCAAACTTAAGGTGTTTACAACACAGATATCTGCATCTGAGGGACGGTTCTGGGTTCCCACAGGCACCAGATAAACTATTCTCCACAGATGTTATTTGGGGTTTGATCCAGCTGCCCAAGGATAGATATCAATTTCTGTGTGGGAGTTCATGTGAATTTGGAAAGAGTTTTTGTTTTTCTTTCTATTCCACAGTTCACAATGTTAAAGAGAAGAATGGGAAAAGTTGTGCTTTGTTTGGGTTGTTCAAACATCTTTCAGAAGAATTGGAAGTAGAACCTCCCTTCTGACTTTTGTTATATTTCATCATCTTCTCTCAGGGCTAGACATCAGACTACATGTGTAGATTTCAAGTGGAGGTAAAGAATATTTGTAAACTATCACTCTGAATGCAGATGGAGGCAAAAAAGTTATATTTCAATAACATATTTAGTAGAAATTTGCATTTTGAAACAAAATAATGAGTTAGTAAATAAAACTCAGATATCTAAGCCAGATAATTCTATGCTTTTAAGGGTTTAAAGAGTTGGTCTCCAAAACACAGATTTTTTTTTTAGACACTTCCGATAATGAAAAAATTGATAAATGTCTTTGTTCATTTTTAAAATAACTTGTCTAAAACAGAGATTGATTTTTATTTCAGAGCTGAGAATGCTGTTGAGCAGAAGTGAATGCTCAGATTGAAATTCTCATCATATTCCCATTTAGTGCTATGGATTTTTTAAAGTTTCAAATTTACTGTTTCTGTGACAATTTCTCTTTCAGGAATTTGAATATTCAGGATTATTTTCCATTAGTAGGATATTGTAATTTGGTAATTTACTTAATTTCTGCTTTCCTTTTTTTTTTTTCTCTATACATACTAGGAAGGCTATACTATACTTATTTTTCCCACGTGAATAGTCGTTAGTGCTCTATAAAACTGTGGGCTACCAATATTTAAATATCTAAGCTGTGGTATACAGCAATTTATCATGTTTTCTTACCAATTGCATTGATCTCATATGTCATTTAAAGGCTTAATTATGATTAAGAGTATTTAATGAATTCCAACTCACTTTAATAAATTGACCTTAATAAATGGACCTTACCTGCTCAGACTTTATAAAGGACTTCTAAAAATGAACAATTTGAAATGTTAGATTTCAAATTAGAACACTTTCAAATATGGATTATTTGCCTCACACTTTGGGTAGCTGACCAAGCTTCTAGTTTTAAAGTGTTTCTTTTATTATTTTCTTTTTTTTTTCCTACTTAGTCATGACAAATTTGTCAAACTATCTTGAATGAGAACAACCTTCCTTTTCTTCTCTACATGTTACGAAACTTGTCAGGAATTTTTTCCCTATGGATTTGTGAACACCAGATCTTTAGATCTTTCGTGCTAAATTATATTACCCACAGAAGATGACATGGGTATATGGATACCCATGCACACACTTCCTGGACTGCACAGTGATACAACTACTGGCTGACCCCAGGGAACTTAGGGGATTGGAAAGATGTAGGATCTTTTTCAAACTGTTTTACAAGTGGGTGTAGGACTAGCAGCAGAGTGTTTCTGATATCCTGTAGCTTCATGTCTGAGAGTTAATCCTGATGTCTAACAGCCCTGGGATATAGTCAGTCTTGCCCTTCTGCCAATGGGCCCTAAGCAATGTAAAAACTGTCTGGAGACAAAAGGCATTTTTGGATAATGAAAATGGCTTTATTTGGCAAGTCTATGTGGGGAATTTCTTTGGACATTTCAAAGGGTGTGATTGATACAGGTATCTAGCTAGATTTTAAAACATGCTCCCCATAAAATCCCTGAAGAGAGATGACAGAAATAGTCCCATATCTATGCACATACATGCTTCCTGTGCTTGCACATGTTTCAACTTTATGGTACTACTGAGTGGAGTAAAACACTTCTCTGTACAGGTTTTATACGGTTCTAAGGCTCAAATATTTGCAGCACAATTACATGCAGTGCTTGGCAAAGTTTAGCACAAGCACCTACTGCACAGTTTTTTAAATCTCAAGAGTAAAGGATGGAAAATGGATTTTTCAGAATGAAATTAAACAATAGACCAAAGTTGTTTTCCTTGTGTCTGTGCCTTTTAACTGGTCTTGACACTAAATATTTTTCTTTATTTCCAAGCTCTATCAAGAACTGCATACTTTTTTGACTACAATTTTCTTTAGAGATTGAATTCTTTATCATAAATAGCAGTGCTAGATAATACATTTAAATGCATCCTTGCTAATTCATTCTTTTTTTAAAAGCTAGAGTAGCCACCACAAAAAGGATAATAATAGAAATGCTGAAGTGGTAATCAAAGAAGGAAAATCTTTGTTCAAATCAAAGAACTATAGATTCCTACTGTGATTCTGAGTTATCACATCTGTCATGATCTTTTATTATTTTACAGATCTGGTTGTAACCTTAGGAACCAGGTATCCATAGTAACATATGTATTCAAAGAAAAATGTTTGATCAAAACTTTTTTGTGATCTCATTTCTGAAGTTCTGATGGACTGTTTTGCTTATTTCAGGATGAAATTAGAGCCTGACTTTTCAATTTTTAAAATACTTTGTATCATATCACAGATTATCTTTCCCTAAAGAGTATCTTGTTGTATAAATAACAGGTTTGTCACTGTGTCATTCATGAGGGGACAGGTGGCTGCATCTTACCATACATGGTGCATGTTGAAAGTGAATATTGAATTAAATAGCATATTTTAGAACATAATGCATGGATATGCTTTTTTTACCATAGAGTAGAAAACACTAGAAGGCTATTTCTTATACTACAGAGCATAAATAATAAAAATTTGAAGCATTAGGGATGCATTTATATTGATTTTGCATCATCTCTAAATAGTTTTGGGAAATGTCTTTGCAGTTTTATAACTTTTGAACAAGCATAAACTATTGAGCTTCTAAGAGGTGGTTTGAACATCTTTAAAAAAATCTGAACAAGCTGGAGACACAGTATAAGAATTAGAATGCAACAACATCCAGCTAATCATTTACATTCAGAATGAGTGTTAAGTTGGAAAACATTGTCTGCCCTCAAGCAGTCAGAATGAGCATTTTATTTCAGGAAAAGCTGGAAATGTTGAACATCTGCTGGATTGGTTGTGCTTACAGTCCTCATGTTTCATGAAAGTGGGAAATGCTGTAATTGATAAAACACATGAGACGATATTGTCAGTAGAGACAGGATCATCAGGTTTATTGATCTGGCACTATAAACTTTGGATAGTAAACTGGATGGTTTTGTGGCTGGAAAATACCTGGATCATATGTTATCAATAAACATTTAATAAAATTAGAATTCTGAAATCCTCTTTAATATATGAAACAGGGAATAGTACTTATAATATCTAAATAAATATATTCAATGCATGTTATGTTTCATTTAATAAAACAAACCAACCAAAAATCATGTTTCCACAATCCAACATGTTACTGTACAACTCCAAATTTTGTTATTAGAATAAGAAAATTTTCTGATTTTCCCTTCAGGTCATAGGTTCTTCTTTTTTTCAGAGGAAAAAAACCTCTCAGCAGCCCATACCTGATTTAATCTAAAAGGTCATGTGTTTGTATCATTAATACAGTATTTATTATTTATTAATTTTGTAGTTGTGCAATATAGGCATAAATGTTCTTTTGTTATATTAGTTATTTTATTTCTAATAACCCTCTTCCCTAATGTAAGTAGGGCTAATACTGTTTTACTTTCTCCCTGTCACATGTTTTTAGTCCTAATTCTCTACAATTTTATTTCCTCATTAGTGCACTAAAAACAGAATATAAGAAAAAGTTTTTCACTAGTACCCCACATTGTCACAGTGATCCAGGTTATAGATGCAGTTCAAGAACACTTCATACAGCCTTCACTCATTTTTTCTGTTGCACAAATGTACACAAATTTCTCATCTCTACAACCCCTGCTAAATACATGACTTTAACAATCCGTGTCATCACAACCATTATGAATTACATGTTCTATATTTTATAGCAAATATTTTGCATCTGTATGGGCAACCTCGTGATCCTGGTGATGGTCTGAAATGATATAACTTTGTTCTCAGCATATCTGCATACCATATCAAATTTGAACTCAGTGGTTTGAATACCTGTAAAATCAAGAAACATCATTTGATTAGTAGTGTTTAATTGCATGAAAGGTGTATTTTGACTTCAGCATCTTGGGCTCAAAATCAAAATATAACTTTTTTGTTTGTTTGTAGTTTTTTTTTTTTTTTTTTTTTTGTTGTTGTTGTTTTTTGTTTCCATTTGGTTTGGTTTGGTTTTGGTTTTTTTTTTTTTTTTTGTTTTTTTGCGATTTTTTTGGTTTTTTGGTTTTTTTTGTTTTCCCAGAGATATGCATTTTTCTGTGTATTGTATTAGAACTTTCTTTTGATATTTTTTATTGTTTGATTAAATATTGTTAATATTGTTTGATCAAAAATATATGCAATCTGCCCTAGAGAATTAGCAATCTAAATTGAGTGGTGATGTAGATAAATATATATGGAGATGACAAGGTTATTCATCCAGAAATGCACACTGAAAACAGTGGATGTTGACTGTACCTATTTACTAATTTGACTGACATGTTTATTTTTCGTAGAGTGAAAAATTTAGATTCTTTAAAATTACAAATTAAGATTAGAAGGTAATAGATATGTAATAGGATATTTCAAATAGAGAATCAGGTTCAATCTTTAATGTTTATCGTGGCCTTGAATAAATTGAATAACAGCTGAATAGATGGTCATTGATCTATATAAAAGAATCTAAATATAGAGTAAAAGATAAATTTTGACATGGATGAAAAATAATTTTAAAAACCAGATTTTTTTCTACAATGTATAAAGTTTCTTCTTAACAAAAATGAAAAGTGATTCCATCACAGACTTGATTATAGAAAAATAAAAATGTTGTGAAAATATGAAAACATTGAGGTAAAATCTTGGTTCTGGTTATTCTTGATTACTACAGCTTTTGAAGAGATGAACAATATGCATCCATAGTAGATGCTACTCAGAATGTTGGGAAGATCAGTATTACCCAAACGAAGGTGATATGTAAACTATTTTCATTATAATTTAGAACAAAACACTTAATCCCTGCTGTAATCAGAATACTATTATAAATTACAGTGATTTCTTTCCCTTATGTTGGCTTATTTCTGTTGTGAAGGAAGACCATCCCTAGTCTCTCTTCTTCATCCTTCATTCAAATCATTAGACTGCATAGTCTCCACAACAAAGAATATACTGTACTCTTGTTCCTTTTATGTTCCATAAAGCTACACATCATTTGTAAGATCAAAAGAAATCCTAAATCAGAAAAGAATGAGGCCAGGCCTGAGGTGCATTATGTAGTTGTACTGATAAAGAAATCTTTTGACATTATTTTTGAACAGAAACACACAGCTTCATGAAACTGAACCTGTTTCTGTACAGCAGTCCTGAAATGTTCAGACACTGAGAGTTGAAGACCATTTTTGAATTTAAAATTTAATCAATTGAATAAAATTATACATTCCACACAAGAAAATGAAATATTTTGTCTTGAATTTTAATTAGGAGACACAATCCAGTTTAGCAAAACAATGAAAAATTACAGCCAAAGCTGACTCTTGAGCAGGTCATAAGAATTAGTACTATGTGGTATTCTAAATGGCAAAGAAATCTGAAACAACATATAGACAGAAGAGCTGCATAATGATGGATCCAGTAGTGCAGGATTCTGTATTAAAATATAAATCATATGTAGGTAGTATACCAGAAGAGTATTATTTTACCATCATTAAAATTTAAACATTTAAAGATGCAGTAAAAATTGAGAGTGAAGAGGTAAGTGTCAATTGTATATTTGTGAATATTTTGACCAAAAATAAAGCTGAACAGAATAAATTTAATCTCTGCATAAGCAATGCAGGAGGAAAAATTATGGAAAAAGAATTTCAGATTAAGTAGCAGAGTTCCAGTTTCATTACAACCCACTTGGGAGTACAATTACACAAAATTCAATGATTAATTTAAAAAAATATTTGATACACTGTATTCAGTTATAAACCATTTTTTTTTACCTTCTCCCTCCCCACCCCTACAAAGCCCTCTGGTCTTTTCAGTTCTTAGGGGTTCTCTCTTAAGCTATTTTTGACAAAAATAATTAATTATTTTTCACACAGTATAGCACTAGCAACACTTCCTCCTATCTTCCATGTGTTTGTCTTCTATGAGTTACATGTTTCAAATACAGCTTGCAATAAAATGCTCCATATACATTTGTATACACTTGTAGGTTTTTCTTCAAACATTTGTGACCTTTTCTTAAATAGTCATCTAGGAGATGGAAGGCTTACTGTTATGTACAGCTGTCATAATAGTGCACAATGAAATTTTCATTTGAACCCTCCCAGACTAGCAAGTAAAAAAAAGTTCTTCAAAATTTGCCTGCACTTTAAGTGAATAAAATCAGAGTGTTGGAATCTCTCCAGCTGTTGTTTGAGGCAGTCAGCCTGCAAAAAAAATTTTAAAAATACAAATCATAACCTATTTTTCAGAAACAGTTAAGGGCTTATGAAAGAAAAGAAAAGAGAAGAAAAGAGAAGAAAAGAAAAGAGAAGAAAAGAAAAGAGAAGAAAAGAAAAGAAAAGAGAAAGAAAAGAAAAGAAAAGAAAAGAAAAGAAAAGAAAAGAAAAGAAAAGAAAAGAAAAGAAAAGAAAAGAAAAGAAAAGAAAAGAAAAGAAAAGAAAAGAAAAGAAAAGAAAAGAAAAGAAAAGAAAAGAAAAGAAAAAGAAAAGAGAAAAAAAAAAGAAAAGAAAAGAAAAGAAAAGAAAAGAAAAGAAAAGAAAAGAAAAGAAAAGAAAAGAAAAGAAAAGAAAAGAAAAGAAAAGAAAAGAAAAGAAAAGAGAAAAGAAAAGAGAAAAAAAAAGTTTTCTCTTCTTTGAGGATTTGAGTTATTGATTTGAAAAGGCAATTTGAGAGACTAGAGAAAAACAGACAACACCAAAATTGGATTAAGTAGAAGAGAGCAATAGCAAGACCAAACTGTCCTTCAGGTAATTTCTACTGTACATTCATATAGAGAAGCCCAACACAATGGTATTTTGGTCCAGATTATGGAATTCCTTTTGAGATCTGCCATGATTTTTTATTCCCTCTTCTTACTGTTGAACAATTAATATTGGAGTCTGAGGATTTTTCTTTCACAAAGATGGAAGTTAAATGACAGTTATTTGATAGAAAAAATATTTTAAAGGAGAAATATAACAAGAACTCAAATCAAATTATATCTGAATTTAAAATTGGAACTTATGCAAAATCTTTCAGTATGCTTTGACAATGCTTATCTTATTTGAAAATCTCCTGAATTTATTCCTTTACTTTTCAAACCAAGTTGTCAAAAGTTGGTTTCTGTTGTGATTGGCACTATTATCAGACTTTAATTTCCATTCTGATCCTAACAAAAATACCAGAATTGACAGGAGGAAGTCTAAGAAAAGAAGAAAAATTCAAGAGTCTCTGCAACGTAATAAGCAATTAAAAGTATCATAAGCAAGTTTAGCAGGGATTCTTATTGTTTTAAGGATAACTAATGTGACTCTTCCTTGATATTTGAGTTAGAATGGTGATTTGGGTTGTTGTCTCTCCCTCTCCCTCTCCCTCTCCCTCTCCCTCTCCCTCTCCCTCTCCCTCTCCCTCTCCCTCTCCCTCTCCCTCTCCCTCTCCCTCTCCCTCTCCCTCTCCCTCTCCCTCTCCACTCTGCATTTGCTCCTGGGAATAAGAAAATTTAGACAATTTTGAGCTTCATATAACTGAAATTGCTTTATTATAATTCTCAAACTCCAAGGTAATGCAACTCAGTGTATAATGCATGCCAACACTAAAAAGAAAACTATAACAACCCTTTGGTACGATCATTTACCATCAGTCTCTGCCATCACCCTAATTGCATTGAATGATCTCATCTCCTGACAAATGAGGCCAGGTACAAAAAAATGTGTATCTTACATGTTCATTTTCATAAATACTAATCATTCAACATAAGGATGAAAAATGGGCTTGTCAACATTGAAAATGCATTGAGAGTAAATGTAAGAAATCAAGAAACACAGTTGCTGAATGCTGATTTAACAGGGTTGTGTCTCTGTCTTCTCTCTCACTATCCACTAATAAATAGAACTGCTCCTGCATTCTATGTTAGATGTAAGTCTGTTGGGTTATTGTAATGACTGACAGATGCAGTGCTAGTAAAGATAAAATAAGGGAAACATAACTTTTCTGAGGAGTTTCTGGCTTAGGATGTACATGTCAAGAAAAGTTGATAAAATTCCATTGTAATAACCATGTGGCACTGTAGCAAAAAGACACATTCATCATTCAGTTGTGCAAAGGCAACACACTTTTTTTTGGCATGGATAGTTCTTTTTCTGTACTTTTTCCTGTCATGTCCCTTCTACTGCCAGCATGTGAAAGGTTGAATTTATAGCTTTGTTTCTATTGTGCCAGAATCTTCTGGAAATTATAATGTCTGAATTACACATTGATTTTGTTTTCTGTGCTGTGCTGTCCTATCACTCTATTAGACTTAATCCAAAATTCTACCAGTGACCTCAGCAAAGCAGTAATTTGAGTTTTCAGTGGCCAAATACCAGTTGCCAGGGTCTTGCCCATCATGGATCTTGAAAGCTGCAGGGAAATTAAAGGCAGTGTTTCGTACAATCACTGAGGTGGTCTCTGATGACGTGATTCATTTCAGATTTTCAGCTGTCTCTGTCACTGCAAAGGATCCTGAGGCAAGCAGCACCACGTGTTGCGCACATAGTGAAACTGCCAAGTTTTTGGCAGTCCTGCAAAGTTGCATTTCTTTTCAGGACTCTTTATGGTCAAATTACACCCCACAGTCAGTCACCCTATGTCACATATGGCTGGTGTGCACTCTCCAAAATCAGTTTTGTACCTGAGGTAAATGAACAAAGTCAGGCTGAGCACTCTGCATTAACACTTTGAATCACAGAATGGCTGATGCTGGAAGAGTAGTCTGAAGTCCATTTGGTTCAGTTCTGGAATTGCTGAAGGCCAGACTTGCTTCTAAAGTCTGAGGTGAGGAAGGCGTTCATTACCTCTGCATTTTCATATCCTGTGTCATCAGACTTCTGGCCACATTCAGCAAGGGGACTACATTTCCTCTAACATTCTCATTCCCACTTACTGATTCAGAGAATAAACTAGTGTCTGTGGCACCCATTACCCATATCAAGTTCCAGGCAGGGTTTGCTTTCTCTAGTTATTTATTCTTAACTATACTCAGACTGTGTCTCTATGAGCACCCCAGAGTATTTGTCCTTGATTTGACCTTCTTTCTTTTTCTGTTTTAATGTTTGAGTTTTCTTAGGAGCCACTTGTTCATTCCTGTCCAGATATTTTAATTTTATTTCCTGCTCACTGGGATAGAGGACTCTTGATAAATACTTCTGTTAAATACTGCAAACAGCTTTCAAACAACAACTAGTTTTTTCTAGTTTGTAAGTACTAGGTACAGCAAAGCACATCTCCTTCTTGGATCCTCTTTTGTTGCCACCACAAAGATTTTCTTCATGCTCTCCAGAAAACTTCTGGACTATGTGCATTAGTTTGCAGAGGCTCAAAGAGACACTCCAGCATTCTGAGTTCCCAAAACTATCCTATCTCCTGTTTGATTTTGTGAGATTTTATGTTTAGGTTTGGGAGAGACTAGAATGCTAATGGTTAATGACTCAAAATTTTCTGGTTTTTGTGGCAGAGTGCTTTATTTACAAACTTAGGGGGAGAAAGAGAGATTTTTGATCTGAATGTTGAGCCAGATAAGGGAGAAGACTGGTAAAAAACAGACCCTGCAGACATGGGATTGTGTTTTCATCATCCATATCCTCCCTTTGATGGCTGGCTCAGTTGTAAAACTTCCTCTTGCCTCCCTCTGCTCAGCCAAGGAAGATGGGGATTTAGGTTTTTATGGGACATTCACAAGTGGGTTTGAAGTATTCATCCTTTCTGATGGGACTTAACCATGCTGAAGCAAGAGGAAACAATTGTGTCTTAGAAGGCTTCATAAACCATCAGATGTCCCTGAAGAATTGCCTTTCATTTCTGGGACCTTCCACCAGAGGAGGACTGCGCAAAATTCCCTGTATTGCAACAGAGTAAAACTTCACTCCCAGGGGACCTACCTGAGTGTTGCCATCTAAACATAAATGTGTATTAACCCAATGAACTTTGTGTTTCACAGGCTTTCTCTAACCTTTGATGGATCAAGACTGTGACCATCACTTCAACCAACAGACAACTAAATGACAATAATCACATCTTGCTGGATCCAGGTGATGATGCCTTTCTATTCTTATCCTTTCTCTTTCTTTTCCTTGAATATTTTATTGCTATACTACTATAGATAATACTAACCAAAACATTTGCATAACCTATTTCCATTGCAACCAAATTGCTCTAAAATTAACACTATAAATTTATAAACACTGATGATTCAGTGTCTTTTTACTCTAATCCACACCAAGGGACCTATTAACAATAATGTGGATTTCTGTCACCATCTAGGATGAGCCAAAGAGGGTTTTGTGATTTTATTTTTCCATATAAGGGTAGCTGCTATCCACTTATATGAAAATATTTGGGGTCACCCCTTCTAGGCCCAGTTTTGTTGATTCTGTGCTTGCTTCCCTTCAACTTGTCTAGGTTCTTTCCTTTTCAGCCCTGTACATCCCTTTATCCAAAGGCTGCTGCTAACGCTCCCCCGGCCTCATTCTCACTTTGAAACCCATCATACCAGATCCATCACCCTGTTGGAAAAAATCCCTTTCTCCACTTACTGAGCTGGATCCCATCTGTACCAAGAAGATGCTGGTCAATCAGCATCCCACAGGCATGGAAGCCAAAACCCTGTTGCTGATACCAGCTCTGCAACCAATTGATGACACGCAGCATCAGTGACACTTTCTTAACAACCCTTTTCCCTCAACAGTAGGAGTGAGTAAAACACTACCTGGGCCCTCATACCTGTGACTGCCTATATTGATATTGTCCAGACTGCCCCTGGAAGTATCCTTGGTTCCCACCTGAAAACATAACAGGTTGTAGCTGTCAAAGAATTAGACTGGCCTTGACAGTCTTCACAACATCCTGGGTAAGGGCTCCAGAAAGCAGTGATCTAGTGCTTTTGTTTACTGGCACAAGGTACTGTTAATTTGCACAGAAACAGTAACCAGATTTCATTGTTGGGTGAAATGATCACTAGGTAGCTCATCAATCAGTGTGAGAGTTTGGGTAAAATGCACTGCAATGTGATAAATATCAATCCCCCATAACCTTGACTTTCAATCAAGGCAATAAAAGTAGGAAGAGAGTGCAACTTCCTCAGAAAGATTTGTTATACTGTATTACAAAATATTGTAATACAGTGCAAATAATAAAAATTAGTTTTTCTTATTGCCATGCCTTCAAAAATTTTCATCAATCTTTTACGGCAGATTTCTTTTCTAGGTTATCTATTTGACTTCTCAACACATTAATGTCTTTAGTATTCTCAGTTAGAACAATACTCTATACATCAATCAATTTACAATCACATTTCTCTTAAGGTGTTTTTTTCTCATAGTGACCCAGTTTCTTTTCTGATGACTTCAGAATAAACTTAGTAGTGATGGCTTAAAGGTGACTTTGTTATTAACCAGGATAATCGGAAAGGTGTTTAAAGCCACAGAGGAACTGTACGCCCCATAACATTTGGGAGGCATATTTTTCCAAGGGTTGCACAAAGGGCTGCAATTATCCTTAATTTGCTGAGCATTAAATGTGTCTTGTCCTCAGGCCTGCCTGTGAAAAAAATTTGGTACAGAAATGAATTCACTGGAGTTTGGACATGAGATCCATCATTCCTAGACCATGCAAGGCTAGACCTAATGCTTAATTGTTTGTAAATAGAAAATATCTTTGGGGAATATATTAGCTTGCTGGCCCTTATAAAGAAATACATTGATAAAACCAGTTTTGGACAGAACTTTTTTAAGGGTTCTGTCTGCAGCTGGACAGTTTTACTGATTTCTACTTTTCTGATCTCTTATTGTTTGATGACAGGATTATAATCACTTATAGACAATGTTAAGTTAAAAGAGTAAAGGAAGCCTGAATCCTTTCTAACTGTACAATATCAGTAGCTCATGTATAATTGAAAGAAAGATGAATGTTAAAGGAATGGGAAGAAAAGAATCTATAGGGTTAAAATTTATTGTGATTATTTTTAACTTACTAAAATTTTGCCTAAAAGTTAAGTAAAATAGTTTTTGAATTCTCTATTCATTTCACTGTAATTTTAATTAACATTATTTTTCTTGTTTTTTAACATTGCCCATGACTAGCCATTTGCAAAAAGGAAGAATGATACTCATTTTTCTCTCTTCAAATGTAAGTTGTTACCTTCCATTACCTTTAATTAGTAGGCTAATTTTTTAGAGTTAGTACTTTCTGAAAATGATGCCCCACAAAGAATACCAGGCTCCATAAATATTTGTCAGTTCAATCTGCACCTCTGTAGTAGTTTTTCACAGTAAAATGTTTTAATTCCTAAGCAAGAGGATGGCCAGTTGTGGAGAGGAGGTAATGATGCTCATCTCTGTGTGCTTGATTGTAGGGTCCTGAAACAATAGCCTGAGAGCTCACAGGTCTTTTCTGGAAAAGCTGCAGATATGCTCTTCAATACTGCAGTCTTTCCCTCTACTTTAATCATCTTTATGCAATGAAACCTGTATCAAGGCAACAGGAATGACTTTCTGAGAAGCAGTGTTTTAGTCCCTCATCATCTACAGAGAAGTGCAAAAGGGTAATTTTGAAAGATAAATGGATGTGTGCAATATCAGGCTTAAATAGCAAAAACATTATAAGTTCTTGTAACTTTTATGAATTCATTCATTTTTCTGTGAAGTATTTGAGAGGAAAAATTAATGCACCTGTTGCTCATGCTAATATCTCTGTGTGACTTGTAGTGCTGATGCTTGCACATCACCAATGCCAAAAGAACAGAACAGGAGATGGAAACATAAAATTTTGCTTTGCTGACTACTTGAGAAACCTAGAGCAATTATCACTGTAAATTTCGCTTTGAGACTATAGCAGGTGTGAGGAACAGCTCAGTTTGTGGCTTATTCTGAAATGTGACTGGTGCTTGCAAATCTCTAGGTGCACAGCAAGTGCCATTTAAGGATCTAGCCCTTTGCTTATGGCCAGCATCTCAAATGATGCTGAGACAAATTTATAGCTTTTAAAGATGGAAGAAAACATCCAGATTCAATTGAGGGAGGAATCTGTCCTAGAAAAACTGTGAGGAACAGGACCTAGAGTAATTAACTTGTTTGTGAATTAAAATAAACTTTTTGAATAAATTGCTCTGAAATTTCAGAATGAAGCTGAGCTTAATGAATTTCTATTGCATATTGGAAAGAAATAATTGAAGGAATTACTTTTAATGTCTTTCAAAGAAGATTGTTCCTATTAATGAATTTTTATGGGAAATAAGAATGACATCAGTGACTTATATTTGTCTTTTGAGGGGGTTAAGAGCAGAATTGATTGGCTTGTTTTTAGGATCTTAAGCATTGCAGAAGGGAAATAAGCTGTCAGAGAAATTACTTTTGCCTTTAATTGATCCTAAACAATGTTTTATCATGGAGTAAAATTTCTGTAATCAAAATTACTGCTTTGGACTTTTTAGTAGAACATTCATTTGCAGAGTATTATTCTGGATCTTGATTTTTACTCAGGTAGTAGGGCTTTAATTCCAAAAACTTTTTTGATTAAACCAAATTTACAGTGGTATTTGTCCTGAAAATACTGTAATTCTTTACGGTTTTTTATCAAAACCAGTGGATTTATAGGACCAATTTTAGTCTGAGGCATCAAAAAGCTCCACTTGAATGACCTTGTTCCTTTATTTTTACATACATTTGCCTTTCAATGAACAAGAAATGTATCCTACATATATACAAGGTTAATTGTAAAAGCAAGTGGATCGGTGTCCCTCTCTCTTTTTTCCGCTTTCTGTTATTCTTTCTTTGTCTCACTATCCCATCTGCTCAGCAGGACCAGTGTAGGATCTAAGAACTGATAATATTTGCTCCCTCTCTGTCTCTTTTCTGCCTTTATTTCTGTGCCTGGGCAAGGTGCGGCCCATACTCTGTATTGAAGTTTCTTGTGTTCCTTCATAGGGCCCTATCATTATTAGGAAAAGAGTTTTAGGGCAATATTCAAGACAGAGAAGCAACCCAGGATGAAACAAAACCAAAACCAAAAAACCCAAGATAATGTTCTCTGAAACTCTGCAATCAATTTTTCTCAACTCTTGAGTGTTTGGCTTCTTATTAACATAATCCTCATCCCTTATGGGTAGAAAACAAATTAAACAAAATATCTGCATCCAATTAACAGAGCAATGAAAAGGAAAGATATCCCATATGTGCAATGATCACACTTGAAAATTGATAATTAAGTTTCCTAAGTATATTGTCTATTATGAGAGTAAGGAAAACTGGAGTTTGTGTTCTCATGTGTACTTTTAATTAAGGCATAGAGAAGCATTAAAAACCAATAAGTTTAAATTGACATAAACTCTTATAAGAAGGTAAGATTCAAATGTTGTGTTGAAAGCAAAGGTTGGAAAAAACAGGTTTCAAAGCGTTCAGATATCAAGTTATTGCTGATCACTTTCTATCTCACACTCACTAGCATAGAAATATGGGCAAAGGTGAATGTCTTGCTGTTAATTCTTAGCCTCAGGTTCAGATGTGCAGCAAACATACCCCAGTTCTTAATCAACTATGCTGAAACTAAAACTTCAGTAAGTGAGTTGGTGAAATTGCAAAATTGCATTGATTTTGAAACTGATCAGAGGATTAATTTAATTGTTTTAGGTTATTGTTGGTGTGGAGAGTTTTAGAATTCAGGGAGATTGCTAGAATCTAAACTTATATTCTGGGCTTCTTTTGGTTGTCATGCTTTCTTCTTAGGTTCTATATGATATCATACAGTACAATATACTATTTCTCTATCCCCAAATTTCTTTTGCTTTTTTGGTTGGTTGTTTTGTTTTTTTTTTTTTGTTTTGTTTTTTTTGTTTTGTTTTTTTTTTTTTAATTTTTATTTTGTTTTGTTTTTTGTGTGTTTTTTGTTTGTTTGTTTGTTTGTTTGATAATTGCATTTCCCTATTTCTGGCTTTGGCAATATTTAAAGTTAAGTACTTCGTTATTTGTCGAAAAGTCATAGTATTTCTTGTGTGAATTTAGTTATTGATTTGTTGTATTTTCATTTTCTGTTACATAGGTGGGTCAAAATGAGTATCAAAACACCTCAAAGCCAACTTCAAGGAAGTTTAAAACTATCCTATCAAAGTATTTCTCAGAATGCATTTGACAAATTTCTGAAACCTATAAAATATAATTTGGAACTTAAGGCTGTCCAGATCATCCATATAAATTTAATAACATACATTTTTTTGGTGTTGTTGAAGATCCCTCCTTTTTTCCACAGACATGTCCCTCCAGGAGAATCATGCTTGTCTAGCACACATGAGGCTGAGAAAATTTGTAATATATTAAGTATATTTTAAGATTAAGACCCACCCTTACTCTTTTTCATTTGAAAAAGTTTTGAAAAGAGTATTCTTAAAGACAAAAAAATTACAAAGATAAAATCAGTCAAAATCTAGGAAATGCAGAGTTAGAGTTACTTTGTTTCAGTAATTTTATTTTGTGAACTTGTAAAGAAAATTTCTTAAGTATAGGTTACCATATATCTTTTTTAGCATAAATAGGATTCAAGTAATGAGCTTTTTGTTGATTTAGGGTCCTAGGCCTTTTGTTAATTTGGGGTCCTAGGCTGTATTTGCTGAACTTTATGTAAGCTCTACTGTATAGGGACAATAAGTATGTTACAGAAGTATTGAAGGCTTTGCTGAGACTTATGGTAGGACTTAAAAATTTAGCACTTTCTGTCATGAGTGCTGCTAATAACCTGCTATATCGTTCACCTGTACCTGGAACAGAAAATGATTAGACCACATTGTGGCATTAGTGTATCATCACTTCAGGGATTCCTCTGTTTGATTTCACATTTGTAGGCCCACACATTAAAACAGAGAATAAAGATGTCAGTTAAGACAAATGTCTTACAGATCTTTTGGTGGGTCTAGGGCAAGTGGGCTTGTGGGCTTGTCTGCTTTTTGCCCTTTCCTAACAGCCCAGTATTGGTCAGAAGCAAGGACCAGATTGTGTTATATGGGTCAGATTCTCCCACCACAGCTGGAAAGTAATATTGACTGTCCTACATTGCTGCTTGCTGCTTTCTCTTCAGATGTGAGGTAACTGTGATCCTCTTTTTGCTATGGTGATGAACCAAGTTACAAACACTTCAGCAGATCTGGAGAAGGAGACACTGTAGTGTGTCCTGTAGCGATGATCTGGTCTCTGAAACTACAAGGATGAATACAGCATATTTATCATAACACTAAAATAGACTAATTGATATAGAGCTTATATTTTTTTGGGAAGGTAAGATGATGAGGAAGAAAGAGATGACAGCTGCCTGATGATGGCTGTTTGTCTCTGCCAGACACCCGTAGGATGGAGACTGGACTCTTCAGTTATTTGGTCTTTGGACTTGTTTATTATCTCTTACCTACAGAGTTTTTCTCTTTGCCTAGCTGGGATCTGACCAGCAAGGCAGCCACAAGCACTCTGACCACCCACGGGGCGGCCATATCTTTTTATAGTAAGAACTACGTAAAACATATTTACCTTTTATCTCCAATACTTTTCGCCCTTGTTAGTAAGTACACCTTCACCATGAACCAGTCTAAGAGTGTCAACGTCACTACAGAAGATGGATGACAAGAGAGAGAAGAAGGACTATGAGGCAGGGTCTGAGTTTTCCATCTTGTCTCTACAATCGTCCCTGTACCAAAACTCTAAAATTTACATTTCACCTTGTAAATGTGTCATCGTTGCACCATTTAAACTTGAGTGACTCTCAGATCTCTACACATAGGTGGCACATCCCTA
Organism: Emberiza elegans; assembly: GCA_024865655.1. Taxonomy (NCBI): domain Eukaryota; kingdom Metazoa; phylum Chordata; class Aves; order Passeriformes; family Fringillidae; genus Emberiza; species Emberiza elegans. The sequence goes on from JALJVW010001283.1 coordinate 25,823,718, forward strand.
GAAGGGTCAAAATCAAGACACTAGGTGCTTTTTGCAACATCTCAGGACTTCTGAGCCCCCCAAGGGTTCTCCTGGCAATTCAGAGCATCTGAAGTGATGTGCTGAGTTCTCACAGACAGTCTATACTGGTTTTTGCTGAGGTAGAGTTAACTTGCTTTATAGCAGCTTGTACCTTGCTATGTTTTGAAAAGAATAGACATGTTTTAGTTAGTGCTGAGCAATGCATACACAGTGTCAGGGATTTTTCTGCTCCATGCTGTCCCATTAATGAGTAGGCTGACAGCAGGCAAGAAGTTTGGATGGGTCTGACCACAACAGACAAAAGTGGTATACCAAACCACATAATGTCATGCTCAGAAATAAATGCTGGTGGAGAATAAGAGGAGAGGGAAGTTATGGCATTTGTTTTCCAAAGTAACCATTACATATGCTGGGGACCTGCTTTCCTGGATATGACTAAACATCTGGCTGTCTGGAAAAAATTGAATAAATTCTTTGTTATGTTTGGATTAAGCACACAACTTTTGCTTTACCTATTACTCTGTCTTTTGTTTTTGCCCTTTTATCCTCTAATTTTCTCCCCCAACTTACTGTGGGAGAGAATGAGTGTGCTGCTGTGTGATACTTATTGGCCATCTGTGGTTAAACCGTGATGTGATCAAACAAGGAACCTTTTTGTTATCATTCTGTTAGGAAGATACTCCTAAATTAACCAAAAATTTTGAAAATATTTATAAAGCATTGCAAGAGCTATCTTGGAGTAATGCAATTCCCTAGAGTTATTTCTTATTTTCTTCATATTACAGGGGATAAATGCAATACAAATTTGTTTTTTTCCTTCCTGGCATCCATTCTCAGTAATTTAGAACTTTCTAGTTCAGAGGCAAGAATTGCTAAAAAAATAGGAATAAAGAAGTGAAAAAACATATTTATGGTTAAATATTTTTCAGTAATATAGATTAATTGTCATTGTAGAGTCATTTGACACTTTCCACCTTTTGCATATAATTGAACGTGGTGCTGCCATTCTCATCTTGTTACTCATTTAATTAGGAATCAAGATTATTTAATAGAAAGAGAAGTGTGTTGGAACTGATTTAATAAAGAAATAATTGAAACAGAGCAATGCACCTCTGACTGCTACCATAATTGTAGTTGTTACCAGCCCACTTCCAGAACCTAAGCAGTTCATACAGATAGGCTTTGTCTGCACAGCACTATCTTATTTGGGGTGGGAGAGGCTTCAGATGCTCAGATGGGCTTCAAAGAAATGTCTTATACACTTGACAGAGATAACATGATGGATTCTAACATATCTACCCTGAGGTTAAAAGAATAGATGAAAAGATTCAGGTGATGTACAAATTTTTCATTCAGGAGGACAGCAGCAAAAACTCATCTAGTGGTGGATGAGTGGTTGATTTCTCTTTGGTGAGAAGGACTACGACAGACTTCAATCTTTCCAATCTAATGAATAGAAAGAAAGAATGACTTAATGGAAGCCAAAATTTCTAACAAGTGATGATGAGGGGGAATTTTGGAACCAAGCAGCGCAGTGGCAATGATATAAAAAATCTTCCCTTTTAATGGCTTTCCCATGCATTATGCATCTCACCTAGTAGATCACATAAGATCAAGTCAATATTATTCCAATATTTAAAGATGATAACAGAATTTGCAAGCACACACTGTTGCTATTTTGACATTGTTGATAAACATAGGGCATCATAAAGAGTAGCTGAAAATAGATGTCATCAGATAGTAATGAAAGAAATTAATGAAAGGATAGTTACTGATCAGTATGAAAATATCTGTAGTCGAATACCTTTGCTGTCATTACAGTGTCTTGAAAAGATGAGAACAGAATGGGTCAACTGCAGTTGTGTGAGTGGTTCTTGGAGCCTAAAATAAATTAAAACTGTACAAGCAAAGCTAGCTTAAATGAGTGTTATTTATCACTATGTAGAAGCACAGAATATTCTGAGGGAAGGAACCCAAAAAATCAAGTCCAGCTCTTAAGTAGATAGTCCATACAGGAATTGAAACCACAGTATTGGCATCATTATTACCACCATGCTCTAACCAACCTAGCTAATCTCAGTCCTTATTGGCATTCAGAATGGTCAGAATTTCTCTAAAGAAAAAATGAGGACTGCCAAGTGATGGGCAACTGAGTTGGCAGAATGCTTTCTCTACCCTTATTCCAGCAGATTTCTTCTGCATATGTCACATTCACAGTTTGCTGTTCAGATTTAGCATTTCAATGAAGAGCATATCTGCAGGTATAGTTGACCAAGAAAATAGGTTTCTATGCAAGAGAGGGTTTGGTTGTTTGTTTTATTTTGTTTTTTATTTTAATTTATTCTGTAAGAACTAATGAAGCCTACTGTGATTTTTACAGTGGAATAGAGATCTTTACACTTTCTAATGAATATTTGCATAAGGGTAAAAAATCAGACGTTAATAAGCTTCTTGGTAGCAAGTCCTCAGGATAAACTTTATAATTCTGTGTATGTTATTCTGTGTAAATGTCTTCAGTTGTGCGCTGAATTTTAGAATTTTCAATTTATTCACAAAAATTAAGCCATGGGACCTATTTGTATGGGACAAGGTCTTACAGTTTAATCATTCATATCAAAGGAGAAGAAATTAGGAAATTCTCCTGAATGCTTATATGTCTGATTCTATTTTTTTGTTTCACTTACATGAAGAATTATTTGTCCCTTGGCATAGATTGTCTTTTTTACATAACAAACTTCCCCTCAAAGTTCATGCAACAAAGCAGCTGAATTAAAAAATTCTGATCATACCTGCTGACTGCTTTTCTGCTCAGTAAATCAGTTCAGGTTTACTATATTTGTCTTTTTACACAGAGCAAAATCACACCTAGATTAATATAATTTGATATAGTTGGAAAAGGGTGGAGTGTGATTTTCCCATGTGAAATAATATTTAGGAGAGAATTTTGTAAGTGAGATTTAAGAACAATCCAGATGTACAGATTCAACAATTGGAAACCTCCTGTATTGTCTGTAATATTTGGATGAGATCAAACTGGATGTTTCCTGCTAGTGTATAATTACACATTCTTAAATTCCTTTCATTAAAAGATCTGGTGAGTTTGAAATAGATGACATAAAAAATTTAGCTAGAAACCTATTTAGGATGACAGCTTTGACAACTCAATAATTATTTCTTCTATTCTTACACTTTAAAATCAACAGGTTTTTGTTAAGATGGAAAATTCTTAAATATTTAAACACATTTGTTCACATTTATTGTCATTTTGGTGAAGGCTACATAAAGATTTGCATGAGAGGAACAGAATCCTGTTCAGATGACTCTCTCTCAATTCAGAATGTTCAAGATCTTTCCAGAGTAAAAAACTAGCGAAAATGTTTCTTTGTCTCTTTTTATGCAGGGTTTAAGTTGACTATATGTGTAAGGGGTTGTTGTTTTATCACCAGAAAAAAAATAGTATAACTTCAGATCTTGAACTGCTTCTTTTGCCTAAAATTCACACGTTCTTGTAATATTTTTTATCCTTTGGTAAAGAAACACTTTATGGCATTGTATCAGATTTTTAATTGATATCTAGGTTGAGAAAAAATTACTTTCCTTCAACAAATTCAGGTAGCTCTACAGTTTTTACTGCTTTCATTTAAGTGACTGACTTGGTGAAAAGGTATGAACTGTTCTATAAATAGAGCACACTTTTGCAGAGTATTGTTTAAAAGAAACAGAAGAGTCAAAGAGATTCTGGATCTTTTTTGCTCTTCCAGGCAATTTTGTTGTTGATTTAGAATAAAAATTATAATTTAAGTAGGTGATTTGTATTCAGTTGTTTGTTTGTTGTTGAGTTTAAATAAATTTACTTCCTCCTTGGTTCTTGTGTCTCTGTTACATTTCTTATTACGGGACAAACTGAGAATATTAAAGAAGCCAAGCTCCTTTCATGTCTTCCTCACAGAGCTTCTGGACATCTTTCTAATAAAATTCATTTGCCATTACTCCAGTTCAATCTTCTTTTTTCCTGAAAAGAGGTATCCTGGCTGAAGACTTTATAAAGATAGGCTATGAGCAAGGTACTGTATTACCAACAGCTTTTGAAAGAGTGTAGATTGTTCATCCTTCACATTTATAAAGGAAACAGATATTATTTTATTCATGGTTTATGAAACAAATGAATATCTATATCCAGAGGGGGTGAATTTTCAAAGCTTCCTGAAAAATCTAAAAAATGTTAGATATAGGTGCAAGGTATCTGACTTGACATCCATTTTTACGTTATTGAGTTTCATCACAAATTGACCCAGCTCAATTCTTTCGCCCTTATCAGTCTAGTACCAGTCCTTTCTTTTCTTGTTTGACTGCTGCTTTTCCATGTAACAACATATCTTTTCTGGTGTCCAGTTAGATATATTTACTGAATTCTCTAATTTGGGAAACAGATTATAAAATAAAGTTATCAGTACTCATTTGTCACAGATCCCTACCTGCCTTTTTTATTGCTCTTTCTTTTTCCTCTCATTTACTTAATTAAAAAAAACAGTCTTTCAAAGCTGATTTGAAGCCTTATAACCTATTAATATTAACATAATTCTTTGTACTTGACTTTATCTTTTTCCTCCTTTTATATGAACTTCAGAGTTCTTGAGTCACATGCTATTGGTTTTGACAGATCTAGGAAAGTGCATTATTAATTGGAGAACATAATGGGTTGGTTGTTTCAGAGATGTTGGAAGAAAATAGCTTCTCTGTACTGAGTTAATTTTAGTACGTAAAACTGGACTGCAATTTATTTTGCTGCTGTCTCAAATCTATTAGCTTCCTGTTATTTACTTTTATAGTATGTTTATTTTCCCTTCTGAAAATAAAAAACCCTGCAAAACCCACACACTGTTAAAACAAGAGTGGCACATCTTACTTTTTCTTGGTTCAGAACTATCTATTGATTATCTATAATCTTTGCTCTACCCTTATGTATGACCACCTTGCCACTAATGGTGCTATTCTTTCACATGAGTGGAGGCTATCTACCCTGTTAACTTGATAAAATCTGTCTGGGACTTTTGTATATATTCACTTCCATCTTCTAAGGGCATGTAAATTGCATTTTCTCCTACCATCTAAATGCTAAGACCTAACACTAAATCTCTTATGACCTCATAATAGGACAGTATAGGTGGATGATATAGATGGAAAGACAACAGATCCTACCACACAGGTTTTAAACAAAATTGACAGATGGACTGAGGTCTGCTAAATCTCTATTTGTTTTTGAAGAAACTGCCAATGAAAAGTTATATTTGAACTTTGACTGTGTAAAATGCATTTTCAAATACTGAAATGTTCAGATCCACAACTCACAGAATCACAAAATATGCTGAGTTAGAAGGAACCCACAAAAATCATTGAGTTCAACAACTAGGCCTGCACAGGACCATCCCCTAAAATAACACTGCATGCCTGAAAGCACTGTCAAATTGCTTATTGAACTCTGAGGCTATTGCTTGGACCACTTCCCTGGGGAGCCTGATGTTGAAAATCAGCCTTAGACAGTTGCTGGTATAAATGTACAAGTTTCCTTTGCAGCAGTATGTGAGCATTGATGTATTGAGGTATTTTGGGATGCAGGGAGAGGCAGGTTGGGCCTTGCTGTGGTGAGACAGTGAACTGCCCTATGCCAGAGGCCCATGACTTCAGCCCCCAGCCCAGCTCCTGAGAGGTCAAATGACTGGAAGTCCCAGACCTGGGAAGGGCAAGGGGTATTTAAAGCTGAACACAAGGACTTCAGGTTGTCTGGACCATAATTCTTCTCCGAGTATCTATCACCACTGGAACCCAGGAGTTGGTATCTTCATATGTCCTTTTCTATACAGTTTCTCTCTTTTTATCTTCTTCTACTACTTTCCTCCTCTTGGAATTCTTCAGTCATTTGAGATTGAATGGGTTTAAAGTTTACTAAGTTGAATTGGCCAAGTTAAAGCTTTGGGAATTGTTTTATGTTGATTAACTGTTGCACTGAATCTTTTGCCCAAGGTCTCTGATTTTCTAAAATTGTCAGTAAACTCTTTTTTTTTGTTGTTTTGACCTCTTGAGGATATCTTGGGGGCATTTCTCCCATGCATCCAGCTCAGAGTGTACAAACAGCCATAAGCCCACCTTGTTGAGCAAGTTCTTTGGGGCCTTACACTGTAGTATGCATGGTATAAGAATTTAATCTGGAATGACCTCTTAAATTTGAAGGTAATGGTAGACCAGAAAGGACCTAGCATTTTAAATCACCAGGTATTAAATAACATTCCTTTGCCTATCATTACAATTTTCTTGTTTCTTTGGAAGATTTTTGGAATGTGTCCAACAAAATAATGATTTAAATGTGTGGAAGATTCAGCTACAACTCCAACTATTCTTTGTGCATGTTAAACAAGTCTTCAAAATAAGTTGTATTTGTATTCTTAATATTTAAGTTAAATTTCTTTTATAAATATAAAATATTTTAAGAAACATCAATCATATAATTTGTAAAACTAACATCAGAAATACTTTATTTATTTTCAAACAGCTCATTAATATAATGTATGCTTCTGGAGCAAGTATGCATTATTTTACACCTATTGGAATTTAATTTAAATTAATAAATTAGTTCTCTTGCACTCATTAACTTGTTATAATTGATCTGATCTTATTTTTTATCTCCAGTGTACTGTCTTTATTTTCAATTGTTGTATGATTTGGGAAGTTAAATGAAAGAAACATCAATGATCTTGTGAAATTGGTGGAACTAAGCCCTCCAATCTGATTTGACTTTCAAGAAGAGAAACTGCATCTAGATTAACCTTCATTAAAAAATGCAGCTTCATAATTTTATAAATAGAAATCTCTGACTAATTTACAATTAAATTATCTTTTGTGTTTGGACATGAGGTAATTTTACATGTAGGTCACTAGTAAGGTACGTTGTTAGCTGCTGGAATTTTACATAACAATTAGGAGTAACTGTGTACTTTTTGAATGCTGGAGCTGTGAATCCTCAAGAAAAGAAAAAATTCAGAGGGTGCTTTCTGGCCTACACTAATTTTTAAATTTGTTTTAAAGCAAGAGGCAGGTGACTTTGGCCAGTAGTAATGCAGGCAAACTACATTAATTGTTGCTATCATTCTGCTCCTTATGTCTGCACACAGTAAGATTTTATGTGTAAAAGGTTTCAGAAGGAAAACATTGCAAAATAGGATATAATATGTTCAAATACTCAAAAGTAAAATTACTGTGTTTTAGTTTTTAATACTATTATTTGCCTAGAAAAAGTACAAGTATGTTTGGTGTTCTTCACCATAGTATAATTGAACAATTTTGTGCTCCAAGATATTATTGTCTAGATGTTTATTGCTGAAGAAATTCAGTCTTGAGTTCTTGATTACCGTTTTTGGAATGCCTGTGCGTATTCCTGAAGACAGAATTTGCTGCTCATTCAGAAAGTAAATCTCAAAACAATGTAAGCACATGTTGCCCTTTGCACATTTTTTGTGCATTTGGAATATCTAGCAAGAAAACAAAAGAGGTTAGCATGGTGTAGTATTATTGTGGTGTTATATGGTATTAGACAGTTTGGGTGTTAAAAGACAAATTCAATACATCCTGTCTATGGACTGTCTAGAAACTTTACTGGGAACAAGAGGGATCATGGAAACTAATTATTTAGTCTGATCTTGGTTAAAAGGACCCTAATAGATTTTCTGAGGAATTTAAATAGCGTCTAACACTACGGTTTAGTAATTTCATTTCAGAATACGTGCAACTTATTTCTATGTTTCTAATATAATGAAACTTGCATATGAAACACATAAAAGAAAGTACTTTGTTTTAAATTTTGTTAATTTAGGTACAGTTAACAGAAGACATGTATTCAGAGATGGTATGGACTGGGCATTTCAAAAGAAAAATTATAACTTTGCAGCATGAATTTTATCTCTTTGTATCTTTGAAAAGTTTGTCAGTTCAGAAGCTCTCTGAGGAGCCATGGAACTCTTGTTAGATAAGAGTTAAGGTTCTCAGTGTTAGATAATGGAACTCAGTGCCATTAAGCAAATATGGTATGTGCATTTGGGAAGAGGGAAAGAGGAGAGTTGAATGGGACCTTGAGGGATTATATTATCTGTCCTTCTTGTTTTAAGTAGTGTTAAGTATACTTAGATCATCCCTGTTACTGTTAATAATTTTGTAATCTAAGAACCTGCAGTAAAGATTTTATAACCTCCACAGGGCAGACTTCACCCTTTTTGCTGTAATTACTGTAGTTTTAATTTTTCACCTATGGTTCCACAATACAAAAATTTTTCCACTTTCATTACAGAAAACCTCAGGGTCCTTTGTATTGAAGCAGAGTGTATAGATGCTGTGTTTCCTCAGGATGCAATATACTTTTTCTCCTATGCATTTGTTTAAGTAATTAACTGCTACGCCCAAAACTGAAGGTGTGCTCCAAAAGACAGCTCCCTAGAATAAATATATCAGAATAGCTGTCATCATATATAACACTGTTGCTGCCATATCCCACAATGATAGCTGCCTGACATAATGATAAGGAACAGTCTTGCACTTTTGACTCATGATCTATTTTATCAACTCAGCATCTAGTTCCTTTTTGCAGGATTTCAGCCCGATCTGTACTTCCTTGTTTGCCATTCTTGAATTTGTTATCACCTTTCCAAATATAGATCTTTGAATTTATCTTTTGAATTTATCTTATCTGACTGATTTTATGCCAGATCTAAAATTTGCAAATTTTTTTTAGTTATAGACTTACTTTCTAAGGTATGTACAATGTGTTTCAAGTCAGTACTATTACTGAATTTTTTAACTGCACTTTCTATTCAATTTAGTTACATAAAAAAAGTAATGTTTCCCCATAACAAATGGAGTAGAGCTGTAATTAAGAAACCTGTTTAGCATGATTCTTTTTTGTCCTCATAAATTCCTATTTGTTATGCTTTTTGTAACTTCAGTAATTTTTCTATTTCTATACAATCTGCTTGTAAACATTCATTCTAGCATTATTCTGGAGCCTGAAATGTGGAATGACTGGTTTCCCTTCTTAAATATTATGTTTTCCCTGTCTGTTTGTCTTCTCTTAGATTTTGGAGATGTTCATTCAGAAAATGAATTATTTAGTTTCTTAAGTCTGTTCCTCATATTCAGGTATGGGTGTATGTGTATTTATATCTTTAAAAATAGGATAGAAAATAATTTTTTTCACTAACAAGTCTTTAGCTTTAGTTGTCTTAAAAATGAGAAGTTTTTAATAAACATATTTTTTTTCAAAATAAGTAGTCTAAAATGATATATCCTGTTGGTAACAGAGCTATCTCACTAATGTAGCTACTTCTTTCCTTTTCTTTTATAGTTTCTTATCAGTTATGCTTGAGTATTTAATTTTATGAAGTTCTTCAGAAACTATTTCATGCTTGACATAGAACGTCACATGCTAAATTTGCTGTGAAAAATTAAGAATGCAATAAAATAATGGAGGGCCTGTGTTGTATGAACTATCAGTAATAACAGATGATTAAAGTCCCAGAATGAAGGCTTTCACTCCTGAAGGAAGGCCAAGGTAAGCTATTCTGCCCTGTGTTCTTGTGTTTTTTCATGCTAGGATTCACCTTTTTCCTTACTTGATTTTGCTTTATTTTCTTTGGGGTTTGTTTGGTTTGGTTTGGTTTGGTTTGGTTTCTTTTTCTTTTGATTTCAGGACTACCCCTCTCCTTTTCTCCTGCTGGCATGCACACACTGGAAAGGGGCCTTCCCTTTCCAGAGAATATCTTCCATCTGCAAGTTCTACACACTTTTCTTTTGCCAAGGAAACTGCAGATAGTCTGTTCAAATTGAATTCAGGTCCAGGTTTGGCATTAAACCCACCCTTCAAGAAAACCTTATTCCAGTGTTTAGTGGGTTGCCTAACACTCAATAAACCTCAATCTCTTTAATTTGCTTTAATAACAAAGTGAGTCATTCTGTGACTAGGGAGACAGATAACTGCCAAGGGCAATAATCATCCCAAGAGCACCTCTTAGGGTGTGAAATTGTAGGCAGCCATGTGAAATTGTAGGCAGCCAAATTTATAGTTCATGCTAAGCAAACTTTTTCAATGCAGCAGCCGTTCTAGCCAGCTCCCACTGCCCTGCCAGCTAATTAGCAGCGAGAAGAGGTACCAGATGGAGCTGTTGTTAAGTTCCTCTTGGATGAAGCTACTCTTTTTAGAACTTACACCAGCCATTACCTGAACATTGCAGTTATCCCTGGAATGTGGCTGCACTGATAGATAGCTGCTGGATGCGCAACATTCAGTTTGTGTGGTGTCTGGCATGGGGAAACCTACATTTGGCTGGCAACTAGGAACAAAGCAAACAAACTGGCAATGACTCTAGAAATAAGGCAGCTTCTCTAGGCATGCAGCACTCCCTTGAGATAAAATACAATTTTTCTAGTGTCCCAACATCTGCTTGCAAAAGGAAATAGGTTCTGATCAAGGGAGAGTTTATTTCCTTCCTTTATTAAATGAACTCATCATCTCATTACAAAGCAAGCTGAGGGCTTATCAGTGCTGCCAAAATGTAATGAATGACTGACTCAGCTGGGGAGATGTTCTGTGGTTGAAACTGAAATCAGAAAATAACATGCAAGTCATTCCCTTCTACCTTGTAAGTCTTTGGAGGTCTCAGCACATACGGTATTCAATTGCCTACTTGGTGAGGAAATGGACTGGGCACAGTTCTTCTCCAGGTCATCTACATCCAAGTGGTTCTATTGAGAAAATGAAGAACAAAAGAACATTTCTTGTGAATAGTACTATTGATAAAAACTGTTCTGAGATTTTTTTTCTGTTATATTCTAATTGTATACTTTTTTTCTAATTATGTATAATATTTGAATTATAGATAATATTATCTAATTAAATTTGTATTCTCTACTTATAATTTGCATTTTTTTTCTATTTTATCAATATTTTGTTTTTAATGTAAAATACTAATTCACTCAGCACTTACAGATGTTTTAGAAAATACAATCTATTTGACCATTTCAGGATGCAATCTTATTCATATTTACTTATATTAGACTCCAGAAAAATGACTTCCAGTGACAGAAAAATATCTCTGCTGCTTTCATTTGCATCTGAAAATTAGGAGTACCACATGTGCAATACATATCCAAGGCTGTACCTTTTCTAGAAGCGTTCAAAAGGAATTTGAATGGGAAAACACATGAAATTAAATGTGCTAACGTTACATATCTGGAATCTGAATAAAATTTCTGGTTGATATCTAGTCTGAAAGCTTGTAGATTTATTTTTAACTCATTCATAAAACATTTTTCTGAGTTATTGTGTCTAGACATAAGTTATTACTATACACTGCTTGGAAATATGACAGATCATTAAAATGTAATGAAGATTTGTAAAAGTTCTACCAACTTACATGTTTGTAGAAGAGCTTAATTTAGGTTTCATTTGCTCATCTTCCAACCAAAATTGAAATGTAATGATGGAAAAACACTCAAGATTCTTGTTTTATCATGGTATGCTTTGCTGCTTCCCTTATACATTGAACTATTTAAAACTAATTTATATGGGTCTAGTAGGTTATCTGCAAATATGCAAATAGGGTAGATAGTTTAATATTTGCATGACAACTATCTTCAGCTAGTAATTTTGTATCAGATAATTTGTATCCCTTGCTCTAAATCTTACTGACAAGAAAACAAATTGTGTCATGAAGGAAAAATGCCAGGTTGACACCCACTGTTTTCAGCCAGGGCAGTACTCTGTGAAAAGTGGGGTTAGCAGTCTATAAGAACTGCATTTTTTTGGAAAGGGGGGAGGGTGGGGATTAAAAAAAAAAAGCAAGCTATATGCAAAATGAATATGGAAGTAAATCTAATGTATGCATTCAGAAACCATCACTGTACACAGTGTTCCTGGTGGAATATTGAGCAGTGTAAGTGTTTAGAATTCAGCACATATTCTCTGAATACAAGTCAGAATAATGTACACACAGTAAATGAATGCAAAGAACTGAGAAGAATTGTAAATGTGGTTTGGTTGACTATAACTCCTGAGAAGTGTGTAGAAAGAGAAAAGCTGGTCTTTTATATTCTGCGTAACTGAACAGCCAGTGAGCCTGTCTTCTCTAGCTGCGCTTCTTTATGTTCTGCATTCTTTATTTTGGAATACTGATTGGTGTCAATGGGAATGGGAAGAATGGGATACCTTCCCACTCATGTTGAGATATATGTAAAGATGAGTCATATCCAGAAAATGTTACATTAGTTTCAGCAGCAAAGAAAGAAAATCGCACCAGTATTTCTGCATTTTTATTATGATCTGTGGTAGAACATAAAATACCATGATATTTTTTCATGGGAAGAGAAGTGCAAGGAGGGGAGAGTGAGTAGGGCCAGAGACACTTTCTTGTGAGCATGTTTTTGTGTACGTACATAGATACACACACACATATATAGATATGGATATACTGGCATACATACAGAGAAATACTTTCATGAATTGTTAAATAATTAAATGAAAATATCTAATGTAGTGGCCCTTACTTGTTTTATTGACATGGCAATTGGTCTTAACTGTACCTTGTATGTAGCTGTATGAAGACACAATATTGAAGGGAGAAAATATTTTTTTATTATTGTCTTTTCTTACTTTGTAGACCTAGTTATTTCAATCATTGAGGAAGTCTAAGGATATGGAAGATTTAATTTTATGCAGCTCTCCAGAAACTATTTCATTTATGTAGCATAGATATGGAAAATCAAACATACATTAGCATTTTATATACCTTATGTATACATTTGATAAACAAGACAAAAAATGCCCTCCAATTGAACGATGAATATTACAGTTGGCTTTGAAACTGTTGGAGCTTATTTTGGAGTGTAGGGTGTGGTTAGTAGTTAGCTTTTGCTTTAACCCATGTAAAGGTGCAGACACACTCTCACTGTGAATGCAGGCTGGCTAAATCTATGATTGAGATGTTTGTAGTTGGTATTTTCTGCAACTGGCTTTTTTTTTTCCCTAACTATCTTTTTAAAGCAGCACATGCTGCAGTTCATCTGATTTCTGTGAGTATGAAGAAATGCAAATAGCTCGCTTGTGCATGCCAAATGTTTTTTTAAAACGTGGTTGCAAGGTCATGCTATGAAGAGTCTTCTAATTTACTGTGAGGAACAAAAGCCCAATAAAGGAAGCTCATGATAAGGAGAGGAAGTAAAGAGAAGTGTTACTCAATATAAGCCAGCTATGTGGAATATGACAGCTGATAGTAGGCACAATGGCAGGCAAGCTATGTTATTTCACATGTTCAATGTCCTGGTAAATGGAAATGGAAGGGTGCATTGTGACAGGGAAAAAAAAAAATAAAGGGAAATAATAAACAGCACCAGACGGTTGTTGTCTTGTAAATGACCTTTCTTTCGATTTCTAATGAATATAATAAGACCCAAAATGTTACTGCAATTTGAATATCTGTTGAAATGATTGGTTGGAATTTTAGCACTAGATTTTTGAAATCAAGATAAGCACAAAGCACTTTCAAAAAACTGTTAAAGAAAGTCACTTTTTTTTTTTTTCAGGACAGTAGATATATATTTATACTGAGCTGATCATACCAGTTCATACCACTGTCTCTTGAAGATATATGTAAGGGTTCAAATCCTATGAATATGTCTGTGACTCAGAACATTAAAAGTGTAATTGAGATTGACTGTTCATTCAACTGAGTCATAACAACCTCAAGAAAGCTATTTAAAGCTATGTTAAATTCACCTGATGTCTCATATTTCAGTTGAGATAAATAGAAACAGTGTAAAGCTCTTGAGTAAAGTTTCAATAGCTGATGATTATGGCAGTGAAGTCATGAGAGTATTGACATCAACAGCGATAAGTTAGGCACATAAATAATCCTTGGATTTAGTTTACTTTTACTGATACTGTGATACTAGAAATAGGAATTTTATATTATGGACACCAAATTATGGTTCTGCATGAACTGAGTACAGCCTTCCATTTTTCCTCAAAGTTCTTTTACCATCCAAAGAATACTGATTTAATTACCTGCTGCATAGCAGCACAAAAATATGTATGAAAAAATATTAAAAAATGTCAAACCCAGCCAAATCCATGTAAGAAGGCATGAATGAAACAGATGCAACTCATAGGGTTTAGCTTTATTTTTTATTTCAGTACATACCTTTGGATCATTTTACCATGATGAAATTTAAAGTATGCTAATAGAAAGTCAATGTGTTTAACACTAAGCTCTTTTATTTCTAGATTTTAATAGATTAAACAAAGGTCATTTTTATAATATGATCTTGTAGGGGGTATACTGGAAGGTTTCTATTGACTTATTTGAAAAAAACAATTTTTGAAAAAGAAACAAAAAAAAAATGAAATAATATCTTTAAAAAAAGAGCATTTGAACCAAAACTAAGAAAGGCTTAAGCCTTTCTACAGAAGAAATAGCAGATTTAATATGATGGATACCATGTTCATAAATGTTGATTAGAGAATATCAGTGTGATAATTACCACAATTCCAAAAATTAAACAGCTGGGAAGTAATTTCAGCCAAAGTTCTTGACCAGATCTTGTTTTAAGAAACATATATTCTATCTCTTCCCTGTAAGGAGAAGATTTTCCTAAGGAAGATATAATTGCTGAAATAGATAATTCCTCCTTTAAAATAATCTAACAGATTCCTGCTTTCTTAGTTTGTGAAATTTGAAAATGACGTGAAAAATCTTCCTATACTTCATTTAGCAGTTTTCATGAAATGGTCTTTTTCCAATGAGAAATTAGCTTTCTTCTAATCTGTTGCCAGTATACTAGAAAAAAAATGCTTCAACCTCCTTCTTATCTTGCTTTTAAATTTAATACATTTCTGTGTTCTGAGTAACACCAAATATTATCTTCTCAGGACTTCAAATCAAGGTATGTATAATTTCCATAGTTTTTTTGCACAATTTTTTCACAAGTTTTTTCACAAGGATTTTTGTTGTTGTTTCATTATTCTTCACTTCTTCCTTTGCTTCAAGGATTTTTGGCAAATACAACTCAAGGAACTCTAAAATATTTCTGTGGTGCTCCAGTTCTGCCTGTTCTTGCGCTTGGAAACACAAGTCCAGTGTAAAATAGGGCTGCTTAGATGTGGTCAGATAAATAAATACCATAAATAAGAAGAGTCTGCCCCTTCTTACTTTACAGGATAGCTCCCCCTTTTAAGAAAATATTAATTTTGTGACAGATATATTCCTAAGATTTAGCTTCCTCCCTTTCCTCTGGAGTTAGGGCAGAAAAAAACGGAGCAAGGAACCGTAATATTTGCCTCTGCTCAGCACATGAGACAGTAAATCCACCATTTTCTTTGTCTGGCTCTGAGAACTACCTCTTAAAATCTATTTATTTTTCTTGCAGTGGGGACATTAATTTACTTGATAAATACTTTTTGACTTCAAAAACATAAAATGAAATTATGAAAGAGGTATTTTATTTTTAAAAATAGTGAAATTCAGGCAAACAATATTTCAAAATAATTTTCATACTGCTCTGATTTACACTAGCTGAATAAGCTGTTCTTTAATTCTTGGTAAAAATCTTGAATTTATTTTAGATTTCTATTGCTAAATAAAGGACTAAATATGTTGTTGTATGAACATATGTTAATCCAAACTAATTATTAGCTACTGGATTTCCAAAAAAAAACCCCAAAAAACAACCAAACAACTACTGTCAATGTCTACAGAACAAAAAAACTTAAATTAACCAAAGACAATTCAAAATCTGATTTACTGAATTATCATCTTTAGATACTGCATGCAAGGTTTACTTATACCTGTAATTTCTTTTTTATCCCTTAATTTACTTTCAGTTTTTCCTTCATAGTTGACATATTTGTTGATTTTCTACCTCCTTCTGCTCTCCATTCTGTTCTGAATTTTTTTTGGTAGTGAGAAGCCTTTGGGATTTTGTTAATTGCAATATACCTTCCTCACATAATCTGCTTTCTCTAGGTTTTATTTTTCTAAAAAGTAGAGATATATTGAAGAGATATTAAGGAATTAACCTCAGAAAGGTATAAATTAAAGCAGGTATATTTTAGTCTTAAATCCTAGTCCTGACATCAGGCTACAACACATTTCAGAATGGAACTGAAATGCAACAGAAATTTTGCAGATTTGGGCTGTTTTATGTTTTCAGACGTTGCAGATACAATACAGTAGGAAAATAATGTTATATAATAAACTTTGTAAAACAAACAAAAATAAATAAAGGGAACTCTACTGGTTCCATTGAGGACAGAGTCAATTTTTACAGTAGCTATGAGAACACAGAATCTGGCCAAGAAGATGTTCTATACCATTGCAGGTCAATTGCCAGGGATGGGGGTATGGGAGTCTCGCTTCTGAGAAGAAGGGTGCCCTTACAGGGGGAAAAAGCAAGGCAGGCAGTATTGTTGCAGATTTTCCATGTAAATTGTTTCATTGTCTTAAACAATTTTCTATTATGGTAACACAACTATGTTTAGAAACACATAGGGTAATTCTCCTGAGTGCATTCAGCAAAGCAAAAAAGAGACAGCAGTATCTCAGAGAAAAATCATCTGGTAACACAGGCAATCCATTCAATGAATTTCAAGATGCTGAGAGCCAAGTAATCTCTTTTTTGGAGGCAAGAGGCAAAGATCATTAGGATTCCATTTTTTTTAATGGAACTAGGTAGTTCTGGGGCAAAAAAAATGGTCTGTCTGAAGTTTAAGGAAGAACTAAGCTAATGTGACTCCCTTGAGGACCTTTTCTAGAAATAGAGTACAGTAGGCAGGCTAAAGTCCTCATTGAAAAGTACCATTAGAGTTAAATGACATTGAAAGGTGCTGTTGATTATATTTTGTCCAGTTGCCTCCAGTTGTTCTCCCCTCCAACTGGCATTTAATTTTTTGTTGTTGCTGTTGCTGTTGTTTTTGTATTTGGCGTTTTGGTGGTGGTGTTTTTATTTTTCATGAAAAAAGTGTAATTGTTAAAACTTAAGTGGAAAGCTTTGTTAATTGTCCCTCAAATATTTTCCACCAAAAAAATTAAGAGTCTGAGGATTACATTGAGGTGGATTGCAACTCTGTGATTTGGAAAGTTGGCATTTTCAGATTAAAATTGGTATGAAAATTGAAACTGTGGCTATAGAGTATGTGAGTGTGCTCAAATATGTTCAATTGAGTTATTATTTATATGATTATTAAGAGCTTAAGAAAGACTGGGACAAGATGTGCTTTAGAGGAAAGCTTGAGTGTGGCAGGAATGTGTGGTTATGTTTCCTGCAGAGGAACATATGAATGGAGGTTATAGATTTTCTAGGGCAATAATGGATGAGAAATACATTATTCAGGTGAGTCATGGCATACCATACCATGGCAGTTTGAACCCTTGGTGTAGAAAAGCTGCTTTACCATGTTTGCTCAACCTGTCTGTTGGTGCAGAAACCATCAGCAAATTTAATTTAAACAGTACTTAATGTTCCTCTCTACAGCCTCAGTTTTCAACTATGTGACAGATATTTTCCATGCATTGTTTGGACAACAGTGTACTCCTGATAGAAAGATGCTTTAATTATTTTTTTCCCTTAAACTTATATTCTTGTATAAGTAGGCTCAGACTTACTTTGACACTCTTTAGAATAAATATCATGTTTAGAGTATGAAATATTGTTAAGGGAGAATTATTTTTAATATTTCCTCTCTCTTTCCAGCTAAATATATTTAAAATCTAGTTGTATATGAAAGCAATACTGAATTTTGTCTTTAGGAATACTTGCACTTAGTTCACTATGCTTTTCGAATATTTTCATTCATGTTTTACATGTCTCAAAGGAATTAATAAAATGTGAACCCTCAAATTCCAAACAATATGCCATAAAAACATAAACATACAAAATCTGTAACCCTCTGTGTTTATGCACATCTATGGTTCCCAGGGAACCAACAGCAAAACAACTGAATACCAAACCAAAATCCCAGCCTTTTTCTTTTTACTTACACTAAATGATAACCAGTTCTGTTGAAAAGGATCAAAACTGAAAAAAGCTATGAGGAAAACCAAAAAAGACCCCTACAAAGCTACATAAAGGACAAATTATTTACTATCGATATTTTAGGCATAAGTCTTTTGGAATTACAAAGCATGAGACAACACATCAAAGAGAAAGTCATTGCAGAAATAAATACCGAAGATGTAAACACAATGTATAGATTTTCTCTGGGGCTTCAAGAACTAGAATTTAAGTTATAATACTTTTCCTGATCAATGTAATTTAAGAAAAATTGTGCAAATGTGAATGTAGTACATGATACATTTTATGCACTGAATAACAGTAAGCTGCAGTAAAATGAAGTTAAATTATGTTTCTAATTTATGATTTCCCAGTGGCATGATCAGAGAAACTCTCAAGAATCCTGAACATTAGCTTACCATGATAAAATAGGCATTGCAAAAATTATTTCAACAAGTATATGATTTTTCCTGATTTACTTCTGTTAACAAGAACTGAGTTATCTTTTTCATCCTGACCTTTGGAATCCATACTCAGAGTTTTATGCTAGTTTCACTCCTGTCCTATGAGACTTACTGGCAGGTATACCTTCACCATCAGTTATACTTGCCTAGGTCTAGTAACCCTTCTGAACTCAAAGACAAACACAGGAAACATGTTTTTCTCAAGTCAGTTATTTACTGCAACATAAAACAGAGAATTAATTGCAAAAATGGAACGTGAATACAAGCTAGAGTGCAAACAAGAACCAAGCTGGATGTGCTTTCACTCAGCTGAATGGCCTAGATTAAGATCCATTAGATAGATGGAAGTTCATTAGTAGCTCAGTCAGTCAGGTAAGATCTCAAAACCATGGCTAGTTCAACTAGAATAACACTATAAAGAGTACTACAAGTACTTTTAAAATTTATTTATTAATATCTGCACTTTGCAGATATACTAACTCAGTCAGTGTGTCCTCAAGTGTTTTATAGATTATTTACTTTTAGCCCATTGACAAGCATTTTATTTCAATTTTTCTTTATTTTGGTCTTAAAATATTTTAATGTCTCTGCTTTATGTATTTTGTAGATATTTAGTCTCTGAGTAGTCTGGACCAACATACCTGCAATAACATTTCCTGAGCTCGACTTACTTTGTTGTCTTGTTTAGCACTGTGCATTTTTCACTCCTTAATTTTACCCCCTATGCACCAGGACCGCTCTCCCAGATTTTTTCTCATTCAGTATACTGCAATTTGCATTACTTCTTGAGATTACTACCATTTTCCATTCGTTTCATGCTGTTTATAAGAAAAAACTCTACAGGGCTTTATTTTCTCTGCAGTGCATGCACAGAAGTCCCATTATTGTTAATGGAAGTTTCATGCTCCCATTAAATTGTAGAATCAGTACAAAAAGAAGGGAACTGTAATTGGCCTATCTTTTTTTGCAACATGGAAACCTCTAGCTCATTATCTCTAAACTAAAACAAATCAGTATTTTAATGTCTATAGACTAACTTTAAATATCACTATTGATAGTAATTCTGATGTCTGTGTCAGCAGTTTTCTTCAGTGTTTGTAGGAGAAAGTGAGGAACAGTGATAAGGTATTCAAAATTAAATTTACATCCAGTTTGAGAGGTTTGTGAATATGTCATACGTAATATATTGTGTATAAGATCTCAGAGATCTGAAAGAATTTTTTTGATGCTGGGTATCGCTGGGTCATGCATAGTGCTGATAAAAAAGGATACTACATGCTCTTTGAGACTGCTTGAATATTTGTTCTTACTCAGTTTTCTGAAATCATTGTCCTCATTGCAAGTTCCTGCATGTAAAAGAGTTGTACATTTTGCAAATAGTCAGTACTGAATATTCTGAATTATGGTTTTTACAAGTAGACAACACTAGCGCAAACCTCACTTTTAGCAGATAGTGGTTGTTAAACTGAAATATGTTTTAAGTGGAATGAGTAATATAAAGTTATAGTACTGTGATTTATTGTGTTGTTTTCTTTGCTTTGAATGCTTAGTATGAGTAGATGGATTTCCTGAAATCTTGGGCCCCAAGCTGTGAACATACACTAAGATGTGTTTTCAGCTGGAAGAGAGTTTTCTTAGTAATTTTCCTGGTAGCTGGTACAGTGCTGTGTGCAGTCTTTAGTATAACCAGAATACTGATAACACACTGATATTTTTTGTTTTTGAGAGGTAATATTTAACCTAAGTCTAGGGTTGCAGCAGCAAGCAAATACTCATTAAGTCCAAACCAGAAGACAAGGGCACTAGAGCCATCAGCTAATCTGCAACTTGACAAGAACAGTTAACATGTACAAAGAGAAAGATTTCAATAGAGTGCTAGAATATCCTCCCTGAAAATCACCACTGGACCAGGAGGCTCTGGTAAGGCATGTTGAGACCATATGAGGGGAGAGTATAATTGCCCAGGGCTTTCTTCATTTGAAATCCCTCCCCAGATGTATCCATCTCAAGCTGACCTGCTACTGTACCACACTATTAAACTTTTACTTTTACAAATGCGATGACGGACTTTGCTATGGGAAACAGGACTGAGGAAAAGGAGAAAGGAGAAAGAGCTCCCTGCGAGTGAGTGTGTGTGTAACAGAGGAGTTGACAGGAGCACCCTTCAGCTCACTGGAGCCATCCACTGCAAAATGGTCTCAGAAGTTAAAGTCTTTCATGATGAGTATCCGGGTGCTTGAGTGGTGTGAGAATGGAGAACTCGCCTAATTCTCCTAATGGAGAATGGCTTCTCCATGAGGATTTGGCTATTCCACTCTGACACGGGTGAAGTAGGCATAGCATAAACAAAAACATAAAATAGACTCTTGGAGATTGCAATGTTTTCTGAAGATATATTAAGTATGAGCAGTATTAGCAGCTTAAATTTTATAATATTTTTCTTTCAGAAGAGGGTGTATGAAATTATTAAGTGAGACAAATCAAAAAAGGCAGGTAATTCACCTTCTGCACAGAGAGACAGCAGCTTCTCTGTTTTAAAGGACATAGAATACATGAAATTATCATGTAGCATCACTTGTGGATTTGTTGGCTCTCTTTGGGGACGAGAGCCTTGCAGAAGAACCTGGATAGGTTGAAGCATGGGGTAATTATCAGTGGCATGAAATTAAACAAGAACAAATCCAGATTCTGCCCCTGGGATGCAGTAAAGCTGGGCACGAGTATAAGCTGGGAGAGCAGTGTGTGCAGAGCAGCCCTGCCAAAGGGGTCTGGGGGTGCTGGTGGGCAGCAGCTCAGGGTGAGCCGGCAGTGTGTGCCCGGGCAGCCAGGAGGGCAAACCCCATCCCGGGGTGCAGCAGACACAGCATCACCAGCTGAGATTGGGACCATCCTGCTGGATTCAGCCCTGGTGCTCCTCACCCTGAGTCCTGTGTGCGGTGCTGGGCCCCACTCTCTGAGAAGGGTGGGAAGAAGGTCCTGGAATGGTCCAGAGGAGGACAACAGGGCTGGTGGAAGGGAGCAAATGTGGGAAGGTTCAAGGCTGCATCAGGGGAAGGTCAGGCTAGCCATTGGTAAATATTTATTTTCTTCAAGGGTAGTGAAACACCTGCACAGACTTTTTAGAGTGGTTTTTGATTCCTTGTGCCTGTCAGGGCCTTCAAAGAAGGCCTGTGGACCATGTGTTTAATGCCAAAATTTAACTTTTATTCAGTACCAAATTGGCTGAGAAATTGGATTAGGTGATCATTCTAGTCCCTGTCAGCTGAATAACTGTATCCCATCCATCAATTTTGGAAATCGTCTTCTGTCACCTTTGCAAAATATTAAAAAAATCTGGAACTAGATATACAGAATTATGAATATATGTTAATATATTTGATTTATATCCTTGAAGTCTTGGATAAATTTGAGCCAGAACCTTTGAGAGTATCATCTATGACCCTCTGTCTAATAAATTAGTTAGATATAATATAGGATACTCTGCATATATGAGATATAAAAACCTATAACATACAGTAACTGTCTCCTTTTGCTTCTAGACGTTCTTTGTATTTCAGGAAGACTTTCTGTTTGCATAAGAGTTCTATCTCCTTGCTTGCCACAGGCTGAAGAACTGCATAGGTGCTACCTGAAGCCAAACAGCATCTAGAAAGTAATTTATTCCAAGTCTCCAATAAGGTCTAGAGTGAAAGATGCTCTCTGTGAATGTCTGAAAATGGTCTTGTACAATTGTTTTGTTTTGTTTTGTTTTGTTTGTTTTAAGGTGTGACGTTGACCTATCCATCTTTCCTTTAACAGCGCTTAAGAGCAGTTGCTAAGACCAGAGTGATTTCTCTGCTTGTTTCTGAGCTCTCCAGGAGAGCTACATCCTCTAGCTTAAAGGCTGGAAGAACATCTAATGTGTATGTAACTGCTATCCCCTTTTCCTGAAATGCACAAAATCATTTTCATCAGAAAGACAGCAAGCATCCTTCTCCAGGAATTATATATATCCCTTCTGCAATTTAGTACTGAGACATGAATCCAAGAAGAGTATAATCAGTTTTCTGAATCCTGCATCCAAAATTTGTCTGGAATTTAGATTTGACAGTATTTTAGGAAGGGTATCAATATTTACTGAAACAAGAAACACAGTTAGAAGAAACCTTCTGACCACAATAATCTTGATTTTTTTTTTCAAGAATATATTTTGTAGGATATGCAGTGAGAATTTTCTTCATTGTTGCTTCATTTGAACCTTCTTGTCTCCTGAAGAAATAATTAGGTGAATATTTTGTTATGCTATTGTTTTTTAAAAAGGGCATTAGAATCTTAGAAGAAGATACTGAGTCTGTTCGGATACTTTCAAGCATTACCTGTAGGAATCTGCTCTTAAAGGGGAAAATTTAAAAGAAAAATAGAAAAGCCCAAGGTCTAACATGTATTAAACAGCTTGTGTGGTGGCAATATGAGACAAAATGCCAATATAGAGCTTTCATGCTATTAATTATATGGTGTTTCCATGCAGTAGATCTGTGTTTAGTTTTCTGTGATAAATACAGTTACTTTTCTGTCTTCTGGATTATATTATCATTGATCCAAGCATTTAACTGAACTTTGGGATTTGTGCTAGGGAAATGAACTCTGTAAGTTCTGTTCAGTTCAGCCCTAAAATATAGCCTAGAGAGTGTAATTTAATCTTCAAAGTGACTTAGTCTAAAAATTTTACAGAGAAAATAAAGTACTTTTTGTGATGGCATATGATACAATTTACCATCATTGATTTACCTTTGGTTTTGATAAACTAATATATAGAATACAGCTGGTAATTATATTGCATAACCCACATGAGAAAATATATTAATTTTTTAAAAAAGAATAAGTAACAATTGATGCTTATTAAGAATTTTTCAATTCTAACTCATGCTATATGTTCCTCTACTTCCCTTATTATTTTTCTTTAGAGTAGCCTTCCCTGAATTTCCACTGAAAAATCAAATAAATTTTCCCAAAAGTTGTGGAAAGTTATGTTTACACCCTGATTATCTAGTCATGTTATTCTATTTCTTTTTTGTTCTCTTTTGATATTAGTGTTTGTGCAAAACTTGCTGTAAGTTAATATTCATGGTGTGCTTACTTTATATTTAGAATCCTCAAACTTGTTATTTTAACTGAATGAATAGTAACTAAAGGATGCTTCATGTTCATTACCTCAAATAATATATATAATGTTAATTTTTCATTTTAGAATTTGAATGCATGGAGAATTATTTAAAACCACTCCTGAGTTTTCTTAAGCAAGCAGGGTTGTATTGTTATCTGAATAAAACCTCTAAAATAGTTTCACAAAATTCTTTAGACAGTCTCAATCAAACATGGAGCCAATGGAGGGGAGTATATAATTTTTACTAGATAAGCAAATCTAGGGATTATAATCCAGGCTGGTGATTAAAAGTGCTATTTGTGTAGAAAAATAGTTTTAAATTGTCTTCATTAATTCAGAAATTTATTTTAACTTAGAAAAATGAAAGCCAAGGCAAACAGTAGCTGCCTTTAAAATGGCAAAACCTAGTATTTTTGTGTAATGAGAAAAACTTAGGTGATGTGAGATGTCATGCCATCTGAGGCTACAGGCTATATAAGAAACTGTCATTCACATTCAGTGAGATTGAAATATACCTATTGCACCAAATTAACATGGGAAAATGTGAAGAAGGAAAAGATACTGAAGGAGGAAATAACCTCCATTGCAGAATGGAGGTGCAAAATTGTGTCCTAGAGCCATCTTAGAGACAATATATTCTGCTCTTCTGGTATAGAAATATAGGGCCACTGATAGAAAGAGTACTAGTAGCTCTACAAATTGAATTCTTACCAAGAAAAGCATGACAAGTTTGTTATGTAAAACCAAAACCAAAAGCAAACCAATAAAACATTGCATGCAGTGATGGAGGATAGAAAATAGTTGATTTAGAACTGTTGATTTTGCTGTGAAATATTTCAGCTTTTATCTGATGGCTATAACATAGCAGAAAGCATAGAGGTCATAAACAGTGGAAAAAAGAATGGAGAAAAAAGTCCACACCTTTCTTTTCTGTAAAATTTGTGTAGACAGTCCAAAAAAATTTGTAAGGTAAAATAAGGTGTTTTGTCTTCTCGGAAACCCTGGCTTTCTGTTAACTTGAGGAAAAAGACTGTCACATGGAAAAGCATATTTTCAAGGTTACTGCCAAAGAATAGGCAGGACTATATAATTTCCTTAGGGAACCAATTTCTTCATATTTAATTTTCCACAAAAGTTTCGTCACTTGCTAGTGGGGATGATGATTAAATTCAATTTTGGTCTTGGGTAGTTGTATGTTGGCCAGAACCAACTCTTTCTTTATTTTTTGATCTTGCAATTTAAACCTTATGCAGTGCTGGTTACATAAATCACAGAATTGCAACAATATTATTAGAGCTCCACAATTAATAAGCGCAGGTCCAAGCCTGAGCATTAATCACTGAAGGGTTACATGAGGAGGAGGAAGTGCATGCTGCACTGTGGCTTTGAGTGCCGACAATTTCATGAAAAGTTCATGAACAGATAAAGACTAAGTTGTTAGCTGCATGAATAGAAATGAATTATTCATCCACCTTTGTAACAGAAATCTGGCTGGCAACTGTGTTAGTCAAGACACTGAGAACACATTTGCAGATGCTATTTTAAAATCAGGGCTGGAGGTTTCCATAAAAACTGCATTGATACTTCTTGTACAAAAAATATATATATAGGGCTTAGTTTAATTTAATTTCATGTCCTACCTTTAACCTCTGTAATTATATTATCTAAGAAATTAGACAGCTACAAGCTTGAGACCTGACTTAATGCAGTATTTTCTACTGATAGATTGGTCAGGCAAAATATGGTTTGGCATATATGCATGTTTTGCCTTTGGCATCAAGCTGGGTTGCAGTTCCTGCTGTTGTTTGCCTTGATGTATATCACCTCCACATCTAGGAAAATTAAAAGCTACACTTTAACTGCAGATAAAAAACCCCTGCATGTTAAACAATGGAAAAAGTCTTTCTCCAAGCTAGTGTAGGAGACAGAACACAAGATGTCTATTCAAAGTACATAAAAATAAGGTCTTACAGGAGCATTCAGCTGCTTATAGAAGCTCTTAGATTTGATAGAAATTGTTATGTCCAGACCATGTTCTGCAAAAAACTATATATTGAATGACCATTTACATGATAAGCAAGGTAAGAAGGAAGAATGGAGACATAGGGATATGAAAATGAAGGAAGTGATGAAAGAATAGGTAGAAAAAAATGGGAGTGAACAAAGTGATGGAAGGCTCAGGTGTAACACAACAAAGCCTGCAGGGAGGGAAAGAAGAGGATGACCTTGACAAACCCATTTGCTCATTTACCCACTGAAGAAAACAATGTTTGGGAGAGTGGAAAAATTTAGGAGGGAGGACAGCAACCCCTAACAATGTGTATACACAAGTTAGAAAAAATATTTCATTAAATTCCACTAGAAATTTGAGTCTAAAAGCAATACCTGCAGGTTTTCTGTTTGCTGCCGATATCAAAAACTGTGATTTAAACTCGTATGCTGAGAAATAGTACAATGTTTAGATGGTAAGAATTCAACAGTGTAAAATGGTTCCATGAGACTTCAGACTCTGGTGGATCAGAGGGGTTTGACCTTGTAGAGGGATAATACACTATACTCTGATAAATTCAATGAGAAATAAGAGAAGATAGGAAAATGTATGCATGCAGTAATAAGAAACAAATGGCTGCTTGAAGAAATGGCAGATGTAAGGAAGGCACCTTTATAAAAACAGATACTATTTTACCTTTTGCACTGCATTATTGATTGCACCATGTTTGAGATTTTCAGAGTTTTTTGGAAATTTTTTTTTGGTGCTGAAATACCTGTATTACAGCGCTACTGGATTATTTCCTCTGAGATGTGGGCCCACTTTCCCAGGGAAGGCGGCATGAAAAGGCACAATGAGCACAGCTACATTAGATGTCAGCAGTATTTAAGCAAAAAAACGGAACAATTTTTTTGTAGCAAAGAAAGCCACAAAGTGGTCAGCCATAGCATATCTGTTTAGAGGAATTCTTTCACCACAAAATTACAGTTCATTTAATGAACATAGGTCGGCAATGATCAGAGGCAGAGTGACTATTTTCTACAGGGACAGGGACAGACAGGAACTATTTTCTACAGATCCTCAACAGTTACATGACTTGGGAATTTAGAGAAAAATATCATAACAAGAATATCTCAATTTCATTACTCAGTTCTTTTCCCATTGATTGCTTTTACAGATCTTGTGACATTATGGCACTTGGAAATTGTATCTATACCTGTTTTCTGGGAAAAAATTGCATCACTGTAACTGCTAATTGACAAACTCTGGCTTTTTTCTTTACTAGATTTATCTTAACCCTTATGAAACGTAAGAGACTTGACAGTTTTATTTTTACTTAATTATTATTTCCTATCTCTATTGAGTACAAAATTTTTCAATTTATATTTCATTTTAAAGTAGTTTTCTTTTAATGTTTTAAAATACCACTGTTCATGCATAATAAATATATTATCTCCCCTTTGGAAATTTATCAGTTATTTATCTATGCAGTTCTCGGCAAAGTCAGTTATTTGCTATAATTAATATTTTAATAATTCAGAAAGGACATAGATTTATAAATTATATGTTAGCAGCATACAAGCACCAAATAATGTTGGATCAGTAAACTCTTCTAAAGTGCGTCATCACCATTATTACCCATTTTGACTGTTTATATTATTATGGTTAAAAAGTGGGAATGTTTTATGAGGCTGAAATCTATGATCATAGTAATGGTTTTGTAAAATAAGCTTTTAGGATAGCAATTACTTTCTAATAGATGTAAAAGAAAAAAAATCAACCAAAAACCAGTAGAACAAAATTGACATTTTGTAGCTATTTTCTTCAGTTGTTCATTAGAAAATATATTTTAACATATATTTCATGATTTAAAATTACCTCATGTTGAATATCTAAGGTGTGCATGCTTATAGAGGGGAGACAAGACCTCAGAATAAAATTTATAGGAGCCTTTTAGATCTGTAGAGAACATGGGATGTTATACCTATTTTTCAATTTTTTTTTCAATAAAATTTTTAAAATAAAACTTTTTTTCAAAGTCAGCATTATGAGTGTCACAGTAACTTAGCAAATATAAAGACACTTGATACAGAAATTTAGACATTGATAGTACCCTGATATCTGCCTCTTGCCTTGCTATCTGCCTATGCAGAAAATTGAAGTTACTCTCCCATGCAGGAGGACACACTAGTGGAGTATTCCCTCTTGCAGAGGGAGAGTGTCTTAGGTGCAGAGTGTGGAGCAGTTGGTGGGAAAGCAGGAGAATGAAAGCAAGAGACAGTCAAAGATCCTCTTCCACATCTCCTTTAAACCCAATGCCCTCCTCCAGCCACGTGTAGTCTCAGAGTAAGGGAGTAAAAATGACTGGACCAGGAGGAGATGATGAATACCATGTCCCACAAGGCCACTGGCCCTTATTGTACAAGATGTAACTTTTGTCAGAGATGCAAAATATTTTTTAAGTGTGGAGAATGTTAAAAAGTACATTTAACTGTATTTTTAATACAATAGCATATTCGATTATATTTTTAATAAGATATTTGAGTGTCATTGTATTCTAAAGAAAAATGATAAATTCACTCATTGGGGACATTTTAAGGAATAACACTGTTTTTTAAGTGCTCATCTTTCACTGACAGTAGTTTGTCAGAGCTCGTTTTTCATGATTGTGCATGTGTGCCCTTAACAAAACTCAGGAGAGCATGGGTAGAACTGGTCAAGAGAAATGTTAGATAATGGTTGCCAGTGGAGATTAAACAAAAAAGAGGCTTCTTCAAGGATCTGGTGATGACTACTTTTTAAAACTTGAGCCTTAACCTCTTTTGAAAATGCATCCCTTCTGTCCATATTTTAATAACAGAAGGAAATACTGGATCAGAGTTTTAATTGTATATTTTAACCCCTCTTTTAAGAATGTAACACATGCTGTATATTTGCACAAGAATGTTCAAGATCTTTCACTAGAGGTACACTCCTGCCACAGACTTTCTTAAGACAGGCCTGAAAGATTTCTTGCCTCTGCAAATCATTGCCTAATCTTTTGAACATAACAAAAGTCATAAATACCATTTTACAAGCAAAGTAGTATTTACTTGGGATGTTTTACTTTCTGCTCTCTGTTTGTCAGTCCCTGTCATCCTCAGAACATCTTGCCACAGCAGAGCTAAAGCAAATAAAAGAAAGAAATATCTTTAAAAGATCTTTAAGCCACTTTAACCTTATGTGTAAATAAACACCTTCTTTTAATTTTCAAATGGTAATTCACATTCAAGGTCCTCTCCAGCCCTTTAAGCCTAGTTCACTAAAGGCACCTTAAACCACAGGAAATATTCTTGGGCCTTCAGCCCTGTTGATAAAATGTCTTCTGTGCTGTAAAGACCAGGTGTCTTTTTTTTTTTTAAGCTTCTCACAAGGATAGTGATAGGAATAGCAGTAGGATAATAATCAAGTAACTCTGATTTTCATGGAGAGTGATAGCATTGATTTGCAAATAAAGGATAGCAGAATAGGATTATAGTGATGAACTTTTAAAATTTCTTAATGTTAATTACCAGAATGCTCAAAGACATATCCACAAAAATAGCAGTTGGGATTATGTCCTAAACTTTTTTCTTATAATGTGAGAAGATCATTGCCTTTTAGTGCAGTATTTCTGTCAAATTCCTAAGTACTACCAACCACTTTGGGAACAAATTACAGTTATAGAAATATATGAAATAGTCCAATACAAAGCAGAATTTGCAAATAGTCCAGTATTTAGCTGTCTTGAGCATGCTCAGATGATGATTTATTTATTTATCTTTCTATCTCAGGGAAATTCATTTTATACATTATGTTTGTGTTGTGTGTGAAATATTGCGGGGGGCTGTATGTACAGCAACAGTTACTTTTTTATTCCTGCCATTATTGGTTGCACTGTTTCCTAAAGCCTTACCATCACATACTCAGGAATGGCCTTGGACCATTTGTCTAAATCAGCACAAACCTTACCACCACTTGTGAAAAGCTTGCTATCTTATGCACCTAATGATGAGTGTGGACTTGAGTGCAGTCAAGACAAAACAATGATGCCAGACAGAATTTCCAGTTCAATATTTACAGTCTGCATGAGTTTTCCAACTCTGTATATCTGTCACATGTTAAAGAGGACATAAGGGACTGTACTTGCTGTTCAGGAATTGAATTCAGGGAATAAAGCTTTCTTAAACATTCCAATAGCTTTGTACCTGCTCTATGTATTACCAAATTTATTTACATATTTCACATTCTGAGGATTTTCGCACCTAATTTAACTTTCCATATATATTTGAGAGAGAGAGAAACTGCCCAAGAAAGTTCAGTTCCTTGTACCGATCTCTGGGAGATGTAGGAGACAGTTCCTGTTACTTTAATCACCTTAAGAGCAGCATGTACTAATCCTCAGGGGAATATTTTCTGTTTATCAAGATTTTGTAGTGATAATATGAGTTCTACTGGCTTTACAGTGAATAGGAAATGCAGTGTTAACAGTTTCTCTATATTCAGCTTGAGATATTTCAAAAGTCTAAATAACTTATTAGCAAAGGATTTATACACAAGCACAATGCACAATACACAATCTTGTAATGATGTTAGAGCAATCCACAATATTTAATCAACCTCCATTGGACCATGCAATTCAGCTTCAAGAGTTTATCCATCAGTTCTCTCTTATCCTAGCTGAAAATCCATGGCAGGCATCCCTATACTGGAGTTATTGAACATGATCCAAGATTCTGTCTTTGCCTCTGTTTACCCTTTGCAGCAGCCTTGGCTCCTAGATGCTGTGTCACCACAAGTTTCAGTTGTACTAGAATATTGCAAGGCAAGCAGCCTAATGATGTTGTGCTCTGTACATGCATATGACTGCCTGAATCTCTTTTGGTTTCCTCATTTCAAAGAGCAAGCTCCTAAAAGAAACAATATGTCAAAGCCTAATGTGGAAATTCTTCTGTGGGACAGGCTTTCTCCGTCCTCTTGCATATATTAAAATGGTTGATTTGAGCCCTGTTGGCTGATTCACCATGCTTACTTTGATTGATGTGGAAATATGTTTTGAACCAAAGCTGTCATGCTTTTATGGGAACTGACAGGCTGCTGCTTATGTGTCATGAGAAACAAGGGCTTTTCCTTGCTTTATATACTTGAAATAAGATTGTTGCATCCCAAAGAATACTGGTTTTGCTCTTTTTTCCCAATATTATTTCCCATTATTAGAAATCCCAAATATAAGTATTGAAATACTTAGTTGTTCACATTACAATTGTATACTATGGGCAGTAAAGACACTATTGTGCAAGGTTTATACCTACCTCTCTGGATAGAATATATATGTCTATTTTGTGGATCTATTTTATAAATATATATGTCAAATACAGTACACCCTATATTAATTAATTGTACTTAAACCACATAATTTTTGCAAAATTCATATAGAAAGTGTGTATGCATGTGTATATAGATAGACAAGATATATTTAAAAATAATTTAGAAATTATTTAAACCAGTGACCTCAAATTTTCCAAGCTTGTCAAATTTGAGCTTCTATAGTTTTTGTAACAATCCTGATTTCTTTTTGAAGAGAGGTTTTAACAGAAACTTTTAACTGATTGAAAAAGAGGTGGTGCAACTGGAATATTTGTATAAGGCTGACGAAATAAGAAAGAAAATTTGGACTGAATCACATCTCTAATTGGCTTGAAAAGAAGAACTTAACCCATTGTAAAACTGCAATGGTATAAATGGAAATCTATTAGATTGATTTTTTGAGGAACTTAATGTAGTGCTACCAGTTCAAAACTCAATCAAACACACTGTTTAGCGATAAGGTCATTAACTGACCAATACTTCCACTTAAAGGATAAAATCTACAGATTTTTGCAGTGCATTTTGTGACTTTGAAGATTGCAAATTATTTGGTACTGTGAATCTACAATATGCACTATGAATCACTCAAATCTTGCTTTTTCATTGGTGTATGAAAAATTTATCTGGATTACTTCCATGAATGCTAATGGAACTCCACTTTCATAATACCTACTGTAGATAGCCCTGGGATTTGGAACAGTTAATATGAAACAGTCAAATTGTATGGTGCACTTGATTTAAATCACAGAGTCTCTTATGATGGTGGTGGTAGTGCTGGGGTGCCGCAAGTTTGGCCTCAATGAGAAGACACCCAGATCTGATCAGTGTCATACACAGGAGTCTGTAATGGACCTGTTGAAGTGCACAGCTGAGCCCATCAGCTGGTGATTCCTGTGTGATAACATATTTCAGAGGGGTTAAAAATGCTTTATGGCTGCTCTGTGGGAGAGGGGTGAGAGAAATGTGAGAAGAACATCTCTGCAGACACCAAGGCCAGTGGAGAAGGAAGGGGAGGAGGTGTTTTGGGTGCTGAAGCTGAGATTCCCCTGCCATCTGTGGTACAGCTGAGTCCCTGAAGCCCATGGAGGTCCATGGGGATGCAGAGATCCACCTGCAAGCTGTGGAGGAGACCTACAGTGGAACACATGGATTTCTGTAGAGACTGTGACCCTATGGAGAGAGCTTATGATGGAGTTGGCTTCTGGCAGGATCTGTGATTCTATGGAGAGAGAAGCCTCTGCTGGAGCAGGTTTGCTGGAAGGAACTGCAGTCCATGGAAAACCCGCATTGAAGATGCCTGTTTGTGAAGGACTGCACCTCATGGAAGGGATCCATGGTGCTGGAGGAGTTTGTGAAGAATTGCAGTCCATAGAAAGAATGCATGTTGGAGAGGTTCATGAAGGACTTTTTTCTATGGAAGGCACCAAATACTAGAACAGGTGAAGAGTGTGGGAAGGAAGACTCACCAAGGTGTACTAACATACCCGTGTCCTTTTTCCCATATTCCTGCACTGCTTGGGGATAAAAAAGTAGAAGAGCCAGAGGTGAAGCTGAACCAGATGGAGGGACAGAGGAATGGAAGAATGATATTTTTAGACTTATTTTTCATTATTCTACTTGGTCTAATTGACAGTGAATTAAAATAATTTCCCCTAGTTGAGTCTATTCTGCCCATAATGATACTTGCTGAGTGGTCTCTCTGTCCTTATCTTAACCATGACATTTTGTTGTAATTTTTCCCCTTGTCCTGTTGACCAGGGACAGTGACCACAGGAAATGAGCATGTGATGGCCTGCCAAGTCAACTGACCACAGTCATTTTGTAGGTGCCTGACTTGGGAATTTTAAAGAATTCAAGATTTGCTAACTGGGAGAGTTAGCAGGCAAAATGTGGACTGAACTTTTCTAGAGTGCAGAATAATTGGGGGGAATATCTGGTATAATTTTGGTGAAGTGATGAGGGCTAGTGTGTGTAAATTCCAGGAGGGCTTCTAGTTGGAAATGCAGCCTGGGGAGAATTGGTAGGCTGTTCCTAAAGGACTAAACTGCTCATCAAGGACCTCATGCTGGAGGTGGGGAAAAGTGTGAGGTGGAAGTAGCAGCAGAAAGGAGCTGTTATAGACTGAGCAGAATCCCCTTTCCCTATCCCTCTGTGTTACTTGGAACAGGGTGGATAGAAGAATTTGGAATGGAGGAATAAAATTGAGACTAAGGCTGGAATAAAAGTGTTCTAGTTTTTCTCTTTGCTTTTCTCCATTCTACTATATTTTTAATTTGTAATTTATTTCCTCAGGTCAAGTCTGTTTTGCCTGTGACAGATTTCCCTATCTTTTCCTCAACCCATAAACATTTTTATCTTGTTTTCTTCTCAAATTCTGTTGAGGAGGTGGAGGAATGGAATATTTTTGCAAACCCCTGACAGCCCAGCCAGCTGAGGGAGGTTAACCCACTACAAGTGGCATGACATCATCTTGTTGCTCCAAACTTACAAAGCTGACTTACTTTCCCTGCAAAATATATAAGAACACTAGGCTGAATGAGAGGGACAAATTCCTGAGAATCTGCCAACAGTCTAAGGATATATTTTGGAACTGATTTCATATGTCATATTCCACAATTATGGTGTTATCCTGGTTTAGCTACACAAGCAACCATGGAGGAGACAGCATGAAACCACACTTAAGGCAGCGTTTCCATGTGGTCTGGTAGTGCTGTCTCTGAAGCAGAGGA
Source organism: Emberiza elegans (assembly GCA_024865655.1). Classification (NCBI taxonomy): domain Eukaryota; kingdom Metazoa; phylum Chordata; class Aves; order Passeriformes; family Fringillidae; genus Emberiza; species Emberiza elegans. The sequence goes on from JALJVW010001283.1 coordinate 25,857,531, forward strand.
GAGCAAAAGGGTGGTGAACTGAAAGCAAGCAATCAATGGAGTTCTGCTGTCAGCCAGCTTGACAGCTCAGACCTGGTTTAAAAAGGCTGAGCTTCCTCTTCTGCTCCCCAGTGACTGCTAGTTAAAGCACAAGGTTAATCATCTCTAGGGCTTCTAAGGATTCACTCAGAAAAGCAAAGTACAGAAAACTAGTTGGGAAGATGATGACATAATGGAAAAAAACGTTGTGCTATAAACCAACTTTTTATACAAATGCTCCAGCTTTGAAATTAAACCCTGGAATATTCTCTCACATGCAACTCTGGCCACAGAGAAACATCTTGCAGGGTTAAAAAATATTTTCAAAATGTATTTCTGAGAGATGGGATTTCCTTCTAGTTTCAGGAACTGAAAATGGGTTCTGGGAATTCATCTTATGTGGAAGGACAAAATGTAATCATGACAGCTATCTTATGTGTGTTTCCTCAGGAAAAAAAAAAAAAGTTTTAATTAAATTTATCATCTCACAGTGTTTTTAAATATACTTGTATGATGTTTCCTTTTAGGAGTGGGCTCTAGATCCTGAGTGAGACATTTTTTTAATACTGAGAGGATGGATGTAAGCTCAGATACACCTTTCTTTGGAAAATTTTTAAAAAAATCTTTCAAATTTCTTTCAGCTGCATCTTCTTAAGGATAGTACAGGAACTGAAGTGCTCAGCTGTCTTTTGAGATTCAAATTTTCAAGTTTTCCTATTTGATTTGTCAGTAATCTGCTGTCCTCTTTTTAAGACTTTACATATCCAGATGAAAAGTAACTGATTTCATCTATAGTTCAAGTATTCAATACAAGTACTGCTTTTTGCCATTCCTTCCTACCTTTTCTCCTTTGGTTTCATACTGTATCTTATGAATACTATTATTTTCTGCCACACATTTCAGAAACAGCTTGCATAATTTTTGTGCATTCATCTCTGCTTTTATCTGGCAGCATTATTTTTGTTATCATTACAGCTGAATTTTTCTGAACTATTTTCTTGGACTGCATTTTGAGAAAGGCTCATGCTGTTAAATGTTATCACATTGAGGCCCACTTTACTCCAGTTCTGCCCATAATTGCTGTGTCTCTGTCTGATTAAATGGTGTCCTAGAGTGGCTCTAGCCAGACCCCATTGTTTTACATTTTCTGTCTAATTTTAGCACCCATACTTGATTCAGTTTTGTTGTTTGGACTGAATATTCTTTGGAATTCTTCTTCCCCCAGTCTTGAATTTCAATTTTATTCAGCTATGTTCCCAGGCTTTCTCAATGAATTTATAAGTTATCTGAAATGTCAGCCAAAGCTGAATTTAGCCAGAGGTGATTTCTAGGTTGAGTGGTGGTTTGCCTCTTCCTTGTCAAATGTTATAATTAAAAAAATTAAGCAAAACAAAATTCTACTGAGAAGCATTCTCACAGACTTAATATGCTGTGTAATACAATTCTTAAGCATTTAATGTGACTTACAGAAATTATGCCACTTCACTTTGTACAGATATTCCCAGAGTTGAATGCCGCTGTCCTGTTCTCTGTAGAGTCTATGCAAATGGCACCAGTCTTAATTGCAGAAATGTTAGCTGCTATTACAGGTTCCTCGTTTTGTCTTCTTGTAACAAGCCTGGTCTCCTTTATCTAGCCTTTTCTATCTCAACATTTATTTCTTTAATCTCAGTTCTGTCTCCCATTAATGAGAATATAATTGTCCCTTTAAAATGAAGTACTTAACAAGTTGCAGCACTTCCCTGAAATTTTATGCAATGTAAATTGTTGTGTATGCTTATGGAGCAAGATATTGCTTTGTCTTGGGGTTTAGCTGTTGTTTTCTTTTCTTTGATTTCTTTGCAGTCAACAACTCTGAATTAGTTTATGCTTAAAGTGCTATTCCCTGCTCATTGCAAAAAAGAGGAATGCACAAAATCTTAGGGGAAATAAATGTCAGAATAATGAGATCAACTGCCCTTCCATCCTCGTCATATTCAGCTCTCTTGTCAACAATCCCAGGGCAAACAAAACAAATTGATCTAAGTATCAGTAGTTACATATTACCTGGATAAACAATAACTTCACTGTATTTTTGTTCAAAATTTTAAGATCTATTCTCATTTTCAATACATGTCCTAATTTGCGAGAGTAGAGACATAAAATAAGAAAATTAAATGTGTGATTGCTCAGGAAGAAGTTTGTGAAGAAATTATACAACTGTGTAGATGACTGCCAGTGTTGTAATCTAAACATTGTGTGATTGTCAGTTTGGGTGTAAAAACCTCTCTAATCTTTTCCAAGATATAGGGGTTCCTTACTTCCATAGAAAGTGCAATTAAAGTTAATGACCTTAACAGGGGTGAAAAGGTGCTCCTAGTAACAGACATATTTTTCTTCTGAGAAATTAGAAATAATGAATTTACATTATTTAGGATTAAATAGAGTAGAAATTCTTATATTTCTGTATTCTGTATTCTATATAAAAAGACATTCATTCATTCATTCATTCATTCATTCATTCATTCATTCATTCATTCATTCATTCATTCATTCATTCACAATCCCATTTTCATCTACCTGCAATGGAAAAAGGGAAAGGGGAAAATAAAATCCAGTAATTTTTTTTCAGTGATTTTAAAATGGATGAGAAGTAAAAAAATTAGGTGGTGTTTAAAATGTCTCAAAAATTGAATAACGTGAAACAATCTCAAAAATTGAAAAAGAATTTTGAATCCTGTTATTTTGTCTGTCCTGCTTGAGATACTGAAATTGAATTTTAAAAATATAATTGAACTGTACTCTCCAAAAGTTGAAGTGCTGAATCATAATATTTTAAATTATGGTGACAGTGTCCAATATGAATGACCACAATTTGGTGTTGATATACAGAGTCAAGAAATGAGATAAGAAAGAACATATATTATTTTGGTTTTTAATTTTAAAAGCTTCTGTTTTAGAATTATGTCTTAGTTCTTTTCCAAAGGACAATTTTCTTTTGGGGTTCCTTACAGCATATTCCTAAAACATGCTTTATCATATATTAACTAGAATTTTCCTTAAAGTAAGAAGACATTACCTAATCAGTAAAGTATTTTATGGGGTTTTCTCTACACCTTTCATATTAAATTGATTCAATCAATTTAAAATGTTTAATCATTTTTAAGTTTCTTTTTTTATAATCTTTAGTTCAGAGTAAGTCTGCAGTGTTACTGCATAAGATGAGAAAGGAAGTGTCAGGTAGGTTTTGCAGAAGTGGGCAGTGAACTTAAATCATCCTGTTTCATAAAAAATATAGCTCTGGAAAACTAAAGATAGCGTTTTTTACAAAAGGCAACAGCTATGAAACATTGTTCCCATCTAAAGTGTTTGAGAATGTGAATGAAAAATAATTAGAAAACAGTTATTAATAAATCAAATTTGTTTTCTTTTGGTGATTCCTTTGTATTAATCATATTTAAGTCCTAAGGGAAGGGGAAATACTCTTATAGTATTTTCCAAGACAGAATTCTACAAAGATCTATTTCCTTTAACAGGGATCCATTATCCAGAAAGAGGTTTTAGCTCTAGAGTATTTATTAATTTATTGAAAACCCTTAGATGAAGCTCATCAGTTTCAGAGGTACTTTGTGACAAAAACTGTGGTATTTCAAAACATACATGTATGAATCTATTTGAAGTTGCAATGTTTCAAAAAGATAATTAATCCCATTATGATATACCATTAGGACACAATTTCTCTGTAGTAAGTAATATGAATTGCTAAAACTACCTATTTTAAAGTTTCTAAAATGAAAAGAACTTGCCTGAGGGTAAAAATCTGTGTGTTTTTTAGTAATATCTAGTTATTATTCTATGTATGAGTAACTGATTTCTAAAAATTAATGCAGGAGCTAATGGAAACTATCTATGCTACATTCTAAATATGGAGATAATGACATGGAATCTTGTCTCATATATTTGCATAATATTGTGCTTTAACAATTAATAGCTTTGGTCAGATATTTGCTGACTAAGTATTCTAACAGATTGTTCAAATATTAATAAATACATTTTACCAGGAATGGTGTCTTGGAATGCAATTCCTTTACATGGAGAGGTTTTCATAATTAAAGAATAGTTTTGTTCAGACTGGTGTTCTTTGCATTTTTCTGATGAGGATCAACAAATGTAATCCTTTTTTAATGCTAATTTAATTAAGTAATAATCTGTTGCTGACATAGAAGAAATCACCTAGGAAACAGGGCAGTGTATTTCTCAGGGGACAGGAGTGTAGCTCTAAATGTGTTCAATTTCTGCTACTTTCTAGGTATTCATGATTAGTGGGGCAAGCCCTATTTTCACCCCTCACCAGAGTGACATCACATACAAAGCTTAAGTGAACCAAGTTATATATCCAAGGAGAATGATGCCTCTGTCTTTTTACTACTTTATTAAAATATATATTCTGTCTTTCTTTTTATCTTCTTCCCCTCCCCTATCACCCCAGAAGAAGATATAAATGCTAGATAATACTTCTCAAATACTTTTTTGTAGTCCAGTAGATGGCTGATTTATAGGACTCAGGTTTTCCCTGGATGTGATTTCTTTCTTTTTTTTTTTTTTTTCCAGCCAGACATCACTGATACTAGCTGAAGCAGCAAGTTCAAAGTACACTATATAATTGCACTTGTTATGTTGAGAGGCCACCTTAAGAGTCAGGGAGAAAGGAGAAACCTGTGGTGTTTTGCTGAATCTTTCTCTCTTTCTGACAGCCTCTGGCCACAATGTCAGAGATTTTCCTGATTCATCCTGCCAGTTAATGAAAGACTTTCCTTTCTTTCAGTATCAGTTACTGGGGAAGGTAGAATGGATTGGGGAAAGTTGCTAGGTTCAGGGGAATTTTTATTACCAGACTTTGACCTAGAGAAGCAAACTCATAGTGAGAAAGGCTCCCAAGGAAAATTTTAGAACAAGTCACAGAATGTTTGAAGTAGACCATTGGATATCATGTAGTCCAAATGCTCTGCAGAAGCAGGTTTACCTACACCAGGTTGCTAGGGATCAGATTCAAGTGGGTTTTGAATATATCCAAAGAAGAAGACTCTGCAACCTCTCTGAACAACTTCTTCCAGTGTCCTGTTAACTTCGAAGTGAAGATGGTTTTCTTCATATTTAGATGGAGCTTCCTTTCAGTTTCTGATCATCTCTTGCTCTGTGGCTGGGCACTACTGAAAAGTCTGGTCCCATCTTATCTTCTTGATACCCACTCTTGATTTTTATGTATGTATTAGAATCATAAAATGTTAGAATTTTTGAGGTTGGAAAAGGCTTTTATGATCCTGGAGCCAAATTACTAACCAAGCACTGCCAAACTGACTACTAAACCATGTCCTCTCTGCCACATCTACATGACTCTTTAACACCTCTAAGCATGTTGATTCCACTTCCATGGGAAGCCTGTTGCAGTGCTTGACAATTATTTAGGTGAAGAAATATTTCCTAATACGCAGTCTATGCCTTCCTGGTACAACTTGAGGCCATTTCCTCTCATCTGTCATTGTTTACAGAGAAGACACTGTCCCCACCTGCCTACAGTCTCCTTTCAGGTGGTGGTGAAGAATGATAATGTCTCCTCTGACCCTCCTTTTCTCCGGGCTAAAGACCCCCAGCTCCCTCAGCTGCTTCTCACAGGACTTGTACTCCAGACCCTTCAGCAGCTCCATTGTCCTTCTCTGGACACACTCCAGCACCTGAATATCTTTCTTGCCATGAGGATCCCAAAACTGAACACAGTTTGGCCAAGTGTAGCCTCACCCCTGCAAAATTCAGGGAGACAGACACTACCCTGGTCCAGCTGGCCACATTTTTTTTGGTACCAGCTGGGATGCCATTGGCCTCCTTGGCCACCTGGACACAGCTGGCTCATCTTCAGCCACTATTGATCAGCACCCCTAGCTACTTCTCTGCTGGGCAGCTTTTCAGCATTTCTGTCCTCAGCCTGCAGCACCACCTGGTGCTGTTGTGACCTGGGGACAAGACCCTGTACTTCACCTCATAGAACCTTGGCCCATTGATCCAGCTTATCCATGTCCTTTTGTGGAGCTTTCTGGTCATCCAGCAGACCAACATTCCTACCTATCTGTCATCTGCAGACTTACTGAGAGTGCACTTGATAAAAATACAAAGCAGGACTGGTCTCAATACTGAGCTCTGGGAAACCCCACTAGTGACCAACCACCAAGTGGATGCAAATCTGCTCACCAACACTTTCTGGGCCCAGCCATCCAGACAGATTTTTACTTAGTGAAAGGTATACCAGTCCAAGACATGAGCAGCCAGCATCTGCAGGACAAGGCTGTAGAAAATTGTGTGAATGGTTTCACTAAAATCTATAGACAACATCGACACCCTTTCCTGATCCACTGTGTGCATCAGCTTTGTGAACAAAGAGATAAGGTTGGCTGGGTTGGTCACAAACCAATGTTGGCTGTGTCTGATCCCCTGGGTCTCCTGCACATGCCACTAAAGATGATTTGTTCCTTCACCTACCCCAGCAGGCTGACAGGCCTGTAGCTCCTTCTGTGTGGAGCTCTGTCTATAAGCTCTGCCCCCAAGCTGTGTTCGTGCATGGGGCAATTTCTTCCTATGTCCATGATCCCACATTTGACTTTATAGAACTTCATTATGTTCTCAACTCTTGAGCCTCTTCTGGTCTCCATGAATGACAGTGCAGATTTCTGGTGTATCAATCAGTCCTCCACAGAAGCAAGGAAGGTAAGGAAATAAAGTATAATCGGAATGAGCACCATGAGGGTGTTATGACCTATGTGATTCACAGGCGCTGTAAATTGCACAGGTGTGACACGGCCATGGAGTGGCAGTGGGTCGCTGTTGAGCCTCAGGGACCACAGTGTTCCTTTGAGGGGCATGAGTAATGTGTACTAGTAGTGTTATGCAGACATGGTTATTTTTTTGTCTGTAGAACTTGTGAAAATATGCAATATGCAGTTTGATGGTCATATAAATATGAGATTTTGTTATTTGTCATGTAGGATCAGAAAGGCTTGTCATTCCAAATATAGGTTTTTGGTGGAGTTTTTTTGGTTTTTTTTAATTTGAAGGGAAAATCAAGAGGATTTCTTGCCTTGGATTATATATTTTTCTTGCTGTGTGGCCTAATATAATGCATATTTGCTTTAATGCTTCATTTTTCTGGTTGTTGTTATTTTTTAAACCATTTCCTTAAGGGACAGGAATGGCTTTATTGTAGACATTACCAGCTTTTTTTTTCTCAAAGGGATTGACAAATAAATCAGAAGATTTTTAAAAAAATGTTTAGGATAGAGGATCAGAACTTCAGAATAGTAACAGAGAAAGGCTGAATCCTTTGTTAGTTATAAGCACTTCAAGCAGAATGCTGAATGGATACCACTATTTCAGGTCAGCGGGCTCCTGGGTCACTGCAGCAATTTACTGCTTCTTCCTCTGACAGGGAGGCAGATTTTGGCTCGGATTTTTCCAGATGTAGCAACTGTACTCTCTTCTCTGTTCCTTTTTGATTGTAACAGCTAATTTCTATTCTCTTTGATTACCTTTCACTCTAATGGATCTTGTAATGTTGCAGTTTAGATTTAGTGTTGCTCTCTGGAAAGAATTCAACAACCTTTAGGCTTTAAACTGTGACGGAAAACACCATTACGGAATGATTTAAAATCAATGAGGTTTACTGCAGAGCTTTAACTTGTGCAGTACAAACAAGAGGTTATATAAGAAGTCTCTGTAATATTAAGTTTGCAACAAAGTAATGACTGGGAAATGTGTGTCATCCAGGTAAATCTAACCATCTGGTCAACCTCTTTTAATACAGATACCCAAACAAACATTTCTAGAGCTTTGAAAAATAGTATTTTTTTCAATGTTGGATGACTATTGGTAATCTGTAACCCAGAAAGGAACATTTTCATTCCAAATCACCAATATGTAGCAAAAACTATTCCATATGTGTTTTTTCAGACTTGTTGCTTTTTATTTTCCACCAATGAAAGGGAATTTTAGTAAATTGATGTGGTTATTATATTTTTAGGGTGACACCAAGGAATAAAGTTCAAAAGATTTTTGTTCTGATGATCAGCAACACGTTGATCTGCAAACATAAGTCCAGACGACATCAACAATGCTTAGGAATCTAAATCTCAAAAACAGAAGAAAAGAATGAATTAATTGAAGATTTTCAGCTTGTAACAAAAGCAATTGAAAAAAAAAAACCCTGATAACAGTCTTAAAAATTATAAAGGCATGCTTCTAAGGGAGAGGAGGTAATCTGTTCTCCTTGTCCAGTCTAGATAAGACAAGAAGTAATTGGCTTAGCTTCCAGCATGGGAGATTTAGGTTAGACATTAAGAAAAATGTTCTAATAGAAAGGACTGGTAAGCATTGCAATAGTTTACCTGTGGATGCTATTGAATGTTCATTCCTGAAGGTTTTTCAGAAGGAGATATGTTGTAATGAATGATACTGGTATTTTACTATCCTTGTCCAGTTCCAAGACCACTGGCTAAATGACCTTTCAGGGTTCTTTTCTGTTCTCTGACTTTAATATTTCAACTACCATAAGCTTATGGCTGAGCTGAAAGCAGTTTTAGCGGAAAGAATTCTTATCATAATTAGAGTTTTCCTTGATCCAATCTAAATCTGCATCTTGAAGTGGAAGAAAGATTAGAGGAACAGAGAAACAGTAAGTGCCAGTAAGTAAGTGACTGGGCAGTAAATCAGGTTAAAAGACTTCGTGGGTGAGCAAAGTGAGCTACAGGGTAGGGCAAAATGGCTAGGTATATTACTAACTCTGTCAAGAAAATATCCCATGCTTTTGGAGAAATTATATTTCACGTTTCACTATTTTCACTGTTTAATTTTCACTTTTGTGAAAGTAGTGGACGCCTTTAATGCTACATTCATTTTGTGACTTTCAATTTAGAATAACATAAACAACATTAATGCAAATTTTCTTAAAGCTGGTACTGCTAAGGAACTTGCTTTAATATTCTACTCTCCTTCTCTGGTCCCAGTTATCAGTTCTGAGATTGCCATGTTTCAAGAAAACAGAAGCTGAGAAAGACTCTGAGGCAGAATGCTTTTTGGCAAGACATTTATTCTGACAGTTTTGGTCATGAAGGGATTTGTTTAAAAACAAATTTTCATTTTTTGAATCATAGCTTTGCCATATACCAGGATGACACTTTCTATGCACTAATTGCAAACCAACCTTGCAGTGCTGTATCTGCTAATACCACGGCAGCTGTAGCATGTTCTGCTTCTCCAGGGCTTTGATGTTAACACTCAAACTCTGCAAGCATTAACCAGTTTATGTCAACACTGTACATAATCAGAGTTAAACCACTGCTGAGGGCTAGAATTGCAGTAGAGTCAAGCAGTATGCCGTGCACCACTGTAATACTAAGAGCTAGATTTCTATCAGAGCTCTGTAGTGAGACCACAGCTCATTTCAATTTTATAATAAAACATTTCAGTTTTCTGGACTTCCAGTGGTGGCATCATGTGCATATATTTTGAAGTTAAATAGTTCCTGCTAGTTTTGTTTTCCTCAGCTGCATAATGTATGGACAATAAAGAGGAAAAAGGAATGGAAAGGCAAATATCAACACTGTTCTCTAAAGAGCTAAAATTACACAAGATTCATTCTTTGAATTCTTTAAACAGTCCTGGCATTTTAGTGAATGTACGAAAGCTGAGATGGAAGAGGGGACAGAAATGAAGAATCAAGAAAAATTTTTGTTTTCAGGCCTACTGTGTGAGTGGGTAAATACCATGAGACTGACAAACACTTACAGAAATACAACCTCATGTAAGTTTTTCAGGACTTAAAAAACCTCTATATTGCAACACGTACTATAAGTATCTTTGTATATTGGGTAGAATTATTTTTATTGTGTGTTCCACAGTAGGCTTTTTGGCAGGGGTAAGGAGGGTGGTAACTTTTCTTTCTTTCTTTCTTTCTTTCTTTCTTTCTTTCTTTCTTTCTTTCTTTCTTTCTTTCTTTCTTTCTTTCTTTCTTTCTTTCTTTCTTTCTTTCTTTCTTTCTTTCTTTCTTTCTTTCTTTCTTTCTTTCTTTCTTTCTTTCTTTCTTTCTTTCTTTCTTTCTTTCTTTCTTTCTTTCTTTCTTTCTTTCTTTCTTTCTTTCTTTCTTTCTTTCTTTCTTTCTTTCTTTCTTTCTTTCTTTCTTTCTTTCTTTCTTTCTCTCTCTCTTTCTTTCTTTCTCTATTTCTTTCTTTCTTTCTTTCTTTCTTTTCTTTCTTTCTTCTTTCTTTCTTTCTCTTTCTTTCTTTCTTCCTTTCTCTCTTTCTTCTTTCTTTCTCTTTCTTCTTTCTTTCTCTTTCTTTCTCTTTCTTTCTTTCTTTCTTTCTTTCTTTCTTCTCTTTCTCTCTTTCTCTCTTTCTTTCTCTCTTTCTTTCTCTCTTTCTCTCTTTTTTCTCTCTTTCTGTCTTTCTCCCTTTCTCCCTTTCTCCCTTTCTTCCTTTCTTCCTTTCTTCCTTTCTTTCTCTCTTTCTCTCTTTCTCTCTCTCTTTCTTCTTTCTCTCTCTCTCTCGTTCTCTCTCTCTCTCTCTCTCTTCTCTCTCTCTTTCTCTTTCTCTCTTTCTCTCTCTCTTTTTCTCTCTTTCTCTCTTTCTCTCTCTATCTCTCTATCTCTCTCTTTCCTCTCTTTCCTCTCTCTTTCTCTCTTTCTTTCCTCTCTCTCTCTCCCCCCCTTTTTCTTTCTCTTTCTCTCTCAAAATTTAAAACTACCCCTTCATATTTCTTGAATTACTCACATACTGCTGTGTTGCTTCAAGGGTAGAACTCACTTTTTTTGGTACAGATTAACCTGAGATGCAACTGCTGTTACTTAATGTACTTTATACTGTCTTTCTAAACTGTCTTTTTAATTGAAAATCATAATGGAAAACAACAGGAAATTATGGCCATGAAATTCTTATTTCTACATAAACTGAGGATATAAGTACTTGAGAATAGTGTATCTAAATGTATAAGTCCTAAACATCAATTGAGAAGGATAAATTTTGTCCATTTCCCCCTGAAAAGGACCAAGAAAATTATTATTTTTTATTACTACTCTTTTGTAAGTCAGTAGCACAAACAAAACTGGAAGATTTGTTTTACTAAGCAATGAAGATGACTGCAGACTCTCAGAATAATAACGTTGCAGTTAATATAGGATTATACTTAAAATTTGTTTCTACAAATTCTTTAAAACCAAAAAATTAATCAGAATATGTTGTACAATCAGAACTAGTTATTTTCATTTTTTCGTAAATATCCATTATTTTTATTACCTTCAATGGGTTTTATTATTATCCTCCAGTCAGCTTCAGTGTTTATGTAATAGAACAGCTATGATGGGTAGAACTGGTATTTTAAGTACTAAGAGACTTCCTTATTGATCAACGTTGCTTTCAGTGAAATGTTCTTTCTACATTTGGATTGTGTGCCTCTTAAATTTTCCTTTTCATAGACACTTGCTTTGGTTCAGGACACTAAAAGTACTGTAGTTTTTGGGTCCTCACTTACTACCACTGATGATTAGTTGATATTTCTGTTGAGATTTTGTTTATCCCCTAATTGCTGATCTTGTTTACTGCTTCTGCCTCATACTTAATGGAGCATGATCTACTCCAAGGTTGATCAAACAAGACGAAAGAAGAAATCGAAATATTTATATCTCATGATAGGCACTAGGGCTTTCCAGCTTTTCAGTATTAGACTTCTAACATTGAGTGCCAAACAGTATGCTACTGCTCAGTCTGCAGGACAACTTCTTGATGAGTCACAGAATCACTAAGGAAGGCTGGAGGGACCATGGTGGATCATCTGCTCCAACCCCCTGATCCAGCAGGGTCATCCTAGAGCACATTACACAGGATTGCATCGAGATGGTTTTTGACATCTCCAGTAGGGACAACCCAGCAACCTCTCTGGGCAAGCTGTGCCAATACACAGTTGCCTGCACAGTAAAGAAATTCTTCCTTATGCTCAGGTGGAACTTCTGTTCATCTGTTTTTGCCTGTTGCCTCTTGTTCTATTTCTTGGCACCACCAAGCAGAGCCTGGATCCACCCTCTCGACCCCTCTGCCTTCAGATCAGGGCACTGATGAAGTCTCCTCAGTTGTCTTTTCTCAAGGCTGAACAGGCCCAGCTTCCTCAGCCTTTCTTGTAAGACAGAAATTACTTCTTAATCACCTTTGTATTCCTCTACTGGGCTTGCTCCAGAAGGTCCATGTCCCTCCTGTACTGTGAACCACAGAACTGGACACAGCACTTCAGAACCAGGCTTCTCAGCCTGCTGGCAATACTTTTCCTAATTCATTCCAAGATACCATTGGTGTTCCTGGCCACAAGGGCAAACTGCTGGCTCATGGACAGACAATTGAGGGACTGGAACAAGGAGTTCTCTAAGGTCCCTTCAAAGCCAAACTACTTTGTGATTCTATGATTTCTATCCCAATGACAACATAGTGAAAAATTCAAATTCTATAATGGCTTAAGAGAGAAAAGTATAAATTATTTTTTTTTAAGATTAAACAAATAATCAAATTCATTGGTTAATTAGGTTTATTAGATTAATACCCAAATTGTTGTATAGTTGATTAAAAAAAGGAAGATGTAATTTTGATCTTTTTTATTTTTCTTGCAGTGGTTGATATAGCTAACTGGGGTAGTGTCTAAACTTTCTACAAACTCCCACGCTTATGTACCATGTATTCAATTGATCTACTCTGATTTGTACATTTAAGCATAGAAGAAATATTGTGTAGGATTGAAGCCTAGGCTATTATTATCCGATTTAAAGTATATCTTTGTTCTGTGATTTGAGAGGTAATTTGAAAAGTGTCAAACAAATAATTCTTCCAAATAAGATTGTGTTTCTTTAGTTTTAAAACCTGAAAGATAAAATGTATGATTATCTTATTTGTTGAGATGAAATTATACAATTATGGATTGTGTTGGCCTTTGTGTATCATGAGAGATAGCTATGTACTTCTTTATGTGAGGAAATGTATTACAAAATAGTTTTACTCCTCAGATGTACAAAATACTACAGATATTTTATATTAGCATGTGGTAACAGGAATCTGTTTAACACAATCATGCCTTGTTTTTTATGCTTTTGCTTAAGATTTTAGTAAAAATCTTAGTCAAAAGCTGAATACAGATTCACAGTAATGATTGCTATTTCTGTTTAATTATTTTCTGAAAATAGATTCTTAGTGCAAACAATGGATTCCCAAAATGCAAAAAAAAATCTACACCTGAACACAAAATCTAACTACACTGGGGATTTCTTATCCCACTATTTCTGCAGAATATGTCAGAAATTTAATTCACGTATGATCAGGAACTTGTATGTCTGTCTTGATTATCTTTATAAATCATTAAACATTCATAATTATTATTCAATTTCCTAATAATTTATTGATAACAATGTATAATTTATTAATATTACTTACTTTCTATGAAACATCCTTCATTGGCATACATCTCTGAACAAAAATAAGGCTAAATAATTAATTAAATGTGTGGCAAATATTAAATAATACATATTAAGCTAAGACCAGCTTTGTAATATATTTTAAATATCTCTTAAAAAATTTTAGTCTCAGCTGAGGTCCCTCACTACTCTTGTCTTTTTACAGACAAGATTGTTATGTGAAACAATTACAATCTACCCTGGGATTTCAGAAATCTACAAAACTAATTTTTATGTCTTCTCTTGTTAATACCTCAGAAAGTTCATAAGGAAACAGTGATGAAATTTATTTAAGCAATTCCCACGTATTTTTCAGTGAAATCCTCTGTGTCTTATTTTAAGGTCTACCATATGAAGACAATTCTGCAATATATCTGTGTAACTTAGAACAGAATTTGCCCAGGTAGTAACTGATAATTTTCTTGTTTCCTTGGGGGTTTTTGGCCCTTACTATTGTTCTTGTTTATTTTATTTTTTTTCTCCCCAAGTTCTACTAAATCTACTGGTTTTTTAAGAGATGGTACAATGCACAAGCTAAATGATGTGTTACAGGAAAACAGCATTAAATGCATCACCAGTAGGTGAAAGCAGGTATGAAAAAAGCTGATAGTAACTGACACAACACCCCTAGAACCCAAAATTAAGCACTGCTATGTGACAGGTGTGAAAGGAATGTAGCATGGTTTCTAGGAAATATTAACAAAGTTGCTATACCTTTGAAAAAATATTGCAGTTTTGTGGGTGCAGCAGTGAAAGTTGTGCCTGAACTTCTATCCTAATTATTAAAAACTGGTGCAAAGCAGATAGTATCACAGTATTCAATCTGGCCAAAATGTTAGTCTCCAGTGTTGGCTCTGCAATCAGACTGCAGACTCCAGTCTTTAGAGAAATTGGGTAGGGAACTTATTGCACTAGCTTATAATTCCTAGAAACCTTCACAGAGTGAACTCCGAAGTGTAAGAACTACAGGAAGAGTTTTGTTAAGTTCATCAAGGCAAAATTTAACTTTACATTAGGAAATCCATACCCAGTTCAAAATCTATGAAACCTGTTCTTCCACATGAGAAGCTAGGTCTATCCAATGGAGACATTCCCAGAGAATTAATTTCTCTGAAGCTGTTTCTTTATGCTTTCCTGTGCTCGATTTAAGGAATGTGGAGTTTACTTGAAGACAGCTACTTAGTTCTCTGAGTCTGGTCTGTCAGGCATAATGAGTTTCACTGATAGAGAACCCAGTGTCTTCTTTTTCTGAAGTGGTGTAAATCCATTTTCCTGCCCACATGGCTTTTTCATCAGTGCACATTCTGCATTTTTCACAACTATCTGCATATTCTGTTTTTCACTCTTTGATTCCTGATTTGATAATTTCCTCTGTCCTTTTGTGATAAAGGTAACACACAACTTCTAACAACTTGGTTGTGATTATTAATATACACAGACTTCTTTTCTTTTTTATATTCTTAATCCAAACAATTCTCTTTCCCTTCAGCATAAAACATAGAAAGCTGAGGGCTATTTTTCAAAAAATTTAGGTATTTCCTAATTTTCACGTCATCTGAGATTTAACTGTAATTTGTAAGAAACAGAAGTTTTGTACAAATGTTTATTTAAAGGATCATGTGTTAGATCTTCCAAAGGTTAAGAGAAGTTTTATATATCCATTAATTTACTTAGAGTACATTCTAAACAGCTGCTAGTACAAAAGTAAGCAATAATTATTATGCTGTTTCATTGATTTTTTTAATGTTAAATACTTTGCTGTTTTATTTTTGAGGAAACCACTTGTGTCAGGCAGAACTTTAAATAATTTTTGACATTTTAAGTGAAAGTATATTGTTTATTATTTGATTATTCAGTGTTGGCTGATAAGGCTAAGTATATCTAGGTACAAACAGCATCAGCCTTTGCATCTACTTGAAGAGTTAAAATCTATGATCTATTAATTACTTCCTCAAGTAATTCTGTGAACACATAAGACACTCTACCAGATAGAATAATACCTCCAGATATCCAGGACTTTTCAGTGAGACACATAGTTAAGAAATGAAAAATCTATAACTTCAAAATGCAATCTATAATGCATAATCAACATAAATAAAATTACTTTTATGGTTTTCCATATGAGTTAGTGATTCTAAGACTGAGAAAAAAAAATAGAGCTAGAAAAAAGAGACTAAATTTTAAAGTATAGAAATAAATTTTTTATTATTTTCCAGAATTATACTGACATCATCTTTTTTTAAAGATTATGGAACTAAAATTAATATTTTTTTTAAAAGGAACAGTCTTTTCTAAAACTATTGTTTGGTTATGTACTTGCTTTTAGAAAAGTGATGAATCAAATTATGCTCAGTTTAATCAATAAGAACATTTTATTGATCGACAACAGTGATCCCCAATTTCTAAAACCACATTTTTCATAGATTTACATGCTAAATTTTAATTCAGGGATTCACAAAGATATATGTATTTGACCACACGGTGCATATTAAGAATAAAATTGTTATTTATTCCCAGGAAATTCTTAGGCAGGTATAAGAGTGGATTCTTCTTTATGGATGTGCAATTACACAGTTCAGGAAGACTTCTGTAAATCAGCAGAATATTGCTATCTTTTGAAATCAGAAAATAATTAATAAAAATAAAAAATGTTAAGTATTTAAAGAAAAAAGTGGGAAATAATAGTGATGGGGATACATTACTATTTATAATCTTTATTTATATTTATAGATTAATTACTGTATAATTTGAGTTGCGTATGTGTACTTTTTTTTCTAGTTCAGAAATCACTCAATGAAAATTAAGTGCTATTTATATAGAAATATTTATATATTATATAGAATATTTATATATTTTCACTGCGTGAAATGAATCACCAGGCTACAGAAATTTTTAGTATTTAGAAAATTAAAATGACCTATTGAATTTAGACTAAGTTTTTCATTGTGCTTTTTGTTGCTGTAACGTACTTTGAGTTTATGATGTGAATGTTCTAAACTAAAAGTGAACGTGAGACCTGAAGGCTCACCAAAGATGTGATAGTAAAAGTTATACCTCAAGTTATTAACTATCATTCTGGCCATGTGATTTTAGTTTTATTTTCTAATTCTTGTTGGCACATTTATTAAAGAAGTAATAAACGGATGGCTAATTTGGTGTCTCAACTCAAAGCACTACAATCAATTTAGACCTTAAAATGAATATTTAAAAACTTGAGAAGTGTTTTGGATATTAATTCAGTCTGAATGGTATGTATTTGGGTATGAATGATTTTAATTATATCAGCTTTTCAATATTTATCTTAAAAATCTCATATACTAAATGTGTGATATTTGAACCATAATCAGTTTTTACCTTCTTACTAATTATGCTCAAATTTCCTTTATAAAATAAGAATTTATAAATATATGCAATTATTTCACCAGAATTCCTTTTATTTTTAAATAATAATTGCAACTTTTTTCTATTACCAGCTTTAATTTTAACTTTTATGCAAATACCAAAATGAGGATGATAATGCAAAAGCTTGGTTTAAAAGACAGGGTAGAAGTCCCAGTAAGCAAGAAAAAATAAGAGTTTATAACATCATAGGTGCTACAGAGTTTAAATACAAAAGAAAATTAGAAAAGATTGAACCAAATTTCTCTAAAGATTCATTTGAGGGCTCCCTGAAGACCTGATGAAAAATGTTAATCTGATTAGGTTTCTAAAAAAAAAAAAATAAGTAATGTATGTCTCTTTATGACTATAACTCGTAAGTTGCAGTCAGCTTACAATACAGTGAAGCTTCTCAAAAACACAAATTCAAACAAAGTAAAGGAAAGTTATGGGGATAGTTAATGTAAATCCTATTCTGCTAGATTTTTAGCCAAACTCCAGATTTTAACAAAACTGAAGATTCATTTTTCTCTTTAGAATGTTTTGCTTAAAGACTGTTGGAAAAAAACACAGTAAATTTCAGCTTAGATATTACCTTTTGCAAATTTTCATTTTCTTGCAAATAATTCTTAGTGGAGTGTACTATAAGACCCATCTGAGTTCATAGGTACTGGCTGGTGAGCATGACCATGTGTGAAGATTTTGCTGTTGACACATACTCAAAATATGGAATCAAACGAGTGAGACATGAGGGATAAAATTAAAAAAAAAAAAGAGGAGGGAACATTTTTGAGAGACTTTGTTGTCAGAGAAAGATCACTTAAAAACTTAATTTATATACATAATAAGAGAACTAATAAAATTTAAAGTAATTTCTTCAAAGAATTTAAAAGGAAAAAAAGGTTTTAATTATAAGCAAAATAAATGTGTATACTGACATCTTCACAGAAATAGAATTAGAAGAGACATTAGAGATAGAAAGAGTTGTCTGAAGTGAAAATAGCTGTAGAACTTTGTCTAACATGTTTAAAACCCAGCACCTAGAAGACCAGATACAAAAAAACCTCAAGAATAATAGGTGCCCCCAATAGTGAACTCTACCCTTGTAAAGGTCAGTGGCAATGCTGGAGTCACAGTGTGATGATGACTGATGAAAATGCACATAAATTTATTTCAGCTGTTTTCTTTTTTGGTAAATAAATGTTTTTGCCAGAAAAATATGCATTCTTCTTAGTCTCCAAAGGTTAGGTGTACCTCTTCAGTGATATAATTTCATTCTCTTAGAAGATATACACAGACTTTTGGATACCAGAAACCCTTTTTAAAAAATGCTGCTTTCATTGGTTTGTTTTTCCTTGTTTGGTTAATTTAAAATCTCATCCAACCCTTTAAACATTTGGTATTCCTTTATTTTCTCATATTTTCTTTAATTTGTTGTATATTTGTTTTCTTTGTTTATTTTTTATGTCTCTTTGAATCTATTTTTCTTTTAATTAATTCTTCTTTACCAATTTATCATTATTGTGAGAGAGAAAAAGGAGAGAGGGAATACAGAGAGCAAACACACACAACTGTTTTCTCACATTTATTCTTTTCTTTGTTGTGTTTCTCATTGGTTTTCAGACTATCCTAATATCTCCTTTTTTTTCCTTATATTTTTTTCTTTTCCCTCCCTTTTCCACAGCAGCTCTGAAATTTGCTCTGGTGGTGTACCGTATGAAATGCATTGTTTTCGCATTGACCTTGTCAATTTCAAGCTGCACAACGGAATTCATTATTTGTTAGGCAGACAAAAACTGATGTATGGGACAAGTAAAGGAGGATATTGAACAACTTACATTGTTTGTGTACGCTCCATAAAAGTTTTCTGATGCCATTTAGCTACCTTTTTTGTAGTTTTCATTTGTTTGTTTTGAGAAACAGAAGTATTAGTAATATGATTCTTCTATAAGAAGCTTATAGTGGAAAAACAAGAAAAAATGGCAGTTCATGAACAAGCCTTCTAGAAAGTGACCTTCCCTTGGTCTTTAATATGTCATAACCCCACTCACTTATTATGAGTTATCTTTTAGCCATTCTCACTAAACTGCTTTTTACCCTTTTTCCTTCTTTTTTTGTTTCCCTCATTGTCCTGTTCTTTTTTCTATTGTTTTCAATATATTGTCTCTTTTTTGTGTCTTCTCTGGCTAATCAGGTCACTGCCATGTCTGCTGGTACTCTTCAAATTTTCTGTCCTTTCACAAGTCTCACATATCTTCCTCTTTTTATTCATGAAAATATTTTTTTCTGTTAAAAAAAACAGCAAACAAACAAACAAACAAACCAAAAACAAAACAAAAAATCCCTATGAGAATAATATTATACAATATTACAATTGAATATATAATATTGAATGACAGTATTCAATATTATTATGCTCCAAGCAATTAGTATTATACAATACTTTATCACATTACACAGATGCCTTAGTACATTAAAATATTTAAGGATTTTCATTGTTTACAATTTCTGGTGCAAAACTTCTGCTGTTTTAATTCAAATTTCTGCTGTGTAAAATGGGATTCAAAACACAGCTGCTAAGGTTGGGTGAAAAAGGATAAATTCATCTGTAAAACATCTTGCAATCTGTAAAACAAATTTTTAAGATGTTATGTTTTGTGTACATTTTATGTGAATTAGCATTCTAGAATCAACCTCCTAGTCATGTCTCTGATTATCTTTTTTTTTCATAAATTACTGATTCAATTTCTATTTAAGGCTGCCAGACACATTATTCATCTGACGTAAGAGAAGGGTAATGCATCCTTTGAAGGGAAATGTTGAAAAGTGGTCCATGTTAGCGACTTTGAAACAAGCAAAGTTATTACAAAAAATACTTGTTAAAGGCTTTAATTAAAAATGTGGCTTTAGACAATATTACCGTAATATGTTGAGCAACTTTAACCTATTTTGAGAATGTCTTTGTACCTCTATCAAAATATCAGTTTTATATATTCGTTTGCATAGCAAGCAGAAAGAGAGACAAGTGTACTTGAGAGATTGTACACTACAAAATTGAGGAAATTTGCCTGGATTTAATTTTTTTTATATCACAGTGCAACATGCATAATTATATAGCCACTATGCTGGGACCAATAGAGGGACAGAAATAAAAACTTCAGTGAAAATAAAATATTGTAAACCGGAGTTAAAATAAAATATTGTAAATACTTACACCAGTGTTTTCTTATCCTGTTTCTAATGTTGCTCTAGTTATGTGATTTATGGCTGGTACCTGCTCCACTGTGAAGCATGGCAGCTTGAACTGTCCTAGTGTTTCTCAAAACACTAATTTTTTTCAAGAACTACTGCTTCTTCACCACAATTTATCCTTGTATCAGTTAGTTTTGGATGAAGGGGCTAGTGAAGCATCACAATACCTGCAGCTCAGCCTCGTATAATTAGAAATCACTGCACCTTAGTTTAAGGATTGCTTTAAAATAACAAGTTACAGAACCCTATGTATGATGTTCACAACTTGCCTTCAAGCACAGGCATATCAATGAAATTGCTAAAATAGTGGTAAAATATTTTGTGTCCACTTATGAATATTGTATGTACTAGTTAAAGCTTTCAGATGTGTTCCTGGGATGTATGGTGTAACTTGAATAAATGTGAGTTTTAAGGACTCATTTTAATTGTAATCATTACCATTCTTGAATGAGCTGAGCAATGCAGTCTTGATCCCATCTGATACATGCCATAAGTACCCTGATAATGAATAATTAGTCCGTGAAAATCCCAGATGATTTATCCTCAGTATTCTTGAGAAAATTATTATGTAATGGGTAGGGAAGGGAAGAACCCTATGGTGATTTTAGGCACCTTTGAACTTAAACAGGATTATAAACTATAAAGATGAACAGGGGATTTTTTTCTTCATTCTAAGTTTAATCAGTATTTCAGTGATTGGATACACAGATGAAATTAAATGAATGCATTGTCATATGTCCTTAGCAGGCAGGGGAAATAACAGGTAATGAAGAAAGGTGGTTACCTTCTAGATATTAGGTTGAAAACTACAAAAAATTTGCCCTATGTACAGTATTAGAACATATTTAGTTTGAATAATTTAATTTGTATGAGATGAAAAACTAACAGCATTCAAGGAAAGTTTTCTTGACCAAAGCCTTGAAGCAACTTTAAGATCCTTTTTAATTTTTGGTGCGTTATACTTGATTTAAAGCAAATATTCTGAATTTAGAGATACTCATACAAATTTTAAAAGTAGAAGACAAGAACAACTGGTTCTGCAGAAAATTGTGACATAGCTTCTATGCCATGAACAATATCCTTGGCATGTGTGCTATTAACTTTGAATCTGACAAAACACTTTGTCTTCTTTTATAGGCAAAACCCATTGCTTTGCAATGCTAATAGAAGACACATTGAGCACTCAGTATTGTAATTTTTTAAATGCTGCAATAAGAAATGGAATTGCTTAAAACAGAAGCATTGGAATTTGTTACGAGGTTGAAAAAATATACAAACATGAACTCCTCTAAATCAATTAGCTCTAAAATTCTGGTGAACTACATTTCATAAAAGAAACAGTCATATGTATGGAAATGGCCTACTTAATTCCTTTGTTGTTTGCCTGATTAGGAATAAGTTAGTAGGGGGTACTATTTATTTTAAATGAGAAACAACATTTCCTTGGCACCCCACAGGATAGTATAATTTAGAGAAATTCTTCATAGGCTTTTATTGGTCCCAGCTGTGAACCAAAACACTAGTTATATGTTTTCAATATTATTTCTGCAATTCAGTACAAAAGGTGATTTCCCACTCTAACATCTCTTCTTTACTCTCCTGTGTTACCATCTAACATTCACTTTTGTGCCACACTGTAACCACAGAACATAAGACAATGCATTTGTCAAATAAATTAAATTAAATATTGCACTAAAACTAAAATCCTGAAATATTAGGGCTGTTGGCCCTTAATGTGTCAGTGTTGATCAAATTTAGTATTGTGCAATCCTACATGGAATTCAGGACCATACACTAGCTTCCAGCATGGCTGTAACTCCAAACAAAACCAGACAAAAGTCTTGGAATATAAATGGCTATAACAGACCAAAATCTTGGAAAAACTAGAGGAGAAAATATGGAGACCTTTATATAGAAGCAATTTTACTTTTGAGTTAAAGGGTATATCAGTTTTGTGTTTGTAGGGTTTTTTGTTACTCTATAAATACTCAAAGTTATTCCTGGACAGGGTTCAATACCAGGTAGCTCACTTACCCATAACACCAGATTCAACCATTGAACAGATTGATGTT
The DNA here is from genome assembly GCA_024865655.1 of Emberiza elegans. Classification (NCBI taxonomy): domain Eukaryota; kingdom Metazoa; phylum Chordata; class Aves; order Passeriformes; family Fringillidae; genus Emberiza; species Emberiza elegans. The sequence goes on from JALJVW010001283.1 coordinate 25,879,752, forward strand.
CAATCTACTTTTAACAGCTTTATAGTTTTTCTAAGGTAAATTATTAAAAAATTTGTAAATTTAGTGATCAAGAACGTCAGTGAAACCAGTTTTATTTCATCTGCAGAAATAAAAACGTTAAATTAATTTTTCTCCTCAGCCTCAATTGACATATTATCCTGCCCAAGCTTGAAAAATTCTGGTTTCCTGAAGGGCTGATGTTAGTTGCCAAAATTGCAGACATTTTCTATGAGATTTATGTTTTCAGGGAGACAATAATTTGTAATATTAAAGCAAAAGCAATTGCTTGTATCTGTGGTGGGTATCCATGGCGATGTTTTAGTAGCCAGAGCAGGGGCAGCTGCAGGGGTGGCCTCTGTGGGATGGGGCCAGGGACTGCCGTATGTTGGACACAGCTGGTTCCCTGAAGCCAAGATGAGACCTTCAGCTAAGCTAGTGAGGCCTTTATGAAAATGTGTTTTAAAAAGGACAGAAAATACTCTATGCTGGGAAGCAGAGGGAGCAAAAAGTGTGATAAAGAACAGAGGAAACACTAAGGCCAGAGCAGGAGCAAGTGCTTCATGGTGGAGAAAATCTCCAGACTGCAGCCTATGAACAACCATGCTGCTGCAGTGAGGTGTTCCTAAAAAAACCTGCAAACCATGGAGTGCCCTCTGAGGCAACGTGTGCAGGATATATTGCCATAAAGATGGGGAGGCAGTAGTGCTTGGAGTGACAGAATGATAACGAGCCCAGGATAGAACAAAGTGCTATGATGCTTGTCTTTTTATTTTCTGCTACTCAGATCTGTTTTAACAAACAATAAAATATTTTTCCCAAATTTGAATTATTTTTGCCTCTAACAGTAATTGGTAAGTAATATTCTTGGGTTTATTTTGTCACATAAATGCTCTCATTGTGCTTTTCCCTATTTCAGTCCCCATCCCAATGTAGGGTGCATATGTGTGTGTTTGCATCTTTGTGCATGTAGCTAAGGCTATCATAACTGTATTTATACGGGGAATGCAAGCAAAAAGCTAAAACCTCCCAGAGACACATTTATATTTAAAAACAAAACAGGTAACTATTTTTTCTTGGTGATGTCTTCTTAAGTAATGTTTGAGCACAGATTTCCTCTCCCATCTCAGAGAATTAATTATTCTTCAGTAAATTAAAGATATTCTGTTATATCAGAGGTTTACAATAAAAGGAAAAAGGGCCAGTTGGCCATCATTACCAAGATCAGTTTGAATGGTCATCACAACTGGATATGAGTGCTTCCCAGTGTTTGGTTATTATTGGCTTGCTCAGGTGTGAAAGAACCAAGTTAAAGTATTTCTGTGTATGGACAATCAATACTGATCTAGTGCATGGTTAGACTTGGCCAGGCCAGGCTTGTTTTGACTGAGAATGAGGTAAAAAAGAGTGACATAGATGTATATAGAGAAAAAATAGGCATAAAATTTACTGATTTTTTTAGAAGAATCAAAATTGATAAAGTCAGTTGTTCATCAGATATTATTGAGATACACTTTCATTAATCTTATAAAATAATACAAAAAATTGTTTTAGAATTTATTTTTAAAATAACAATATACTATATTATTATTATATTCACTAATATATAATGTGAACAATTAAATATTATTTTAAATTTTATATTTTATATTTTTATATTTACATTTTATATTTTGCTTCTTTGGTCCTCTATAGCAAATCTCTCTGATTTTTTTACAACCACAGAGATAGTTCACCTTTTGTAATGCTTTTCTCTTCAGACTGCTTCAAATATAACATGGAGAGCTCCTGATGTTGCAGAGATTCTTTTCAGATGAGATGAGATTCTGTCAAAAACTGTAAACAAGTCTGATTTTCTTGTGTATGGTTTCACTAAAGCATTTTCTATATGTTATAATAGGTCTTCTTTCTTTTGGAAAGGAAATAACAACCTTTCCTTTGAACAGCTGTCTCAGGAAATTTGCTGAAAAATCTGTTTATTATCTTTGGTGAGTTAATTTTTCAATGGTTTTAGTTGAAAGTGCTGTGCATTTCCAACATTAATATTTATTCCTTGTACAGCACTTCTAATTCACATATTAAAGTATTCTTCCTCTTAGGTCAATTCTTCCTAATAGGTTAATTTGAGCCCTTGTATGAATATATTTATACTATAGTCCTGTTATAAAGGGTTTATCAAGTGCTGCTTTCAAGCATTACAGTATGAATACAGGGCTGCTGCCTCTGGCATTCTTTTTTCTGAGAATCCTCCATTGTGCATTAAAAGGTAGGTAGGACTTGGAAACCCATTAACGTTTTTGTAAGGCTGCTTTAGAAGATTTTTCCTGGCTGGGAATTGCCTGCACAATGTCCATGTTACTGAAAAGAGCACTTGAAGTACAGCAAAGTCAAGGCATGCTGGCCCAGAAGCAGAAATCAGTGCAGATCCACAGACTGTTTTCTAACCAGGGACACTCATGAGCAGATACAGAATCTCCTGGATACAGCTGTGCTGACCTTGATTCCCTGACATACGCATTTATTACTAAACAACTCTGCACCATATCCCTTCCCCAGACTAGCTGTATCTGGAATATTTTTTTCAACAGGACATGATTTTTAAAGTTTTTTTGAGGTTAATTAAGGTAGAAATAGCTCCAGATAGAATTTGCAGTGGAGAATTGATCAGAATAAAAGACTTATTATTCAAGTGGGTTTAAAAGAATTTTTATTTAAGGTTAATTTCAGTTTTTTAGTGGGATCCTAGTTCTGGTTTTGGGGTGTTTTTTCTAACTTATTTACTGATTTATTTCTGTGATGAAAAAATACAGAAAAAATTAAATGTATGAAACTTTTGACAGAGAACTGCAATGTTGATTTTTTTTAAGATTTACTAAGGTCTTTTTGTCTGTCCTTCTGCACCTTAAAATGAAACCATGTTTGTAGAATATGGGTGAATGTACAGTAAAACTAATTTTTTCTGTGGTGCTATCAGATGAACACTTGATGTAAGTGAAACACATTGCAGGGTTTATTTAAAAAGTGTCATATGTATTTGAACACAATATATGAGACTATATTATATGTATGTGTAAAAAAAGCTATAATAAAAGGCAAAGGGTTAAATATTTATAGTGCTTTCAATTGTTTTTTTTGTAGTATGTGTCACACTAAATATTATGTTTGAAAGGTCCCAAAGACGTTCTCTCTGCCTATAACTGAGAGCTTCAGTATTAAATATAAAATAATTATTAAATATAAAAGCACAGATTACATTTCATATGTATTTTCAACTACCAAATGAAGAATTATTTTGATGTTATCATCCGTGCAAGAAATGGAAATTTTACATCTTTCCTCATCTTTTCTTGATTGCTAATGGTGATTAGGACAGGAGTAGAAACTAAGGTTCACTGGAATAACATAACTGTGGAGAAAGTGGCAGTGGGACACGAGTCTATAGTAACTTGGAAATGTTCTGTTGGAACATGCTTAATATTCGTTAGACATTCTCTGTTTCTGCCTTCCTCAGTCTATAGTGGAATACAGTGGAAGCAAAAAGGAACTATTTTCACTTGCAAGTTGTAACACGATTTGTGATGCATTGAAGCAATGATCCTTGAATCTGTTGCCCTTGATAGTGGTTCCAAAACAATACCTGCTGTGCAGCATGAAGAGGTAGCTTCACGGTGCATTTCATTGATAGTGGAGTAACAATGAACTTTGATGTCAATTGTGCATATTATACTATTCATTCATGTGTTCTTGCTTTATTGCCTTTTTCTATGGATTTGGAATCATATGTATTGCTGCAAGTTTAATCAGCATGACAAACAGATCTCTTTTTTTCCACCTCCTGGATAATCCCTTCTGCTTACATTTCCACAGCCTTTTTATCCTATCTTCAAAGGTTCATTTTCAGGCTACTGTCCTTCTGGGTAACACTGTCTGGATAGCTGTTTTTTTTAATCAGTCTGCCAGAGTCATTCTGAAGTCAGTCTGAGACATACTTATTGATCAGTTGATCTTTCCTCCCTTCAGGAAGCTTCTCGCTTCTTTAGTACTATGTACATGCATAAAATAGCTTAGTGTGTACTAAAAGTGATAAGATTATTTTGTTAGTCCATATTCCTGATACTCCAAGCAGTGTGCAAACCTTCCCTACCCTGCCTGCCGAGTATCTAGCACTGTTATCGCACACCTAAAATACCTCTAGTCCGGCTATTATTCTGCTTTATGGACTACACAGCTGTCTTCTGACCTGATATTCATTGGTTATATAAACTGATATTTGTGCAGTATCTCTTCAATCACTTTTGGTTTGTTAATAGTTTTATAGTCTCTATCATTTTAAAATGTATTGTACTGTACTTGTACATGCTATCTGATGCATGATATTTCAATATGGTTCATTTTGTTACAGGGTGAAAAGGTTCTCTGTAGTACAGAAAATGAGCTTCCTAAACACAGCTTATCCTTACTTATTTTATCACTCTTATTTCTCTTATTTTCTTACCTGTGTCTGCAGTCAAATGCAGAGTTTTGACTAGAACAAATTAAAACAACAAGCATCGCCTTTTTAACTTTGCTCAAATGACAAAAGATGGCATCTTCCTACAGTAATCAGGAAGGCTTATTTTAGAAATGGGAATAATACTTATTGGTGTTTCTGCTTATCTGAATGATAGGTCACATCTAGCATTGACATCAAAGCTGTTCTTTTGAAAGGACGCCTTCACTTGCCCCTTTGCCAGTTACCCTTTGTTCTCCTACCTAAAAGAAGAACAAATATGATTATAATATCAGGTTTTTCATTCTGTTTCACTGAGTATCATGGCTGATGTTCCAGAACTTGAGCTGCTTGGAGGATTAAGACTGATCACATTTGATGTAGCCAAATTTCCTTATGTGATTTCCTCTTTTGTTATGCATCACACAGAGCTTTGTTCCAGTTTAGTAGCCTATGACAATAAGCTGGAAATTGAGACCGAGGCTGATGGAAAGTAGAATTAAAAATGAAAATGCATGAGAAACAACTGACAAAAGTAAGGGGAATTTTTTAGATTATTTCGTAGGTTTATAAAATGCAGTCAGTGCTGATTTGTATTGGAAGCTATAGTGGTTATGTGATCCTATAAATACTGGGTATGCTTGATAATTTTTGCATGCTCTGCCTGCACAAAGTCATTTAAGAGCAACTGCAGAGTTCTGTGAAGGATCAGATTTGTGGAGGACCAAAATTTGGGTCATCAAGGTATTAAATTCTTGCCCCATGTCTCCATTTGTTTTGGTGAGATGTTAGCCAGACTTAAAACAGAAAAACTTAAAGCTAGGAGTATCACAGGACCAACACAAAGCGCTCAAAATTCACCAGATAAGCCCAGCCTTCCTAAGCCAATAAAAATTAATAGCTTTAAGCTACTGTTAAAAAAAAATCAAAACATAAAAGAAATGGTAATCAATCGGCTTGATAAAAAAGTATGAATAACCAAGAATTTTAAACCTTTTTTCTTTTTTTCCCCTAAAGTCTAAGTGTAAGCTAGTGCTGGAGATCTGAAAATGAAGTTTAAAAATCTCTCATAATTATCTAAATAAAACAGCTTAACAAAACAATCAAAACTCTAATGTTTAAAGCAGCAGAACTGGTAGCATGAAAAAAACCAAGCCCACTCATTAAAAGCCTTAAGAAAAAAGAAGGACTGTAGAGTAACAGAATGAAAAATTACCTTTCAAGACAATTTAACATGGAATTAGTTTCTTTAAATAACCAGAGATTGCTCTTTTAGGGTAGGAAAAAAGCATAGTTATACATTTGCAGGAGCATTAAGAGTTCAAAAACACTAAGAACCTGGACAAAGACTCAAGTCTTTAGTCTGATATAGATGTGTACATTCACGAAACATAATGTCATATCAGTGACATGATGCTGTTATGAGATTTGGTGGAATTCATAGTATAAAGAGATAAAATTGGGCAGCATTATCCAATGAAAGTGATAACACTTATATAAAAGAAGTTGAATAAAAGAAGGTTTTGAAAGTCTTGTGTTTGAGTAGTACTTTCTGCTCTAAGACAACAAAAACTGATTAAGTATTTTTTAACCTTTTTTTATGCTCTTCTTGACTCTGTTCAGCACAAACTGGAGAAGAAGAGCTCTTGCCTTCAGCAGGACATATATTTTTGAAAGAAATAAAACCCACTCAACTGAATTTTTGATCAATATTCTGTTTCTAATTCCCTCTTGAATTTTTTGTGAAAAAAAACTGTATACTTTTTTGTCTTATTTCAACAATTCAGATATTCAAGAATGGAATGGTACAGATAAAATGCAAAAATACATTCCTTTTAAAAGTAAAATTTCACATAAGCATACTAGTTCTTGTAATCTCATGAAGAGTGGTTGACTTTTTAAAACCTGAAACATTGTCAATTCATATTGATTTCATCTGGCATTTTCAGCATCTCAAGAAAGCATAACAGTGTTAGTACTGCACTTACACCATTGTTTGTGGTAATATATTGCATAACTACATTCACCCCTACAGTAAAAAAAAAAAAAACCAAAAAAAAAACCTCTTTTAGTTTGAGGGTAGTTTTCAAGTGTTACCTGAGATTTGTGGTGTCTAATTTTGACTCAATAATTTAGCATTAGCAAAGTAAGTATTAGCTTACTTTTGCTAGAGATCTGTGTAATAAGAATTGGATTAAAATCTTTTCTGAAGAAGGGATGGTCAGTCAAAATTAAAATTAAGATTTTTTTTTTCTGCAGGGTAATGTAGATAACAGGAAATTTTCTATTATAAAGTATTTCAAAATAAAATATTTAATTTCAAATTATTTTGACTTTTTTTTTAGTGCAAATTTTTTCCACTGCATTTTTACATACTACCTCATGTTATCTTGCAATGAGTATGTAGTGTGTCTGATCATTCATTTTGGCTTCTTGCTATCTTAATTTATTCCTGAAAGTGTGTTTTTTGTCTGTTGGCAGAGGAAAAAAGCCTTGTATTGAAAATTGTTCTGAAAGGTTCTTCATTTTACAACATATCTTTGTTTGAACTTTGGTCTACAGTGATTCAACACAGTGAGAGACAGTAATTTATTTGTTCTATGTTTAAAAGGCTGCCCACTTTTTCTCCATCTTTCTTTCACCCATTTTTTCAGCTGAACAAAAGACACTGAAAAATGCAAGATTTTGGGGATTTTAGTATTCTAATACCTCTGTCACTTCTGGAAGCAACATTTTGCCATTATCAGCTTTAATTGACATCAGAATACAGATGCATGTTCAAAATCTGTGAAAAGTATCAGTTAATGAGTTTTTAAAAGAAAAATATGTCGAATTAAATAAAAAAATGTCTTAGATTACCACATCTGTGACACAAAATCAATGAAGGTATCACTTGCCATGCCTTGGGAAAAAAATACTAGGAGAAGAGACATGATTATTTTTACTGTTAAAATGGAGACTTTCATTTCCATTTCATATTTGGAAAGGGTTTATTTGCTTGTTTAACTATCTATGAGAAAAAAATGTTTTCAAAATACACTACTATTTCAATAGCTTAGCAGAGTAAAATCAACAATTTTTATTCATAAATTAAAGATTAAAAAGGTTCTTGTGTGTGTCTGTGTGCCTGTCTGTATGCATGCACGTGTCCTTTTGTAAGGCTTTATGGAAGTCTTGCTGCCCAATGCATGTGTATTTATGTATGTGTGCTGAGGCTTGATGTTTCAAGTTCACATGATATAAGAGCATGGAGAGAAACTATTTTCAACCAGTTTTACAAGATTTTTTTTCTGTTTTTTTGCTTCTTCTGGGGCCTTCAAAATCACTTCAAAAGTTAATTTGTTAATCCTTGACTATAGGAGGAAAGATTGCGGCCTATAAGCATTTCCAAAACTGGTGATGTCTTCATGACCAGCTGTTTTAATGCCGTCTGGAAATTGGACAAGTTTCTAATTTTCTTCCTTTAAATGAAAAACTAAATACCAAGACGCCTTCTCCAGAGGAGCAGGATGGAGAATTGCCTCCCTGCTGTTCTTCAATCCTTGTTCTTGAAATTCAAGGGCTTTTATACAGATGTGTTCTGGTAAATAATACAGGAATAGATTCTGTATTTGTTACTGCTACAATAATTTTCTATTGTGTCTTTCAGTATTTTTCATCTTTTTCTGTCATCCTTCACACCAGAAATTTTGTTACTGTGGCTTACAAGAATTTTCAGCATTTGAACTGGAAAACCAGTAAAATATATTTTTACTCTTGGGTGTTTTATTCTGTATGAAATAGAGAGAATATTATTCATCTTTCTACACACTTTGTTCCAGAGATAAAATTTATATACCTCTCTGAATCTCCTCTAAAATCATCTTTTTCATGCTCCTGGCTTTATACAGGAGGAAACTGACAATAATCATGTAAGTGACGAGGCTAGAAATGATATGAGCTAAGGAAAGTGGAATTTACCTTTCATATTGTCGATATTTCAGGAGCTTGGCTCTTGTAAAACTTTATAATCGCTACAAGAAAGATGGTATATCTTTTTAGCAGTTTGATCATTTCATTGGATTTCATACATTGGTACTCTTTTGTCTGATGATCGAATAGTGCATATATACCAGAAACTTATCTAGATTTTATTGTACTTTTAAGTTCCTTCATCCACATGCTGCTGTATTTTAGCAAATGAATAGGTTCCTTCTTTTGTTTCCTGTGTGCAGACAAGTATTATTTGCAGGAACATCAACTGGCCAGGGACTCTTTGTGAATACCTGACATGAATTGGTCTCGACTTGCGTTAATGATGTCTTCAAATATGTCAAAGAGCTGCTGTAGTTTGTTAAGTGTTCATTATGTTTATTTTCAATATGACCTTCTGCAGAGACTCAAGAAGTGACTACAAATATAATTTCAGAAAACTTTTATTCTGGTAAAATCATTGTTGTTGTACATTTGGGGCCTAATTTCAAAGAGCAGAAAACATGATGATTTACTTTCAAGGTGTTTGTGAAGAACTCTGTGGAATCAGAGAGGTAAGGTGAACTGAAAGGTCAAAACCAGACAAATTTTCAAATCAATTTCTCTTTTGGGGTTGTATGCATGTAGGTGATTTCAAATTGTACTAATGGATAATTCTCAAAATTTCCTATGGTTAAAAAACCATAAGCATTTGGGTTTCAAACAAGAAAAGTTGTAACTTCTCCCAGCTTGGTCAGAGGAGTTCATGGCCAAAACCAATTTCTGTGCATTGTGATGATTGAGGTAACACTAGTACGTATGACACACTCAAACAGTTGGTTTCTTCCTGCCATTGCTTCTGCTAACTTCAGATCAGCATGCATTTCATCTCTTATCATTACCATTTTATTTTCAGTATTACATAAAGGAGCAACAAATTTTTAAAATTGCTTTTATTAGAGAAAATATTAATTCAATTTAATTTATTTGATTCCACATGGGCTTGAAAGGTATGACTGATGGCAGATGCTTAAAGAGTAGACCTGATAAAGTAATAAAATAAAATAAAATTTGTAAAATTCTGCTTTCTTGATTTGATTTTGAATTTAGAGATTGCTAAGTTTCAGATTTTGATGGTTGGAGTCTCTATGTGCTACCCTGGTATGACAAGTGGTGATCAGCAACACAGTATGTAAAGACCACAGATTCTATCTAAGACACCTGTTCTTGTTGCATTTGAATACTAAGTATCTTTGAGATCTCTAGCAAAATGTGTAAAAGTAAGTTTAAATATTGACTGTTAATTTAATTGTAATGCACTTCAAAGCATGTCTAGCCAAGCTCAGGAGAACTAAGTCTTTGCTTCAGACTTTCTAATAGTTTTAATAAGTGAATTTTGAGAAAGATATCAAGAAGGGTGAGAGATGTAAGAGATCATTAGCTTTAAGAGGATCCATTTATAAACTCCAGTAAGTGTTCTGCATAAAGCGGATTTGTTATTAATGTTGACCAATTTTAACTTAGTGAATCATGCAGGATTTTTAGCTGCTGAATCATTCAAATTTTAATGTCATTCAGATAAACATGGTAAGAGGAGCCTTTATTATTTGTTCAGTAGTTCAGTTATGCTACCAGAATGAAGTTTCTGGTTTGAAAGGCTTTTTACTTTTTGTCATGGTCATAATTCTCTTCTATTTGTACAATGAACATGTTCTTAATCTGCAAAACTTCATAGAATCCATTTGGATGCTGCCATTGCTTTTATGAGTTCTAAGAAATAATCTCAAAATTTGAAAATAATGATTAGTATGAAGGTAAAAATTATAGCAAACCAAGAGTATGGATTTCATTCAAATAAAAAAAACAAAACCCACAAATCAACCAACCAACAAACAATGAATACTTTATTTCTTTTTTATAGTCATTGTTTGAGGACAAGACAGTGCCATAGCTTCAGCTCTTTCCATATTGAGACTCTTGACCACTTCTTTTCACTTTGGGAGAAGGAATCTATAACCCTGAGGATCTAACCCTGCTCCTGTCTGCTTCTCAGACATGGAGAGAAAGGTCATCTGAACTCCCAGTACTCATTTCAAATGGCAGTAACCCCCCTATTCATCCCATCCAAACACTACTTTGGCTTCTGCTTGTAAAGCTATAGGCAGGGAGAAGTTCAGTAAGTCATTTGCTCATGTGTTTTTGTCTTCTCTCCTAGCAGTGAACAGTAGGGAGAAGCAAAAATCCTTTAAGGAATTCCTCTTGCCCCCAAAATCAAAACTACTTAAAGCACTTGGAAAAAGCCAGAGCCTTTGCCCATCATATATTATTTGAATAATTTAACATTTTAGGATTGCAAAACCCTGCCTAATTGGCCAGCAGAATTATGATTGACTGAGCCCTGGTTATGCCCCAAACCCACGTGAATCCCAGGTTAGCTTTTGTGTAGTTGCTTAGAAAAAAGCATGCCTATATTTAGCAGATCTCTTTCCCTTTCAGCTCCATGTGGATTTGCTGCATGTCGCTGTGCTGTGGCCCTAAAGAGTGACAAGGAGTAATTTTTAAAATAAACTGGTTCTCACAGCCAGTGCCAGGTTTCTTACACATGTTGGAAGAGATGAGTATATGACCTACTGGGTATTTTTACCTAGGCAATAAGATTATAAATGTGGTGAAATGTTACTGCATGAAGGAACAAGGAAAATCCATATTCATCCATATAAAGTCCATTTAAAATCAATGTTTGGGATTTTTAAAAAGATTTTGCTATTTCCATTCTGATCATAAACAAAAATTGGTGGCAGCCTATCTACAACTGAGGTATATTGAATCTGTTTTTCTGCACTTGCAAATTTGTAAATCTTGGTGGTTTTGTGACTATCTTTGTACTGAAAAAAATCATATTATTCTCATTAAGAATACTAAAAATAAGAAATATGATTACTGATTAGAAAAATATTTTTTATTCACTTAAAGCAAATTAATAAAAATCTATATTTGTATGTTTATTGCCATTTTAACAGGTGCATTGAATATAAATGATAGCAACATCAATGAATAAATTAATCACAATTAACAATCAGTTGAAATAATTTTTCTCATCAAAGATGTAGATGTTATAATTAGAGCTCCTAATTTTAGATAGAGAAAGGTATTTATCAGCAAATATCTGATCTTTTTGGGAGACAAATACTGAGAAATATGTATTCTAGAGCAAATTCACTAATAACATTAGAATTACAATTAAAATTCTCCCAAAGATGTAAATTAAAAATGTGTCTATTTGCTTTGATTCAGTTCTGTATCTCCTACTTAATATTAAAATTTGTGTAACATAAACTGAAAGGCATAGCTTTTTCCATTCTAAGCCGCATTAAATGAAAATTAGGTGGCCCTTATATGACTCATATGTCACATTAAGTGACATAAATTCCGAAACATATAATTTAGATGACCAAGACCCAAATTTTCATCATGTAGCCTTTGAAGAATCTGAAGTTCTGGTTTTCATCTCTATCCAGATCAGTTTCATAAAGTTCCTTGGAGCCATTCCCATTTCTTTGCCACTGCAACTCACAAAGTGAGTTTTATGCTTGGCACTTGTACAGGGCTGGGCACATGTAGGACACCACATTCATCACATGCAGTAACTCCCAAAATGGTCAGGTGGAAACAGCAGTCCTGTTCCCATGCATGCAATGGGTCAGTCAGTTGAGCTGTCTCCCTGTCAGTAAAAGATCAGATGTGACCTCAAGCATAAGAAGGGAGAAACATATTTTTGTTTCCCAAAAATGCATTCAATGATCAGGCTATAAACACTCTGTGGTTAAATGTCATACAAATCCTGTAGGGCTGGTGAAAAAACAAGAAAGAAATATCCTAAAAGGATATCTCAGTTGTTAACCAAATGGATGGATAACTCAGTAATAATTATTATGCCTGCAGATATTTAGTTATTAAAGAATAAATTGATGAAACACAAAAATCAGGTTTGGAATCTTAGAATGAAAGATTTGGTTGTTTGGTTGAAGTAAGTTTTCTTTTTTTTTTCTTTTCTTTTTCTTTTTTTTTTTCTTTTTCTTTTTCTTTTTCTTTTTCTTTTTCTTTTTCTTTTTCTTTTTCTTTTTCTTTTTCTTTTTCTTTTTCTTTTTTCTTTTTTTTTTTTCTTTTTCTTTTCAATTTTTTCTTTTCTTTTTCTTTTTCTTTTCTTTTTTCTTTTTCTTTTTCTTTTTTTTTTCTTTTCTTTTCTTTTTATTTTTCTTTTTCTTTTCTTTTTTTTTTTTTTTTTTTTTTCTTTTTCTTTTCTTTTTCTTTTCTTTTCTTTTTTCTTTTTCTTTTTTTTTTTTTCTTTTTTCTTTTCTTTTTCTTTTTTTTTTTTTTTTTTTTTTTCTTTTTCTTTTTCTTTTTCTTTTTCTTTTCTTTTCTTTTTTTTTTTTTCATTTTTTTTCTTTTCCTTTTCTTTTCCTTTTTTCTTTTCTTTTTCTTTTTCTTTTCTTTTCTTTTTTTTTTTCTTTTTTTTTTTTTCTTTTTTTTTCTTTTTCTTTTTTTTTTTTTTTCTTTTCTTTTTCCTTTCAATTTTTTCTTTTTCTTTTCCTTAACTAGATCTACGTTAAGTATAAAGAAAATTATGAATCACAATGGGACAATCTGAATTAGTTTAGTTTCGGAAAAGATGCTTCCCTTATTTGTCTTGGAACAGAAAAGGGCTCAGTTAAAAGAAACCTTAATAGAGGACAGAAGTATGATGACAGAACTACAAATGACAGTGCTCATTTGAAACTATATACATGAGTTAAGTGACTAGATAGTAAACCAATTTACGAACACTCCTTAAAGCATATCTAGAGGCTACAGCAATCAATAATGAACAGGTCTCAGCCTTATATTTATTAAAAATCCTCAGGAAACTACTCCTAGTAGGTGGATCAGCTAAAACTATTTCTATAACAAATTCCTTTAGGCAGAAATTTCTCAGTGGGGAACTTCTGTCTGGAACTTCTCTAATAACCTGATTAAATAAAACACATGCCAAACCATTCTCAGTGAGCACTGTAAATCTCAAATATTTGCAGGCGTTTCTCTCCAATTAAAATAAAAAGTCCTTTTGTGGGTAATATTGATGTTTTCTGTTATTCTGGAGTCAATGGGAATGAAACTAAAAAATGTAGATGGAATGAGGAAACAAAAATTACATAAATATACTGTCTATATAAACTTAATGTGCACATTAGGTAAGTCTAAATGAAGCAAACAATAAGGCATTAATTACTTCTTTAAGCCTCACTTCTATTAATAGGAGAGAAAAGAAAACCAGAGCAATAATTATTATTTTTCCTAGCCAGATATGTTTTCTGCAATCCCTCAAATAATCCCACTTACTTCAACATCCATCTGGCCTACCAAATATATATTACATCATTTCATTTGAAAACAAGAACAAAATTTTTCTTCTTACTAAAGTTCTTTCTACTATATTTAAAGTTCTACCAAACTGCTCTTTTTTTTTTGACCAAAATCAAGTTTCAAGTGAGGGTTTGGAATTTCAGAATATTCATTTTGAGTTGCCTGGGTGTCAGCTACTGTCTCAAAATCACCAGAAATTCATGTCAATTACTGTGCTCTTACATAAATAGTAATAGTTGATTGCGAATGCTTTGCAGAAACACAGTTCTTCTTTTCAAAAACAAACTTTTCCCAGTGCATTAGGACTACTTTTTATTTGTTTCTTATTTCATTCAATTGGCTAAATCAGCTGTATTTGAATATACTATAAATCATTTCAGTATTTAACACAGTTAATTATTGGAAGGTCTTTTTCCAATGTGTAAATAAATTTGGATAATTAAATACTGCATTTTTTTTTCCAATCAAGCAGAAATTTTTTTTTTCTGCTCCTGATTAAAGTTCCCTAAATTTTGTCTCTCCTTCCTAAACACAGAGGTTGTATAAATACAAAGTACCCGCTGAGTTTAACCTGCTAATGGAAATTGAACCCTGTCTTTATTCCCTGTCTCTGTTTATCCCTGCAGTCACTATTATTTCATGTCCCTCAGATATCCCAGCCTGTGCTCTCCACAAATTTCCACTAGTTTGCAGCTCTGCAATCAATTATTTTTTCATCCCATTTACATAATTCTCTCATGACAGGAAATCAGACGGGAAGTAAATCAGTTTTTTCTGAAAGAAGTTTTAAGGGTGAACAGATGAGTTTCTCAGATGGACTTTGAAATATTTTAATGAAGCAATTAAAATAAAACCTGGTGAAGATGGGCTGTTGAAAGGAAAGATTGTTATAAAGCTGCTTACTCATTAGTGCACTCAGTGTGCATTGCAGTTTTACGTCTGGGAGTAGCAAGCTCATCCAGTCAAATATTACAGGCAGTGTTTGCACTATTTTCTAAATCTAGGCATAAAAGTGAAACCTGCTTAGGGACTCAAAAGAAAGATGGTAAAAAAAATCACTTAGTTATAAATCTGGTGTATAAGGGAATACTGAATTTTAATTGTTAGTTTAACTTGCAATGTTTGAAAAGGATGTGCCCTGAAGATTCATATTCAGTTTAACACAAAGAAATACTTTGAAATGCCTGCTTAAGAAAATATGCAGAATGTATATTACTACGGAAATGGGAAATGCCAGAAGGTGTTGCATGAAGAACCTTGAGCAGTGAAATGACTCTCCCTTTCTATATTTAGGTTATAGATGAAAAAATATTTGCCTTGACCGTGTTATAATCAACTGGTAATATGACCTGATCATTTCCTTCAAAAAAGGCCTTTACTACAACTAAGAGGAAAAGGTAACTTTATGTGAATAGCCTATAAAGGAGAGAGAATTTTCAAGTTATTCTACAGGAAGTGTATTTTATTTTTATATTGTATTAATTTAGATTTACATTCTTTCCTTTCCAGAGCAAATGAAGCAATGTTGTCCATTTTAAAATGTAGAGTTCATTTAGGTATTTCTAGTGGACCTGGTTAGAATAGAGTTAAATTTCCTTCCCAGCAGTTTTTATGATCATATATTTTAGATTTTTGATCTAAGGAGTGTTTACAAATGCCTCCTTAGCAACTCACTCTACCCCTACAGTGATTAGATTGGGAGGAGAGAGGGTGTGCAGGGAGGCAACAAAACTGAGCTGATTACCCAAAATAACCAGAGAGATATTTAGTAATATATAATATCATGAGCAACACTGAAAGGAAAAAAAGGGATGCTTACCCGCTTTTTATTTGGAAACTCATTGGACATTGGTCTAACCAAATGACATTGTAAGTGTTTTCTTTTGTATCACTTGTTTTTAATCCTTCTTCCACTTACCATTCACTTATTAAGGTGTTGTTTGTTTGGTTTTTTGTTTTACTTTAACCCTCAATTTTTCTTGTTTTTATTCTCCTTTCTTCTTCCTCCATTCTGTTGGAGGAGGTGAGAGAGTGACTCTATGGTGCATATCTTCAGCAGAGTTAATCCACAGCAGCACATTAAAAAGAAGATACACATATTTTAGAGCAAGGATGTTTAGGTGTAAGAATACAGTCAGATATTAATTCAATTTTTGTGTCACCAAATTAATTTCTGGCCACTTTGAAATATGAGGTAATGCAAGTAAATGAAGGTTTAAACAACAGCACCCACACAAAACTCTATGATTCAGGTAACTTAATCAAGGATTCTAGGACTAAAGAATCATCTGCCATGGCCTTAGTAAACATTAAAGAACTTCCAAGACCAGAATTTAACCAAATTGAATTATTAACATGAAAAAAATAAAAGAAAATATTAAAACACTGGCTAAATGTCCTCAAATTTCTGTAGTCAGTGCTCTTTGTAGGGTTTGCTGCCTTGGTCTGAGTTCCCATGTTGTATTCTATGGATTGCCAGTCATCTGAGATTATATCTCAGGAGAGCAAGTTTTCCACTAAGTTCACTCTCTGGGAAAAGATTATTTTTTCATCTTGGATACAAGATGAAATTCCACTTTTCATTTCAGTATGGGCAGCACTTGGAGAACAGCTAACCAGAGTTAAAGAATTTTGCCCAAATAAAAAAAAAATTATTAGAGAATATTATTATTTAGATTAATATGTGGAAACAAATAACTTTCTTCCAAACCACAAATGAGTTTCTAATATAAATTACATATCAAAGTGTATTGAATTCTGGTCTTAAGTTATATGTTCAGTATATTAAATAAAGAGAATGAGAATGGTATCATCTGATGTGATCAAGAGTGACTAGTGATATCATATTTTAAAAAATATTTTTGTGTAGCATTTGACAAACATTGACCTTAGTGGAGAAGAATTTTAACTACTAAAATTGTTTCTTATAATACAGGCACAATTCTGTTAGCTTGAAAACAACTGTAAAATTCACGCTGAATTTGCCAGTTGAAAAAGATTGAACAAAACTAGCATAGGTGGCAGAAGCAGTGACAGAAACAAATGGTTTTTCTTATAGTTTAAATCAGCTTAGATTGTCTGCATTTGTTTCACTTGTGCCTGTTAACTTTTTTAAGTAAATTGTTCACAAAACGTTAAAACATGATGTTGTCAATTTTACATTGGTTTAGTTAGATCAATGTAAAATCACAACTTTAATCTGGGACAATTCTGTGAATCAGCTAGGCCCAAGTGTAAGGTAATAAAATAAAGTAACTTCATTATGCAGATACCAGGATTCACTCCTTACAGTTTATTGCAAAGATCTGCAAGTATTCCATTTATTAGCGACTATATCTCACAAGGCAGATTGAGCATATTTTACTCTGATGTACTGTTGTTGGCAAGGCAGAACATACATGCTCTTTGCAATTTTCTTTCAACATATTTTTTTGTCAAACTTTGTGTACTTAAACAGAATGTACCATGTGAGGTGGTGACTCTGCTATTTCCTCTGTTGCTTGGTTTTTATTACCCATGTGCCCCAATACTCTACTCTTGAATATGGAAGAGATTAGTTGTTTTTTCATATCCTGTCCATCTTTCTTTAGTGAATGTACTTAATGCATTAAGTTTGGATGAGAAAAGTGGTAACCAGTTTTTTTTTTGCCTTGGTCATTTACATGTAGAACAATATAAGAAAACTTTGCCTATCTATGACATGATATTAAATTAATTTTTTTTTAAACACATCTCCATTAACTTATGTGCAATGATCACTGTTAATTGCTGTTCTTAGGGTAGATACATTTTGGAATACCTTTCTGTGTGGTCTTCTTCAATGTTAGACATTTTTGACCTCTACTTCTCCTTTTATTGGTATTATTTCTCTTTCTGTAGTTGTCAATCCTAGTTTAATAGCACAAAAGACTTCAGAAATGTCCTGCTTTCACAGACCAGGCAACACAGACATTTATATATATTTTTTTTACTGTTCTGCCTTGCCCTTCAGGCAATTTCCAGTTCATAGAAGACTGGTTCGCATCCAGATGACTTCAAATTGTTCTTTGAAGCCAGATTTCCTCAGGCCCTGTATCAAATGCTTTTCTAAACTCCTCTTGTACTACATATGGCATATTCCCCTTTGTCCATGGACTCCTTCACACTTTTCCCTCCTATGGTGAGGGTCAATGGAGTGAGTGGAAGCTAAAACAAGCTGCCACAAAGAGTAGGTTCTCTGTCTCTTTCTGCTGAAGATGGTTCTCTTGAGTTTCCTTGCTCTTTTTTTCACCTCTTTATACTTTTCTGGCAGCATAATAGACTGTACTTCTTTTAAAAGACCCTTTTTTGTTTAATACATTTTCAATTTATACTCTCTGTGGTTCAATTACACTGATTTCCAATTTTTCTCACGTCCCCAGTAGCTATTCAGGACTCAGTTCTAGGACCAGTTCTGTTCAACAGGTTTATAATTTATTTCTCTGTGTTAGTTGAATGCCCAATTAATAAATTGGTTGATTATACTAAACTGGGATGTGCTGTTGACTCTGTCAAAGGACTACGAGAGAGTGATGAAACAGTGTCCCATGCCTGCCACTGCCTCAAAAGGAGGCATTTGGATAACGCCCTTCATAATGTGCTTTAACTTCTTGTCAGCCCTGAGTAGGTCAGGCAGTGGGACTAGACTATAGTCTATTCTATTCTATTCTATTCTATTCTATTCTATTCTATTCTATTCTATTCTATTCCATTCCATTCCATTCCATTCCAATCCATTCCATCCTGTTTTATTTCCACTCTTTTTAGCTCATCATCCCAGATCAGGAAAGAGACACAATTCAGCTCAGCATGGGATTGACTATACAAAACCACTTCCTCCACCTGAATTCTTTATACTAAAGGTATGGAAAACACACACATTTCAAGCGTGTCATGGTCAAATCACTATATCTGTGGTCACATTTAAAAAAAAAATCTTTCTCGTCTCTTCTTGCCTTTTAGAGCTTTTTTGGCTAGTATTTGTAATATGCCACTTTTTAATCTCAGTATCCATTACTTCTGAAAAAGGAAATATGACCAATATGTTATCATAATGTATTACTATAAGACGTTTCTCTTTACCATTGCCACATTTCCTATTATCATTTTTCTTTTTTTCTTTCCTTGTATCCAATCTGCACCCTAATAGTTTCTCCTGTCAATAGTTATCTCTGTGATGTATTTACATATGTTTATGTGTTTTACCTTGAACTCATCTGCTTTTTGAGTGTCCCTAGCTCCTGCACAAAGAAATTGATCTATCACTTATCCTTTGTTGCAACTTTCTTGTTCACGAAGATACGGGAATACCAAGCTGTATATCTTCTGTATCAGTTATCCTACTGGGAAACATTGTGGGCCATCTAGCAGAAGAATAATTTTACAATGTGCGGTGTAAAAGTGAATTTGTTCCATTTAATTCTCAAGAGTAATCAGATTCAAATGACCAGCTGACATGTAATATAGCAAGCCAATAGCAAGTTATTAATGTGTTTCAATTCCATTTAAAGTCCCAAGCAAAAATTAAATTTTTTTTACAGAAAAGGTCATATATTTTTATGTTTGCATCCCTACATGTTTAAGCTTGAGTCATTATGACTGTCTAAAACACTAGTATGATCCACTGTAAAGGGTGTCAAAAACACACATCAGAAAATTGTGACAAAATGTGAAATCATGTTCCATTAACTAAACAAGTTAAAGCATGTTTTGTTTGGGACTAAATCTGCTACTGCTGAAAATAACTGGTCTTAGGTCTGCAAATTATGTATATTTGCTTCAATTCTCTGTAGAGATTTTGAATGTTTTAATTCATAATCTGATGCAAATTTCAGTGTTTCTGAGTGCTAAAGATTACAACATTGGCTGCAGCCTGATCTCTGTCACAGACACATGTGTAGTCATGTTTTTAGAAAGACATAAATGCATAATTTATAAATATGTTATTTATGTCCTGTTTAAGTCTTCTGGCCTCAAGAATTTGCAAGCTGACATTTCTCATGAGTTTTGCAGCCAGGTTGTCCTTGCTCTGAAGTCCCCAACCAATTAATCCGATTTTTTTCTGTTGCTCACTGAGTTCACTAGGATTTGTAGCCACAATGCATGTCAAATACAGCAATTTTTCAGTCCCCAGTTATTTAAAAAAATCTTTAATTATAAAACCCACCATAGTTACCAATTTTTTTATACTCTGGTCTATTTATGTGGAAGAGAAAGCTGTTTCCCTATTTTCTCCTGAAGTGTTCTTGGAGTGGAATGTTTTGAGGGGTGATAGCAGGGATCCAGTCTCACACTGCTCCATGATTTCAATTGCAATCTCACAATGTCAAGAAATTTATTGTTTGGAGTCTTCCACTCAGGTGCCTTAAAAATGAAGGTCTAATTGAATGAATTGTTTGAGCCTGCCAAACAAATTTGTTGAGTAACCTGGGCACAAGACTGAATTTAAACAGTGCTGAGTCAGACCTCAAAACTGTTATAAAAATTAGCTTCATATAAGCATCATGAAGTTTACCAACATTTCTTAAGTAATAGTGCCAAATGTTGTTGAACATGCCCTTGTATACATTTAGAATTCTATTTATTTCTACTGGCACTTAACCTGAATTTTTTCTCAAAACAATATGATTAAAAATATAGTATGTGCTTATTTGAAAAAGTCTTTAAAACTATTTCTATTCTATTCTATTCTATTCTATTCTATTCTATTCTATTCTATTCTATTCTATTCTATTCTATTCTATTCTGTGATATATATTATATATATGATAGATATGATATGATATGTTATGATATGACATATGATATGATATGATATGATATGATATGATATGATATGATATGATATGATATGATATGATATGATATGATATGATATGATATGATATGATATTATATTATATTATATTATATTATATTATATTATATTATATTATATTATATTATATTATATTATATCATATTATATCATATCATATTATATCATATCATATTATATCATATCATATTATATCATATTATATTATATCATATTATATTATATCATATTATATCATATTATATATTATATTATATTATTATTATATTATATTATATTATATTATATTATATTATATTATATTATATTGTATTATATTATATTATATTATATTATATTATATTATATTATATTATATTATATTATATTATATTATATTATATTATATTATATTATATTATATTATATTATATTATATTATATTATATTATATTATATTATATTATATTATATTATATTATATTATATTATATTATATTATATTATATTATATTATATTATATTATATTATATTATATTATATTATATTATATTATATTATATTATATTATATTATATTATATTATATTATATTATATTATATTATATTATATATTATATTATATTATATTATATTATATTATATTATATTATATTATATTATATCATATTATATTATATTATATTATATTATATCATATTATATAATATTATATTATATTGTATTATATTATATTATATTATATTATATTATATTATATTATATTATATTATATTATATTATATTATATTATATTATATTATATTATATTATATTATATTATATTATATTATATTATATTATATTATATTATATTATATTATATTATATTATATTATATTATATTATATTATATTATATTATATTATATTATATTATATTATATTATATTATATTATATTATATTATATTATATTATATTATATTATATTATATTATATTATATTATATTATATTATATTATATCATATTATATTATATCATATTATATTATATCATATTATATTATATCATATTATATTATATCATATCATATTATATTATATTATATTATATCATATCATATTATATCATATTATATTATATCATATTATATTATATTATATTATATTATATTATATTATATTATATTATATTATATTATATTATATTATATTATATTATATTATATTATATTATATTATATTATATTATATTATATTATATTATATTATATTATATTATATTATATTATATTATATTATATTATATTATATTATATTATATTATATTATATTATATTATATTATATTATATTATATTATATTATATTATATTATATTATATTATATTATATTATATTATATTATATTATATTATATTATATTATATTATATTATATTATATTATATTATATTATATTATATTATATTATATTATATTATATTATATTATATTATATTATATTATATTATATTATATTATATTATATTATATTATATTATATATACATAGAGAATCATGCAGTCCCTGCTCCTCTCATCTAATTGTTCCCTCAAAATAGGGAGGGAACAAACCATTGCTGTGGTACTAAGAACTAACATGCACCATGTTTCTTGTAAGCCTTCTTTCTCTGAGCTATACAAATTTATTCCACTGCTTTCTGCCTGTCATGGTCAAATGAAAGAGAAAGCTGATATTTTGTTTTCAATAAAACCTTGCCTAAGTTTAATGAAGATGAACTCTTGTCCTTTTTATGCTGAAAGAAAAGCCTCTGTGATGTGTAATCAATACAGACTCTTCTCTACCATCTTGGCATATAGCCATGCCAGACCAACACTGAACAGACCCATGTGTGATGATAAATCCAAGATTGTTCGCTCAGTTGATAGTGTAAAGTGATTCTGTGAGCACAAAATTAAATAACAGTTACGGTAACAGCAGCAGTAACAGAGAAAAAGAAAGGAAATTGACAAAAAGGATAAACAAATTAACTTTGGCTACTGAGAAATTTTCTTAGCACTTTCTGATAATGTAGAACAGGCTTTGAAATTAAGATTTCTTGGCAGTTGGATCACTTTAAAGCAAGTAATGAAAAAATCTAGAACAGCAGTCAGGAGTTTTCTAGTAGAAATTGTTTTTCTTTCAGAGGAATTGTGGCTTAAGAATTCTTTTGTGTTTCCCATTGTATGGCCTAAGAGAGGCATGAACCATTGTCTTCAAAAATGAGAATTTACTTTATCATGCAAAAGAATATACTGGCATCACTTTTATAGAAAAGTACTGTTCCGAAAATTTTTCACTTGATTATGTACTGTGGAAAAAAAATTTTCTCATAAAAAATGAAAGTCACTTATTTTATCTTGCTCCAAAAGTGCAGAGCATCTTTTAAAGATTTCATACATCTTCACATTTTCATGTATATGTTAGCCTTTGAATCCCTAAAGAAATAAAAATAATATTTTGAACATCTAAGAACAGAACTAGCTTAAGTTATAGACAGCAAACAATCAAAAGAAATTGGTTTATTTTCTCATTGACCTTGTCTTCATTACAGCCTCAAAACAATAATAGAATGATAAAATCATGCAATAGTTTGGTTTGGAAAGGACCTTAAAGATCATCCTGTTCCAACCCACCTGCCATGAACACCTTCCACCAGACCAGATCTTTTAGACCCTGCCCTGCCTGTCATTAGACACCTCCACAGCTTCTCTGGGCAACTTGTTCCTTTGCCTCACCACCCACCCTAGTAAGGAATTTCTTCTTAATATATAATCTAAATCTATTTTCTTGCAGTTTTTCCTGAAAAATTTAGTTAACTACCTGTTGTTAAAGATTAAAATAGCTCAAACTACTTAATACAGGAGGAAGAATTTTTGGTTTTCAAACAATAATGAATAAAGCTGGGATCTCAGAAATCCTGAGTTAGGTTTCTCATTAACCTCATGTTTTCAGGGTCAAGTATCATGGACAGACCTCAAAGAGGTACTGGAGGTTTTGCAGAACCTGTGCATGTTTTTGGTGGCAAGAAACA
Source organism: Emberiza elegans (assembly GCA_024865655.1). NCBI lineage: Eukaryota > Metazoa > Chordata > Aves > Passeriformes > Fringillidae > Emberiza > Emberiza elegans. The sequence continues at coordinate 25,903,459 of JALJVW010001283.1, forward strand.
TGGATGTGTTGGAGTGGGTCCATAGGAAGTCCTGGAGCACCCCTTCTGTGAAAACATGTGCTGAATGGTTATTCAGCCTGAAGAAGACTCTAAGGACTCTAAGGAAAATATAGCAATTTTCCAGTATCTAAAGGAGGCTTTAAGGAAGACAATTTTTTTAGATGGACCTGCAGAAATGTTTGTAATAATTTTGAACCATAAGATCCTAGATTCAGACTAGATATAAAGAATATTTTTTTCTTAAAAGGGTGGTGAAACACTAGAAGAGGCTGCCAAGAGAGATGGCAGATGTCCCATTGCTGGAAACACAAAAGGTCAGGTTAGAAGATGCTCTGAGCAACTTGATCCAGTCCCTGTCCATGACAGTAGTGTTGGACTAGATGGCCTTTAAAGGTCCCTTCTAACCCAAACTATTCCATGGTTTTATGATTCTATGATTCTATTATGCTCAGCAGTTGAGTATAGCCTATTATTATATGAAAATTTTTTCCATGTTCTACTCATAACTTTTACAGAAAAATCTATCTTTATTACAAGAAGTAAATTCTAAAATCAAATTTTATTTTGGGAATAAATATGAAGCTTGTGGGTGAGAAGTAGGAGAGCAGCAGTATAAGGGCACAGTCTCTTTTGATTCTGATTTCAAAGAAATAAAATTGTCAAATTTTCTGTATTTTTATGCTAACATTTATCCCATATATGAACAAAAGTGGCAGTCTGTAATACTGTGAAAAGACCAGATTGAATACAATCACAGAATCACAGAGCATGCTGCATTCAAAGGCACCCACAAAGATCATTAAATCCAGCTCCTGGCACAGCACTCTTCCCAAGGGTCACACAACGTACGTGAGAGCATTTCCTGAGCTCTGCCAGGCTGGTGCTCTGACCACTTCTCTGGGGAGCTGTTCCAGTGCCCAAACACCCCTGGTGCTCGAACCTTTTCCTGATCTGCAACTGAAACCCCTGACACAGCTTCAGGCCATTCCCTCAGATGCTGTCACTGGTTATCGCAAAGCAGAGATCCATGCCTGCCCTTCCTCTTCCTCTCATGAGGAAGTTGTAACAGCAACAAGGTCTGTCCTCAGTCTCCTCTTCATGCTGAACATGCCAAAAGATCTCAACAGCTCTGCATGTGGTTTTCCCTAAGGCACTTTATCATCTTTGTTGCCGTCCTTTGTACATTTTCAAATAGTTTAATATCTTCCTTATATTGTAATTAATTGTAATTTTATATCTTTCTTGTAATACCTTCAAATAAATACACTTTCCAAAAGTTCTTAGGATTATTTTTTGTCTATTAGAAACACATAGTCCAGAATCTTTCCTTTAAAAACAGGATCTCCACTTCTGTTTGGAGCGAGCAATCCTTTAGCAGGATCTCCACTTCTGTTAGGAGCAAGCAACCTGGAGCACAAATCTCTGATTTATGGACCTGTTAAACATAAATGCAGTTCATAGGATGCTGCAGAAACTTGTTGCTCAGTTCAGATTTCTGGAGTTTGAAAATGCTGAATCAAAACCTTCTTCACAAGAGACATGAAAGAAATTAATTTATCCTCAGGCAAATATCTTATGATGACCTACATTTTTATTATTGAGAATAAAATTAATGAACAGGGAGATAATGTAAAGCAATCCGTAAATGAGTTGTCAAAAGACTACTTTGAGGATATGCTTTTCATTTTACTGTCTAATTATGTTTTTGTTTTTTGAATACTGTTAAATTTATTAAGCAAACGTTATTACCAATGATATCCTAAAATGGGCTGAATCAAATCTGTGGTAAGTACATTGTACAATAAAAAGTCTTCCAAAGACTGAATTCACTCTTAAGAAAGCTTTAAAGTTGCACAGATCTTAGAATCTTAAAGGACTTTATGCAAGAAACATTAATTTTAGAGAAAGAAACTCTAAGACAATTGCTTCTGTTCACGTAACTATAAATTACAGTTATAATGTTGTTGTATCTTAAAGGAATTCAGAGAAATAGTTAAAAAATTATAAATGAACAAATAAATAAATAAATACAATGCTACCAGACACATATCAATAAATATAAGGAGGAAATAATGCTTTTAATTACTTTTTAAAACAAGCTAACTTGGAATCAGTAGCATTATTATATCTAAGAATATGCCACATTCTTTGTTAATTCTGAAAAACATAGTAATTTCTTAGAATGTGATTTGGGTTACCTTCTGTAGATTTTAGTTTCAGTGTTGTAAAAATTTATATATAGGTCCCATCAACCTTTATACTTTTACAGGGGCTTCAAACAGAGAAAAAAAGTATTATGACTATAATGAATGTAAGACATCTGGATTTCTATTATGCAATTTAATGAATATACCATACTTGCTGTACTTTCCATTGAAATTGTGAAATAAATATTTTGTCATGAAAAGAAGAAAAAAGAAAACCCAAGAAATTTTCATAACTATTTTTAGCTATGTCCTCACTATTTCATTTTCAGTCTTATGGATTAATTCCACATTCCCTTTTGTAGTTAATTACCATGATTTCAAGCAATGAAAATTATTTTCCCAATTTTTCATGATACAATATGTAGTCTAAAAATTTTTGATATATTTTCTTACTGGAAAAAATAAAAAGATGTGTGCAGTGTTTTATTGAGAATTTCTCTAATTAAAAAAAACAAAACAAAACAAAGCAAAAACCAGACCATATAATAGATAATGTAACAAATTAAAAAATATCTGAAGCATTGAAAAAAACAAACAAACAAAAAAATAAACGATCTTTCTCAAAAACCTTCTACTGACACCAAGGAAAAACACAGAGAAATTTGAATGTTGTGTTTAAGATCAGAAACCAAGTAACTTCAGATCTGAAAATAAAATGTTATTTTAGCACTTTCTGCTGTCTCTCCTTCATAGACTTCAGGGAAAATATACTAAGATATTACAATCAGTGTTACATAGATTATTGCAACAATTATTTTAAACAGTAGTATATGAGTCTTAAGGACAGACCATTGTCAACAAATCCACTCCTAAGTTAGAAAATCAAAACCATCAGGGTTAATTAAAAGAAATGTATTCGAGAAATAGAAGAAAACACTCTTCTTCCAGATTCAGAGAGAAAAATAATGGGTCAAGGCATTTACATATAATTTTAAAAATTTGAACAAAACAGAAGACAGGAAAAAAGGCTTGATCCTCTCTCTGTAGAGTGTCAGTAAGACCATATTTGTATTTTTATGTAATGGCAAACATATTTTTTTCTCTCAAGTATTCATTTTATCCTGCATTTAAACAAAGTAACTGAGGCAGCCTCCAAAATAAGTCATGCAAGCGAGTGTATCAGATAAATTTATTGTTCAATCTTCCTTTTATGTAGAATATTCAAAACAAATCAATCCTAAATACCTCAAAAAGAAGGCAAGACAAACTTTAATGGAACAGTGCATCCATTCCCATAGCACAGGTGCATTCAGGAGTGCCTTCTCCAGAGTGTACTATTTGACTATTAGCTAGATATATTGTACCTAGTGGAAAATATTGCGGTGTTCTTGTGCCAGAAGGATTGAGTTTTTCCCTTCTCAAATCACTTGCTAAACTCTTGCAGGCTATAAACAAACTTCCATTGATATTCTCTGAACAGAACTTTATATGAAAGAACAGAACTTTATATGAATATTTTACAATATTTAAAATAATAGTGTGTGGTAGAAATAAATAATTCAATGGAAAAATGGATTTTTAAGACAAATTTCAAGCATGTAAATTCAACAGTAACTAGTGCTCCAAACATTCTCAAAGGAGTATATTCTTAAGGGAAGGAGAAATAAACTTCTCAAAACACAATTTTCTCTGCAGAGAATTCAGAAATTGAAGGCAAATAAGATTTTCAGTTTAATCATACTATCAATGTATGTATTAGGAATTTTTATTAGGGTAGTTGATATAATGTAAACAGTACCTGATGAAGAATTAGGAAAATCTTGTGAAGCTTAGTTCTTATTTTATATAAAAATATCTTAAAGAGTCAATCTTTAAATTCTAAATATTTTCATTTAATTATTATACAATGAAACATCTATTTTGATTTAATTTCAATTTAAATTTTAATTTAAATGCAAAACCGCCAAATAAATTGTATTTTAATTTTCTTCCACTCTTTTGAGTCTTGTCATGTTGAAAAGCTTTTATAACTCCATTAATCAGTATGAGTTAAAATTAAATTAGTTGCACATGTACCAATAAATCCTCATGGATTTCTATAAGGAAATGTTGTCCTCTAGCAAAATTGCATTGCGTCCATAAACAAAAATAACATCAAATATCTGCCTAAGGTGCAAAAACTTTTCTTTTGATGAGATGTAATTCCATGACTCTGTGACAATTTTTTTTATATTCAGAATTCAGTTTCAAAAAGTCTACTGTTCTTATGTTTCCTTTGGAGTGGGGAGGAATAGGTAGATGTCTTATCTGATTTCTGAACTCCACTCGCTCATTTTTTTTCCCCCTGTTTTGCTCTGAGAAACAACCAGATGCCTGATGGTGTTAAAGTACAAAGTTGGGTACAGATGTCGATTGACTACACCTTGCATTTATTTAGTGCATTAGTCCCTATGTGGTGGACTGAAAAAAAAAAAGGTGAAATTTTAAAACTTCAGAATATTATCTTTAATTTGGTTTCAAGAAAAAGGCTAGCTATTTTGATGAGGTTGTATCTTCACACTGCTCAGGCATTCAGGCATGCAAACTATTGAAAAGCAGATTTAAAGAATCTGCAACAGATTATAAGTCTTTTGGACTGACTTTCTTTTAAAGTGACCCTAACATTTCTGTAGTACATTTTGAGATGCTCTGATATCTTGATAGCTGTTTTTGCATTTGTGTAGGATTGTGAGCCTTTTATTTAGTTTATTTATTAGTTTGCAAATATTATTCTTCAATTCTAACATTTTTAGCCATAAATGTCACTCTGTGTGTAAAGGGATTTCTCAGCTATAAGCTAGCATAAAACTGATTTGATTTTCTAGCCTTTGTTTAGAGTGTCCTGTGGGAAGACATTACCAGTCAGGCAAATTAAATGGAATTACATTTAATAGTTTTGTAATAAAGAAAAGTTTTCATTACATGAGCTGAAATAATGAGCCTATATAATTTAATATTAATTCCATCATCATAGAGATAAATCTCATTGTGATATTTAAATCAGATCATAAGACCCTGTGTCTTTATATTAAAAGTTATTATAGTTTCTAGTTAAGTGCCACCTGTTCACACTAGATTTGTAATTGCTCTGATTATCTATTCCTATTGAGTTCAAACAAAGTGAACTTATTTTAAAAAAGGTATTTTAAAGACTCTTTGGGTTTCATTTGTAATTGCAAATATTAAATATATATTTAAGCTTTTAAATAGGAAGAAATAACATTTTACAGAGTTCCATGCAATCTTGTACACTTTATCATTCTCCTAGTGCTCATTTTCCCCAATTTGTCGTATCTCATCACAATATCCCTGTTTGATTTAAGCTCTGAGCCTGTCAAAGCTGGTGCACACCTGCATAGCTATAACTGCAAGTTTGTAAGAATTCCATATGGAATTGTTCAAATATAAATTTTCTAATTAAATAGGAAGCTCAGTATGGTGGTGAGGAATGGAGCCATCTGGCCTCCTGCATTGAGTTGCTCGGTTCTTTGGCAACTGACAGACTAGACCAATTCTTGCCCATTTACACTCTAACTATCTGAAACGGGATCTGTCTCTGGAGGCTCTGGGGATTTCTGTCACAGGCAGATGGGCAAGAAGGAGCTCCCAGCACAGTTCTCTGGTGCCCACAAGAAGAGCCTGTCCACAGCCCTGTGAGCTGTTCCTCTGTTCCAGCTGATTTTCCAGAGGCAGAGGAACAACTTGAAGCCGCAGATTTTGGCTGTCAGCTTCAGGTATTGGTGCCAGGTCATCCTAAGTACAAAAAATGGTGCTGAGACAATTGATTTACCTTGAATAGTGTTCAGTTAAAAAATTAACAAACTGAGAAACAAAGAACCAATAACTTTTGGTAAGAATTTTGACTATTGAAAAACTTGGATATTTGTCCTTAGTGTAATTTCTATCTTCCAGTTCAATTATCTCCATCAGTCTACGTTTTTCTTTTAAAATCAAATGTGTTTAGCTATATTTAGCTGTATAAAATGTACAAATAATCCAACAATTAAATGAGGATGAATGTTTCAAATTAAATACATACCCAAATAATTTTACTGAAAACTGTGCATAACTTTTAGCTCCCTAACAATAAGAACAGCACTGTTATTTGTAAGGAAATTATCTCAAAACTAAAAGAGAGATCCACCTTTTTCTTTCCTCTGCTTCTCAAAAATTAGTTTGTTACATTGTAGAAAAATAAGCATATATATGATAAGGAAGGAACAGCTGCAGCAACATTGCAATTTAAGTCCATAGAGACCTTGCATGGGGCTTTTTCAATTTTTGTCATTTCTGTCACAAGAAAGGCTTTGGATAATAAATTCAAAAGCTTGATTTCATCACTGACTTCAAGGTGGCATGTATTTCACTGAAGGATTTTTCTGACAAAACATGTCAGATTTGTACTGGTTTGAAAGGAGACTGGTATGTTCCCCTCAGTTGTAGATCTCTTGAAAGAACTTTGATTACTGTGGAAGAAATTTGTTATAATTAATACAACTTTTGTCCATGTTTTGCTCCAAGTTTTGTGCATATTAAAAATGTTTTAAATTCACACTTTAAATGACTTACACATTTTGGAGATGTGTAAATAAAGATAAATATTTTGCCTGTCAGTTTAAAGTTTGCAGACCATTAAGTTGCATTACTAGCATTCCTGTATTTACATATAAATATTTTGTCATTAGGTTGACAAATATATGAACTAATTTAATTATAGCAGCTTCTTTTTTTATATGTCCTCCTGCATGTCATATATTTTTAAGGATGTGTAGGAATACGATCATTAGTATGATGCATGTGTTATTCAGGCTAGTAATGTGCCTCTTAAACACTCATCATTTGAACTCTTGCACTTTTGTAATGACAACTAGTCACAGTTTAAAGCCTTGGGCAATGGAGAGTCTAGCAGGTTCACAGATAAGCTGTTACAATGACAAACTGGAAAACATTCTTGTCCATACTTGAATTTTCATCCCCTAGTTTCATCTTCCAGGCAGTGGATCTTATTGTGTCCACTTCTCTGAGATTAAAAAGCTGTGAGAAATTTGTTCCTCATGCACTTGCTTGTAGCTGCTGCTCACACCTTGCCTTAAACGTCTTTTTTACTTACTAAGGGACCAAATTAAATTTATTAAATCTCTTGCTTGTAAAACACCTTTGAGAGGTGAGTACTCTTGCTGGAGCACTCTTCTGAAACCTCTTTTACAAAGAAGTTGAAAACATACACAAGTAACTGCTATACAGGTATGAAGAAGTTATGAACTTGCCTACTTCTATACCTAGTCATCAACTTGATGCAGAAAAAAACACCCATAAAAGTGTTGCAGTTTAAGTTGAATCCTTCTGTGCTGTTAATTTTCAAGATATCTGCTGGGTGTTATCAGTCTCTTTTTCAATAAAACTAAACCTGCCTTTTAAAATCAATTTCACATTACTTTATTAAAAATACTAAAAACCTTTAAAAATATTTTCAAATTCATTACTAAATTTATATGAAATTTAAAGAGAATGACTGTCAAGCATCTTGTGTTTATTGCTTCTTGGAGTCACAAATGTGTTCTTCTCTGCTTCAGTTTTCTAAGGAATTCTAAGAAAATGCCTATGCCTTTAGAAGAGTGCACCACACATTAATGAACATTCAGTTCTTTAACTAAAGTGACATGGGAAAATAGAGGGAAAAACTGACACAGTGAGAGGAGATGCCCAGTTGAGGATTTAGGAGACAGAATGCTGCCTGAATAGGGCCAGCCAATGATGGAGAATCAGAGGCAGCACTACTGGTATCCAAGATAATACATAGGAACACAAACACATGCCCAGAGTCTATTGCTCCTAAATCATAAGCTTTGTTTTACAGACAGGACAGGTGTTATAAGTATGAGGAAATTATATGTATTATAAATAAATATACATACATACACATACATGCACATATATATTTGTATAAGTGCATGTTTTATGAATTAATTTTAAATATTATTAATAAATAGTCTGATTTTCATTGATATTAGATAGAATATACTTGCACATAAGTATAATTCTGTATACATAACAAGTACTGAACACATTACATTACTAACACTGTTATATATTAACATTTAAAATACTTCTAAAAATAAAGTTAATGAATTATGACAGAAATAAGAATTTTTTGAAAATGTGCAGGGATTTCAAAATAAATTTCCTAAACATATAAACGTTTAGGGACAATCAGTATTTTTACTTAAGGAAAAATATCTTAATGTTAATTATTATTTCAAACATTCCTAGATTTTTTTTTTCTGAAAAACTATTGTAGGAATGGTTGTAAAAAAAACCTCAACCAACCAAGCAAAAGAAAAAGATGTAATTTCCTATATGGTACTGAACATAGATTTTTCTGCTTCTGAGAAATGGGTAACATTTAGCCAGGATTAAATTACTCTTTCAGATTTCAGCTCAGACAAAAGTTCACACTTAAAAGACACAATTGAAAATGTCACCATGTATTAATATTTCTTCCTTTCTCCCCACACCAATCTGTGTAAAATTGATAAACACAGGCACACAACCACATATGTACAAAAAAAATACACATTATGACTTTCTAATTAAATAACTACTGAGATGTTTAAAAGAATTGAGATTTAGAGTACAGAGCCAGTAAATAGTCTAGTGGGCATTAAAGGTCAATTGTCACATTGTTCATTTAATACAGAACCTCAAATGAAAGACTATTCTAATTTCTACCAGTATTAGACTAAAATGTTAGACAATAACTGAAAATGGCATTCATTCAAAAAAAAAAAAAACAAAAAAAAAAAACCAAACCCAAACAACCACAGTAAAACAAAACAAAAAAGTAACCTGTAAAAGATTTGGACAAAATATACTGTGAAGTAGGAGACATATATGGGGAAAAGTCAGTGGGATAAGGAGAAAAGGGAAAAATTAAGATATTTATTATCCTCTGTGAGGGTCAAGGATAGATGCTAACTGAAAGGAAGCAAAAAAAGGGTTAAATAAGTGGTTCTATGATAAATTATATATTAAGTAGATCTACAATGTATTATCTGGAAGGAGATGGCAGAGGTTTCAAAATGAAAGAGTATACCTGTGAGCAGAAAAATTCAACACTGTCTTAAAAAAAAAAGTTACATATAATGTAGCCTGGTTACACAAAGGAGTTGGTGCACGAGCTCTGAATGCTACCTTAAAATACAGGACAGAAAAGAGGACAAATCAGTGAGCTGCAACCACAATGGCGAACCGCAGAGATACATCAGGAAAGTGTTTAACTATTATCACAGAGGGTCAGAAAGTTTCATAGAACAGCCTCTCTGCCACAGCTGGGAAAACTATAAACATTGTTGCACACAAGGAAGAAAATAAAAGAAAGCTATTTCCTCTGAGATTGCTTCAAACTAGAATCAAAGGGTCTCATTTAACAGCTGTGTATAGAATAAATCATTCTCTCTTTTATCTTTTTAAGTGCACTAGAAGATGCATTGGGCCCTCCAGACAGGAGTAATGATCAGAGCTGGGGAAAAAACCCTCTAAACACTTGTAACACTGCTTGTGATCATAGTTTAAGCATTGATTTTAGGAATAGGGATTTAGGCCCTTTGACAGATGTTACATTCACAAGAATTTTTTTTCTGAAACATATATTGTTTTTATAACGAAGCAGCTTTCTACTTATCCTTCCCTTTCTTAAATTCTTCCTTCAGAAACATCCAAATAGCTGCTGTATAATTAACACAGTAGCAGCTGTATAATTAACAATAGCGTCTCTAGTATTCACAAGGAAATTGTGGAGGCTGCCCCCTTGACTGTTTCGGACCCGTCTAACAGTAACAAAATTGAACAAGGTATCCACACTATGGGAAGGGAATGCCACCTGTTACGATCCTGTTTACAAAAACCTAGTTGTTTCTGGCTTTTGATACACTTCATCATCCTTTAGAAACATGACACCAACATAGGATAATGCCGTAGAAGATCAGTGAGCTATATATACAAAACCAGAATGTCTTATATGTAGTCAATAAATTCTGTGTGATCCTACCTCTTGCTCATTTCTTGCATGACCTCCAATATCTGGTTAGCCATGAAAATCTGAGGCATGCTAAAGGATTGATACCAGCAACATTGCAAGAGTTATCACCTTCTTGCTCCTTCCTCCCCAAATTCTCACAGAATTCCAAGGTTTTGACTGGCTTTTTGTATAAACCTAGAAGGTAAGGGGGCTAATGTATATGTCTCAATCACTGATATTTGGATGGCTGTGGAGCCAGCTAAGAATTCTTGTTAATAACAGCCAAGGATTGTCGATAACAATATTTTGTGAGAAATTACAGGATGTGGCTGGAGATGTCGGCCACACATGTAAGGCAGCACCTTTTCAGGACAGGATAAGCCTAACACAGTACACTGAAAGTGCAGGAATGAGGCCAATGACTGGACAGGGACAATCAAAGGCTTATGAAGACCTTGAACTTATTTCTGGATAGGCTGAAAAGATTGGACTGTGCATGATAATGAATCTACATGAAAGTGAGACACTTGCCTCCAGGGCAGAGAAAATTTACCTAGAAAAAGGTGTCCCCACAAGTCTTGGGCATACATATAACCCCAACACCATTCACTTCTCATCAGGGGATGACACTGGAGGCGGAACAGCGGTGATTACTGGAATTTCTATTCCTTCCTTCCTTCCTTCCTTCCTTCCTTCCTTCCTTCCTTCCTTCCTTCCTTCCTTCCTTCCTTCCTTCCTTCCTTCCTTCCTTCCTTCCTTCCTTCCTTCCTTCCTTCCTTCCTTCCTTCCTTCCTTCCTTCCTTCCCTCCCTCCCTCCCTTCTGCCCCTTCCGCACCTTCCTCTCTTTAACCTCTCTCTGTCTCCCCTACTTTCAGTCTACCCCTTTATCTGAACCCCACTGCCATGTGCTTATTCCAGGAAATCAGGGACTACTTTGTGTCAATTTCCATGCCAAGTGTGGAATTTACTAACAAAACTTTGTAAGTTTTCAAGGACCCTCTGATATTTTTTTGTTCTTTTCAACCATAAGTATCTACAAATCTTGTGGTTTTCCTTACTTTTATGGTCAAGACCACACATCTTCTGCAAGTGAAATGTTTTATACTTTAAAAAATCACTTCTGATTTGAATTATATGACAGAGACAAGGTTGAATGATGATCAGCAAAGTTCGTTGACTTGAAAAAATAATTAACAAGCTCTGGGGCAGATACAGGCACGGCAATGGCAAAATTATTAATGTTTCATCAAATCAAAATATTAATATTTTTTAATCAAAACAGAAATATTATATAATTGAATAGAATAGTTTGTTAATTTGGGATTTTACTGGGAGTGGCATTTCACTGCTTTTCTTTCTGACATTTTGCAACTAGTTTCAATTAGCATAGATTTCAGGAAAAATAAGAGCATCTTTAACATACAAATATTTGAAGAGGATTAATGGGTTTTGTTTTGTTGGTTGTTTGGTTCGCTTTTAAAACCAGACTTGATTTTTCTTAGCTAGGATGTAATTAAAGCATAATGTTAGATGCCATATGATTTTTCCATGTTATGCAAACAGGAGGGAACACATATTTACATCTTTAACATTTAATTACAAACTTGAGATGCATATTTTGGTCCAAAAGTCTGAACTAACTAATGTAGGTCACTGAAACAACCAAGAATAAAAACAGCATGCCATTTGTACTATGAATTTCATAGGGGGAAAATGTACTCTCATAAGTATTTTTTGAGTGACCTTTTAGTACATTGGTCTTACTCCATTGTTTCATTCTTCCACTTGTAGGGCATACAATTTTAAATTACTCATACCTCAAACACCCTCAAAATGGTACTGGATGAATGTTCATGAGAGTGAAGAAGTAGGTGGATTTACAGGAAGACAAAAAATCAGAGAAACACATCTGTATTTTATCACATGATTATAGACACCACACAAATGAAAATTGGGAATGCAGTTAGTTCTTTCATGAGCTAATAACCACCTATTATCATTATGATATATAGACTACTGTGAAGGTTTTATTAACACATGATTTGGCTTGGGCTATAGGGCCCTGTAGAAAAAGGCTAGAATTGTGCCTGCATCCTTTTACACTGCATGGCCACACTGCCACTGAGTCTCTATACTCCATACTTTTTCATGTACTTTTCTCTATCCTGTCATTCTTTGTTGATCCTTAGACTTTTTGGTAGAAGGATGATAGCCTTTTCACTGTTCCTAGGTACTGACATTGTAATATGAATGGGATCTCTGAATATTAGGGAAGTGCAAATAATAATGGATGAAACTGCCTTTTTAGTCAGTAGACATGTAATTTTAGAGTAATGAATGTTGATTCTCATAATTTAGTAATGCTTAAAAATATTTGCCTTGTGCCAATGGAGGCAGACATTCTCTATATGCCTTAAAGCAAAAAGCCACAGATTAATTTTTCAATACAATATCTCATTATTTTATTGACCCTAATCACTCAGTGCAATCTCTGCACCCACAGCTCTGTTTGTGATCTAAACAGCAGACTCTCCTTTCCTTAGTAATGACTGAAGTCTCAATTTCATCACTGTTTGAGACAGGGTTTGGTTGTGCTGGTTTTTATGTGAGACTAATTTATACCTTGATAGTCCCTTTTTATAAATGAAAAACCATTATTTGTGGTGCTCTAAACATATAGAGACTTGGGTCAGGACCAAAATTCTGCACTGTGACGGAGATGTGAGATTTTCAGTGTTGTAGTAAACTTAAATATCTCTAATATCCTCATACTTGCAAAATGTGCTTGCAGCAGGAAATACTTCGAATGCGGTGGACCTGGTCCATGTCTCACATCTCAGTCTTTTATTCAGTCCCTCTTATAACTATTGATATTCTTCAGTATTCTCAATGCCTTTAGATAAAGCTAGGTAGTATTCTTTGATTGGAAGTGAACTATTATACTGAATGAAGAAATAAATTGTTAAAAAATATTTCTACATTATTTAAAGTATTACAGCCTGGAAATTCATTAGAAAGATGCCATATCTCTCTTATTTAAAATCATATTTCCTAAGAGTCTTAACATTTTGAAACAAGTGCTCTCCCAAGGAAGATACACAGAAACAGGTAAAATGTCTCCTTTAGGAACTTGTTTATTTCTTCTTTTTTTGGAACATAATTGGTGAACTCTTGTAAAAATGAATCTTGTGGGCATGGGTGACCTCCTATTACATAAGTTTGGACATTAAGTAATTGTTTCATCTTTAAAACCACCTGAAAGTCTAATTTTTCTAAATTATTATTATTTCTATCTATAGCTTTAAAGGTTTATTATAATTATTATTATTTAGCACTAAGAAGCATTCACAAACATATTCATTAACTTTTAAGGAAAAAAAAAAAAAAGCAGGAAACCCATAATGAAACATCAAAGTAACTACAATATCAGACAAGGGATGTTCTGCAAACCCTCTTTACTGAAGAAGCAGAAAGTGTACCTTCTCTGGATATTGACTGTAATTTTACTCAGCTGCTTTCTTTCTAGACAGAATATGGTTCTGATATTTCAAAGTGCCTGCAAAAAGTGTTGAAAAAATGATGAGCCTTGCTACCCAATATAGGATAATAAATATAATGTCTCATAAAATCATGGAAAATGTATCTAAAAGATTGGAAAAGTTGTGCAATTATGCAGGTTTCAGCAGCAAGGAGCAAGTCATGTTGTGGTTCTGCTATGCACGTATTTTGCTATGAAGATGATTTCTATAATGCAAATACTGACCTTTTTGGTTTTCTGGTCTAATTGAATAGTCTGAAATACAGTTTTTCTAGGTCCACAAAAATATAATCACTTTACTTCTTTCCTTCCCCCATTTTCTCAATAAAATTCATTTTTTGTGTCAAAATAAAATTTGTATCTTTTTAAAACTTCACATACTGGGTCTTATTTCAAGATATACTGACATTTCTAGAATGTAAAAGAAAATGTTTTTATTTAAAGAGGAGTTTTGAACATATCAAGCTAAAGTTGAAAAGGATGAATGAATTTTTATATCTTTTTTCCAATTGTACGGACTGTAAATGCTTATCTATCAGTAGAAGTAACTAAAGATTATTACTTTGATGGTAACTGATATATGTTAAACACATGTTGCAAAAAAGATTAGTGTTTGAACCAGGACTATGTTAATTAATATAAAAGGAGAAAAAAGATTGATACTAAAGGAATATGACTTGTGTTTATTAGGATAAGCAAAGCAGTACTTTGATTTGTTTTCATATGTATTGTCATGAGACAAATTTCTTTACCCACTGACAAAACTATTAAAATAAGAAGGACATAAAGTATTAAGTTAATTGACAACCATCTGTTTTCTTTCTAGTGGACCCTCCGTGATTGCAAATGTGTCAGGTTTAGCTTTTGAAAATGTTGAAGGCTTATAGGGATTAAAACAAAACTTAAATTGGCATATGGTACAAGTAAGAGAACAGTTAAAATAACAATTGGTGTTTGATTATAATAAATAAATAAATAGTTTAATATAGTGAACATAATGGTAATTTTTACCTCCTAGTAGGTCAGAAATTTCAGTAGCAAGAGTTCACAGCTTATGACAGTTGCTGGTCAAGACTATAACAGAAGTCTAATCTGCTAGAAATGAATGTGACATACTTCATGCCTGCACTTTAACCACATCTGATATAACAGTGAAATCCATTTCTTGTAATTCAGCAATAAAATTGGAAAGATTTTATTGCAGTAATTTAAGAAATAGCCCAGTTCTCTCAGCCAAAATGTGCAATACCTTGCCTACATATAAGTTTTCAGTACAAACCCTACAGGACTAAAAGACCCCGAATGTGTAGGAGAATCTTTATTTTTTGGTCACCTGCTTGAGGCCAGACAGGACTGTAAGAAATATCAGTGAGCATTAAATGCAGTTTAGGTGCTGATTCAGACTGGGTAACTAAAATGCCTCCAAGAGTATCTTCTATAGTCTTTCTAATATGCTGACATGACTTTTGATTTTGAGGAATTTCTATTCATTTGTGATTCATAGAAAGTGTAACTGCCAGAATGTAGAATGAGCATCATCTAACTTTGTAAGTTAAATTGTCAAAGCATGCATGGGGCCTCATACTCAACAATTCTGCTAACAACATTTCTGTCAGACAGAAAACCCCTTGCTTACTGCTTTAAAGATAGTATTTTTCTTCTTGTTCACAAAGTTGTGGAGTCTTTACAAACTAAACATTTTAAAACTATGCATAAATTATTGAAGAAACAGGAAAGCATATTGGATGCCTAATTTAAATTAGGATTGATAAAATTTTTTTAAAAACCAAGTCAATCTATAACAATATGTTAATAAGGAAAATAACATTTTATCCCTAGAAGTATTAGTAATGATATTTCCTCTTATTGACTTAGTTACAAGAGTGAATGAATAATTTATGTCACAAATGATCTGTGAAGGTCAAATCCCTTGCTGAAATAAGGGCCAATGTTGTAGAAGTTGCGCAGGATTGTCTTTTGTCAGGTTTGAGTATCATCCAGCAGGACAGTCCTCTTGGCACATGCTCGTCTCTTAATAATCCTCTAGTAAAAATTTGTTTTTGATATCTGATGAGAATTTCTTCCCCTGTGACCTGTGTCTGTTGTCTCTTCACCTTTTACTGTACACTTCAGAACTGTTTGGTCTGTTTCTGGTCTACCTTTCCATTTAGAACATGGATACTGCAAAAAGATTCTTCTTTAACCTTCTCTTCTTAAGGTTGAATAAACCAATTTTTCTCAGACTCTACTCATACACCATGTGTTTTAGCCCTGTAATTTTATGGATTTCTCACTGTATATTAGTTTCTTTCTGTTCTGGGTGCTAAGTCATAGTCCATGATGGGTACAGTAAGTCACACATTTAAGGGTTGATATCCTTCTCTGTTATTAGAAATGGGATCAAAGTGGACAGGGAATAAATGTTTAATGAAATGATTAAACCACTACCGCTACATGCAGCCAGATGTCTAAGTATGTACATGTGTGCATATATGATTATGATTAAATGCACATATATGATAGAGGATTTGGCAGTGCATTGCTTTTAATAAATCCATATATTTTGTTTAAAATATTTATTTTCAGTTGATAGAATAATTTTAATCAGGGGAATTGAAATAGTTTCTCAAAATTCATAGGGAGATTGAATTACAAATGTAAAACATAACATTCTGAAGAACAAAACAAAAAATATTTAATGAATCTCATTTCATCCAAAGCTTTTAACTAATTAGCCATTTGGAGCAGAAGACCGCATTTCTTAATCTTGCATTATTATGCACAAGGATTGCACAGTGATTGTGTTATGTTTGAAGACAATGAAATATTTAATTTTGTACATGACTCTACTCATTTCAATGCAGTGACTCATTTTCCTCGTGGTTATGGAAAGAGGACAAAAAGGAAAGATGGTCTGTTTATTAGAAGTAGACAAATAAGTAGTTCATCCAATTTGACTACTTAAAATATACACAGGATTTCATTTCAAATCTGATTATTTTTTGGAATAAAGGATTAAAGAGCAGAGTGAATTACTTTATTTACCTTTTGAGCTTATATGATTACCAGACGAAAATATCGTTGTTGAAATATTAACAGTTCAAAATCAGTTTTTTCAATATCTTTAATATTTTCTGGTGTTTTGCAGGAATTGTTTGTGAGTTCTCACCCAGTTTTTATTAATTTAAATCTAAGCTTCTTCATAAGATATTAAGAAACTGAACAGTAACAATGACCTCTACCAACCTCTATCATTCTAATGAGTACTTTTATGAAATATGAAAATTTCGGAATGATTATAATACTTAAATATTTTTCTGTCAGTTGCAATCTCTATGTTAGTTAAAGGAAGTATCCTTCAAGATAATACCACACAAATTGGCCAAATTCCCATTTTTATTCAGAAGCATCTTATTTTGTGTTTAAAAAAGTTAATCAAAAGTAATTGCTCTTCTTTTAACAAGGTGTTGGGGTTTTTTGGTTCCCTATGTGAAAATCTAATATCTAACTCATCCCCTCCTTCAAATCACTTGACTTCTGCAGATGCTTTCCTCAAACCCTTTATAATAAATATTTCCAAAAAATTAATATCCTGGGTATTTATTAGAAGTTTCAGGGTGCTCTTATTGGGAAACTGAAAATTGTCTGAAATAACAATAAACCCTGAACAGCTTGTTTCCTACAGTACTTTCAACTTCCTGATTGGGTCTTTGAGAGGAACAAAAGGACAAATTTAGGAAAGAAGTGATCTGATGTATGGAAATTTGTGACCAACTGAGAGCTTGGGTTTTCTGAAGACTGCCATGATCAAATCAAACCAAGGAATTAACATGTTTTCTTTACCTAGCGTCCCTGGGGAATGAAGTGGGGCTTAGATTGTATTTTTGCAGATCACACGAAATAAATTTGTTCTCCAGTAAGCAAGAAGCTGAGAACAATCTATAGCTCACAAAGACCTAGGTAATCAGTGATACTGAGAAAGCAATTTCCCTCAGATGCTTTTGATTGACATAAGATTTTTCTGGGGCAAATGCATTAGAACATTACATCTTCACAATTATGTAAGATACAGAACAAGGACTTTTGAAAAGGCATTATAAAACCAGTCAGTTTCGTCATTAAATTGGGAATTATTTTTTATTTGCTTTACTTTGATAGGTTTTGCATTTTTAATTAGGTGGTGGTAGTATATGTGGTTTTGTGCTGTCTTTACAGGTAAGTCTATATCTGTGAGGAGAGAAAATAGCAATTTATATAAAAAAAATTATGATATATTAATTTAATTTAAAATTTTGTTGTTAATTGGCCCAGAAATGTATATTGTGAATTAAACACTTTTTGTTCTATCCTCATCATAGCCTTGCTATATGTTGTTCATGTCTGAGACAAAAAAAAAAAAAAATTATATATATATATTAGAGTGTCTACAGTGTAATTGTCATTTTCACATTTCTAACCAAACAATTCTAAATTAATCTAAGCAGCTTGATCAATTTTCCCTCTGGTAAAAAAAATATCCTAAGCCTCCAGGTCAAACATATTTTTGTTAACCAGAATATATTTCATCAGAGAAGATATAAAAGTAGAGCTTATCTGGGGACCCAAAGGTCTCTTCTCAGATTTATGAGTATTGCAGTTTTCATGTCTGTTTAGTAAACTGTGCATGAACCTGTCCCAATACACATTTATACCCAGTTTAGTACAGCACATTTCCTTTTTCACATCCTGGTGGTTGTGGGCATCTTTTACTGTTTAAATTCAGATACTTTCAGAATAAATCAGATGTGAATTATTTCATAAAGAACAAGCAATATTTTCCCTTGCTCCCTCATCCTCAAGACTCTATGGTGAGGAATGATGATTTCTGGGTTATTTTTACTGGTAAACTTGGCTATATGTTTTCCCACTTCAAATCCTGTATAATAGTAGGTGCTTAGGACTTATATTTGTCTAACTTATGGATCTCTTTTTGTTAAGATTTTTTTTTCCTGAGAGGCTGAGAAGCCTCAGAGGAAAAATAAAACAATAATTACCTGCTGATGTGGAATGCAACAGCTGCATCTTTGATTAGTCTCATGTAGTTGTTTAGTTGTTTTTAGTTAATGGCCAATCACAGTCCAGCTGTCTCAGACTTTCTGGTCAGTCACAAGATTTTATTATCATTCCATTCTTTCCTTTGCTAGCCTTCTGATAAAATATTTTTCTTCTATTTTATCTATTAGTATAATTTTAATAGACCATTTTCTTTTAATATAATATATATAATCAAATCATAAATCAGCCTTTTTAAATATGGAGTCAAGATTCTCATCTCTTCCCTCATCCTTGGACCCCTGCAAACACCAGCACATCTACCTACTCAGATCTGCACAAATCATGAGCTGAGAATTTTGAATCCATATTTTCAACCTAACAAATCTTTTATATAAAGCAAAACTCTAAGAAATACTTTAAGATAAATCTGTTACACCAAAATAATAATCAAAACTCTAAAATATATCTATTCTGAAATTAAAGAAATTAAATTTTATATAAACTAACTAGAACCTACTTCACTCATTTACTAGAAACTGTTGAAATTATTAACACAAACATCAGCAAGATCTAGTGTCTTTTTCCAGGAGACATTTATTTCTTGTTCCAGATACTATATTAATCTTAATTCCAGGAAAGTTAATGTGAGAAGCAACCTTAGCAGAGTTGCTCTTGAATACTGTGCTGAAAATACACCATGGGGTCATTCTCTAAATGTTATGATGGAAAATATTCTGAATAGCTGGTCATTAAATAAGCATCATCATTCTGCATACAGAGGGAGGCAGTTATTCTCTGGAAAATGTAGAGCATGATCATGTAATTAAAATCTATCTTACAGTGCCCAAATAAGTTGGGCAATCAAAGGTTGTTTCATGACCCTAGTTCTATTATTCTTAATTCTCAGCACTTGATGATGAATTACTAATAATTTTATAGCACAGTTTGTTAATATCTGTGGAATAATCTTAGTCAACTGTCTCAAAAATTTTGCTTTTTAATTTGAAATTTTCCATCTATCTTTTACTTCATGCAATTTTCCTAATTAATATAATGCATATTTTGTCCAGAAATTGCAACAATGATCTCTAAAGGAAAAAAATCATCTGAAACAGACAAACAAAATTTGACCCAATTATATGTTGCAGTCTTTTGATTTTAGGGAACACAGAACACAATGCCATTGATTTTAAAAACAAAGAAAATTGGTTTCCTGATTACTAACACAACATAAAGATATTAGCCAACAATTCCACTTGATAATCTATTTCTTTTACTTGGTAACCAGAAATGCTCTCTGCTTTTTACATTACATAAGTGGCTTAGAATAATTTTATAGACAATACTTCCTTTTACGCAAATTTTATAGTGAAGCGTCCATCTCTGCAAAAGCATGTCACTCAAAAAATATGCAGCCATATGCTATTAGTTATGTATGAGGTACTGTGTATCTAACCATCATCAAAGACTTGTAGACTCCAAATAATCCTTTTGGTCTTTGGTTTGGGCACAGGTCATCTAAAAGTAAACACAGGGAAGGATTTAAACAACAGGCTGTGACTTTACTAGATCAAGGTATCTAGCTAGCCATTTCAGTGGGCGTAGTGTTGGGACACACAAAATTTCTCTTTGTTCCTGACAGTGACTAAGATAGTGATTACAGGTGGAAGTGTAGGTTCATTTTCTTTTTTGGACTCAGGTCTCAGGTTTCAGCCACAACCCACAAAAAACTTAAATGCAACAAAACCACTAGAACTTACTTTTCTGTTCTTTAACAACGCTACATGTCTGGGATTCATTAAGGTGGGAGAATAGTCCTATGGGAAGATTTCCTTCTTTGATTCAAGAAGGCAGCAATCAAGCAGATCCACAGTGTCTTTGTGAACATCCTCCAAAACTTCATTTTCTTGAGAAAGAGGAACTTGACTAAAGCAAGATAATCCAAAAATCTGATAAACAGGAGCAAGGAAGGTTAATGGTCATTAAATGCTGTTTTCCTTTTACATGTTTTTTGGGGAAGACAACTTTTTGTTAAACAGGAATTTTGCAGGTATATCCCAGTCCATATCTGTTCCTTATATGATATTGGTGATCCACAATGTGATCAAGCATTCCTAGATTTTGGTCAGGTGTATATTTTCTGAGAAAGATAAGAAATTTCTAGAACGCTCTTTAAGCATGGCCTGTGTCAGATATGCGCTTCAGTGTTATGTGAGAATGTTAGGTCAATCTATAAACTGAATCTAGTCAATGCTTTCTTTCTCATCTGACTGGTCATCAGCTTATTTTTCTATTTTGAAATGCAAATTAAAAAATACCTCGTCACATCACAAAACACAAATAAATTGGTAAGGTTTTTGTTTGTTTGTTTGTTTGTTTGTTTGGTTGGTTGGTTGGTTGGTTGGTTTTTTTCTACAGAAAGATTTCTATGAAGTAGATGTCATAAAGCTGAGATGTTTTTGTCCATTGGATATTATGTCCATTAATACCAAGTGGTTGAAGCAATATCCAGTCATAGTTGAAGCA
This sequence comes from Emberiza elegans, assembly GCA_024865655.1. Classification (NCBI taxonomy): domain Eukaryota; kingdom Metazoa; phylum Chordata; class Aves; order Passeriformes; family Fringillidae; genus Emberiza; species Emberiza elegans. The sequence goes on from JALJVW010001283.1 coordinate 25,924,760, forward strand.
AAAAGGAAATCTACCCATACAGAACTAAAAAGGGAAAATCAGCTGGTAGATTTTCCTCATAATGTTCAATCATAACTTTTATTAACCTAACTAAAGCAAAAAAATTCAAAACAGATAATATAATCACAGTTTAGCATTTCCTTTCTTTTAAGATATTGTGATATTTTCCCCATTTTCTCTTTGATAACATGACACTTTTACATAATATTGATGGATATTATTTATATTGAAAAGACTTTTAAAGCCTATACTGTCACTACAGTGACAGTACTCCCCAAATATCTCTGTTCTATTATAATTTGAAAGAAGTGCAGAGCAGCACAGAACTTTTATCTTGAACAGTTTGCAATTAATAAACTAGAGTTGAATAACCGGAAAATTTTGCCAGTTCCCATTTCAAGTCAAAATGGTATTTTTTATGGCAAGGGTGGTGTGAGGGTGGTGGGGTGGTAAACAGAAGGTTTTGAAAGTTCAACGACTTATTTTAAAGTGTGTATTTTACCTCTGATCGCAATTTTAAAGTGTCATGTATGACTCAGTAAAGCATGCAGGAAGCCTTAAAATATCTGGAAATGCTGGATTTAATCTATGTCTTTGGCTTTTTTTTTCCAATATTAGAGCTATTTTCCTCCAAAAAAAAATTCTAACTGAACCCCAAAGATACTACCAGTGATAAATCCAATGGGAAATATGCCCATTTATAATGACTGAATACTAGAAGGAAGATAAAAGTGGATAAAATAATTAACTGCGAATGAGGATTTGCTGAAGATTTGCCTTGAAAATATTCACAGGGTTTACAAAATAAAGTAAGGCTTTTTGAATGAGAGTGAAAAATAGGCTAATTAAATTATTGAATTTATCTTTAGTCTTTGGGTATTCAAAAATGTTTACTCAATGATTCATTTAATATTTGTGTAGAAATTGGAAACCACTGTATTTTTGTATGTGTCCTTATTTCCTTTCAAAGTAAAGCGCTGTTAAACCTTTCTCCAGTTAGGAAATATTTGGCTTTAACTTAATGAGATTAAGTGGAAATTTTCCAATGATGCAAGGCACTTAAGCACCTCATTCCCTCAGTATCCTAATTTAATTTCAGAACAGAAATCCCAAATGCTAGCCTTTATTTTGTGTTGTAAATTTTTTTGTTTGTGAAGGATTCATCTAAGAAACAATCAAATTATTATAGTAATATATTTTCTTAATGCCTATGAGTCAGGGAATTACTTAACCATGTGCAATAGCATTGTGTTTTGATATATTTAGGTCAAGTTAGGTCTGAGTTACAGTTCCATTCTTTTATTTCCAATATGCCTACTAGTTGTTTTAAACAACAAAACCCATTTGCTTATTATATTTATTAACCTTATAGTTCAGAAGTGGCATGAGAAGGGCAAATAGACCACACTTACTAAGGGTCCAATGCACATAAACTGGAGCTATCAGTATTATTGATGATAAGTCTTTTGCTAAACTACAGCATACTCAGCATATTTGTAGGTGAAAAGGACAGCTCATCAATTGCGATTAAAAAAAAATTAAACCAAATTAAAAACTGCAGGGAAACTATAGATCAAATAGAAAATTTCTCATTTTTGGATATGCTGAACTTGCTTGTGACAATTTTTAAAATTTACCTTTGCATCATATTTCTTCAAAGAGACATTATATTCATTAGTTCATTGAAATAAACTATGGATGTGGATACAAAAGGATATGTTAAAAAAGGGACTCCTTCAGGCCCCACTGATAGACAATCAAGCTCTTCCCTGAGCTATGGAGGGACACTGGTATCTTTGGGAAATTGTCTGTAATTGTTGCTCAAAGGGCACTGTGTGATTTCTGCATTGCTTTTCCTAAAATAAATAATAATATTTAGTTAAAGTTTGATTTTCCATATAATATCATGGCCAAAAGAAAGGACTGAGGGCTGTGACTTTTTTTTTGCAGCATGAGTAAAGTTTTTTTTTGTTTCCTTCACTTGCCCATTCACAGAAATGGCAATATCTATCATTTCCATTACCTGTAATACTTATTGATCTTAGTTATAGTATGTAAAAAGCAAAAAAATAAGCTTACAATCTTAAATCTTTTTCTGAAGCTGAAAGACCTATTGATTTGCTTGACACTTCCATTTTTCTTCAGGATAGCTTCCTAGACAAAATATTCTATCATTCAATTTTCATGTTAATTGTTGAAGAAACACATGGATATATAGAGCACATAAAAACTTGCTTTAACCTCCCAATTATTGTTTAAAGTAACAAAAATATGTGTAAGAGTATGGTTTTTTATCTTTAATTCTTAGTTTTTGTCTCTTGCCATGATTTCTATCCATTGCAGTGTTTCTTATTTTACAAATTTTGATCTGGTCTGACCTGCATATTAAACAGAAAATCCTCTCAATAACCTGTTAAAATTGTTCTAACCTCTTCTGCCTATAAGAGATTTTCAAAGTAAATTGTTCAGTGACTTACCACCTCAATTGTATTTTCTCTTCAGACAGAGAAAAGGAAAGAAGAAAAACTGTTAATGGAGCGGTCAGTATTTCTGAGCTGCTTCCTCCTGTACATTTTTGATGCAAATTGATTGCTGTGATATGCAAATATCCATTTGTTTTTCTTCTGGTTTTGGCTTAGAAGAAGAATTGGAGAAGCTGTTTTTTAGTGCTAAGTAGTGTATATTATCCAAACCTGATTTCCAGAAGGCATTGGTGTACCTGTCAAATACATATTTTTCTAAAAGTATTGAGAATAATGAGGCAGGATTATTACTCATACTGTACATGCCTGCACTGAAGGCACCTTTATTAACTACAAACATAGCATTATGTTCATCATAATGAATAACATTATGGATAGCATTATGAGTTCATCAGTTTTCTGACAAAGGGTTGCAAACATTATCTGCTAAATTTCAGATGAAAGGACATAATTTTGTATTGAATTAGTCAGAATCAACTAAAGGTGAACTTTGTTGTCAGGACAAAATTATATTTTAACATTATTTAAATAAAAACTTTCTACCCAAATTGTTGTCTTAAAATGCTTCAAGAAAACAGTGGTTGAACTTTTGTTTTCCCTGATGATATCATAAGACTGGCTGTCTCTGTAGAGAAGTTGCAAGAAAAGACAAATTGCACAACAGTTAAAATGCATTGAAGTGGTGAGGCAGCTCCAAGCACAATACATGTTAGTATGATCCAGTAGCCTTGTTGATTTCATTTCACAGAAAAAAATCTGATGTCATGATAGCATTTCAGTCTCACACTCAGTTTTCAAGAAAGGTAAAAAGGAGGACCCTGATAATTATAGGCCTGTCAGTCTCACTTCAGTGTCTGCCAAAAATGTTTACGCTGTTATTCTAGGAGTTATTGACAAACACCAAAAGACAATGCAGCCACTGCTAGTCACAGCCAGCTTGTGAATCCAAGAACAAGGATAAAGTCTTGCTTACCTAACAATTTTGTTACAACAAGGACATCCACCTAGGTGACCAAGGGAAACCAGTAGATGTTGTGACTTGGCATCTTACCAAAACTTTTGATACTCTCTCCCACAATATCCTTCTGGATAAAATGTCCTGCCTGTTGTGTGATGGGTGAATTGGCAAAGGGATCTCATCCAAACAGTTGCAGTGAAGGGAGTTACAACAAGCTGTTGGCCAAGTCACCAGTGGGATTACCCAGAACTCACTTAGAGCCAGTGCTCCTCAGTGTTTTTATAAATGATCTGGACACAGGAATCAAATAAGCTTTAAAGTAATTTAAACAATGATATTAAATGAGAAGGAACTGTGGATTCCCTTGAGGACAAAGAAAATTTACAGAGAACTTTGGATGTAGTAGAAAGCAGGGTAGTCACCAATTGTATACAATTTAGCAAGACCAAGCACCAGATTCTTCACCTAGAAGGGGGTAATTCTGCTTCTAAACACAGATTGGGGGATAAGAGAATTGAGAGAGACCCACAGAAAGACATCAGTCAGCTTAGATGGACAACAAGTTGAATACTAGTCTCCAGTGTGTTCTTGAAGCCAAACAGGCCAGCTGTGTCTTGGGGTGCGTCAGGCAGAGCATCGCCAGCTGTGCAAGGGAGGGGAATGTCCTGCTCTGCTCTGAGCTGGGGCAGCCCCACTACATGTACTGTGAGCTGCTGTGAGTGTCACAACATAAGGTCATCAGAATATTAGAGTGCGTCCAAAGAGAGGGGATCCAGATGGTCTCAAGGGCAAGGCCTCTGAAGGGTGGCTGAGGTCCCTTTGCTCAATTTGAAGAAGAAAAGGCTCAGGAGTGACCTCCTAACAGCCAGCAACAAACTCAATGGGTGAAGCAAAGAGTGAGGTTCTGATCTCTCTGGTGACCAATGATAGTATGAGAGGAAATAGAATGAAGCTGTGCCAGGGGAAATTCAGACTGGACCTTCAGGAAAGTATCTTCACTGTGACACTGGAATAGACTCCCCAGATATATGGTCATGCTTGTCAGAAGAAAGTGGATGATGCTTTCATCATACAGTGTAGTTTTAGGTAGTTCTGTGAAGAAGCTAAAGCTGTATCCTTGTGGATCCCTTGCAACTAGAGATATTCTATGATTTTCTGATTCTCTGACTTTTCACGATATGATCAAAAAACTAATTTTCTTAAGACTTTTCGGAGCAAACTATAGAAGCTATTGAGCTAAATTCCATGACAACATGATCTAATCATACTGTACAACATATATCTAAGCAATATAAAAAATGCAAAACAATAAAATGTTTCTCTAATTATAGGCCTAATTTAATATCTGAACATACACTACTCTTTCATGGACTGAATAACCTAACTGGTAATAGCTATTAACCAGTGGTCTTCTTTGTTTTTCTTTTAGTTAACTGTAGGCTTTAAGAGACATAAGATTAGGCTGGTTAGGTGAATATTGCCATAAGAGCTACTTTTTACTAAGTTTTCTCTTATTTTGAGATATATGAATTTTATCAGATGTCTATAGAACAAACACTGTACAGAAACAGTACAACCTCTATCTTCATTAAGCAGGGCATTTTCTGGGCTGGCTAGTAGAGAATAAGTTCTCCCTTCTTCGGACTTCAAATTAGAGACTTAAGTTTACAGGCATCTGGCATAAAAAGTGAATGGAGATTGGCAACATATTTTCTGTGCAGGAAAAAGTGCTTCAGTTTCTGATTGCTGTTAATATGTATAAGAGCAAAGCACTTGTAATCTCACTGTTGAAGATTCCTCCCCAAAAGTATCTGGAAACACAGTCCTACTTGCTATTCTAGAAAATGTTCTACTTTTTTTTTTTTTTTTTTAAATTATATGTATTTAGAGAAATAAAATGGCATGTAAGATTCTGAGAGAAGTGTTAGCTTAGTGACAGCTATTGTGCCTCTAATAATTTGTGATTTGTTAGTGAGATAAAATGTTGATTGTTGTAATGGTCTGTCCAAAATTTCTCTCATCTGTCTCATGATTTTCATCATGAAAAGGGACAGAAACTGAGACCACTGAAAGATCCTGTTTAGTATCCTGGTTTGATGCAAGTCTGCCAAGCTTACAAGGCCGAGACATGGCTCCCAGCCTGCCAGGTAATTGTGTAAAGGAGCACCTCGACCCGCTTCACAACAAGCCTTGGAATTTTCCTGCCTCTCAGACTTGGCTGGACTCTTTTCTGGAATAGCCTTTCGGTGGTCCCCACAAAAGACCCTTCATCTGTTCTACAGCCACTGTGAAGGACTGACTGAGATGGGAGAAGCCTCTTCCCCAAGGACTGAGACATGAAACTCTCACATAGAGAAAACTCCTTTTCTTCCCGAGGATTGAGACTGGAACCTGGGGGGGCGAACTGGCGGGGGGGAACAGAACAGACTGTGATGTTTGCTTGCAGGTAGCAATTATTGGGACATCGGACCAAGAAGACAATGGCTTCCGCCTGCAACTGATTAGAAACTATTGCATTATTTTCCACCCCTCTTTCACAATTCGCCATAGGATAAAAACCCCCAGGTTAGCTAGTCCAATTCGAAGATCTTCCCCGCACTTGGAACGACCCCTTGACTGACGGAACCTCAGCTGGACCCTGAAGGACCCCGTCGCTTCCACGTGCGGTAGCTATAGCCTCCTCTTTTCTCTTTGCCCCCTCTGCCTTTCCATATGCTTTCCCCACTTTCTCTCTTCTCCCTCACATGCATTTTTCTGTAATCATTCAATAAAGTACACTGTTTTGATTTTTGCTGCAAACCCCCTTTGCTGTGTTGGTGTTTTGTACCTTGAGGTCCTTGTGATCGAATCATCACAAAATCTGTCTATAAGGACAGCTTGTGACAATAGTATGAACACCAAATGCATTCGGTGTTCACTGAAAGAAAAATATCCTTTCCTGGTGGTTGAAGAAACAGAACACTTGCACTTCTAAACATAGATTATAATAGATTCAATTTATGTTCCATCTTAATAAAAGAAATTCCAGTGTTCAAGGCTGTACATAAGCAGTTTTTTCAGCATGATGGCTTTCATGTGCACCTAGAGGTTACACATTTCTTCTTTTAAACACTAATTTAAAGTGTTTTACTTGTGGGAGTTATTATGGAAAATAGAATATCTGTTCTTTTTGTATTTTGTTCAATACTGTCACCATGTTATAATTACAATTAATGAATAACTGAAATTTTGCCTTGTGTTTCACCACTCAAACCTGTCTAATCCATATTTTCACCAGTGAGACCTGGCATCAGCAAACATACCCATGGCCCTACTAGTATTGATATGCATTACAAGAAAATACTTAACACTTCAAGACTCAAACCAGATGGACACATGTTTAAATGTCCATCAAACAAAATTATTAAACTCTTAACTGAGCACGATGGGTGGTGTTCCTTTTGTTGTAATTCATGAACCACATTTTAAAAAGCAAAAAGCAATTTGCCAACAAGTTGGCGGTAGGAAAACTAATAACAAGAAACTGATTTCTACATGCTCTTCTAATACTAATTAGGAGACCACCAATATTACTGAATAAAGAGAAAAATATGGTAAACAGAGATCTTCTAACCCAGTAGCATAAATTAGAAATTGGTAAAAATAAATTCTGCTTAGACAATGAACATTAAGAAGTACAGTGGTATTGTGATGAGAAAAAAGTAATAATTAGAAGTGAATGATATAGGAACTCTCAGTCTCAGAGGTTGCCTAGAGACCGAATTCTATTCATTTTTATGAAGCGGAAAAATCTAAATGTTGAAGTTGTGAAGCTAGAAGAAAGGCAATTACTCAGAACACAGGATATTTTATGGGAACAACAACGCTGACAATGCTTTAAGAAAATAAAGAATTTTTTTGAATGTCATGTTGACAGCAGTGTAGTTGCATCCAATGTCATTGGCAATCTGCATATTCATGTTTGTTGCATCACTTTGTGGATTTCTTTGTTCATCTGCTATGAGCCCATCTTTCTCTAGGGGTAAGTTGCATTTAAACATAATATTTTTGATAGGTTTCTTCAGTCAGCTGATAAACAGTGATCACCTGCCCATCATGCCCTAAAACCAGCTGTGTGGAGGAGAGAATCACCTGCCCACTCATGCCCTGAAACCAGCTGTGTGGAGGAGAGAATCACCTGCCCACTCATGCCCTGAAACCAGCTGTGTGCAAGGCAAAGGTGAGAAAACTCATGTGTCAAGATAAAAACAGTTTAATAACTGAAGGGGAAAGAAAAAACCAAACAAGTGATGCAAAGACAGTTACTCACTATCTCCATCCAGCAGTCTGATGCTCAGTCTTTAAGCAATGACTGCATAGGAACAACTTCTCCCTATTTATATTGATGAACATGATGGTTTTTGGTACAGAACTTCCATTGAGTCTGGTGAGGTCAGCTGTTGTATTTCTGCTCCCTCCAGGCTCTTTCTCACTTTGAGCCCACCTCTGAGATGGTGGCAGGGGTAGGCTGAGTAAGAAACAGAGAAGGCTTCACTGCTCCACAGATGTTGCATTACACACTAGTGTGTCATAAATGTTTCAGAGATCTAAAATCATATGGGTTGCTGTGACGAAAACCTGCTCCTCTGTCAGATCCAAATTTGTTCATACTTCTATCCAGAAATAGAAAAATACTTAAATTTTAGCAAATTATGTTTATACTGAGATCTCACTGGAGCAAAAGAATGCTGTGGTGAGATTTTAGGCAGAGAAATAAGGACTGTCAACTGTGTGGCATCCAGATGAAGTGTCCAAATCAGTACAGTTTTTAGAAATTTGACTGACAGTAGAAATGTAAACAAATTTACTTTAATTTTCATGATACTTTTACTTCTGCATAAAAGATCTTGTTTAGTACAGAAGCATAGAAATTTAGTGGTGTTTCAGCTATCATCTAGTAACCCAAACTTTCTTCATGTTGCTACCCCCAAAGTAATGTGACTCAAACATCCTGCATTGCATGTCTCATGCTTGTGTCTATACCCATGCTCTCTGTTAAATAAAGCATTTATACATCTCCTTCAGCAACTAAATCAGAGCTACTATGCTTTTTTGTATGTCAGAAAAGGGAATGGGGAAGGGCTGTGTACGCGAAGGAATAACATGAAAATCTGGGAAATCCTTTCTTAGTAAATTTGGGAGTGATACTACTAACCCACCTTGTAAAAAAAAGTGCATTTTCCACCAACTTTGAAAACCATTTTCAGGGTTTGACATAACTCTGGACACAAACATCAAATAAATGTTAAGATTTAACACCTTTTTAGGATTAGAAAATCCACAGAGAAGAACACATATTAAATATGCATACGTATGCAAACTTCCATGTCTGTATACATAATACATACAAATACATACATTCAAATACATATACATATGTAATGTAATTTTCATTATGTGCATAATGAAAAAAAAAGCCTTTCCTCCAGACTGAATGTGAGAAAATAACAGCTTTTATTTCACTTTCTAGTTTACCTACCTGTAATCTTGTAAAGACCTACTCATAGAGTAGGCTTCCATGTGGTAGCATCTGGAAAACCTCTGTGAGAAGCAGTGAAGATACCTCATATAAATGTCAAATATATCTCCTGTGTTATGTGGAAATTCTTCCTCTAGGAATTGGTCTGGAATGCTGCCTTCTGACTTACTACAATCACTCAGAAGAAGCATGGTTCTTTACAAACATACTTGCACATGGGTCAAGTGGAGGTACAGTTCACTGGCGACACAATTAGAATTTTTCATACTTCTTATTTGGCTTTTGCACTGTTGTCCTTTTTCTTTTGTTCCTCTTCTATGTTAATTTTTGAGACATTCGATTAGACAGAGACTGTTTTTTCTATATTTCTTTGAATTCAAATTTTTGCCTATTTACTCTGGTGCATAGTCCCTCCTTCCCATACTCCCTGTCTTTCCACTGAGTTAATAAAATCTGAAGTAACAGCAGCACAGATGGAGTTTATCTCTTTTTCTTTCTGGAAACCCAAACTTCATTCTTCATAAAAGTCTGTCATCATTTGTAGATATGTAACTGACAGAATGCCACATCAAAATAGATTTATAAATAGTCAAAGGACCTTTTCACACAGCGGCTGTGTAAACAGAAATCCACTGTGGTTTGCTGCCATTTTCTATTCCTCACTTCAGCATAATTTTCATGTTACACTGTGTAGAATCAGTACACACCACACTACACATGCAAGTCTGTGATAATGCTTTGATGTCAAAATGTACAGAATGGGTATGAAGATGAAAAATCACTTGGGGCTTCTGCCTCTTGCAGGATGACTATTTCTAACAAAAAATTATAGCCTGAAAGTGTGGTTGGTTATTCTGAAATACATACCTATGTGGAAAAGGCCTTCCTTAGAGAAATCATAGCTATTTTACTTACCTATATGTTTGTCTTTCATCAGACCCCACTTAACTGATCATACATCACTATTTTGTTAAAATATGCAGTCTGACACTTTGATTAAAAATAAAAAGGGTAAAGAAAATGCCTATGTATCATTGTATCTTGGTCTTTATAATGACATAATCTGAAATTTACCTAAATAAATGAAGACTTGCTATGTATTGTGAGTTTGTATTCAGAAATATACTTTAAATGAGCTTTCTACTAAAAACTCAGCACAAAGTAAACAAATCCTCTTAAAATTCTCCCTTGACCTCTTCATTGCACATACAATTCCCATGGCTCTTTCTCAGTCTGGTTCAGAATTAATTTACTTATTCTCTATGATACTTTGCTTGTTGTTTCTTCTCACATTATTTCTTCTTCATTACATAGATAGCCAATTATCTGCTTTTTTACCTATTTTATCCTTGCATTGAGTGATCGATTTTTATCTAAAAAGGCAAGAGTTCAGCTAGAATTCCACCTGGCCATGGTTATGAAAGATGATAATAAATGTTTTATTGAAGACGAGGGCCAAGGAAAATCTCCATCCTTTGTTGGATGCAGGGAAGAATGTGGTCACCAAGGATGATGTAAAGGATGAAGTAAAGGATGAAGTAAAGGATGATGTATTTAATGTCTTCTTTTCCTCAGTCTTAGATAGAAAGGCTGATTATCCTCAGGGCCTGTGCTTTGTTACACAGCAACAGGGAGAACAGTAAGACCCTTGTATTGTTTTTGCTGGGACTCTCATGGCAGGAAGAAATGATTAATCTGACTCCATGTTCTCAGAAGGCTAATTTATTATTTTATGATACTATATTATATTAAAGAATACTATACTAAAACTATACTGAAGAATACAGAAAGGATGCTTACAGAAGGCTAAAAAGATTATAATGAAAACTCATGACTCTTTCCAGAGTCCTGACACAGATTGGCCCCAATTGGCCAATAAGTGAAAGCAACTCACAGCAGAAACCAATGAAAAAACCACCTCTTGTAAGCAATCTCCAAACACATTCCAAAGCAGCAAAACACAGGAGAAGCAAATCAGATAATTAAGGTTTTCCTTTTTCTCTGAGGCAAAGGGATTTTTCCAGAAAATATGAATGCCACACCCTTGCAATCCAGGAGAAAATTATTAGTGACCTGCTGTGCGACTTAGACCAGCACAGGTTTGTGGGGCCAGATGGGATCCACCCAAGGGTACTGAGGGAGCTGACAAATGAGCTCACCAAGCCACTCTCCATCATTTATCATCAGTCCTGGCTAACTGAGGTTGCAGATGTCTGAAGGTTGGCCAGAGTGACATCCATCTACAAGAATGGTGGAAGGGAGGATCCAGGGAGCTATAGGCCTGTAAGCCTGACTCTGATTTCCAGGGCTCAGAGTTCAGGACAGTCATGTCTAATAGTTTATTGATGATGTGGATGAGGGGATTGAGTACACCCATGGTAACTTAGTGGACAATGCCAAACTCGGTGGGAGTGTTGTTCTTCTAGGAGGTAGGAAGGCACTGCAGTGGAATCTGGGCAGGCTGGATCCACTGGCCAGTTGGACAAGTAAAGTGGCAATTCTTATACTTCACAACAACTCCATGCAGAGTTACAGGTTTTGGACAGATAGGCTGGAAAGAGGCTCAGCGGAAAAGGATGTAAGGATGCTGGTCAACAGTGGCTGAACATGAGCCAGCTGTGCCCAAATGGCCAAGAAGGCCAATGGCATCCTGGCCTGTATTAGAAACAGTGTGACCATCAGGACCAGGGAAATGATTGTCCCCCTGTACTCAGCACTAGTCAGGCTCCACCTGGAATTCTGTGTTCAGTTCTGCCCCTCAGTTCAGGAAAGACCTTGAGGTGTTGAAGTGAGTAGAGAGAAGGGCAACAGAGCTGGTGGAGGGGACAGACAGTAAGTCATATGAAGAACAGCTGAGCTGGGAGTATTTTAGCCTGGAGAAGAAGATACCCAGAAGTGATATTACTGCTCTCCGCAGTAACCTGAAAGGAGGTTGTATAAAGGTAGGAGTTGGCCTCTTCTCCCAGGCAAATAGTGATGGGATGAGAGGACACGGCCTCAAGTTGCACCAGGAGAAATTCCTGAGGGACATCAGTAGGAAAACACAGTAGGAAACACAGAAAGTGTTGCTAGACTTTGAAATGGGCTGCCCTGGGGGGATGATCGAGTTACCATCGTTGAAGGTGTACAAGAAAAAACTGGACATAGCACTTAGTTCTGTGGTTGGATTGTCATAGTTCTGACCAGTCAAAGGTTAGACTCAATTTCAGAGGTTTTTTCGAACAAAATGATTGTGTGATTCTTTCACAGAAGCAATGATGGGGAAGTGAAAAGTCCTTGTTTGAGAATGAGTAAATGACCAGAGAAATCCTAGTTACTTGGAAATAAATCTTGATAATTATCTTGGAAATAGCCCATGAAGTGTATATGAACAACTTATGACAAATGAGATAGAGAAAGGACAGTGAATAAGTGAATACTTCCAAAAAAAAAAAAAAAACCTGAGAAATTGCTGAACTTGAAAAAAGTAGCTGTTGCAAGGCTTTTTTGTTCTGGTGCTTCCTGGTAGAAAATCAATCTTTCTGTACTACAACTTTGTATTCTCTGTTTCTGACAAACACTTTCTCGTTTTGTTTTCACTGCCCTGCTAGAAAGACTGTGGACCGCAGATATAAATTAATTGACTCCTATCATTTATTCTGTCATTCATAAGCAATTATCAATAAATCTGTTTCAGAATCTAAATGTACATATTGCTACTTTCTCTTCAGTTTAACATCCTAGACATATTGCACATTTGAGGATTTGATTGCAGTTGTCAAACTAAAAAGCAAGAAATGTGTGACAGAAAAACATACATAGCATCAAAACACACATTCTACTCCTTTCAGTATTCCTATTAAACTGATAGAATTATGACAAGAGATTCTTTGGTTTGTATAGTTAGTGAACGTTTCTGGTAAAATATTCATGCAATGACAGTATATTACAGGTATTATGACTAATGAAAAAAGACTCTAGTGAACAGTTTTGCCACTTTGAGTTGGGACTATTTTTATAAGTTTTGAGACATATAAGATTAAAAATAATTAGCTAGGTAACCATTAAGATACTGATAGTTTATAGCTGTCTTGAAATTTACTTAAAAGCAAATAATGAAATAAAATCTAGAGAAACATTAAGGACCAGGAAAACCAGTTCAAAAAGAAAATTGATTTGTCAGTACAAGATAGTGGCAGAACTGGAAAAAAATCCACATTTTATTCCTTGTCCACTGTTTGAATCAACTGAATTCATTGTTTCCATAGGTTAATGGCAGAAATAACCATGAGAGCCTCTGAACATTGAATGCTACAAAATCCTTAATTTGCCTAGAGAATCAGTTTTTGCTTTGGGAAGCAAGCTGGCATTTCAGCTTTCTTTCAGCAAAAAAGCTTGCTCTGTGTTTTGAATATAGAATTTTTCTATAGCCAAGATGTTAGACCATACAACTTTCCTGTGTCAGAGAAATTTGTCATTTTCTGCAGTGTAGCAACCATTGTGCAACCGAATTAGTATAGCTTTGTCTCTTACTTCTGTGATAATTTTAAGAAGGCATAGAATCTACATGCATTTTACAAATGTATGTGCTTTCCTTTCTCTGTGTTCCAATAAAGCTAAAAAATGTTTAAATCTAGCAGCTGAGGTCAAGGCATGTGATCCCATGGATCTCTATTCTACAGCATAAGTCAGTAATGGAAGATTTATAGACATTAACTGAGAACATAAAAAACCTAGATGCAAAGTAATAAAGCAAGAAAAAAAGAAAAATATCAGCAAGCCATTAACTACGCAATCGTATTCATGTTAATACATTTTAAGTGCGAGAAATGTTCTGGGAATTCAATTATCATTTAATACAATAGCCTGTAACAATTTAATTAGATATCATTTAGCCTACAGACATCCACTATTAAAAATTCTGACCTTAATAATTCTATCTTGCTAATATTCATTAAATTAATCCACATACAAGCTTGTGCAGCACTGAGATGTTACCCTCTGTATTATGACTGCCTCAGTTAAAAAAAAAACAAGGGGAGATTTCTTTGGTGACTCCTTTCTGAGAGGAGTAGTGGTCTTAAAATGTTGATTGGACCAAACCCATGGGGAAGCCTGCAGTGTTCCTGGGGTCTGGGTAAGAGACATTATCAACAAACTCTATGGCTTGCTCTAATTATTTTTCACTGAGACTTTTCAGGTGGTCAGCAGTGAAGACCAAACAAGAAAGTTAATCAAGCCCTACCTCAGGGCTTTGACTGCTTGAGGAATATGAAGCACAAGTAGTGATCTCCTTTATCCTGAAAATTGCAGGGAAGGATGAGGGTACAAATGGGAGAATCATACAGATGAATATGTCTCTCCAAGCCTGGTGACACCAGAAGAATTTTGAGGTTTTTGATCACAAGTGTCGAGCCTGCTGGCAATAGATGGCATGCACCGGTCTCAAAGGGGAAAAAGGACCCTTGAGCTGGAGATAGCAGGTTTCATTGAGGGAACTTTAAACTCAGTGTGAAAGGGGAAAGGGATAAAATCAGGATCACTGGAAATAAGCCTAGGATGCACACCACTCTTTGAGGGACAATGTATTAGTGGATCCTTTCAGTCTGCTGAAATAATAATAGAGATAGGGTATGATGACCCAAGTAGCAGCAAGGATGCAAGGTTGCAAGATTTCTTGACTTGGAATCCATGGAAACTCCTGCAAATGGTCATGCAGGAGTTACAGCTTCTCCCATGAAAACACAGCAGGACTGGAAACCCGTCTGATATGTCTCTACACAAATGCATGCAACAGGAAGAGCAAGCAAGAAAAACTGAAATCCATGATGCAGCAAGAAAATTGTGACCTCACTGCTATCACAGAGACTTGGTGTGATGAAACAACTGTGGTGCTACATTGAACAATTGTAAACTCTTCAGAAGGGATAGACAAGGACGGAAAGGTGGTGGGGTGCCCCATACTTTATGGACTCTTGACTGTCTTGAGCCTATGATGTTGATGAGAGGGCTGAGTGTTTATGAGTAAGAATCAGGAGGAAGGCGAACAGGGCAGATATCCTGGTGAGAGCCTTTTAGAGACCACCCAGCCAGGATGTAGAGGCAGAATAGCCTAGAAGTAGTTAGCAGAAGTTTTGTGATTGTTAGCCCTTTTTTCTTTTTTCTTCAGCTCACCAGATGTCATAGTAGAGTTCCTGAAGAGTGCAGAACATAACTTCCTGACGCAGCAGATGAGCTGGCCAGAAAGGGAAGGTACCTTGCTGGACCTGCTCTTTGCATATAGAGACGTTTATAATGTATATAAATAAAAATGATTGGTTATTTCAGTGATATCGTGAGCCATACATTTTGTCAAATGTTTTTCCTCTTTGAATTTCTGCCTGAATATATCTGCTTTTCTTTTATTTTTTTGTGCAAAGGCTTCCATTTGATTGTATGACATAAGACATTGACATAAATTTAATTGTGAATTTTAGTACCTTCCTTAAATTGAAATATGTATTAGTAGTATAGTGCAATGGCATAATATATTGCAGAAAACTCCCAAGAATATTTACTCAACTTTAATTATTACAAGAGAACATGTGTCTACACTATGCTGAGAATCTCTTACATTATACTATGTACTTTAAATTGTATTTACCTCCTTAAAATGAAAGCATTTAATATCATCTGTGATATATTCAGCAGCTGTTCTCATGGAGCTCTTTAAATAAAAGCCTTTTCTTTCACTTGTCCGCAAGAATTTACATTGAGGGGCTAGAAAAAACCATTATGAGCTTCACATATCCACAGCACCATTCCTCAGCCATTCTTAGAAGTGCACTTGATTCAATGAATGTGTCCATGCTGACTTTTACGCTGTTCTTCCCTTTAATATGTGATACACATAACCTACAGAATATTAGAAATAAAATATACCCTCAATAATGCAACTAGTCAGATTTTTTGTGCGTGTTTTTGAAATTTTCTGACCTCTGTATGACTTCATTCTAAGCTTGCCAGTAATTAAGTTGGTACCTAATCTTGTTAGGTAACTTAAATGCTACAGCTTGAACTAATTCACTTTACCCAAGCTCTACAAATTGAATTTACGTACATGGACTGTCTTGATTATCACTTATGCCTGATCAAAAATTCAGATTGTCATCCACACTGAAATACTGGAAAATTTAAAAACAAGTAAAAAAAAACAAAAGCAAAATCAAATCCAAACAAGAAAAAAAAACCGAAAACAACAAAACCAAAACCAAAAACAAACCAAAACCAAAACCAGAACAAAAACCAAAACCAAAACCAAAACAAAATCACCACCAACAAGAACAGCAACAGCAAAAAAAAAAAACCAAAAAAATCACCCATAAATGGAACATATATCTTATCTTGATCTCTCTTTTTTTCTACTCAGAATTTCAAAGCTATTTAGATATTCAGGTATCACACTTCCATTAAAACCATTATTAGAGCTAAGATATGTCTGAGAAGCTGAGCCAATTTTAGCCCTCCAATCCAGTACATGATAGCAGAGACAATGTTTCATGACACTAATGCACAGTGTAAGTTTTTAAAATGTTGAGCTCAAGAACCAGAAAAAATTGCAAGGGTGCTCCAACATAACCAGTGACACTGGAAGAAAATATAAAATAAGTAGCTATTATTTTAGATACCACCATGATGCATTCTTATTCTTTACAAAATAAAAGTGCACCCACATTGTATCAGTTATTTTCTTCTCAAATTTGCTTTAGCAATCTTTAGCTTTAAAATTTAGCATTCTTCCACTTTCAGGTCAATTTTATGAGTACTACAAATGATTCTTGCTTTATGCACAACAATTCTCTTCAATCACCCCACATCTCAGTGAAGCCTACATAGCCCAAGTGGTACACATATCAGAGCTAGAGAACTGCTTTCACCAGAGATGTCAAAATAAAGCTTTCAGATTCCCATTTGTCTCTGTTTGTTTATGAAGACCCCATATTTTTAAAAAAAGGAAAACTCTTTTTTTCTTGTTTGATTGCTGCCTGCATTAATGAACTTGTAAATATGGTTTTTTGCTGTATTTTCCTGCATTTGATTATCAACTCTTACAAAAGAACAAGTGAAAATTTTGCATAGAAGTTTTTTAGAAGTTTTGGCTTTCTTTAACCTTCTAGCTACTTTTCTTATAGGTGGTTAAATCTTGATTTAAGATATGAGATTTTATTGGGGGAAAAAATCCTTCTAGACTGTGTTTCTGTACAAAAAAAAAAAAAGAAAAAAAAAAGAAGAAAGAAAAGGATTGGGAAATTTCAGTTACCAGATCCCATGTATGAAAAATGCTCTCATCTGAAAAAAGAAAAAACTGGGCTGCAAGGGTAGATATGTAGCTTCATACCAGAGTCTAAATGAAGCAGTCAAATGAACTAGGAAAATCAATGCTAAATTTGGTGGGTAATAAAAATGAGGAAATTAGGTTAATGAGAATCTTTAATGACATAATTATTACTTACTTATTGAGAAGAAATGTTTTTAAGTGATTATGAACTTGTATGACCTACACTAGAAGGGAGAAAGGGAAAAAAACCATGAAGTTAATAGAACATATTTTCAGGCTGTGCTGGAATTTTTAGATTTTTTTTTAGCAAACATATAAGTCATGCCTGCCCATTTTCTTTCAGGTAATTTTCTATTTCTCTTCAACTTGGTTATGAAAATCTTAATAGCAATACTTACTAGAAGAAATTTAACATGTAGCATAACTATCCCACTGAATTTTACCATTACTACTGAGGTAACTTGACTAAAAGTACAAAAATTTTGTATAAAATTGACTGCAGCAAATTTAGTGGTTTGCATTAACAAAGTGCTGTGAAATATTGGATTTTTAAAAATGTAGTCATAGATGACTAATAGAAAATAAATAAATGCTAATACTTAATGAAAAAAATTATTTTGCAAATCCAGTTACTTAGATTCTAGATTGCAGAAAGCTGACAATTTCTCACTCTAATTCATAGATATTTGTGGTCTTCACAGTTTTAATGTGATCCACATAAAGCAGAGACATCAAGGCAGACAGTTCCTTCAGCTTGGATATTGGTCTACCAGAAGTGTGAAATGGTTTGGATGTTTCAAGACCCTTTAAGGTGTCATTTAACAGGTGTTCATTATTGATACTTTTTTAAAAATAATGAAAAAGAGCTAAAAGTTACTGCATATTTGCTTCCGTATAAGTTGTCTTTAATTCATGAATTAATGGGAAGGGGAATATTGAAATAAGTCCTTTATTCTGCAAAAAAAAGCTATCAAGAAAGCAACTTTACCATGGTACTATATTTTTAGTGCAGCAGTAAGTGGATTTTAAACATATTTATTCTAGATGATATAGCAAGTTAGCAATATGAAATTAGAATAATGATTTTCTAAAACCAAGAAGTTGTTTTGATTGATTTATGAGATCAAGTACTGAAAACCAAAAAAATCTATTGATTATTTTTCTTAAGTAAATTTGCTTTACTGATGCTGATAGAAGCAACTTTTTTACTCTGACTATTAAATAGAAAATGGTCCTCTTGTATGTACTTTTTAGCATATAGCTGACTTGGATTATTTCAGAAGGATGATCAGAACAGGTGAAGTTACTAATTTGTCAACTAATATAAAGTAAAAGATCTAAATGTGCAAAACGTTCTAACAAACTTAAGAAATTTCAACACTTCTCTGTCTTTCAATTCTATTTCTCAATTACACAGTCCTTTGTTTAGTTAATTCAGGTCCAAAAAAACTCTACATTTATACAAAGATTTGATTTTTATTGAAAATAAATTCCATTCCCTGAGTATTGTGGCAAAAACTTATGAAAGAGGCTTTGTGTAAATTCTTTAAGCAAAAATTAGGAAGTATACCTAAAATAATTGTTTCAGTGTTTCAAAATTTCAAGTGACTTTAAACTCTTCACATATAATTGTCATTGTGACTTACACTTTTAAAACAGAGTTGTGAAGAAATGTTTGTCTTCCTTCTTGACTCAAATGACAAAGATGCCTCTGGGTCTGAGAACTGGATTCTGCTTGGATGAAATTAAGATATAAACTCCAAGAACAGTAATGTTACTAAGAGAAGGTGATTCTATATATATGTTCCCTGCCACAAGCAGGTATTTGGACCTCTAAGCATATGGGCAAAACACTAATGTTTAGGTGAAAAAATAAAATAAAACTTCTTTTTACACTTCTTCATCTGGAAATTGTCTGTACAGACAATGATTAAAGATATCAGGCTCAGAATTTCTACTGTTTTGTCAGTTGAAGATAAAGAGGGAAAGGAAGAGCAAGAGATAATATTTCTGAGTTAGAAATGAAGAACCTTCAAGTTGAAAGCAGTGACAGAGATCATATTTCTCTGAAAGATTAAAAATAATTTTTAAAAAATAACACGTAAATGGGTGAAACAAAATATAAATGCCTTATTTATAATAATCCGCTTTAGCCAGAATTAAAAATACATTATTTTCCAAACAAAATAAAATTCCTACAAAAAAAAAGAGATGTGAATACAGCAAACTTGTTCCTGTTCCTCTTGCATGCACAACTGCAGTGCAAATAGTAACCAATGATCCACAAGGGTAATTTTTTTCTAGTAGCTTTACACTTAATGGGATGCAGATGCAATCTGAAATTGAAATATATCACAAAATCGAAGAAGGTATTGAGAATAAGTGAAAAATTAAGTCCTTCTCTCTGTGAAAAACAGAGAAACACACAAACGCTTCTTGTTTCTGAAACTTATGCTAAGAAGGGTTTTTCTATGTGCATTACAGAGGAGGTGATGTGTTATACTTTTGAAAAAGATACAATTAGACATGATGCAAATCACAACAGAGAACTGCTTGACCAGAAGGAACAGGAGAAACCGTCATAATGCTGAAGTATAGAAAGATTTGTCAGTCTGAACTAAAAATTGGTAAGGCCAACTGAAAATCTAAAATCTTCCCGAAATGAGTTGTAAATTCAGTGTTGGGGTTTATTTATTTGTTTGGGGGGTTTTGTTTTTCTTTTAAGAAAAATGGGCACAGAAAACATTTCATTTGTATCTCTAAAAGCAATGCCGATTTGAGTATGGTTGGTGCCTTCTATTTTTGACATGCTAGAGGTCTCATCTCCTTCCCCCTCTATTAAACAAATGTTTTCTATTTTTACAGATAATACTTAACATTTGTTGTTTCTGTGGAGCCAGTCTACATAGCTTTACATAATATTTCCAAAGAACATGATACTGAGAAGTGGAAAAGAATTATGTGAAACACCTTAGCAGGAAGATTTCCTCTAAAAGCACTCCTCTTTTAGGAAAGAACATACATATTAATTGTATTTTAGAGATATTATATCTACCAAAAAAGCATCCTCTGCACACAAACCCTGTGGAATTCGTTAATTAGAGAACCCTTGGGTTCACTATTAAACTTACTAAACAGGAATATATTTAAAGCCTTCCACCTTTTCATTTGTAAGTAATATAAACCAAAATTAAGGAGCTGAATTGCTTCTGGCAGTTCAGAGTGGTTTCTCAAGTGTTACGTAAGAGCAAGTCTTTCTTGCTTTCAAAAGTTAACTTAAGAAATTAATTAGAGAATAAATTATCACTATTAGATACTTAGCTTTGCTAAACTGCTACCATAGTTGAGATTGGCTGAAGCAATGTGCAATAAAACTACACAAACAAAACTCATTTGTTAATTGTAGAAAGACAAAAAAATTGTCCTTTTTTTTGTACTCTTGTCACGGTTTGACACTGGCAGAATGCCAGTGCCCCCATGAAAATATATGCTCCTTGGTGTTTGCTGTGAGATGTGACCAGGAATAGAACAAAGCAGGCTCCAACTTAGGAATAAAGAAGAAAAACTTTATTAACCTACAACTATATATATAAAGAGAAATACACACAGAACTCAGAATGAAACCCTTCCAAAAACATTCCTCCTCCCCCACCAAATTTCCAATACATCCACCCCTCAGATCATCAACTCTCAGTCTATCCCCACCCTTTAGATAATCAGTTCTCAGTTTATCAAGGAGAGAGGAGTCCCTCTTGTGCCATAGGCTTCCCCTGGAAACACAGTTTAATCCTCGTATATTTCCATGTCACACATGGCACTGCCTGGAGATCATTTGCCATCCTGACATCTTCCTTCCATGCCCAATGCTCTCACCACTGCGCATGGACCAGGGCTGCTTCTAGGGTTTTCTTTTTAAGGATGCTTTGTCCAGTTCCAAAAAACCACAGTCTCTCACTTTTGGGACACCAGTCCCCCCAATTCACCCCCTGGGGCCGAGGGGTCTCGAGAACAGAGATCTTCTTCTTCCCTGAAGATTGAGGGCACCACCACCCTCCTGACCCATTGTCTCTGTTCATGCACTCCTTCACATAACATCACTGCACTCTCTTGGCTCTATGCTGTTGCCTCCCCCCTAAATGCAGTCTCTGTGTCACAGGAAGAAATGGTTCTGTCCATGGCTGTACAAGAAAAGTCCAGGAGGCCATTCCATCCCCTCCTCTCACCTAAGACTCTTCTCAACTTCTCTCGTGGCCCATTTCTTCTTATCTCATCTTTATCTCTCTCCTCATTCAAGTCCAGGAGGATGAGCATTTGAAAGGTTTCCATCATCTAAGAAAAGAATTAGAAATCTTAGGCTCTACCTGCCTGTCCAGAATTCTCTCTCTCTGTCTCTCTCTGTCCAAGGCCCCAGCTACCTTCCCCTGCCCAGCCCTGGTTTGACCACAGCATCCCAAAAATACTCACTTCCATTTCAAACCAGGACAACTCTATGTACCAAAAAATCTTGTTTACCCTTTTTTTTTTTTTAAATCATATTTATATATGTCTCCATGTAGACAGATAGATTTTTTTTATAATTTAACTTACTAAGTCCAACTAAGGCAACTAAGTCCTTACTAAGTCCTTACAGTTTTTCAGACATGTCTGTAAAAGTTACATTTTTTTATAGTCTGTTTAAAACATACAGAAATAAGTCAGTTTTCCTTCTCTTCTGCCAGTGGTTACCACTGAGAATGATCAATGCAAAACCACTGAAAATGATCAATGCAAAACCATCTTTTAAGACCCTAAAAAACCCTCACTGAACAACATAAAGATCCAGGGGGTTGTGTCAGTCAGCAAATCAAATTCATCAAACATAAACACTCTCCTGAAATAAATATTTGGATTTAATTCTGTCCTCATCTATATGACAATACAATTTTCTTTTAGATATCCATATGCAAACAAACATCTGTTTTTATAATAATAGCCTCCAGTTAACAGTTCTATTTGATCTTTCTTGGGAAGTCATAGAGATCCTGAATTCAAAAGTCACTGGAAAAAATGGAATTAAAAAAATATAAAGATGGTTGTTGTGTGTTGCATTTTTTGTCTTTCTTCCTTGGTTAAAGAAGTTAGCTTCTTCTGAAAGCTTTTATAATTTTGCTCTGAGATTTCTCAGAAACTTCTTATCCATCCATGAGGTCTCTTGGCATTTTTGCCTGATTTCCTTCTTGTTGGGATGCATTGCTTTTGAGCTTGGAGGAGGTAATCCTTAAATATGAGTCAGCATTATTGGGTCCCTCAGTCTTCCAGGGGTCTGTCCTGTGGGACTCCACCGAGGAGGTCCATGAAGAGGACAAAAGGTGCTCTTCTGAAGTCCAGGGTGGTGAGCTGGTTGCATGTGCTCCTCACAGCACTGATAATCTCAAACTTCACCATCTCATGCTCACCATGTCCACAAAATGCCAATCATGTATCCACTTAGGTGTGCGTACTTCTCTAGTTCCTCTTGTTTTTATCCCATACTGCATGTGTTTGTGTAAGACCATCTGGGCTGGGCCCTGAATAAAGCTGACTTGCAGGCTGGAGTACCTGGAATATTTTTGCACCCATTACAGGCATCCAGCTCACAGGATTGGGATGGATAGGTGCCTCCCTTTGCCTACAAATCTAGTTTAAAGCCCCCTTCACTAGTCTGGCAAATTCCTGACCAGTACACTTTTTCCTTTCTTTTTCTGATGAAAACCCTTAGCCTGCAGTAAGCCAGGCTTACCAAAGTAAGTTTCATGGTGTGAGTGACTGAAATCTTGACTACCACCATTGTTCTAACCATCTGTTGACCTGTCAGATTCGGCTGGTAATTTCCTCTCCTTTGACTTGGAGTATTGACAAAAAAAATACTTGAGCCCCCAGAGCCCTTTACCAACATCTCCCAGGGCTCTGTAGTCTCAGTGTTTCTCAGACTGTTACTGGCTGTATCCCCTGACCCCACATGGAAAACTAATAGTGTGTAACAGTCAATGGGTTTTACTAGGCTTAACAGCTTCTCAGTAACATCCTTGATCAGGGTTCCTGGAAGGCAGCACCCTTTTCTTGAAGGTGTGTCAGGCCAACAGATGAGTGCCTCTGTGCCTCTAAAAGTAGAGTCACCCACTGCTACCATCCACTGCCTTTTGTTGTTTGAACTAGTTGTTAATTTCAGTATTTGTAGAGCAGATTGGACTGCTGCAGTTTTCTCAGGCTGTTCTTCCAGTATGATGGATGTTGTCTCATTAGCCTGCAGAGCTACAATGTGGCTCTGGGTGGGGATGTCCAGTTCAGTGGAAATTCAAATCTTTTTGGAGAAAGTCCCTTCCTTTAATTAGTTCCTTTCCTCTTCCTTTTGTGTTTTTGTTTGGGTTTTTTTCCCCACTTCTTCCCAATCCCCTGTGTTAATGCCCTCCCTCCTTTCCATGTGTTCCAAGGGATGAATTTTTGGCTTTTCCTCAGTGGGATATGGTTCCCCTACCACTGTGCTCAGAACCAGTTCTCCCTCTCAGCCTCCATGGTACTTTTGTCCTCTGATTGCTTCCTGCAGCTCCAGCTGTTGCTGGAGGTCTTTCACAAGGCCATGCCCATTACAGTTCCCTTTATTGAACCATTTCACCCACATTTGCTTGACCTTTCTTAGCTCTGGCACCAAGCTGAGTAGATTGTCCACCTGCTCACACCCAAAATAGGAATTGTCTTTGCTGTCCTCCATCATCAGTGACAACCACTGCACTCACTGCAGTCTGAGACCAGGACAGCTCCATGTTGATTTGGGAGATCCATCTGAGTCACTGTGTTCCACCTGACAGTGACTTTCGACTAAGTACTTGACTACTTACCTAAAAAACTACGTGGATAATATTATCTATTTATGCAAATATACTGTCTGTTTTCTTACTTAAAATTTACGTATAGAAGTTTATGTGAATTGTTCTATCTATTCTAGAGACACAAAAAATTTTTGCTATGCTTTTGTTATGTCTGGAGCCAAGTTACTGAACTTTAAATTAGGCTTTAGGGTCTTTACTAGCTAACACAGTTTTTTAATGTACTTAAAATATATTTCTGCTTACTTAAAACTATAACTTAAACCTACACTTAAAACTTAAACCTACACTTCCAATTCATATCTATGATGCTTTATATGTCATAATTTCTCTAAAGGCTTTAATTCAACCCCTCCATTCATTTCTCTCTCTGAGGAACTCCAAGAGGCTTGCATTCCAACATTGTTCTACAATTTTATGTTAAGAGATTTTATATATATTAGAATGTGGAAAGTGAGAAACTAAAATCCAAAGCATTTATAAATTGATTAATAGAGAAACAGGATTTTAATGTAGCATGAGAAAAAAAATTAAAGCAGAGAGAGCATGTCTATCATGGGAAAGAATATGTCAAGCTTTATATAACATTTTATCATCAGACATTAACTTAAAAACAGTCTCACCAGAGTTTAATATTGATGAAACTGGCCTAAGTGTTAGGCAAACACTTAGACAAACTGGTGATATTATGAGTGGTTGTGTACCTAAAACATGTCTTATGCCAAGGCTATGATAAAACATTCTGTATTTGTATGGATCAGATCTAAATACAATAAAGAAATTTGGGGGAAAAAAAATCATACACCAATAAGTTGTAAAGCTCATAACTGGCTAGAAAACCTTTAGAGGGTTCTCTCACCTCACTGCCCGCAGTTCTCTCAGCTTGAGAAATTTGGCCTCTTTCAGTTCTTGTACGGTCACAGCTTTCTGTTTCAAAGATGTGTCAAAAGCTCTTGGATCAGTGTGGTCAAATGTGACAAGTTTAGGTTCGTGAGAAATGGAGCATGCAGCAGCGCAGCGTGACTAGTCACTAGGATTGCCAGTCCTCTTCTGGGGCAAACACCGATGTGCCACAGTGAGTACAGGATTTTTGCCTGTGATAGCACAGCTTAAGCCCACTTAATTTTTGAGGCAACATGTGGAGAGGTAAGAGCTGGAATCTGAAAATTATCATACTTCAATAAAATCACTTCAGTCCAGCTGAGAACATAACAATTTAAATGCTGATCTTGAGTTGCTGTCATAAGCACTTGGGCACACTTTCTTTCCAGTAAGGAATGAAAAATTTATCTAAAAAGTAATTAAAAATTTTATACCATAAATAAGAGTGAAAAAATTCAAGTTATCAAAAAAAAACTTAATAAACAAGATAGAAATTCTATAATATATATTTTATATTAATATTTTAAATTACATACCTGGAAAATTGCAAACTGTTCTTTCTGTAAAAAGTGAATGGACACTATTCCTGGTTTATTATGAAGACCTACTTCCTTGTGTTTTTACAATTCAGGTTTGTTTTCATATACTTTTTAAATGTAGACAATGATGACTGTTTCAGATTAGGTCTGGTTTCTTACTGTAAATAATTATCCATTATGCAGTTCCTCATCGCAACTTTGTTCCACAGTTGCACTAATTTACAGCAGTATCTATTATTATGTGTTAATTGTTTGAAGCTTGGTTTGAAACACAGGTGTCTGCTAAGGAAGGCAGGAGCCGCCCTTGGAATGGAAAATGTAAACCGCTTCCCTCCAAATTATTATCATTTTTGAAATTAAGGGGCTCTCAGGCGAAGAGATGAGGATAGGAATAACATTTCTTTACTGGTGTGTGTGATAAAGCAAACAAGCACCCACAGCTGCGGCACCGACACCAAACAGAGCCCGGGGCCCAGGCCCGGCCCGCTCGGCCGCGGGCCCTTTCCCTCTGCTGCAGTTCCGGGCGCGGCCAGCAGGGGCGCTGCTGCTCCCGGGGGCGGGGCGGGGGTGGTGATTCCCCCGCGCCTGCAGGGGGCGCTGTGGCGCGGGCTGGGGAGCGCGCGGTGATGGCGGCTCGGCCCGGACGGGAAGGGAGGGAGGAGAGGCATCGCTTCAGGGCCCGGGGCAGCCGATCCCGGTGCCCCAGCACGACTCTGAGGAGCACCAAGCCGGGACGGCAGGAGTCTCGGCAGGCAGGGGTGCGGGACTGCAGAGCAGCGAAAATAGAGCAGTGCTGAAGAAGCGACAGGGGCAGGGCAGGGGCGGCCCGGCTCCCAGCAGGGCAGGGAGAGGCGAGCTCAGGATCCCGGGCACCCGAGCAGTTGGGGATGGGTCCTTCTTTTGGTGAGGTGGCTGATAATGAGGTCTCAGTTCAGTGGCTGCTCTCACGAGCAGAGGCTCACCCCACGGCTGAAGAAGCAGCTCTGGGCTGGGCTCTGGTGGCAGCAGCGAATTCCCTTCCCCAAGCAGCAGCTCCGACTGTTCTCCTCCAAAGCTGAGAGAGAGAGATTACCTGCTCAGGCCCATCCTTTACCTGCCCAATTCTCTGAGAGAAACTCCCAGATAAGAGAAGTGCAACCAGATACCCTCCTCCCTGAGCTTGGCCACTTCTTTTGTTTTTTTTTAAGTACCCCAATCTTTAGTGTTTCCTACAATTTATGGGAACATATTCCTTAAATATAAAGGAACAAAATGAAAGAAACCTAACCCCCAACAGCCTATTACGTGCTCCATGATTTCAAAAGTTTGGTGGTGCCTATAAGAAACGTAAAAAATGGTCTAGAAGATCCTTCACCCTCTGGCCTTGCTTATGAAGCTTTTTTTTTTTTTTCTCCAGTGCAGTTCAGTCCTTCACACTTGAAGACTTAATTAGATATGTTATCTGTCACTGGTTTTCTAAATGATATATAAATACAAGATATGCCATGGCAGAGAATGTAATTACACTGGTGGCAAGTGTGATAAATACGTTACAGTGTTGGCTTTTGCAATTGTAGAGTGAATACTATGTGTTTTATAATGTTGACTTTTGTAAGAGAAGTTTTGCTAAATTTTAGAGTTCTTTTAGTGCGAGTGTTGTGTTGTGATACCCATGTTGGCGAAGAGTTGTTGTAATGTTAACATTTAACCAATGAATCAAAACTTGTTGAATGTATCAAAAAGTAACAAATGACCACCACTAAGACCACTGCACATGCTTTAAAAAGGCGGGATGAAGGAGGAACTATGTTAAAATATTTGAATATGTATGACCATGTTGCTGTGTCAACTGCTGTGCCTCTGGCTGTAGCAAAGCACCCAGCCCTGTTCCTTTTGCTTTGTTGACTTTGTACCCTGTTTTCCCTTATTAAATTTTCTTTAAATTTTACCTGAGGAGTGGGCTTTGTTTCTCACAACAAGAAATAATAGCATACTTACCATATGACTTGCCACAGTCAGTTTCACAATAACTGCTGATAATTTATTCCATATAATAGTTAAAAGTAAACAATTTGTTTTGAGGAGAAATCCTCAACCTTTGATGTTCCTTCCATACTTCACTTCTACTGCATACTTCTTATCTGTAAACAGAACCAATTACATGATTGTAAAAAAACCCAAACCTGAGAGGAAAGATTATGTAGTCTTTCTATACACATTTATAATAATTAGATGGTAACCTGTACAAGATCAATAAAATGTGCACTTCCATATGATATCTTTTATCATTAGTTTCCTAGGTTAAAAAGGTTGCAATCACCATGTTTTTAATACAGCCTGCAGTGGAGGAAAGACGTAGAATACAAGAGGCAAGCCTATTATCAGGTTAGGAAGAAGACCAGGTAGAACACTGTGCTTAATTAAGTAATGCTAGTTGGACGCTCTAAAATTAAAACAGAGTATTTAGGAATTTTTCTTCACATACTGGGATAGAGAAAAATGATATTTTTGTTGCTGTCTCATATTGTTATTTCTCCCCTCTGTCTGCATGTACCCTGATTTTATTGTTACACAGAGCAGACAGAAAAGTCATTTCCATCAAGATGATGAATAGTGTGGCAAACTGGGCTTCCTAATAAGATTTGTACAAGAGAAAGCAGGAGCTTATCTTCACTCCATGAGGGGACCTCTTAGGCTTTGCTACTCTGGAGAATCTTGAAATGATCAGTCATAATCTCAGCTGCATATTGTGGTAGCAATTTGGAAACATCCTAGTGTCTATCTACATTCCTCTCCTGCTTACTCAGGCGCTTGCCTTTAGTGCAGAATTTTATTTACAGTGCAAATCAACTGTATCTTACAACAGCACAAAAAATTTAAATATTTGTTGCTGAATCTAATGAAATGCTGTCTTGAGCTTAGTACCAGACATAACCTTTCTGAGACCTTATGTGTATATAGCTACTGCAGAAAGTGAGTTCTTCAGAGCTAGTGCTGCTTCAGCTGACCCTGAAGTGGCTGTAAGGCTTCTAGTAAAGAAGCTGGCCTCTACCGTCCTCCGAAACACCTAACAAGAGTTCAATTAACAATAATTCAGCTGAACTGGTGATAAGACCAATGGTAACTTGTGTTCTAAATGTCTAACATGAGAACAAAGTTTAGGCTGTCTCAAAGATGCAAACAAATGCACTGTTAGCAGCGCTGACAGGAGAATCAGCGATGTAGGTAATTTTTTTACACCCTGAGGCAACAGAATTGTTTTAGGAATGATGAGATTTGTGTTTTCCTTAGGGAAACTTCAGGTGACAGCTAAAAAAGGCTCATGAAGAGTCTGACTGTGAAAGAAAGCCACAGAGCCCTTCTGTGGAATTAAGAATGCTGTTGCAATGAATCCCTCAGCGAGCAAAAATACAGACTTAGTGATTGTTAATTTGATATTTACTATTGATCTGTGTCCAGAGCAAATATGCAGAAAGGCATATTGATACTGATATCAGGATGTTTTGTAATAATTAGTTTTAATTATGTCTACAGGTGGGCTATAATCAGAAAATATTTTAATGAGTAGTTTAGGCCCCACGTGTTTTACTTTGTTACCATCTCTTTCTGTCAAACTTATTAGAGAAGGATTATAAAGCTCAGATAAAGCATGCTGTTAAAAGCACAGCAGGTATACACAGCTGGTATAGGATTGGGTTTTTAATTCAATAAGTATACTGGCCAGTAGGATAAAAGAGCCATCTCAGGCTGACGCTGTTATCCACACTAACTTATACGCGAGCAGAAAAAGAAGTAGAATAGCCTCAGGTACAAGAAATGAGTATATCACAACTCAATATTTCAGTAGACAGTAGTAAGAAATAAGGAGACTCATGGTGATAACTTGGAGAGAAGATTTGAAATACACAGTATAAAATGCATTTGAAAAGGAAAAATATCCTTAATTTTAAAAGGAAAACAAACATCTTTCTCTTTCTACTTCAAAGTAGCAGATTTTTTTTTTTTTGTAATGGGGTATAACATGGTGTTAGGTTTAGCTGTATCCATATTTTGTATTCACAGACCAGACAATCTGGTATAACATATGCTACATTCTTTCCCTGGGTAGTATAGTAACTAAACTAATTTACTCTTCTAGAAGCATAGAACTGATTTAATTCAGAATATAACCTGAAGCAATTCCAACAGTTTCATGTTGCCCCATACTATATGTTGTCACTTCATTTAATATAATTTTTCATTTTTGTGCATTGCATTTACCAGGAAACTGAAGTTCAGAAAATTGCTAGTGACTACCTTTTTTTTTTTTTTTTTTTTGTGGTGTTCTGTTTACTGTGCTTCAACCACTAATGCAAATGGTTCATACAAAGCATGTATTTATTTTTACAAAGTTGTATGCACTTCTGAGCATGCTAATCTTTTCTTGACAGCCACCAGAGCAAGTCAGCAACATAATGCAGCTAAATTAAAACTAGCAAGACAAAATTGTGAATATAACCTGCAGTTTAACCTCAGACTTATCCTCAGGAGAGGGTTTACTTTTAATACTCGCAGGCAAAACTGTGGGGTTCTTTTAACAAATGAAATTTTAGAGAGATTATATAAATTTTGCATTCATGACAACTAGACAGCAGACAAAATCCTGAAACAGATAATCCTAGCATTTTGCCTGCTTATGAAGAAAAAGTTGATGATAATTAAAAACCTTTTATCAGAGAGTAGAGAAAGCTCTTTCCAAGTGACCGAGTTTAAAATTGTGCAGAGAGGACAAGCGGTTCTTAGCACACAGTTCAACAATGCAATTGTAGCAACGTTGTTTTAGTCTATAGACATGGTGCAGGATAAAATTCTTCTTGATAGAAAGATCAAAAGACACAAGGACAGTGACTGTAAATGTTAGCCTATACATCATTAGTTTAGGAAGAATTCCAAATTAATTCTAGAAAAGTGATGTCTGTAGCTGTTGGGATAGGTTTCACTGTACTGTTTTTAATCTGTGTGGTTGAAATGTTAGCTGGTTCGTTATGAATGTCAGGTTTTTTTAGAAGAGAAGAAAAACCTCTGTCTACCAGAGTGAATTAAACTCAATCTTTTTCCTATATAGCTTTTTCCCATTTCTCAGCATATGTTTGAAGCATTGTTTCAAACACATATTGTTTGTATTCAGGTGGGTATGTATCAGAG
This sequence comes from Emberiza elegans, assembly GCA_024865655.1. Classification (NCBI taxonomy): domain Eukaryota; kingdom Metazoa; phylum Chordata; class Aves; order Passeriformes; family Fringillidae; genus Emberiza; species Emberiza elegans. The sequence goes on from JALJVW010001283.1 coordinate 25,955,441, forward strand.
GCAAGTAATAATAGTTATGTTAAGAGGACTGATGAATGCTAACTTTCAGACTTTTTAGAAAAACTTTCTTCAATTAAAGGTCGTTAAGAATACCTTCATGCTAATGTTTAATTCCTACCCTAGCTCTCACTGCATATGCAGAACCATTATCCATAACAGTCATGTTCTAAATTAGTGAGTGTACACCACCAAAAAATGCACAAAAAAACTAGAGTAGCAGTCAGTCGTTTGGATTGTGACTGAGGTTTCTGCTCCAGTTGCCTATTCTGAGCTCCTCACTGGCTTTATGCACCCGGATTTCTCTTTTAGGGTGGTTTTTGGGTCACACTCTGTTCTGATCCCTGTGGGAGGGGTTGAGGTCTCACCACGAGCCAGGTGCACCTGCACCTCCAGCCTAACTCCAGCTGTTGAAGGCACATCTACTCACACAGCCAGTACCACTTAGTCCCAGCAGCACACCCAGACACAGAAAAGAGATGAGCATGCTGACCAAAACATTTTACACTTCACTATCCCCTTTACACCCATTTCTGCCTACCTCCACTTTTTTTCCTCCCCTGTCTCTTTCTCCTGCACAGTCCTCTGTCAGTTTGCATAGTCCTACTGGCCTCCCAAGCTTCTAGATCCTCAGGTTTGCATCCTTGTCAGCAAAGCCCCTATTTGTTGCAGTTCCTTGGTAGCCCATTGTGTCAGTGTGTTGGACAGTTTTGCTTCTTGCCTTTATCTCCATTATATTTACCTGTCACTTTTTTGTGTCTATATATTTTGCCCAAGGCTTCTCCCTTTTCTTTGCCATCCCCTTTGTTTATGTGCTCAGTCTGGTTATCCTCCTGAAATAAAAATTCCCATGTTCTGGTACCCTTACAAATGGGTGCACATGATGAGATTTGGTCATTTTGTCTACTTTATCATTTTGTCTGCTTTGTTGATCACATTTGAGACTCTGTATGTTCCTGTTTATGTCTTCCTACTTTACTTACTTTCCCTTTTGCACTGAAAAGGTCCTTGGCCAGATACCCTAGAGGAACCAGACACCTGTTTCTACATAAATTTAAAGCATTTAAAATCCAACCAGCCCCACACACATCCATCTTATAGAACAGCAGAAAATTAAATGGAAGTTATTTTTATGGTATGGTGATGAAAAGACCTATTCATTCCAGTAGTAATGATTTTACTTAGAACCACTCTTACAGCAAAAAGGACTTTGAATGATACTTGAGGTATAATGTTTAGGGTAGATATTGAATATCAGAAAGCAAGGTTTATACTGATGTTATGGTTTGGGAACAATTTTAATTTCACACATTCTAATCAAATACAATGGTCTTTAGTTATTGTTTACTGTGTATTTTTCAGTAAAGTCCTCTTTGTTATAAAATCAGAAATATTGAGTTAAATATTTACTTTCTCCTAATAAAGATTAGAATAGTTTCTTAATTCTCTAGAATTTTTACAGGAAGGGAAGGCTTTTCTCTATTATTTTCTAATCACCCCCTATCCAAGTACATATTGTTGTAAAAACTGCCTGTGCAGCATGGGCCAGGATATTTAAACAAAAATGAAAAATACATTAGAAACCTGGCAATAGAAACCCAATATTTAAATTCTGGAATTTCAAGTTCACAGAATCAGACATTTTAATGTGGGGTTTGGGTTTTTGCTGCGTGCTCTAAAGTTACTTAACTTACAATAGAGTAGTATTGCTGGCACTCTGGTGACTTTATGGGATTAATATAATGGGAAAGAAGGCAAGTTTTAACAAGCTCAATGCTATTAACACATTTGTTAATGTTGATAAGAAATGCCAAACTGCATCACAGAAGATTGAAGGGCTGGCCACTTTTGGCAATGTTATAGTGGCCAATGAATGGAAAGGTGTCTTTTTGAAAGGGTTTCTGGCTGTCATTTACTGTCAGAATATTTGACTTACCCCTTCTTTCCAGAAGACAGTGTAGAGTCTGAGATGAAAAAGTGAAAATTTATCCACAAACCTTTTAATTCCCCTGGTTTGGTGAATATCATGAAATTATTTGATTGAAAGTCTTGAGTTGAAATATGTACTCTGTCAAGGAAAAGACATGGAAAACTTATAACTGTGCCTTGAACTTGAGACTAAATGCCATATATAATAGCAATATTTTAAGGAAAATATTGCTTTTTCTGAAAAAATGTGGCCTCTGTTCTTTTTATCATTAACATTTAATAAGTAATGAATGTCCCTGGACCTGCTGACACTGAGTATCATTTTAATGTATGTAATTCACCCAGCATGTGGAATCAGAGAATAACTTTGTTTGGAAGGAACCTCCAGAGGTCACCCAGTTCAATCTCCTGTGCAGAGTGGATTGGAGACTTCACAGTCCCATTCTGAGCCTTTTTCAGGGAAGGAGATACCACAGCCTCTAAGCAACACCTCTTATATTTGACCACCTAGGGTGTGAGATGGGACACATTTGAATTTCAGATAAAATTGAGAGAGGTTATTAATTTGCATTTTGATGTGCATCCATAAATGTTGAAGAAGCAAATGACTTAATAAATATCTTGAAATTTAATCTAGTTGTTAAGAACATATTTCATTTAAACCCTGTCTGCTGTTAACTGAGTTTAGGATAACTTATTTTGTCTGTGCCATTCATCTTGAATAGAAACACATTATATTGCAATCTATGTACCTACCTACATGGGAATAGCTTAATATAAAAAAAAATACCCACATGTAATGTACCTCTCTCTAAAGAAAGTTTACATAAATGTTACTGAATATCTGCCAAAACTTTTATAGGTTTCTTAATGGCTATCCACTGGGTATCAAACTTCATGGGAGTTCCAGTGTTTAAATAATCTGTGGAATTAGAAAGAGAAAAGAGTATTTCCTTCATTTTACCATTGAAAATATTTAAGGGGTTAGAACAGGGCAATAAAATAGGAAAAAATAGGACTATATGTTTTTTCTAACTGAGTACATATTAAAGGAAAATCGTCATTGTTTTGAAGGTTGGAATATAGGCTGTATATCTTTTTTCTTCCCTATTTCTATTCTTCTTTTCCAGCTATAATCACTGTAAGAACTTCAATTAAAACACAGGCTGTCCAAAATTATTAGATTTGCCATAAGGTGGCACTATGAAGTAAGGCAGTGACATGGCTTGGAAAATTCAATTTAATTTTTTACTTCTAGTCTTTTTTCTTATTTTGAGTCATAAGGTTCCTGAAGGACAGGTCTGAGGTATGCAAAATATCTAATCTACATGGATTTAAAATTCTTAAAAATTCATATATTAACATTAAGAGTCAGAAAAGACAAACTGCAATTTATGTTAAGATGTTAGTACTAATCAGCATTTTCTTAATATTGCCAAATACAAACACTCTTCTCTCTCTGAAGATATAAACTCCCACATTTAAAAAGTGTCTGTACAATCCTGAGGACACTGCAACATCATGGTCCCATAGCTTTAAGATGCATTTACCCTGGAGGAAAGAATTTATAGTGCATCCACTATAACAAACAAAAAAAAAACCTTCAGAAATACTCAGCTGAAGGATAGTTCATACACAGGATCACTTAGTGCTTAGCTCCTGATATGGGCAGCTAGACATCCACAGAATAGCTGAGGTTTGAAGGCACCTCTGGAGATCATCAACATGTTCTCTTAAATCTCAAGCAGGCTGCTCGTGGCTGTGTCTGGTTGGGTACTGCATGTCTCCATGGATGGAAGCTCCAGAACCTACCTTGGCAGCCTGTCTCAGTGTTTGACCACACATACCATGAAGAATACTTGAATGGAATTGCCTCTATTTCAATTTGTGTCTGTTGCCTCTTGCCCTGGCACACTAGGCAGAGTGTGAAGATCTATTCCTGTCTTCTCAATCAATCCCCCTCCCCCATCAGTTTTATCTATAAACACACACACACGCACACACACACACACACACACACACACACACACACACACACACACACACTTCCCTCATGAGCCTTTCCTTGTATCAGATGAGCAGTTCTAACTCAGATGGTCCAGGCCCTCAATCATGTCACTCTGCTGGACTCACTCAATTATATCCATGTACCTCTGGCACCAGAGAGGCTGAGGCTGGGCCCAGCATTTGAGATGTGTTTCAACCACCCTGATCAGAAGAGAACAACCACCTCCACTGTCCTGTTGATGTATTTCCTAATAAAATCCAGGAGGTTGCTGCCCTTGCTACTTGTAGGTATTTCTCATTGGATCTCATGGATTTGATTAAATCACAGTTTGCTAAAATATTCTCTAATCCACTGAGAATCTTCTCTCCAGAACCATATTCTGTAGTACACTTACAAAGAGGTCCGTGAAGAGGTCAAACTCCTTTCACCTGAAATCTGGGGTTGTGATCCTACTGTTTATCTTCTTTCCTTTTCTCAGTATCTCAGACTCCAGCATCTTGTGGTTGCTACATCCAAAACTCACCTGACCAATTCTTTCTCATTTGTAAGTAAGAGATGTAGCAGAGTAACACTCTTCATTGTCTCCCTGATCACCTGTGTCAATTGTTTCTAATGTTAAAATCGCTATTTTTAGTAATGGATCATTTGCTTTTTTGATCTAAATGCAATTTGATTCTGTTTGTTAATTTTATTTATGTGTGCTGGAAACCTGTAGGAATTTACTAAGATATTTGGTCCAATAGACCCTAGAAATTGCTAAAAATACATATATGAAATATTAAGGGAACTGTTAAATCTTTTTTGCTTGTGAGTGCCCTGAACTCAAGGTTTTTTCCCTCTTTATATTGGCTGACCTGTGTTAATGTTTGTTTAGTCTAGAGTCTTTGCTTCTCTTTAGGGCTGGATTGCTGGTGCAAGTATCACAAGCCATCTGTCTGAATGTGCTTGTGACCATAAATTTCCTCTGTCACTCTTAATGTTGAGTTTGACACAATGGAACCCCATCTTGCCCAAAAAGCTCTCAATAATTCTTTGCTTGTCTTGAAAATTACTCAAAATTACTCAAATTAATTTCTCAAATTAATATGTCATTTTTTAAAAAAAATGAGCAATGTGACATGGTCTGCTGATATGCTTAGTTGACAAAAATCCTGTGCTCCTAGTTTGTGATGCTTTTTCTAGTGGTGACACAAGACAGATATTTCTTGAAACTAGCAGTAGGGTAATATGATTACAAGACTGCAAAGAAATGTTTGTCATAAATTTAAAAAAAGTTTTATTTCATCCATAGCATATGATAGACTATAGCCAAATAAATGTTATTTGTAAAGATAAATTAAATATCAATGGTTACAATAAACCATACATAAAGATGTTTCTAACATCTTTGTTTGTGATTGTTAATCTCATATAATATCAAAGGTTCCTCATATTTTCCAAGTCATGCTACAAATAATCTAATATCTTGTTCTCCATTATATAAGCAACTAGCATCTAAAATGTTTCCCAGCACAATAGGTGTGTTGTTACCAACACAAGCAGTTAATTTTAGTAAAGAAATTTCAAACAAAAAATTATTCTACAGGTTCTGTAGCAGTTTTTTTCAGCTTTTTAAATAATCTCTGTTTTCTCTCTTTTGCATTTTCATGGTCATAATGATTTTTGAAATATACTCTGAGACAGAAATCTAATTTAGTAACATTGATATTACATGGATCAAACAGTTTAAAATGGTCATTATTATTCTGCTAGAACAATTAATGTACTGAACATATTACATTTTTAAAGTTTACTTCCCACGACAAAACGTACTAGCGCAATTTATTTAATTGCAGTTTTAATTAACAGTTTGCCAGTATTTGGCCTGGAGACAAAATCAAAAAGTTTGACCTACAAAGTTTTTAATGATTGAAATGTAGGGGCTTTACAAAATCCCTTGGTAGCAAACAGGCAGAATTAATTCAGACTCCTTACATTAGCTAAAGCTAAATTTTGTGAACAGGGAAGAAAGTCAGGAGATGAAACCACATGAATTATGGATTCTTCATTGTGAAAATCTAATGTTTTTGCAATGGAACCTCAGAGGTCCCTATTGGAGCAAATGTTACTTAATATCTTCATTAATGACACTGATGGAAGAATTGAGTGTGACTCCTGCAAATTTGTGGATGACACCAAGCTGAGCGGTGTGGCTGACAAACCTGACAGATGGGATGCCATCCAGAGGGACCTGTCAAAGCTCAAGATATGGGTCCATGTGAATCTCACAAGGTCCTACAAGAGCAAGTACAAGGTGCTGTACTGGGTCAGGGCAAACCCCAGTACCAGCACAGGCTGGGGATGAGCAGATGGAGAGCAGCCCTGGGGAGAAGGTTTTGGGGGTGCTGGTGGGTGAGAGGCTGGACATGGCCCAGCCATGGGCACTCCCAGCCCAGAGAGCCAAACGTGTCCTGGGCTGCATCCAGAGCAGCGTGGGCAGCAGGGGAGGGAGGGGATTCTGCCCCTCTGCTCTGCTCTGGTGAGAGCCCTCCTGGAGCCCTGCATCCAGCTCTGCGGTCCCAGCACAGGGAGGACATGGAACTGTGGGGGTGACTCCAGAGAAGAGTCACCAGGACGATTAAAGGGATGGAGAAAGGCTGATAGAATTGGGATTGTTCAGCCTGGAGAAGAGAAGGTTTTGGGATAATTGCAACTGTCCAGTACCTGAAGAAACCCTACAAGAATGATGGAGAGACACTTATGTACCAGAGCACGTAGCAACAGGACAAGGGGGAATGGATTCAGTCTGAAAGCCAGAGGACTTAGTTTAGGTATTTGGAAGAAATTCTTTAATGTGAGGGTAGTGAAGCACTGGAACAGGCTGCCCAGAGAAGCTCCTATCCCTGGAGGTGTTCAAGGCCAGTCTACATGGGGCTCTGAGCAACCTGGTCTAGTGCAAGGTGCCCCTGTCCATGGCAGGGAGATTGGAAAAAATTAAAAAAGATGATCTCTAAGGTCCCTTGCAACTCAAAGCATTTTATGATTCTATGATTTAATTTTTCCCTTTAAAATAATCCTCCTGCAAAAATGTTTTTGAATTATTCTGTTATTTTCTCCTTTGGAAATGGAGCAGGAGGCATGGTCTACAGTGGAAGTGGCAGGTGTGGAGATTAGTATCTCCTTTCCATCTTCTTTATATCTTTGACATGTTCTCTTGAATCAAGTATCAGGTTCATGTTATACAGCATTGGGGCCTTATGTTTACAGCAGAGGGCCCTTCTATGACATTGTCCTGCAACTACAATCTGTCTCTTCTTTTCTGCTTAGATGCAGAGTCTTACTCACTTGACCTAGTGCAGCCATGGAAAAAATTCTCAGGGAAATGCCTTCTGTGAGTAATTCATCCTTAGTTGATTGATATACTAGGCTCTGTTGGAGAAGTAAAATTGTTTTACATTTTTATGGACAGAGTAAGAAGATGCTTAAATTGATGCTTACTTCAGGAAGTCTTGGAAAGTATTTTGTCTGACTTGGTTACACTGTGCATGGAACAATTCCTTCCTTTTCTCATATATCTGTTCTGAAAGGATACACAACTTAGGATGTGATGGTGACTAAAACAGAGGGAGGTTTTTCCTTATTCAGTGACATGGGGAAAGAAAAGAAACTAACTGGATGTTTATACTAGTTTGAAGGCAAACCAATGGGAGATTCAAAGTCAGAACTACAATTTAATAGGAAGATTAAAATGAAAGACTGGCTTAAACTGACAGAGTCAGGACACACCCTGATGCCCTGTTGATCAGGGTGGTGGTAGCAGTCTGATTAAATGGTGGCTACAGTATTGTTAAAATGATAGATGTGGTTCTGTTGAAGTGGTGATCCTATTTTATGGGTCTGGTTTTCCTCTGAAGGTCCAGTGGTGGTTATATAGCTCTTGTTCTCTGGGAATGCAGTAGGTAAGGCTGCTCTAGAGTTCCAAAACCTCAGCTTATATGCAGGTAGGAAAGCTGCAATAGAATATATACTTTTGGTTACATCACATTTGTAACCTAAGACAAAGTTGTAACCAAAATATTAATATAAATGCTTTTTTACTGATATTGTTTGACCCAGGCTAGCATTTATTGTAAGCTGAAGCACATTTGCTATGTCTACTCATTGAACGCAGCATTAATAGGTACAAAACTTGTAGAAAATAAATATATAAATAAATAGATATCAGCTGTGCAGTTCAGTGGATGGCCTCATTTTGTATTAACCTTTGAATATCTGGTACTGTCTAGTTACAGGAATACTGAAGAATGTCATATGTTTTTGAATGAAAAAAATATACTCCTGTAAACTTTCCCTCCAAAAAAGGATTTTACCTTATGTGAAAATTAAATTTAAGATAATTGTTTTGAATAGTGTAAGAATAAATGACAGAAAGGAACCAGGACAATAACTTGTTTTGTCTCCATTAATAATGTATAATTTGCCACCTGCACTGGATGTATTAAGTAACAGCTTTGTGCACGCAAACAAGAAAAGAATGAGGGCAAAAACTGAAATATGGGGCTAGAAAGAAAAGAGCTAATGCTCAACTAAAATTTTAGATGTGTAGCTAAAGATGATTCATATTTAGCTCAATGAACTATAAAATCTTTGCATGTCAGTATTCACATTTCCACAAGCATTATGAAATTTATTTACATTATGATAAAAATATTTAATTTTTTCACATATAAATGCAATTCCCATTGTTGTATTTTGGAGTAGATAATAAGTAATTAGAAAAGTGTGGATATCTGTCAAAACACAATGATTTGTTCAAATTCCATTATATACATATCAGGACAAAAACCTAATTCTGACTAAACTTTAGATACAAAATGTTATGTGATGAGACAAGAATTGATAAATTTCGGTACTATTCAAGAAGAGGTTTCACAATTTTCTAAAGATAAGAAGATGGTTGTCAAAAATAGAGCAATTTATTTATTTGTTTATTTATTTATGTCTTTCAAAACAGCCAAATGTTTCAAAGTGATGAGCCCAGGAGCATATCTAAAAGAAAATACTGAAATACTGGAATTTCTTTGCATATTTACTGTTATCTTATTTTATGAATTTACACCACCATTCATGTGTAGGTCTGGATGCTTTTGGTCATACATGGAAAACCTTTACTATTTCTCTATTTCTCATGGCCATCTTTAATGGAAGGAATGCAACAAAAATTGTATTCAAGCTGCTGCCTGGAAGTGAGGGAAGATTCTTACTGATATTACTTTTCTTGTCACAAACTACTTCACCCTCCACTGCAATGACAACCTGTCATATTAGGATCAAGTTCCCATATAATCTGTTGACATGTGCAAAAGAGGAGATTTAAGAGTTGGTTCCATGTTAACCAGCAATACGAGCCTGATAAGAGCACAAGCTAGTTTGAAGGCAAACAAATTGTCAAGTAAAACATAATTAATGCAATCAGATTGGATTAATAGCCACAAACTTGCCATTTCTTTCAGAATGTCTGTTCTTCCATGATTTTAGATGATCAATGAACTTCAATATTTTGATTGATTTTAATCAAGTGTTCTTATTTTTTCTCAGCAATGTAAGGGTTGATTTCGCAAAAGATTAATTTTTGAGTACAAAGTTTCCTTTCTGTAGTTATTTTCTTTCCTAGACCTCATTTCACTCCTGTATTGGATTTTCTTGTAGCCAACTGCAGTTCTACAGGCTAAATTTGCAATGGAATCCAAAGGTGGGATTGCAACACCTGTATTGATAACTGATCTAGCTTTAGCCTCACTAGTTTGCTTAATAAGAGGAATGAAATTGCAGCCTCTGTATTCAATAGTGGATGTCCTTGCAAAGGAAGTTTTTCTTCTGGGAGTAGTCAGAGATTATAGATGTGTTGAGTGTAATCCACTTGTGCTGCAGTCACAATAGCAAAGGTATATCAATAGTTTATGCAGACATAACTCAACAAATAGACAATTAATAAGGTGTAAAAAAGTTTAGGAGTACCTTCTGAAATATTTTTAAATCTTTTTTTAATCTGCCACCTGATAGGTACTGTCAAAGAAATCAATAGTTTACTACAGGTAAAAGAAACTGAGAGATTGAAATTAGACAAATGAAATGAAAAGCTGATTTCAATGACATTGTACTCATGAAGCTCTGATGAAAACTTACATCAACATACTGTAGCCTGACATGTAAGGACTATGATTTCCATACATGGTGAGTAATAAAGTTTGGTCAGTAATGTTATTCATTATTTTTATTACAAAATGAAGGTCATATGGCCAAGCAATATAGGCAAACATTATTTAAGGTACTCTAATCATATGCCTGTGTGTGTATATGTATTTTCATTTTACAGAAAAAGTTACTATCCCAGGAAGGTTTTTCTAGACTTCCAGACTGAACCTGTACAAACTGGGAAAAATACCTGCAGCCATGTTAAATTAGAGTACAGGGACTCTTTTATGCAATCTACTGAGTTTTTATCCCAAAATTTGCAGTACAGTTTAGTATTTTTTTTATTGAATGACTGATTGTGCACGGTCTGTTTCAATTTCAAGGAATGAAAGTCATTCACTAAAAATCATAAAATGTGCTGGGAATTTCTGCATTCTGGAACTGGAATGCACAGTATGTACAGTCCTTTAATTCAGAGTCCAGATCAGTCTGAGAAAAAAAAAACAAACAGCTTGATGGGTAAAATATAAATATCAGCTTGATTATATCTATATATACAATTACTGTTGTTTTTATAGAAGGAAGATAAATACAGCCTGCTAATGTTCCTTGTACCCTTTGAGGATATCTTGGAGCTTCCCTCTGAAGTGATGTTGTAATTCCCAGGACTTATAGGCTAGAAATGGTTTCTATGGCAGCTTTAACATTTATTTTTATAAATATCTCTATTGAGTATTAAAATATGTCTCATGAAACTGCTTCTTCACATCCAGTGAAATAAGTACATCCTGGAAAGTTCCTTCACAATTACTAAAGAGAATCTTTTCACAAGTTAGAATAGTCAAATTCTCTTAATGTGCATAGACCCTCAAAATCTGTTCTTTTGTAACATGTAGTAACATTTTTAGATAGTTACATTTGTTTTAATTTGTTTAATACACATGAAAAGTAGATTTGTTTTAAATTTTTAAGGAAGAAAAAGAAAAATTGTATCTTGAAATTGTAACTTCAAATGTTATAAAATAAAAAGGCACTTCTTAGTTCTTCTTTATTCAAAAATTTGAGGAATTATACCATATATTACAGCATTCTGTAGTCTTTTTATATTTTATTTCTAGTGCTATATAAGTACTGATTAAAAAATACATTGCTAGGGTCTTCACACTCTTTTTTTCTTTGTTCTCCATATTTTTTACATGGTTGGTTCCACAGATGCTCAAAAAGTGTAGTTTTTAGAGATCACAAGGTCAGTCTATATAAAGATGTCACTGATACATATTTTTCAAATTGTTTGTAATCTTGAAATTTAGAGTATGAATACTTTCTCAGAGTGTCTAAGAGTTTTTTAGCTGCTTTACTAAGAAAACATATTTAAATATTCATCTTTATAGGTATTTTCTGTTTTATATGTGCAACACTATTGTGGTAACTTAATAATGATGTGACAAAATGGCAGGAAATACATTTAAAATCTTTTCAAAAAAGGTATTTAACAGTAAGCAAGACACAAATCAAATGAGAGAGAACATTCAATATAGGATAGGATTTATATGTCTATAAATAAAATTGAAATGGTATAACTGTAGGTGAAATGCTGTGTAAAGCTTTGCAGCATTATATTCAGAGCTGAAACTGGGTACATTTAGTCAGAAGCTGTAAAAGAGTTTCTTTGTCTTCATTCTAATGGGTGATCTATTATATTTTCAAGTTATGGACATCAGGATTTAGACATTTCAAGCACATTTACAAGAAATTAAGAAACATTAAAAATTTTCAGTAACAAATGTTTTCCATGTTGTGAAGGTAACAGAATATTAAAGACTTAGCATAAATTATGTTGAGACCAGCATTGAGGAATGTGCTGAGTTTCAGTATATGCATCTGACTTACCTATAATACTCATTTAAAAGAGATTAGTCAACTCAAGGAACCGCTTGGTTGATATTAAGAAAATTTAAGTATTTTTTACAGCAACATTCAGTCATTCTTTTGTAAAAGTACTAATTATTTATATTTAATTTCTAGTGATCATTTATTCCAGTATTTTGTTTAAATACTAGATGTAAGTTATGTCTTTTTTCCGTTATTTCCTATATTTAGGGCTATTGAATGTAACATCTATTAAAGCAGAATTTTCTGAGAAGTGATTTTAAAGCTGGCACCTTATTGTTCTAGGTTTTTAGTGGAGGGCGGAAAATTCTGGTTTTGTTCTTAGACCTGAAGGCTTGCGTGGTTCAATTCTTCAGAAAGAACATTTTGCACTTCAACATTATAGGCACTCAGATTATTTAAGAATGATTTACCACTGGAGCAGACTCAGAGCATGTCCTGCAATGCAAAGATGAAGCAAGGAGAGCCATTATATTGAAGTGAGATACTAACTGTAAAAAACCACTAGTTTCCCTTTCCCTGAAAATGAATCTACATCCATATGTACTAGATTTGAAATGTGGCAGTCATCTGAATATTTGTTTGGTAGTGTCTTATTACTGAAGTGGAGATTCGGTTAAGATGCTTAAAAGAGTTTTTATTTTTCTGAGTTTGTTTGGATATATATTGCTCTCTGAGCTATCACAGCTCTAATGAATTTTAAACAAAATGGATGAGAGACTTGTAAGTAGCTGTAATCCCAAAATTAGTGCATCAACAAATCATTGCAAGTTTTCTCAGAGTTTCTCAATTGATACTGCTGACTTAAGACTGAGTTAACAGTGTTTGTCTTCAATAACTCAAAGAGCCAGTGGTAGTTACATAATTGCTTACAGAGGGAGACAACAATTCAGAGAATCCAAGGTTGAGAAACAGAAGCAGATTTAAGAGTTCTGTATTCTGCTAACATAGTTTCTGAAGGAAAAAAACTCAGTGGAAGCTTCCTGTTGCTATTGAACTAAAATATTAGACTACACACACTAGCAATAAAAATTGTTACTATGAGAATCCTCTGTGTTGTAATAGTGAGCGACATAGGAGCCCCAGGCAAGTGCAAAGGAGTGCTCTTTATTGCCAAAAACCTGGCCTTTTTGAGCAGTTAGCTGGTTTTGAGTTTACATAAGGCCCAACAAGCCCCAACACCATACACCACAATGTGGACATGCGGCAGTCATGCATCTCATCTCTCACATCTCTCACATCTCTCACGCCTTTCACGTTTCTCTACCCCCATTCCAGCTGAGTCACTCTCCTATAGTTCCCTTCTACTTAGCCTAAGTAACAGGTCTGAGCCATGTTACAAGGCCTTCCCGTTATAAAGCCTTACCTATTGCTAACACCTCTGAATCACTCCCAAAGAGGTATCAAACATTCTCTTTTCCTAAGAGTTAATCAATATAGGAAGTTAGTGAGTATGGCAAGTTTTTGATATGTTTGTTCTAGGGGTTATATTGAGATTATTTTTCCTTTCACAAATCTCAAATGGTCTGCTTCAAGTAATTTAGAAACCACCAATGGCAATTTCCTTCTTTTGAGACTGCAGTTGTACTTTGGAGCATGCTACTATTATTATTATTATTATTATTATTATTATTATTATTATTATTATTATTATTATTATTATTATTATTATTATTATTATTATTATTATTATTATTATTATATTTTTAATAACACTCTTTGTAATATAGTGAGTTTAGTGTCACCATACTTAAAAAGTGATAGGTAATTATTTGCAAGTGTCAGCACAAGCAATCAGATGATGTCTGTTCAGTTCCTGTGTAGTTGGCAGGCTTTTGGAAGAAAATCCTGTAATGCCCATTGTTCTCTGCAGGGAAAGTTTTATTCTGGGTAGCATGCAGGAGAAATTATAAAAATCTAATAAGGTCAATAACAAAAAAATTTTATTTGCAAACTTTAGTGCATACACACAGAATAAGGCACTTGGAAAACTTTCACATAGCAAAATTTAGATTACCAGAATGAATAATGCACTTAGCGAGGTATTGACTGGATTTTTTGGTCTGGCTTGCAATGTACTTCAAGAAGCAGAAGGTAAGAAAAAGAAGGGAAAGGGAAAGAGAGAAAAAGAGAAAGAGAGAGATAGATAGTCACCACTGTGACACTGTGTGCCACCATCCAGCGTAATCTCATTAGATTTTAAATCCAGGGTAGAGGGGCATGGCACATGTCATACTCCTTGCCATCATTTTATCAGTTCTGACCCCCTGTGGTCCTTCCCCAGATGGGCCTATGCTCTTTACACAGAACTAAGTAAATCAGGTGAATCTGAGGGCTGCTGGTAAAATTAAAAGTCAGATAGATATTGGGAATAATTTTCATTTCATTTATTTGCAAACTGGAGCAAAATGATGTGGTCAAGTTATATTACAGATCTAGCAAATCTGAGCCACAAAAACCAGACTGTCATGGTATATTTACTTATTATTATTGTTAACAAATGTCCCTTACAGATTCATAGATTAACTAGATATCCCAGATATTTGTAAAATTTTAAACGACCTTTAAGGTCTTTCCTTTCTGTCCTTGTTTCCATACTCATATAGATTATCAGGGAATGCAGAAACAGCAGTTATCAAATTTAAAAAATGGAACCATATTTGATTTATTTCTTTTTTATTTAATTCTGGCCATGTAGGTGAAGAATTGTTTATGAATGTAATTTAGGGTAGTGCCTGTATTTTCTTTATATAATCTGTCCCACAATCTAAAACAAATGCATACATTTAGTCAATTGAATGCAAGGTGTTTGCTAGGTCAGCTTGTGTTAGCATTGTTATTGCTTCTCTGTAGAAGCAAAATATCTTTACTAAATATGTAATTATACAGAATGTCACCATCATATTTCCTGGAAAAATCCCCTTGCCCAGGATTCTTCTCCTGGGAAGCTGAGAAGCCTCAGAGAAAAAGGAAAACAATATTGTCTCATTTGCATCTCCTGTGTTTTGCTGCTTTGGAATGTGTTTGGAGGTTGTTTATCCAACAGTTTGTTGTTTCATTGGTTTCATGTGAATTGTTTTGACTTAATGACCAATCACAGTCAAGCTGTGTTTGACTCTGGAAGGAGTCACGAATTTTTCATTAGTATCTTTCTATCCTTCTGTCTGTATCATTTCTGTATCCTTTAGTATAGTTTAGTATAGTATTTAATATAATATAGTATCATAAAATAATAAATTAGCCTTCTAAAAACATGGAGTCAGATTTATCATTCCTCCCTACATCTGGGAGACCCGCAAATACAAGAACAGAAGTCCAACATCCAGCTGTGGATGCATCAAGATGAATTTTATTCAAACACCTTTTTCTTGCTGCACTATGTATGTACACAAATGGAGGAAGCTTTTGAAAGTACAAGATGATTTTTACATACAAGGTTTTCTCAAGGTTTTTACCTTGAGAAATTATAAATTTGAAGCAGTAACTTTGAATAATAAGTTAAAAGTTGTTTTTTTTTTTTTTTTTTTTACCTGAAGGATTTCCTGGGAATAATGTCTTATTCAGTGCACTTGAATATTGATAGTTTTATATGTATAATCAACTACTGACAATGTAATATGCCAAATAAGCTTTGCTTAGATTCTGATTTTAGTAGCTTATAAAATTTTTGATATTGGCCTTGGTGTCACCATATTTTCACATCTGCTCTTTGTTGGAAGATGAAAATTAGAAAAAGAATTTTAAATTTGTGAATTTTTTGGCTGACTATGCAATTCTGGGTAGCTCATTGTCTATTGGGCCTAAACATGCAGAAAAAAATCACAAAATTTGAAACTGTAAAAGTAGTTTTGGTTCTGTAAAGGACATATTACATGTGGCACTGCACATACGTAAGCATGACAAAATCAACTGGAAGTTAGCTGAGAAGTTGTTAAATTTTTTTACATATTTCTGAGGTAAATTAAAAAGACAAAGTATGCCCCAGATATGTTAGTCACCATAGATTATTTTTGCAATCTATATGGTTTTGTAATAGCAGTGGTGGTGTCCCCTTAAGATATGGAATAAACTTTGATTTTGCTGTCCTGAAGTATTTTCCACAATTCTTTTTCCTAGGATATATAGAGATGACTTTGAAATGTTAAATAGTAGAAGGACAGAAAACTTAATAAAAAATTTGAGACCAAGACTTATAACAACTCATATCTGACTCAGCTGTCTGGTATATATTGTGAATATTCTCCTGTGCCTGTTATTGTAATTCTAAAGCCAGTAAGGCTGCAGTGTTGTTCACAGGTTCACAGCTGCCTCCTGGGAGATAGCTGAATTCAAAAAGGAAAGAGAGACAAAAGACTTACAGTAAAGAATATCTTTTCCGTGTCAATCCCAAAAGATTATTTTTGTATTATTTACATCACATGATCAATGCATGTAGTATTGGTAACACACCTTTCTTTCCTTATTCCAAAATAGTTCTGCTATTCTGGAGTTTCTTAAACCTTTCTTCACTTGTGCCACAATCAAAATCTGACTTTCTGAAGAAAATATAAATGTTTCCTAGATAAGCAGGACCAACATTGCCAGTAAGGGCTTAATTTTTATAAGGGATTTGTAAGCAGTTACATTAGTAGTGAAACTTACAACTATGTAAATAGCCTAGAATTTTTATAAAAATAAATTACCAAAACAGGGAAAAGTGCTTGAGTCCTGATCACTGAAGTTTTTGGTTACTAATGTTGGTTTCCATAGGACAGCAAAATGAAATTGGCTTCATTAAGATATTTTACGTGGAGAAATGTGAAGCATTAATTCATAACTCAGTAATTATTTGCTTAATTATGTGAACAGATTTTGCACAATCATCTCAAATAATCCAGTAATTATGAAGCAGTAATAAACCCAACAATTTAGCTGATTTATCTATGGTCCTTGACAGAGTTCCACCCCATTTTTAATAAGTGAAGGTTCTACCCTCAGTACCCCATATTCATAAACTGTAACAAAAGGAGGCCATCATTTTCTTGTCTGTAGCATGATTTTCATACAAATGGATCTAGAATATGTATAACAAGTCTTGAATTAGGTACTAGGAGTCAAGTTCAAAGCTATGCTTACTTTGAAGCAGTTTTTTCACATAAGGTTCCAAATTTGGGGGATAAGGGATTTTCTTTTTAATTTTTGGTATCCTATTATATAGGGACTCTCGATAATTAGAACTGTGAAACTCTATATCAGGAGGATTTTACAATACAATGAATACTGCAAGCTTTGAATGAATACTAAAAACCTTCATGTCAGTTTTCTGAGAGGAACAGACATTCTTCTGCAGCTCCATCAGAATGAAATTTAATTATCTCTATTTATTTATTTATAACCTCGAATAGAGTTTGAGAGATTCAAAAAACATTATGTGCTGAAGGCTTACTAAAGACACTTGGGAAGGACAAAGTGGAAACAAAAAACTATTTTGATTTTTGGAAAGAAAGTTCATCTAATTTTGCATCTTATGTCCATTTAGTATTGTAGCTGAAAAAGTGTCCTTAATTTTGACATATTGCCAAAGACTGAAATTTTCAGCCCTTCATATATTTCCTAGATGTCCAATTCTATTATGTCTAAAATTTATACTACACTTTAAGAAACATTAATAGTATTTCAAGTATAGAAATTACAGCCCTTGGATTTTATAGAGTTTTTTGTTTTGTTTTCTATTCTGTATATTTTGCAAGTTTCAAAGGCCACCTGAGGAACCTTAAATGGAGAATGCTTAACTGTGAAATACATAAAAAGTAACAGAAAGGAATGATGGCTTGCACACTTGGAAAAGTATAGCTGTGAGTAAGTACACTGAAATAAAAGTATTGGAGCCCATTGATAAAGACTTTATTTCAAGACTATGGTGCTGAAGGAGGTAGAGTTAACACTAGAGTAAAATTAAGTAATTAATTAATTAAGGAATTAAGGTAATGATTTAAAAAGCATGCCTGCAATGTTTTGTTCAGGATAAAAAAAATGTAGAGGAATTCTTCTAACTACTTACAAACTACATGGTTGATCACTGCTAGAATGTTCAATGGAGGTGCTCTCTGAAATGGTATAACTAGGTTGCTTTTCTTCATTGATTTATATAATTAATAAAACCAAAAGCAATAATTATTTAGAAATTTTAAAGTCTTTATTAGGAACAGAAAAGAGCTTTATAAACTAGATGGATAGATTAAGCCAACTTCAAAAAGACAAGGTTTTTAAAGATTATAATACTACAAAACTGAATGCAGGAGAGACTCTAAGAGCAAGAGAAAACTAAAGAGATATTTGCTTAGAAAAAAATGAAAGAATTTGAATGGTTATACTTTCTGCAATGTAAATGATAAAAGATTTAAAAATCCAAGAAGAGTTTTGATTTTTATTGCTCCATCAAAACAAGATTTCCAACCCAGATCTGTAAATGCTACAGGTATACTTCAAAATAACACACACCTGCCAATAATTAATTCTCCTTTTTGTGTTTGCATACTCGTTTATTCTTAGACATTTCCCCAGATGCACATAAGGTATGATTTAGTCTGAAAGGTCTGACAAGATGATGTCATGAAGCACAGTCCATACTGTGCTTGATACAAGCAATACTTAAGGTAATGGTTCTTCTTTTGTTTTACTTAGTGTTGCAACTATACGACCACTCTCTTTTTCTCATTTTATACATACATACATACATACATACATACATACATATATATATATATATATATATATATATATATATTTATATATACTTCTGAGTTTCTGTGTCTAAATAGTTTTTTAAAACCTTGAAGAAAAGTGGCCATAAAATCATAAAATCAATCCCCATGCAACCCCACTAGTGACATGTCACCACTATGATGTCATCCGATTCACTGTAACCCCTTGTGGCCAGGTTGCTCACGTATCACGTGATGTGTTTGTTCAGCTGTGGGCTGGATATTTTCTCCAAAAGGATCCTCTGAGACACAGCATTGAAATTTTCATTAAAATCCGATTTGTATCAACTCATTTCCTTTGAACAGCTAGTCAAACTAGCTTGCCATAAAAGGAAATCGGGTTTGATGAACAGAATTTTCCTCTCATGAAACTGTGCTGCCTCTGACTGATGACTGCATTGACCTTCAGGTGTTATCCTAGAATCATCTCAACAACTTTATCAGGTACCGAAGTGACGGCCTGTAGTTTCCAGGATCATAGCTCTTACTCTTCTTGAAAACTGGGACATTGTTAGCCAGCTGCCAGTTGACTGAGGCCTCTCCAGATTTCCAAGATCATTCAAAAATCATTGAGAGAGGGCTCAGGATGACATCAGCCAGCTCTTTGAGCATACTCAGATGAATTTCATCAAGCCCGACAGACTTATAGCAGTCAAGCTGGAGCACTAGATTGTGAACAAGTTCAGCGTTGACTGGGAATTTATCACTCTCATTTATCACAGACATGATCCACCAGCTCAGAGCCCTAGTACCCCAGAGCCCATCATCTGTGTTATAGAAGGAGATAGATAAAGTATTAAACATCTCTGTCTTGTATATATCACTATACACATATATACACTTCATATTCATGAAGTGACCATCTTCATCAGGTCATTGTTTTAATCCAGCACTTCATTTTGTTATTTTAAAAAGCTCTTTTTATTGCTTCCCACAATACTGACCACCTTCAACTCCCATCGGTTTTTGGTTTGACAAATTTTCTCCCTAGAGTGGCAAGCAACATCTCTATATTCTTCTTATATATCACATGACCTTGCTTCCACTGGGCAAAATACTTTCTTTTTTTACCTTAGCTCCATTTTGGAAGTGCCAGCTCCTTGGCCTTAGGAGGGGTTACTTTAATAGTGATCAAAATTTATGAATCCTGGCACCTTCAAAAACATTTTCCCAGGAGACCTCACTAACTAGTTACTTGAACAGCCTGAATTCTGCTCTTCTTTTGTCCAGAGTTGAGGTTTTTCTGGCACTTTTCCTCCTAACAACAGAAATTTTAAACTCCATGGCTTTGAGTTCAGTGTGGCCAAGACAGCCATCAACCACCACTCACGAGACACTCTGTTAAGAAGCAGCAAATCAAGGAGGGCATATTTCCTGGCTGGCTCCCTCAGTACATGTACCATAAAGTTTGTCTTTTTAAGAATCTTGTTAAGATTCTTTTTTAAGAATCCATGTTTTAAAAAATCTTCTGGTCTTCATTGTGCCAGCTGTGTGGTCTTCCCTGTTGGCAACTAGCAATCTGGAGTCCTACATAAGGACAAGGGCAGTTAATTTGAGGGTATCCTTCAGTTCCTTGAAAAATAACTCATTGATATTATCACCCTGGCTAGGTGGTCCCTAGTAGACTCCCACACTGTTATTCTCACTATTTGTTTGTTCCTTAATCCCTAACCAGAATACCTGAACCGCACCATTTCCAACTGCAACCTCTATACATTCTAGTCCTCTGTTACATCCAATGCCACCTCCTCCGCCTCACCAGCCCTGCTTATTTCTCCTGAATAACCGGTAACCATCCATAGCCTTACTCAATCCCCCAGGTGTTCCTTCTTCTAACTCATCATTTTCCTGGTCCTCAGTTTATAGACTCTCCTATCTCTTCCATAAGGGCACCTGGGAAGAGAAGCAGATTCACCTGGCACCCTGAGCAGGGACCAACCTCGATTCCCTTTCTGACTCTTACATCCACTCCAGCCTGTTGGGAAGACAGTAGGGGATTGTCCACTTCCTGAGGAACAGCCAGCTGCTGTGCCAGCCTCAGAGTTGGTACAGATCAGCTCTGCCAGACAATCACCTACACATATGCCCTGACACTCCTTAAACTTTCCATCTCTAGAAGTGGTTTAATCAGTAGTATCATCAATTCACCTATTTTATTTTACCTATTCCTTATCAGAACTTGCCAATAGATTTCATTTTTATTTCCAAAAATAATTTCACTTAGATAAACGTAAATTTAGCTTATTATCTAAAACCTTACTTTGAATTTCAGAATTTTTAGCAGTGAAAAATGCTTCTTATGTTGCTGCTGGTGTAGTGTTCATGTAGTTTTTTGAAACATTTTCATTTATACAGTTTAGTTTAGTTTATGTAGTGTAGTTTATTCTTGAAATATGGAGTTGCTGTATCCAATGTATCATATTTTGAGAGTATTTAGTTAATGTTAAGAATTAATGTGAAGACTTGAGATCTCATGTCTTTGTATTTCAACATTTCTTACATATTTTAAGCCTGAGAAGCAAAAAAAAATTGAAAGCCATACAGGGTGTGAGACATAATTAAGGATAAAAGATTTACAATCGCTATTGAACTTGAGATGAGCCATGTAATATTTAGCATATTTACTTATATAAATCCACTGAACCTTCCCTGTGATTCAAGCTGAAGTTCTCATTGGAAATACAAAGATATGAAAAGAATTAAGCTGGGAAGAAAGCACTACAGGGACAAAGAGAATTCTTTGCTGTCAATCTAGGCTACATTTCTTTGTTAACTGGTCTGGCTGGGATGCAGCTAATTTTTCACATAGAAGCCCTCACAGGTCTGTGCTTTGCATTGGTAGCTAGAAACGGGTTGATAACACACCACTGTTTTGGCTACTGCAAAGCAGTGCTGTCACAGCCTCAAGTCTGCCCTTCCAACATTCCCACTCCTGTATGCCAGACGTTTTTGTTGCTTTGGTTTTTGTTTGAAGTTTTTCTTTTGTTTTGTTTTTAATTAAACTTTCTCTTTTTTTTTTGTTTTTGTTGTTGTTGGGGTTTTTGTTTTGGTTTTTTGTTTATTTTTGGTTTTGTTTTGATTTTCCCACATGGTTTTTTATCTTGCCTTCTTTCCAGTTCTGCTGACGAGAGTGTGTGAGAGCACAGTTTGGTGCACACCTTGTGGTTAGCCAAAGTCAAAACACCACAGCTGGGCAATTTAAAAGCATAAGAAAGTTTTAACCTCGAAACAAAGTAAGTTTCTAGATTAAAACTTTCTTATTCTTTCTCAAGAATCTGTTGTAGAACAGTCTAATTCTGAATAAGTACAAAGTTATTTTTAAATAAGACTCTTATTTTTAAATAAAACTAAATTTGTAATGTACATAGTTTTCTTTTTTTTGTTGGAAAACATGTTGTTCTTTTTTGGTAGAAAACAAGAAGGCTCTGTAACTACAACCAGATTTAAAATTCTTCTTTTAGTGCTCCAATTTTACTTTAAATCATTATTTTTTTGCATGCATAAATACAACATCTAACCATTCAGGTGAAGAAGCTCTTATCCTTAAATAATTTTTGAAATAGTTTGTCTTCTTTGACATATGGTGTTTATATAATACCTTTTTTCAATAGAACACATAAACAAGTTTTTCAAAACAGAATTAAAATCACAGAAATTGATGTAAGGTAACTTAGCAAGTTGATTCTTATTTAAGTCAAGTCATATTTTCACACTATGTCTTACCTACTTACCTGCAGGGCTCTTTAGTCAAAGGAAAAGTCATCTTTGAAAGGTGATTCATGTGTAGGTTACTAAAATTTTGAGTCTTGTTTGCATAGCTGTGTCATTAACTTCCACTGGCTGCCTTTTTTCATTGCCCAATGTTCTTCCACCAAAAATACAGTGGAAGATGTCCACCCCTTAAATATGTGCTGGATGTTCCATAAATATGTTAGCATGGATGAATCAACAGCTGTTAGGCAAAAAAATGAGATAAACATTTATTTCATACACCAGGCAGTTGTCAAGCAATATTAATATCCTTTAGTCAATAGAAGAGTGCAAAACAGCTGAAAGGACTATGATAAACAGATGGCAAGAGCAGTCAAGTCAAGCTGGTATTGACTTAACCCCCTTTATACAATTTTGCAAGTTGCATCCCTTGGGAAGGGCTTGTACTGAGAAATAAGTTTAAATTTAACTTTCTCCTTAACAACAATAACATATGACAGCCTACAGTAAATGTCCCTACATTTTTTTTGTTAGGTGTGTTGCATGAAAAAATTGATGGAACAGTAATTGTATCAGGCAGGAAGTAGCTGAAAATTCATTCATTACACAGGCTGCTAGGCTACCTAAGGCTTCTGAGGGCTATGTTTTTGGAGAAAAATAATACATGCTTTGTTACTTTGAAAGCAGAAATTTTTATCTGGTC
Source organism: Emberiza elegans (assembly GCA_024865655.1). NCBI lineage: Eukaryota > Metazoa > Chordata > Aves > Passeriformes > Fringillidae > Emberiza > Emberiza elegans. The sequence continues at coordinate 25,978,596 of JALJVW010001283.1, forward strand.
TGATTTGGTTTTGGTTTATTTACAATTTGTAAGCTCTTGTATTTCCACTGCACTGTTAAAATCTATGTTTCAGACTAAGAACTGGTCCTTTTCTAAACACTGGGGGCTTGAAATTCATATGTCTAAGAGAAGATCTTATTAGCATGTAACATTTGTTGCTCAAGGCTCATTGACCAGCTTTCCTTTTCCATAAAAATATAATGCCAGATTCTACAGCAATTTTCATTTATTCCCCAGGTAAACTTTTGAATGATCTCTGTAAAACCAATTTGAATAACATCTGTTTCTCCTTCCAATTTGGGTAGATGCTGACTGAAATAGTGAAGAAATTTAGAGCAGCATGCTGAACTACCTCCAGAACAGTTGTTTCTTTTGACTGGAATCAACGATCATGGATTTTAGACCAAAGAAAGTCATAGGGATTTTACAGTTTATATCCCAATAAAATATAAATTTGTGATGTCAGTTGTTATAAAAACAACTGTGCTATATAGTCCAACAATAGCAAAAGAATATACTTTAAATTAAATACTTGGCACTATCCTTTGGTTAGGACTTGATTACTTTCATTTCCAAAGTTAAATATGATGCTCAAGAGAAAGGGGCTTCTGTACTTCATCATCATACATTACTTCCTAGAAACATTTAGCTGTCATGCTAAGTTTCTATCCAATAATTTAATTATATTTTAGACTTTAAGACTTTATTTTTAAATAAAACTAAATTTGTAATGTACATAGTTTTTCTTTTTTGTTGGAAAACATGTTGTTCTTTTTTGCAGAAAACAAGAAGGCTCTATAACTACAACCAGATTTAAAATTCTTCTTTTTAGTGCTCCAATTTTACTTTAAATCATTATTTTTTTGCATGCATAATACAACATCTAACCATTCAGTGTGAAGAAGCTCTTATCCTTAAATAATTTTGAAATAGTTTGTCAACTTTTGACATATGGTATTTTATATAATACCTTTTTCAATAGAACACATAAAAAGTTTTTCAAAACAGAATTAAAATCCACAGAAATTGATGTAAGGTAACTTAGCAAGTTGATTCTTATTTAAGTCAAGTCATATTTTCACACTATGTCTTTACTTACCTGCAGGGCTCTTTAGTCAAAGGAAAAGTCATCTTTGAAAAGGTGATTCATGTGTGTTACTAAAATTGTGAGTCTTGTTTGCATAGCTGTGTCATTAACTTCCACTGGCTGCCTTTTTTTCATTGCCCAATGTTCTTCCACCAAAAAATACAGTGGAAGATGTCCACCCTTTAAATATGTGCTGGATGTTCCATAAATATGTTAGCATGGATGAATCAACAGCTGTTAGGCAAAAAAATGAGATAAACATTTATTTCATACACACCAGCAGTTGTCAAGCAATATTAATATCCTTTAGTCAATAGAAGAGTGCAAAACAGCTGAAAGGACTATGATAAAACAGATGGCAAGAGCAGTCAAGTCAAGTTGGTATTGACTTAACCCCTTTATACAATTTTGCAAGTTGCATCCCTTGGGAAGGGCTTGTACTGAGAAATAAGTTTAAATTTAACTTTCTCTTAACAACAATAACATATGACAGCCTACAGTAAATGTCCCTACATTTTTTTTTTTGTTAGGTGTGTTGCATGAAAAAATTGATGGAACAGTAATTGTATCAGGCAGGAAGTAGCTGAAAATTCATTCATTACACAGGCTGCTAGGCTACCTAAGGCTTCTGAGGGCTATGTTTTGGAGAAAATAATACATGCTTTTGTTACTTTGAAAGCAGAAATTTTTATCTGGTCTGATTTGGTTTTGGTTTATTTACAATTTGTAAGCTCTTGTATTTCCACTGCACTGTTAAAATCTATGTTTCAGACTAAGAACTGGTCCTTTTTTTCTAAACACTGGGGCTTGAAATTCATATGTCTAGAGAAGATCTTATTAGCATGTAACATTTGTTGCTCAAGGCTCATTGACCAGCTTTCCTTTTCCATAAAAAATATAATGCCAGATTCTACAGCAATTTTCATTTATTCCCCAGGTAAACTTTTGAATGATCTCTGTAAAACCAATTTGAATAACATCTGTTTCTCCTTCCAATTTGGGTAGATGCTGACTGAAATAGTGAAGAAATTTAGAGCAGCATGCTGAACTACCTCCAGAACAGTTGTTTCTTTTGACTGGAATCAACGATCATGGATTTTTAGACCAAAGAAAGTCATAGGGATTTTACAGTTTATATCCCAATAAAATATAAATTTGTGATGTCAGTTGTTATAAAAACAACTGTGCTATATAGTCCAACAATAGCAAAAGAATATACTTTAAATTAAATACTTGGCACTATCCTTTGGTTAGGACTTGATTACTTTCATTTCCAAAGTTAAATATGATGCTCAAGAGAAAGGGGCTTCTGTACTTCATCATCATACATTACTTCCTAGAAACATTTAGCTGTCATGCTAAGTTTCTATCCAATAATTTAATTATATTTTAGACTTTTTAATTAGCCTACAACTTTACATTTTATTTAAATTACAACTTTAAATTTTATTTAACTAGTTGCATGAAAAAAGTTACTAATTTACACTTAATTTAATTAATAGAATAAGTTTGCATTGCCCATTTTATAATTTGGATACTAGATTTTAAAATAATCTGACTAATTGGATATTCATATGTATTGAAGATAAGTAAAATAAAATCATAGGGCTAAGATTCATACATTGATTGTTATTTTACTCTCCCAGTAGCACAGTAAAAATCAGCAAATCTATTCAGCATTTACATGCAGGTACAAGAACCTATTCAGGGTACATTAGTGGGAGGCAGTCCATTTCTGTAACCATGTGCATGCAATAGTGTTTTAAGTATCCCAGAATATATGAGATTCTTTGACAGGATTTTAAGATGTGATTTGATCTTGTGCTCTTCTAGATCAGCACGCTATCACAAGAAGAATGATCCTTATTTGTCTGAACTGCCATTTGATTCCTCTGCTCTGGAATTCAGTTCCACTTTAAAGTCTTGAATAAAAAACCAAAATATCTCCATGTCTTAACACAAAGTATCATTGTACAAAAGAAGAAAAGAAAAGAATCCCAAAACTGCTGGCAACCCTAATCCCATCGCAAAAAAACCTTCCCAACAACAACAACAACAAGAAAACAAATGAACAAAACAACAAAAAACTAAAGGCCACAAAAAACCAGACAAATTAAAACAAAACAAAAACACCTCAAACAAAACAACAAAAAACCCCACCCAAACTTAACAAAACAACCAAACACAAAAAAACCCAAAACCATAAAGAAAACCCACAAAATTAAACCAAATTAGGCTTAAAATCTTTCATAATCACAACACAGTTTTGAAACTAGATACTTACCTCTCGGTTAGACCTATTGTTTTCCAACACTACTTGGTGTAGTGTTAAATCAAGAAGTGTCAGTGCTATCTTGAGGTATGATACGGGATTTGTCTTCTTGAAACAAAACATCGACTTGGATGCTGCCATATTAGCAATGGAATTTATGAATGTACTACTTCACCAAAATTCCTACATAATTCAAGTTTCTTTCATATAATTAAAAAAACATGAAAGCGTTAAAATTAAAGAGCCACTGTATGGTTAAATGGCTTCTGCACTGTGATTATCTTAAAAATTTTGTTTCCTCTGACAGCTCTCTATAACTATAAACATTATTATTCATTCTGTAACATCAAATAAAGTAAAAATGTGTCAGGTTCTGAACAGTAAACATGGTTGTTAAGGCATACATTGCCTCTCAGATAGCTAATATGAATGGATTTTTTTTTTCTCTAAATTAATATCCACTGGGAGAAGTTGATGTGGGTTAGAAGGTGAACAATTTTGCCTTGTTTTCCTAATGAGGCCAAAGTCTGAAAGTGAAAATAAAGGTCTGCAATAATCACATTACAAGAATCTCAGGTTTTCATTTCCTTGGAATTATCACTTAATAATGTTTACTTTCTTTCAGAGGCAAGAGTCACAGATGGATTTTTTTCTTTCCTCTCACTAAGTTTATTTAATGGCCCCTGATCATATAGGGATGGGTTTTCTATCATTTTACAAATAAACTACTTTCCTCCTCAGATAAGATGCTGAAATATGCATCTGATGTTCAACTCAGAGAACCTATTTCACATACATTAGTTCAGTCCAGTATCAGTGAAAGCAGGTATCTGTGCTTGGTATTAATAACTTAGTATTGTCATGATTGCAATCTTACTTAGCTAAAGAAAACAACAACTTAAAACCACAAATGTTGCTGGTGCTTTTAATTTGGTTTTGATTTTGTTTTGTTGCTGATGTTTTTTTTGGATTTTTTTGGTTGGTTGGTTGGCTTTGTTTGTGGGTTTTGGGTAGTGGAGAGGGAGACTGCTTTTTAGGGTTTTTTCCCCTCAAATGCCACAGCCAGTATTGGAGTTGTTCAAATGTTTATTACATTTTTTTAGTATGCATATAATTCCTTTTTCTCAGCTTTGATAAATCTTTTATTTACTTGTATGATGATGACACTGTCCTGTTGCTATCTGATAAGGGGACCACCAAGATTAACACTATTTTTCATGCTAAACTAACAGAAAGTTACAAAGTGGCTTCATGAAAATGGAGCTAATGCACAATTTAGATAAGACTTCTGGGGTATTGTTCACTCCTTGACCTCTGTCAAGGAGGAAGCTTTTCAGATTAACTCGGACAAGAACACACAGCAACAAAACAGCGATTACTAAACATCTTCCAATATCCTATCTGGCTGGTTTTATCTAATGGCAAGACAGCAGTAAAAATGACAGTATCTGTTTATATAGATGTTACCCATATAGAGTTAATCTCCAAGTTTGTTTTTTTTTTTTTTTTTTTTTTACCCATTGGCTTTAGAAGATATCTCTATCTTTCTGTAGTTTGATTTTAATCTTTTTTATGAGTACTTGTTCCTAAGGTAGAAATAGTGTCAAATCTCCCTATATTTATTTGCTGTATAGAAGTTTGCACTGTATAAAAAGCATTGTTTATTCCAGACAGAGCAAACAGTGCTATATAGAACTTAATATTGACTTACTATTTTTATATCTAGAGTATTTGGATCAAAAATTTGTGGACTTAAAGTAGTTTTTCTGGAATAGTAGTCTTGCTGGAATTGTAAGGAGCCTTGCAAATTAATTTTGTTTTGGGGGGGGGTGTGAAATGATGGTAGCAAGGTACATGTGTAAAATCTGAAATCCTGAAAGTGTAAAAAGATTAGAAAAAATCTTACCATTTTTAAGCCATTTACCATATATGACACAGTCAAGTCTGTATATTTATTTGAGTCCTTCCTGATCGTTTCCAAATCTCTCAGATGCTTATTTTTTGAACATAAGACTTGATTAATTTGAGAAATGTGCTGAAGGGCAAGCTTAATTCAGAAAATCTTGTGCTGTTTAACAGTGTATAGTTCTGGGCTGTTCCTGGAGTATGACTCTTACCCAGTTTTGTAAACACTACCTTCAATTATCTTGAAAGAAGCAATAACAATCCATTTGCCAGTGAGTGTATCTGAATTGTGTTTTACTCTTACAGAGGGACTTTAGCAGAAGTAAATTTCAGACTTCACTAAATTTCTTTACCATAGGTGTCATGACGTGAGCTGACAGTAGTTACATTGAAGGAGCGTGCTCTTAGCCTCTGGCTGCTATTAGTCAGTTGAGCCCTTCATCAAATTTTTGCTGCATATCACCTGACAAGCACTAATCTCTCAGTTTATATGGTCTGGTTTTCTTAGCTCTAATGCAAACTAATGAGTCAAAATAATCTGAGAACTTTTATTTTTATGATGTAAATGAAGTACTGCAACAAAACTCACAGCAGAAACAAAAATAAAACTCCTCTTGAATATGCAATATAACTCACTAAGAGGATTCAGAGACAGAAATAAATGTAAAAATAACTGCAAAGAACATTGTGAAGCCTGTTAATTGCAACTGCACATATCTGCATTCTGCTGCATATACGCATTATATACATACACACGTATATATTGTAACAAAGACAGCATATTTTGGATACCACATCCAGCTAGGGTGACACTGGCTGCGATAGAAAACAAATCAGGAAAACATGAAAGAAACAGTTAAAAGTTTCAGAACTGCTGGAAAACAACTCAAAGCGCACTGGTTACCAAACCAATATGATAGGTTATCTGTGATAGGTAAATGTTACTAATGAGATGTATTTACTCACACAGTAAAGCCCTCAGGTTTGCCTTGAAAAAAATTACTACTGCTTTTATTAAAATTAGAAATTAAGCTTCTTTTTTTCTGGTTCTTCCCCCTCCCCACCTGGGATGTGGCCTGTGTAATTTGAGTTATACTGTGTAATCTGCATACCCATCAGGCTGCCTGCATAACCCAAATGCACTGGCACCTCTCGGAGGCTATAAGCAAAGAGAAAGAACAGCTGCCAGCAAGCCTCTGTAAGATAATAAATCAGCAACAGGTGCTCTAGGCAATCAGGAAGACTGGAGATCAGGTTGCAAATGAAATACATTTAGAAGGAGAACAGCAGAAATAAAGGAAGCCGTTGGTAAGACAACATGAAGAAACTGTGTTTGATTTTGGCTCCTGTGCAACTAAAATTGGCAAAGGGATGGAAATCAACACGGCTAGTAAGTAAAGCTACAGGGACCCTGGCTAAAAAAGAAAAAAAAAACCAAAACCAAAAAATGAATACATGTATTCTCTTTATTCATCAAAATAAAAAACCCAATTCAATTACCCATGAAAAAAATGTAGACAACATTTGCATTTTCCTGCTAAGGGCCAAAGAAAAATATGTTGAAACTAAACCTAGTTTGTGCAATGGTATTTCTAATAGGTTTCAGAAAATTCATATTATTTGGATGGCCATATTATAGTAATGCTCTGATTTTTCTCTATACCTCCTTTCTCTCCATGACAAAAATAAAGGGTATTGATTACTCAAAATGTCTGCCACTGATATATTTCTTCAGATTTTCTTTTCTTTGGTCTCTTCTGGCAGTCTCTGTGCATGTAAAATGAGGCTGAAGTCAAAGAAGAAATGAAACAATGGACCTAACAGATTTTTAAAAACATCAGAACTGGAAATTTTTTTTTTAATTCAATACTTTTTTTCAGTTACTTCATCTTTTTTTATAATTTTTAGCTTTCATTTCTCCTCTTACACCCTAGAAAATAGAAGAAATTCACAGATATGAATCAGTTTTAATTGCTTCTTTACTGTTAGGTGGTTTTCTGTTTACATTTAATCTGTTGAATATAAAAAACTGAAGATGTTGTTGAGAGTAAGAACTAATTGTCTATTGAGAAAAAAGAGTTGAGTGAGAGTTATTGTGTAACAAATTGCTCTTATTATTCCTTGTAGCAATTTAGAAAATCTAATTGGAGAGAAAGACAAGACTGTTCTATGTTGCACCAACATACAGAATTACATCCCAAATACTGTACAAACTCTGCAAGAAATAAAGAGTCAGAGCATGCAATACAAACCTGATGGAAATGTATAGAGACAGTGCACACATATGGAAAAATCTTGGTACCAGAAGCTTAAATAGTAAAAGTCCAGTCTTTGGTGTATTATACAATGAGCCTGTGTAATAGTCCCATCAATTTCAGAGAGAGTGGTGGTGGTTGTAAGTAAAAAAAAAAAAAAAACAAAACTTGTAGTCCCTTAGGCTTTTTCTCCCTACTTCCCCCAGGTCTTGAAAATACTTTCAATCAGTTATCTGCACACTACAACTGTTAAGCCGCCCTCATACTTGTGAGTCCTTGACCCAGGCCTTACCCAGACCCAAACCACTTTATATCTCTGCCAAAGTCACCAGTAATTATGACTTTTCTTTTTTTGTAAATAGGAGTAGTTGTGGAATATGAAAAACAAACAAATACTTATTTCTCCAGTATTTGTGTGTATTTCACACAGATATATATACTTCTAGAAGCTTAAAAATTATTCCTTGAAGATGTAATCTCTTTCTTTGTTTACTGTCATGTGAAAATAATTAATGACTTCTAACGAACAGTAAAAAACCAGGATTTTTTTGTGCCTATGTTTCATCATCTATAATTTATCTGGGCAAGACAAAATTGTTGTTTAAATTGGGAAGTATGATTTTCATTTTAAAAGTAATTTCTTGTTTCATGTTATGATTTTAATAATAGTCAATGCCCTCCAATGCCCCAGCATAGTAGTAGAAATTCATAAATAAATTATAGCCCAAGGCAAATCATAAGGTGTTTTACATTGCTCAATAGTTTATTGGCTGGCAGAACTGGTAGAGCAAAATATTTCAGACTTGGGCTGATATACTTTATTCCAAAGAATGAGAAGAGATAGGGTTAGAAGGGACCTTAAGGATAACTAGTTCAATCCCCTGACCATGGGGATTGAATAGCAGTAGAAGGGACGGTCTAGCTGAAGGGGCATGTGACTCAGAGCCCCATCCAACCTGGCTTTGCACCCTTTCAGGGACAGGGCATCCTCAGCTTCCCTGGGCAGCATATCCAGTGCCTCACAGGAAATGATAGTTATCCTGATAGTAACATATTTCTTTCTCAGGATGCAGGTTTTTTTCCTTTATCTGATCAAATTTTTCTTCTAATTATGGAGGATTTTGGAGCATGCCTTGAAAGAAGAATTATTCTGCTGCCAATTTAGTACCAAATTCTTGGTGATGTGTACTTGAAAGATGGCTGGTGTTGGAGTTGCCTTCTGATTTCAAGCTTCATGTACTTTGGGATGAGAAATTCTTGAAATCTTCACAAAAAAAGTTAAATTGTATGTATGTGTTTTAACAGGTGTCATAATTTCCTGGAAAAATGGCTGACCAAAAGCTATTAAAAATCTTATTAAAATCCCAGATATTGTTATGCTTCCTAAGTACTGCAACTATGTCTTAATATTTTTACTCTTTTAAAAATTCTATTAAGTACAAATTATATTCTAATGTGTTCACTTATACCCTTTTAGTAAACCAAGAAACTAAGATGATTTGGGTTTTGCTTTGTCTTGTTTTGGAGTTTTTGTGGGATTTTTTACTAGAAAAATTTATTGTACTTTCTTAGAAGATTTATAATCCATATTTTAATTTTTTCAAGGAGAGTTAAGAAAAAATAGACTTAATAGTAGAATATAACTGAATACTTTTACACACCTTTACATGCATTTACCCCTCTCTTCTCCAGCAGCAACAATATCTGATAAAAGAAATTGCCCTATAAATTTTTTTGCTGTGGGGTGTTGACTTTTTGTTGCTTTTAATTAGTAGTTTGTTTATATATTAAAAGATAATAATGAGAAAAGACACAACTGAATGCGATTAAAGAAATTTGGAATAAAAGTTTGGAGAGAAATATGTTGGGACTTTTGTTAATGGTAATATTTTAAAATAGTATGCAGGCGGAATAAAACCCAACATATGCCAGATGGAATATCGTGACCTAAAATTTGAGAAGTTTAGTAAACATGATATAGCTTGAAGTCCTGACCCTGAGAGTGCTGGAGATGTAATGGATATACCTAAAGAGACTTCCCAGAGGAGATGTTGTTTCTTGTCCCTACCTCTTAGTAATGACTTATGCCGTATAACTCTTGTTCTAATTAGCCTCATAAATGTTTAATTTTTTCTTTTGCTGTTGTGGAAAGCTGAGATTGTTCTGCTGGAGTACTCAGAATTACATGATATCAATAGTGAAGAACTGAGACTGCAGTCGTTTTTGTACTTCACCTCTGTTTTTATTTTATAATAAGCCTTTTTCTCAAATACAAAATAGGTTTGTGCATTTCCTTTTTGGATAAAATAAGAGCAAGTGTCTTTAATGGCATAATTTATAATTTCTACCCAATATTACTTTTTACACTTCAGACTGGGACAGAATCCTCGTTTAATAATTTGTGCTTCAAAAAAAAAAACATATTTTGCACAGCTGGAGGTTTGTTAGCCCAATGGGCATGATAAGCAGCTAGCAAAAATCATGCTTTCATCTTTGACTCTGCAGTGACTTGTATCTCTTGACCAGTAAGTAAGTCATTACCTCAAGAAAAATTCTGTAATTGTCTTGAAAGGGTTTTTTGGTGCCTTTTGTGACAAGACATATAAATGCTAGGACCAAAGTTTTCATGGTGTGTAATGGAATAATTTAATGCAGAGAGGTTCCTTTAGACTTTAAATGGAGTATTTACTGGGAAAGAATATTACTTGTGAAAGAGAAGTTAATGGAGTTAGTAAACAAAATCAACATCCTTTCTTCTTCTGCAAATTTATATTGGCTACACAACACAGCAGTGGATTTTAAAAGTAAATTATTTGTAGTATCCCGCTGTCACTCAGTAGCTGGAAAATTCTTTAGCTTAGTGAAATTGTATTTGAAGAGTGCATTTATGGCTTTTGAAATTATGGCTTTAATTATTGATCAGACACTTCAGCATGGAATCCATAAATGCAACACAATAATTACTCTAGGAGTTAGCTCTGAAGTTGAAAAAAAATGCTTAATTAGGTGCCTGCCTAATTACATTAAACTCTAAGTAGTCTGATGTTGGTCACCAAAGGAAAAGCATGTTGATCCTTCCATAAAACATAGCACACACTAGCTTCTATATGTTTAATTCAAACTAGTTAATATAATCCAAGCTGTAATAGATCTTGATACATTTTATGGGCAAAAGTCCTATAATCTCCTAGGCATGGGATACAACTCAAGTTTGTAATCCTTTTTTTTTAATAGAAAACATGTCTCTTATTTAATGTTCCTTAAAGTATTTATGTATTAAATATTCACCCTTTTCTAGGATAACCACCTGATGAAACCCTAAAGAACTGTTAGTAAAGACTCATAAAATTTGGACAGTGTGTTAATATATTCCACCTCTGTATGTTCCTGTTTAATAATGCATGCCATCTCATCCTGGTGTTTAGTTTATTCTCCCCTCAATTTAACATTTGTTTATAAATATTATAACAGAAGTTCTTCAATTGTTAATCCATTTTGTGCAACAACAACTTGAGAGAACCCTCATTTCACTGTGTGCCAAAAAATATGTGCCAGAAAGCTGTTCTGTGAGATTAAATATACAAATAATTTAGGTCTTCTGTAATGATGCAGAAAGTAAAGTAATCCTGTTTTCCTAGACTTTTAATTTTTGTAACAGTTTATCTTTGAATAAAATTTATCTGAATTTTCCTGATAAAATGGCAATATATTTGTCTATACCAAAAATAAGTAAATGAGATTTTTCATTTCCATAGTCTTGAACAGGTCTTGAATTCATCACATTAATTATTTTATTTTCTTTTTTTCTATTCCCTCCAGTGTTGACAGTATTTTGATGAATAATTCATTGTGATGTATGTGTATGTATAAAATGTATTAAAAGAAAGTTGTTGGAATGGAATCATGAGGCTGATAATTACTAAATGCAATACTTTTGCTGATTAAATCCTGCTGATTATTTCTGGTATACTTCAGCAGTCAGAAATTTTTGCCACTTCAGTATTTCTACTTTAAGAATTAGGTTAGCATGTCAGTCTCAGCTGTACTATCAGATTACGAGCTGCAGAAGATTAACTAAAATTTTGAGACTAGAATTTCTTGATTTGAAATGCCTGGACTCAAGTAAGAAGTCAGAAATCATCCTGTTAAACCCACAGGTTCACCATGCAGTGTGTGCAAAACCATATTCAGAAAATAGTCTCTTGTACAGAGACGTTCTTAACTCCATACATATACTAGACTCTAAAACAGGTAGTAGTCAAGGGGCAAATAAGAATGCTGCAGGAGAGATATCCAGGCACCAGGATAAGGCTCCTTCTCTGACAAATATCTCACAATACCCTCTACATTTTATCAAAAAAAGAAAAAAAGGCATTTGTTGCTCATGTTATTTGGATATTTGGTAATTCATTTAGGCTTAAGGGATAGAATGATTGTTCCAATCAGGAAATCCTTGATTCCTCTATCAATAAAGATTAAAAACTGTATTCTAGGTCATCTACCCTACTTCTAAGGTTACTCCAGACCAAAATCTGAATTAAGAACCTTTTGACGTTCTAATAGGTGTGGACTTCAAGGGAAACATATTGATATAATCACTTTTCAAGTTTATCCTGTTCCTCTCATGTTATCCAGATTATACTAAGAGATGTACTAGGAAGATCCAAAGAGGTTGTGAGTTGTTTGTTCCCATTTTCCATGTCCATGAAGAAATTTCTGTTGCTAGAATCTACACTATAAAGTCTGACAGTTGAATGAATAATTTTGAAAGCCTTATGTCACCATAAAATCTTAGTTATTTTTTTATTCAGACCTTTCTAATATTTCTCATCCAATTTAAAAGAAATTTAGTTTTACTTGGTTAAGTAAAGGCTGCTTGCAAAACTCCATTTTCATCTTGCTCTTGCAAGACTTGTTTTGAATTCAGTTTTCAAACATGATTTTGAAATGAATACTGTTTTAAAAATACACTAAATACATGTAGGTTACCTGATCTAAATGTGGGCTATTATAAGGTGCTGTTTCAAATATGGCTGAGTGTCGTAGTTGCTTTCAACCACCCACGGCTTTCATATTACCTACAGAAGAAAGTAAATTCACCAAATTTTCCAATAAATACTGAAATGTTCTCAGCATTTAGCTTTACATTGTACATTTTTCCCTTTTCTTCTACATCATCATATTAGATTTCATTCTTATTTACTATTAATGTAGTACTAGTTACAATACTTTTACTGGAAGAATGCATAACATACAACTGATGAAGGAAATTAATTTAGATATATGATCCAATATCTTTTAATTTGAAGTGTTTTCCTTTCTAGTTAGTACCAACAATATTTAGGATTTTTCTGAAGAGGGTTAAATTTTAAAAAAAGTTTTCCCTGAAAATTGAACATTTACTTTCAGGTTTTTGGTATCTCTAATGCCTTCATACCTCTACATAAGCTGAAGAAAGTAGATAAAATTAACTTTAAATCACTGGCTTCTGGCAGAAGAACCTTGTAACAGATTACCAGTTGGTTTGGTTTGGCTGGGTTATCTTTTTGCATTTTGTTTGTTTCTGGTTTGGCTTTTTTAGTAATTCAATGTTATCAAATACTTTATAATGAAACTAATTTATATTTTGTGTTTTGTATTTATCAAAATTTTGTGTTCAAGATAATAATAAGCAGTAAAAAAAAAAAAAAAAAAGAAAATGAAAACAAGGAACCAAAACCCAAAAAACCCTCCTGATAAATGGTTTAGAGTCAGAAATTTGTCTTAATTATCCTTATAAAGCAATTTTATAGACAAGAGTAGCTGGTTTCCAATTGATTAGCTGTACTTCTGGGATTGCCCCTGCTGTTCAAAATGACTCTTGCCTTAGGGTGACATAGATCACTGAAATATGCTTCCTGGTAATGCTAGCAAGCCACAGAATCACTAATTAAAACTGAAAATCTATTTTTGTGTGCAAAATAACGTATAGTTTCTTAGCATCCATGCAAGCTTCAAGAACACTTGAACCTTCTTTCATTTGCATCTTTATAGCCCACAGTGTATTCAATTTTTTTTTTTTTTTTTCATTTTAACATATGATACAATTCGTAGATTTAGTAAAAATTTTTACTTCTATATGGGTGTTTGATCACCAGTATATCTGTCAAAATTTTAAAAATTTATAATAGATGACAATTGACTTAATCACTCTTTCTTCAAGAAGGATTATGTTTAACAGGAGGTAAAGTGAAATTAAACCTCAGCCAAGTTTCTCTGTGTATAATTCTTCCCCAGACTGGTTAAATAAGTTAACATTCTTCCCTGGGAAAGCTATGGCTTAGCAGAAACTGCAGAGAGACCTCAGTGCCTCAAGCACGGAGACTTGGCACTTCTCTTGAGGAAGTGGGGTGATGCTGTTACTAAGGCAACTGGCCCTGCTACACACAGAGAGCTTCATGATTTGTTATTTGTGATACGAAAAGTTGTGAGATGCTTCAGAAATGCTTTTCATAAAATTCTCAGCACTTCAGAATGGACAAGCAAATTATAGAACCCACTTCAGTAATGTCATTTGATTTGCCAGTATTGTTTGCTTTCCAACAGATCCATGGTCATTAAGATAATTAACTTGCAAAACATTTACAGAAGCATGTGGCAAGATGACCTGCAAGCATACAAGTGATCAGCAGTGTCAAATCAAACATAATGGGCTGATCAGTTTATTCCTGTTTGTTACATAAATACATTTATTAAAACTGCAGAAATCTGCACTGTTATGAGAACAATGATGTTCCCTTAAGATAGAAAAAATCAGCTAGTATTCCACTATGCTTAGACCACTAAAATCCCACATACAAAAAAATTAAATTGGAAACAAATTTGGCATACAGCATTTCTTTTTAACATGAACATATGCCCATGCTCAGAATAGGAACAGCCATTTATTTCATACTTTTGAGTAATTTTTTTTGTTACTTTGTAAAGGCACACTGAAGATCATAATAAACAAAATTTGACAGTACATTATCATGTAATATTGAGAATCACTCGTTACACAAAAAACGTAAGTGAATGCATGCAGTAAAGAAAAAGGAAAGGGTATCAACTGTGGGTTACAGAAGCTGAATTTTTCTTGAGTGCATGGTAGTCTACATGAAGTGGTAAATTCTAAAACTATGTCCAAAGTGAGAAAATAGATCCAAGTTAGCTATCTCTAATAGCAAATTGTAATGACAATTCCTTTTATATTTTTGTGAATGAGTGTTCACAGTTCATGATTGAAGTCTGTTTTTTAGCTCTCCTTAGTTTAAAGATTTATAACTTTCTTGTGTTGAAAATCTAATGTATTCACATTTGGTGTTGTGGCAAATGCAAAGTAGGGTCTTCTGTTAGAGAAAATAGAAAGATTTCAAGCACCAGACTCTTTCAACAGTAAGTCCAGTTTAGTTTACTGATGGTTCTTACTATGTGTCCTTTGGCTGGTTTTTAGTCAGGTTTGCAGTGCTTGTAAATGCCCTAAAAGAATTTTAGAGATCTAAAATGGGAATTTAATCCATGCTAAATACTCTTCTATTTCAGCTCACACCATCTACAATTGTCCTGAGGAAAGATGTTGTGGGAAGAGGTAACATTTCTAACTCAAGCTCATCTGTTAGCTCTACACAGTCTGATTGAAATATATCTCCTGGTTTTATTGCGAAGCATAAAAAATCAGAGGAATAGCATCACGTACCGGCTTTTGGCATTTACTGTTTTCTTAATTACATATTTGCTAATGTAGTGTAGATATTCTCAGAATCTTTTTCAAAACAATTTGAAAAGTTCTAGCTCTAGATTTGAAAAAAAATGGAAAAGTTTCTTAATAGATATAATTATCGTCATATCCACTTATAAATCATTAACAAAACAGAACCTTTATAGGATTGTCTGTCATAATATATTATATTTTAAATAATTTATTTAATGTTCCTTTCCTTTTTTCTTTCCTGTTTGTTTTATATTAGTCAGTGGGAGGGGTCAAGGGATGGATTATGCCTACTAATTCCTCCTCTGTCATTTCCTGATTGCATTAGTTTTAATCTTATGAACAAAATGGCCAGGCTGAACAAGTCCCCACTCTTGATAATGCATCAAGAAATTGACAAAGAGCCAGGATGTCAAAGACATACGACTCAGGTAAGGATAGCATTTAATCAGATCGTATACAATTGAAATCTTTCTCAAGCAATAGGATTTTAATGATTTTCAGAGCCATTGGTAAAGCAAATAAACAGAAAATGACAGAATTATCTAACTTGGCATTAGGTGGCACTTGCTTTTTTTCTTTTCTAGAATCTTTGTGAATTCCACAAAGTTTAAACTTAGTCTTGCACATGAAAAGTTGCTGAGGAACTACATATGTCTGGGCTACACAATATGGGAGTTTTAGATGTGATGAACAGAATCACAGAACAGGTAAGGTTGGAAGGGGGCACAGTGGTTTGTCTGCTCCAACCTCCCTACTCAGGAAGAGTCATCCTAGAGCATGTGGCACAGGTTTATGTCCAGCTGCTTCTTGAATACCTCCAGTGAAGTAAAGTCTACAACCGCTCTGGGCAACCTGTTCCAGTCCTTAGTCACCAACACGGTAAAGAAGTTCTTCCCCATGTTCAGGTGGAACTTTCTGTGCCCATCACCTCTCATCCTATTGCTTGGCACAGCCATGAAGAGACTGGATCCATCCTCTTGACACCCTTCCCTTAGAAACTTATACAAGTTGATATGATAGGGTGCTATGATAGGGTGTCACAGACATATTTTATGAAAAATCCTTTTTCATAAGATTTTTCTCCTGAGAAGCTGAGAGGGCTCAGAAACAAAATGTAAACAATAATTTTCTGCTGCTGTAAAATGCAACAGGTGCATTTTTGATTGGTCTCATGTGGTTGTTTTTAATTAATGGCCGTCTCAGACTCTCTGGTCAGTCACAAGAATTAATTATCATTCCTTTCTATTCCTTGCTAGCCTTCTGATGAAATCCTTTCTTTGATTCTTTTAGTGTAGTTTTATTATATAATTTTATTTTAATATAACATATATTATAAAATAATAGATCAGCCTTCTGAAGCATGGAGTCAATATTCTCATCTCTTCCCTTGTCCTGGAACCCCTGTGAACACCACCACAATAGGGTTATTACAGTGATGCCTCTGTCTGAATTAAGGTGCTAACGAGACCATATGCCAAAGCCAATAGTTTGGGTTTTATTTATTTATTAGAAATTTATTTATTAGAAAATATCACCACTCTGTGGATCCCAATGGCATCCTGTAGATCCTCTCCATCTGATGTTCTTGGTGCTGAGGGTCCCCCAAAAGCATAAAGTTCAATGGATTAATGTATGTTTGGGCCAGGTGGGAATGCCCACTTAGCAGGAGGCAAGTTTGGCACTGTCTCCTGCACCAGGCTCTGGATCGGTTGCATCACTTTTCATCACATGCAGTTCTCTGGTGCAAGGCCTCAGGACTGAGTCTGGGGATGCTTTAGGGTTATTTGATGGATTATGACAACACTTAGCTGCCTCTCATGTGAATGTCCCATAGACGTGTTCTTCCCGGGTGGGGGTTTTACAGTTTGTGTAAGGAAGGATGGGTGCTCACTCTCTCTGACCAGAGGTTATGCCACACACAAAACTCACCTGCTCTCCCCTTGGTTTTGGAGGAGTGTGAGCAAACCTGGCCTCAGCAGACGATTGTGTGAGCTGATGACCTCCCCACCCCTAACCCTGCCAGCGGTGATTTTCTGGACAGCTGTTGGGTTTGGCTTTCTTTTGGATGCATTCTTCTCCCTCAGCCATATTTGTTTTTTCCTAGACCCTAGATGATTGAACAGCAGTGTCACCTTTATCTTATCTCGAATTCTCTTATACAATTTGACTCAGTCTAGGGTTCCATACAGGAGACATTTTCAAGGAGGGATGGGCTTCAGTGACAGCAGGTTCTCTATACATAGTTTTGCCCTAATGGGCAGAAGTCCTTCATAACTATGTTTAAGACATGAACCACAAGATTTCAATGTCTGACAGGTTTCCTGTCAATTGTCTCTTCTCAAGGCGGAACAGGCTCAGCTCCTTCTGCCTTTTCTCATGGGAGAGATGCTTCCAGCCCCTCTGGAGCGTGGAACACTTCCACTTTCCACTGGATTCCCTCCCAGACCTCTGTGTCTTTCTTGTACTGTGGAGCCCAGAGCTGGACACAGCACTCTAGATATGCCTCACCTGGGCACAGTAAAGGGGCAGAATCACCTCTCTTGACCTGCCGTTAGTGTCATTCATGATGGACCCCAGAACACCATTGGCCTTGTTGGCCACAAGAGCACACTGCTGTCTTGTGGACAGTTTGTTTTCCACCATGATTCCCACATTCTCTCTGCAGAGCTGCTACCCAGCAGATCAGCTCCATAGCTATTTAAAGATAGCTGATGTCACACAGGCTTTCTGACTTAGTAGAGTGACTAAAAATATACTGAAATCTCAAAACAAAGGTAGATTATGGCAAAATGCAGCGGTTTCCATTGCAATCATGTTTCAGTGTGGTTCCCATTACCAGTCTCACCATATGCTCTGAGTCATGATGTTCAGCGTCCTCAATAGGAAGGAATAGGAGGTTTAATGCTAGCCCAAGCCTGTTGCTATCTTAAAATTCATTTGCTGGTTACCTTGTTTTTTGTTGTCTGGGTTGGCTGAACAATTGCTCACCCTCCAGGTGCTGGTTTGGCTAAACTGGGCAGGCATTCACATTCTTTTAATGAAAGCAGGGACAAATATTTACACCACCAGTTCATAGTTGTTTATTTAAAACAAAGGCCTTTTTGTGGCCTGTGTTCCCTTTGTGCTGAGAGCAAGGTGAGGGTCCTTGCAACTGTAATGGTCCGTCACACTCAACATTATTCCTAGAGCTTCACTCTTGCCCACCACTTCTGAGCCTTACTCTCTTTTAGTCATTTATTGATCTGCCACAACGTGAGTCTATCAAAGGGAACTGGAAAATACAATAAACTGAAATACAGAAATAGTGTATAGAAAAATATAGAGAAATGTTTATAATCATGTAATCAGACAAAAACAAAAGCACATTCAAAAAGAGGAAAAATATAATGCATTATTATTAATATTCTCTCTTTAAAAAAAATAAATTAACAAACTGGATCAAACCAAATATTGGTTTCCAAAGTAATACTGAACTTTTAAAGCAACTTTAAAGCAAAGTACAATAATCAAGGTCAGAAAAATGAAACTAAATAATTTGAAACATACAGAGAAGAACTGGGGAAAATGGTCAGTGAGAATCGGAATAAGGGAAAATTAAGTTTTGGAATCTAGAGTTGTGGAATCATATCTGCTTTTGAGCTTTGAAATGCTAAAAGCATATTTCTCTGCTGGTCTGATCATAAGTGCCTTCTTGGGCTCACTGAGTCCATACTATCCCTTTTGTCAGGTGCTACTTATTTTTGCATTGGGTGATGGATTAGGTACATTAAGTTTATGGCTTTAAGCAACAGCTTTGTCCTGTTTATGCTTATAAGAGAAACATCCATCACATTCATCCCATATTCCTGTAAGTTTTACTCATGTCTCACTAGCTTAGCACAAGTACAATGCAATTTGTAGAGACAGGTATTGCTCCCAGTGGTGCCTTCCTACTGTTGTGGTCTTTCCTCACCAGCTTGGGAAACCTCACTGTGAATTGAACTCTACCATGCAATAGGAAAAGCTAATTTTGACAGCATCTATTATCTGGAAATTTGTAATTATTTCTTTGTTGAATGTCAAAATATTTTTCATTTTTATTTGTCTATGAAACACTGTAATGAAAAGTAATACAGAAACTGTTGGCTAATATAAGATG
This sequence comes from Emberiza elegans, assembly GCA_024865655.1. Taxonomy (NCBI): domain Eukaryota; kingdom Metazoa; phylum Chordata; class Aves; order Passeriformes; family Fringillidae; genus Emberiza; species Emberiza elegans. The sequence continues at coordinate 25,997,982 of JALJVW010001283.1, forward strand.
ACTTGCAGTCACAGATCTTAATTTTGTTATTTCTGTTTACTTTGTGCCTCGTAGTGTTCACATACTATCAAAGAATTTTTTTCATATTAATATCTAACAAAAAACTTTACATACCTTTCTGCTTGCTGTCAAGAAAAGGCAAAGATACAATCATTGAAACACCAAGACAATCTTATCTTTCGAAACAGAGATCAAACATGCAATCTGTGTATTTTATTTTATCTGACAAAATGCTCCTTGAATGGCTTGGAAAAAAAAAAAAAGAGCCATCTTCAAAGAAGACATGGAGGGGATCTTTCAGAAAGTGTATATCTTTTTCATGTGCATAATTATTTTGTATAGAAATATTTCATGTGTGGTACTAGAGTTGAGCTAAAGGTTATGCCCACAGGTTTGGCTTCTCCTAATAAACAGCTAAATTTACCTTAATTGTATTGTTCTCATTAGAATGAACAGTTAATCTTGATTGACTTCCTGAGTTTATATTTATTCAGGAATTGGTTTTTGACAGTAAATCCATTAAAGAGAGAAATTGATAGTTTAGGGACACATTTTAAAAACTTTTACTGAAATTTTTAAAAAAAAAAAATCCCAAACCCCTCAAATACATGGCAAAACCATAAACCAAACCAGCCAACCAACAACCAAAAAAACCCAAAAATTCCAAAACCCACAAAAAAACCTCCCAAAACAAGATCAGAAACAACCCCAAAACCAAAAATACACGTATACACACACAAGTCCAATGAGCTTAATGGAATAAAACAGACTTTGACTTTATCTATCAATAATTTTTTAAACTTAGCCTGATAACCTTTTTAAATGTAGATGCAGTATCCATCTATTTTCTTTAGTTTCCATGATGTCCAAATTTTTTCTGGGCTTCTGGTATAAAAAAAATTTTGACAAAATGTTCATGCAAGATTTCCTTTCTTTATACACCCTGTTTTTTGATGCCAATCTTTGATACAACGTGTGGTCCACTTCAGACTTACAGGGTCTATGTAATAATAGCACATAAAGTCATGTGGACAGTTGAAAATGTTTTCATAGGAAAGATATGGATGATGATTTGCTATGACTTATAAGTACCTGTGTTCCACTTTGTTAACCATGGCTCATTTTTTGGTAGAAAATGCCAGTATATTGTCCAGTTGTTAATTTTGTCTCCATCACCATTTCTCACAAATTCCCCACTTTGCACTGTTTCCAGAATGTCTAATACCTTTAGACAGCTGTACAGCCTCTCTGCAGATTGCCACCTACACCTTCAGAAGAAAGTACTAACCTGCCTCATTTTCCCATTCTTGGAGGCACTTGGAAGGGAAGCCCATTACTCCTTCTTGAGGTCACTTGCCCTTGCTGGAGTAGAAACTGGTGACTTCATGGGATTCAAGTCACTGCTCTTGGTACGTCATTTGAGAAGGAGCACAAATGGTACTTCATCCCAAGTGGTACACATCCACTTTTGCTAAAGCTGTAGTTTCTTATGTAACAAATAGTCAGTCTACAGAAGGAGTTTGGTGCTTAGGGATCTGTGGCTAGGACACTCAAAGTGATTTATGAATATTGTAAGTGATAGTCCTTTCTGGCTCCTTGTGTAAAAGTATGCTCCTCACATTGCTGCATTCCACCCCTGGATGTGCAACCTTGAGGCAAGTTGAAACTCTTATCCTATATATTAAGGTATGTAAACCCATGCAAGAATCATCTGCTGTAACTTGTTTGATGATTATGGATGGAAAAAGTAAGGAGTTAAAAATAATTTCTACAACAGTAATTTTGACTAAAATGTGGTAGACAAAAATTGTTGAGCACTGATGGCTCCAGGCAGATGCTGGAAATCATCACAAATAGATTGCAAGGAGGAAAGCAAAATGGGACATTTAAGCAGCTTCACTTAACAGCATGAAAATCTCCCAAAGACTGAATGCAACCTAATACAGATACTGTAGGCAGAAAAGGTATCAGCAATTGTTTTTTTCCATATCAAAGCACCATGTGATTACAAATGTCTTGTAAAAATACATATTTTTCTTAGTTAAATAGGAATTTAGTGATTTCTAGTAATATTTTTTTGACTGCCAAAGCTAGGTAATCCAATATTACAGGTATAAACTCTCTATTCTTCATATAAGAAACTTAGTTTTCAAAACAAATAGTTTTTAAAATATTGAGAAATTTAAAGAAAAGCAAAGAAAATGTACCAGAAAAACCTAAAAATGAAGCAGAATCTGGGAGGAAACAATGAAAACACTATTATCAAAAAACCCAAACCAACGAAAAAACCCTCTATAAGCCAAACAAACAAAAAAACCCCAAAGCCCAAAATTTTTAAAATATAATCAGCTTTATTTACAAAAAATAATGTTGTATTTAGCAGGTTATCTGAATTTGTTAACAGTGTTCAGACAAATCCATATTAATATTTTTCCATCAATTGTCTATTCTGTCTGCGTCTTTATAACCTGCAATATCAAATATTGTTAAGAACTCTTTTCAACATTTGACATTTTATTTAAAGGGTATTGCTAGAAGGTAACCAGGTAAACAGCACACTAAAGATAGCAATATAAAAGATTGTTCTGGTAAACACATAAGGTTAAATCTACAATTCTTTCAAGGTTAAGAATACTCACTCTATCTGGACAACAGTGGATTGGGGACTAATCTGTTTGTGTATATTTGTGTGTGTTGTGTTCATAGAGAAACAATTTGTATCTAGCATTTAAATAAAATGCAGCTATTTGGAAGCATAGTGGTTTTCAACTTAAGCATTCACATTTCTGAAGACACTTGAGAAGACTGGAGAAGAATTAAGTGGCTTTCCTTAGTGTAAGATTTATATTCTAGCAACTTACTTCATTCCAAAAATGGCTAATATTGAAATAAATCAGACCACATCTTTGATAAAACAGAACATTCCAGAAATCAGTGATCATTAGGTCTAAAAGAATTCTGGTGGGTGTTACTATACTAGCTAAAGGATGCATAACTGCTTTTGTTCACAGAGATTCAGTATTATCCAATTTTTTTCCACAGCAAAAGCAAATATTCCAAACAGAAGTCCTTTCAAAATGCTATAGTAAAGGATTTGTAAGAACCTGGGATAATTTATGAAGTTATTAAAGATAAGTCAGAAGAATTCTGACTACATCATCATTAAATACAAAGTGGTCATCAGATTGCTAAGACTTTTGAACATGCAGTGGCAAATGGAAATAAAGAAACAATGTTAAATTTTTCATTTTAGAGTGAGACCCTGTGTTTGTCACTGAAGAATGGCACCTTCTTTTGAGCATTCAAAAAAAAAAACCCCAATGCACTTCACTTGCAAAAGTTAAACTGACTTTAGAAATGTAAACTTGAACCTATAAAACTGATTTTCAAATGAATATAAAGTTACTATGCTGAGTATAAATTAAGTTACAAGATAATACTTTTCTCTACCAACCCATTTTGTAAACACAAATCTTCATTATTATGTACAAAATACAGAAATCTATATAAATGATAACTGTTAAAAACTGATTACAGCAAAGGTCTAAGTAAAATTTATGATATCATGTAGTTATTGCTTCAAAAGGTTTTAAGAAAATAGCATCATTCCCTCATTTGAATACCACTGCCAGAATGACTTCCAGTACCTTAGATTAAGGGACTCTGCCCACATTGATAAGATTTAGCCCACCAGACCCTGGAAACTGATGCTCAGCTAACTTGAAGCTCAGTGAGAAGTTGCTTACCTTTGTCGAAGGAGAGGCCCAAACAGCTGTGTCTGATTCTGTTCATCTGACAGTGAACTGAAACTGCCTGTCCTTCAGCAATTCTGCTTACTACTATGCTTTGATTCTTCCTGTTTCAATGTCAGTTAAGAAGAGAAAAGGATTTGTTGACTCTCATTCAAAGAGGAAGGTGTTCTTGAGTCAATACAGAGGTGAAATAATGAAAGACTAAAATCTCTGGAATATGACTGAGAAATGTCTGTTAAATCCTTTTTGATGATTTTAAAATATATGTATATGTATATGTATATGTATATGTATATGTATATGTATATGTATATGTATATGTATATGTATATGTATATGTATATGTATATGTATATGTATATGTATATGTATATATATATATATATATTTATAATTCAAAAATGTGCTGTGCTATTGAAAGATTTTTGGATATTTTAGTGATTTAAGTTATCCTGAATTTTTTCCTTTGTCACATTGGTCATGTCTGCCCTGGAGTTCCAAGTACTACTGAGAAGTATTAAAATTTATGGAGTCAAATTTGTTTTTCCTTTTGTTCTCGTTGCTTTGTTTTCCTGCATATAGTATTTTGTTTGTTTGTTTGTTTTGGTTTTTTTGGCTGTAGAAGGCAGGTGTTTCCAAAAGGAATGAGTCTAATGAGAAAGCTACAATTTCAACACTTTTCTCTGGTTTACATTATGTCATTCTTTGCATAGTTAGGCTATGTTAACATAGCTTTAATGCATTGCATTCATCAAGCTTTTAGTTAAAAGTGAACATTTTTCTTTTAAAAAGAACAGCATGTTTTTTCCTTTAACCTGAAAGATATTATTTCTACTCCAAAGAGAACGTGGAGATTATTTACAGCACCTGTGATGACATGGCAAGTATGCTATAGGTGTGGCACTTTGCTACTAGTTAGAGACAGCGTTGAAATACATCCATCTATGATAAGAATTAACTGGAGTTAGTCCTGGAAATGATAACTTAAGAGGTGGTACAGTATTTACTGCTTTGTGAGAGAAAAAGATATGAGAATTTAATAGAAAGATGCATTCATGCAATAAATGAAGATGTTAAGGAAATCTTGCAGCAGATGAAGTTATTATTCACCTGACTGCTTTCTTCCTTCCAGATCAATGGAGATGCCATCAGACTACCGAACAGCTATTTTAAGTGCTGTAGATAAAATATTTTAGAGAGTTCAGAAATATTCTTTCCTATCATCCTGACATGATATGATTTTCTATTAAATCCTTTGGCTAGCTAAAGATGAACATATGCAATGGAAAATCTTGGTAAGGTGTCCAAATTTTACATCACGTTAAGAAAACTCTGTTGGCATTTGATAATTTGAAAGTAAATCCTAATGAATATTATCTACTGGTTACCACATGGACAGTTCTGTTTCAAAGCAGGAACAGTTTGTTGTTCGCCAAGTTTCATTTCATTATTTCTACCTTGGGAAAGATAACAATAATTTAGTGGATCTGTCTAGATTATAAAACTAATCTCTTTCTCTTGCATTTCAATTGGTCTTCCTACTCTTAACAGCTACTGAAAGCTGTTGTTACTATTCTGTCTCATTCTTCTCCTCTCTCAAATTGAGAGTGGCTTGATGGCGTCTTGAGTGATGATATCTCCTTCACCACAGAACTTCTGCTTTTGTTATCATCATTCTCCAGTTTGCTTGTTCTAAGATTTGAAATACTCTTTATTTCAACAGATCTTTTTGTCATTCACAAAAAAAAAAAAAAAAAAAAAAAAAAAAGAAAAAGAAAAGAGAGTTAGTTGATATACCATGTATTCAGCATATTAATAAAGGGGGAAAATTGGATAAGAGAAAAGAACAAGGTTATTTTTTAAATTTGAAAAATTATTGGTAATTTTCACAATTAACTTCTGGGTATCTCTGTTGCCAATATAGCCACTCTATTGTAGATATTTATTCTTCTGATCATAATGTCAATTAAATGGTAGAGGATGCTACTTTTATTTAAGAAACATTTACATACTCAGGTCATCTTATCATATCAAAATATGTTTTCTTGCTTTATCAACAAAAACCAGATAAGCATTTAATATCTTTATAATGGAAAACCTTAGAGCCATGTCTTTCAGGCTCCTTAGATATTCTTCTTTTGATAGGGTATCAAGAAATTAATACTCTTTTTATTTCCCCCTATAATTATTTTCTTTCCTCCAATGTCTTCTTTAGATTTTCTGTCACAAAATATGTGTATAAATATGATTTCTGACTTTAGTACTTCCTTCAAAATGAAGTATCAACACAGTATGAATATGGAAGATAAGTTATTAGTTGCGTTATAATACTGGAGAAATAATTCAGGATGAAGAATTCAGAATGAAATAGAACTTTTATTCAAACAATAAAGTATTTGAAAATCTGACCTATATTCAATTAATTATTGTCACTCAGTAAACAACAAGTGCTGCACAATTTATATTGAATGCTCTGCAGTTTATAATGACTCTACCTCTCTGAAACATTGTTATGGACTACAGATATACTTAGGTTGATAAGTGAAAAAGGACAAATCTAGATATGCTTCCAGGGACTTCTCTTTTCAATTGCTCTGAGAAGGAGGTATGCAAGAAGCCATTCCTGTTTTTTCCATTTTTTAAATCTATCTTTACCTTATGATAGGATTCATTCATTTTATATGTACAATGCATAGTACTTAATGTCTCTGAGCATGATAAACTCAAATAAATACTTCAAGTCATGAAGTTAAAATACATCTGTTTTGGAGAAATTACATGTTCTAGCAAGCATCACTTTCTAAATATATGCTTACTTCAACGTGAATATGAATATTTGTGACTCTTTATGTCACATGCTCTATCATATCTGACCTTATGCTTTTTTTGTGAGATCTGTTGATGTAGAATCAGGGAAAAATTAATATGATTGGGTTCTAATGCATTAAGTTAGTAGCAACAAAAAAGTATTTCACAAATTTTACAAACTAATTATATCAGTACAGACTAGGTATAATTAGACTAGTCAGGAAAAAGCTCAACAGAAATAAAGATACTTTTAACTTAAATATTTGGTTCTGTTTTGATTTCTGTTTTATTAGTTGGTAATTATCTGAATTATTTGTCAGTAACAGGCCAATATTTATTGTAAGTGATCACCAATTTATATAAACAGGAGTTGTGATGATGTGCAAAATCATCAGTTTCCTGTGAACACAAGAAGAAATATTTGTTTCTAAGCCCACCTGTAGACCATACATTTTTCTGAATGCTCACTTCTCTTAATACTTCTGTATTAATTCTTGTATAGTTATCTAGAAATGTGTTCTTGGCTATGTAACTTGCAAAAACATCCAAACAAAGTAGTTTTACATAAGAAATATCTTGTTATAAGCAATTTATGTTAATCAGCACAACAAAGTGTGATTTGCTACTAAAAGATAAAAAATTGGAGGAAAGTCTTTATTTTGTAGTTATTTCACTGCTAAACAATATATTACAGCTGTTCAGAAACAATATAGAAGATATTTTCAAATAACTTTATTTAGCTGTCATGTCCTTACTGGAGATCTGCAAATTATTTTTAACATAAAATACTGAATTAGTTGATAGTCTTTTAAGTACACAACATAGCATCTTGTCGACAGGGGTTAAAACCTTATGCAGCTTTTGCTGGTTAAGAAAACTTTACATTTGATTATTGAGACAGTTCAATGGATGAGTTTTTTCTCTAGTAATAACTAAAACATTGTATGTTAAATTGGTAAATTTATGAATTTTAGTAACTATGAGATGTTAGTGTCATGCACATATTTGTATGCACACCTTATTCAGTTTTTCAAGTGTTTGAACATGGGTTTTGTATAGCTGATGAGCAAGTTTGTTTGTAGGAATTATGCTTTGTATTGATAAGAGCAATATTTTTCTTGACTTCAGAATAGGTTTTCTTTTATCAATTGTATTTCAATAGTATCAAGTTACTCAAACTTTTTTAATGACAGTCAATAACCTTTCTTCCCTAACAGTAGTAAACAGAGATGGATTCAAGTGAAGAAAAGTGGAACTCTTTGTTTCTTTATGAAAAGAATAGACAACCATTTTCTTGTGTTTTAGCTAAATATTTACTCCCTGAATTCTAGAGCTAAAGTTCTGCTGCCTTCTAATTCCATAGCTGTGAGTGTGGAAAAAATAATAATACAATTCTTTTCTTTCCCCCGTTCTTTCTGATATTATATTTTTAGCATTGATTACTGTCATGGTTTGAGCCCAGCTGGAGATAAAACACCACCCAGCTGCCAAATTGTTTCATGCTGCATATTTGAGTCAGTTCTGATTCCAGTATTTCTGCCCTTGTTCAGTTTTATCAGAATTCATTCTTCACTGGTTCAAGTGCAACAATCAGAAGGATGTCAGGTTCAGATTCCCAGAACATTTTTGGTTAAGACTGATGCCCTAAGGTGCTCAGTGAGGTGATACATATATAGACACCATAGAAGATGTAGTACATAGTGTTAGATATCAGCATAATACAATTTAACTAATTGCTTATTTTCACTCAAAATCAAATTCCCTTTGAGGCACACACTGGACTTTCATATCCTTCTGCATTACCCACTAAGTGCACCCAGGTCCTCGAGCAAAAGCAGTCCCTTTTGCTGAGGCAGACTGTTTTCTCAGCATGATTTTAATGTGCACTACAGGAACTTTATCCCCTTGTACAGAATGTAAAAATTTTGACTGGTCAGAGTCAGCCTTATTGGCAGATCTTTGAGTAGCCAGGTGGCATTTGCTATATGTGTATCCCAAAGTTTGAAAGTCCCACCAGCCATTTTTCTCTTTAACGTCCAGTTTTTCATGTGCAGTCTTTAATGACTATTACACCACTTAAACTTTCCAGAGGCTGGTGCACAATAGGGAATATATCCACCCAATGCTGTGCTCTCTATCCCAAGTCTCCACAAGGTTGTTTTGCAAATGTGTTCCATTGTCTGAGTCAACTTGTTCTGCAGTAGTGTGTCATGGTAAGACTTGCTTTCCCAGTCCCAAGATAGTGTTTCATGCAGTGTGACTGGGAACAGGAAGTTCCTGGCAGTACTATGGTTGATTCCACCATTGCAAGCACATGGCTCTTGCCACACAGGTTTGGAGGAGAGAGGCAAAGTCAACCTGCCAGGCTTCTCTATACTTACATTTCAGCCATCATCGGATGCTCCACATTCAAAGGGTTCATGGTTATGTCTACTGCTTGATCATGAGCCCATCTATCTGCGGCACCTCTTCCCAGATGTTCCAAGGTGTCATGGGTCCACTGACCTAGAATTTTCCCTTCTGCTGGCAATCCAAATCCACCTGAGCTACTTCAACCCTAGCAGCCTGATCCACCTGCTGGCTGTTTTGATGCTCTTCTTTGGCCTGACTCTTGGGTACCTTCTGCATGATGTATCTGCCTAATCACATTTTCACCCCGGCAGCAACACCATACCACAATGCAGCAGCCAGAGGGTTTACCCTGTTGCTGCCAGCTGTTCTGCTTCCATAGCTGTCACCATCTCCGTAGGACATTTTCCACCATCCGTGAATCACTGTAAAGTATTGGCCATTTCTATCATTCAGCAACGTCTAAGGCTAACTGGATAGTTTTCATCTCTGCAAACTGACTTGATTCACCTTGTCCTTCAGCAGTTTCTGCATCTTGTGGTAGGGGATTCCATACAGCTGCTTTCTATCTCTGATATTTTCTTTCAAAACAAGAGGATCCATCAGTAAATAAGGCATATTGCTGCTCATTTTCTATTGTTACATAGTGCGACCTCTTCAGCATGTATTACCATCTCCTCTTGTGACATTCTAAAATCTTGGTCTTCTATCCACTCCATGATTACTTCTAAGAATCCTGCACAGTTAGGGCTTCCTATAAAAGATCATTGTGTGATCATTGCAACCCACTTTCTCCATGTAGTATTTGTTGCGTGATGTGTAGAGGACGTCCTTCCATTGAACATCCAACTCACTCAACACAGGTAACCAGGGTGCCAGGAGGACTTCTGCTTCAGTAGAAATTACCTTCAAATCAAAGTAAATTGGACACCTTCATATGCTGTCAGCATCTCCTTTTCAGGGGAAGTAAACATGTTCCAGATTCTCTGTATGCCTGACTCCAAAAACCTAGAGGCCAACATTGAGTCTGTTCTGATGCTTTTTTCCAGAGGTTTCAGGTAGGGCCATTCTCCCCAGGTGCAGTATAAAGCACATTTTTTTAAATTTGGACCATGGAGTACAATATGAACTATCTCCCACTTGATTTGCTCAGAGGTTCAGGACCCACTTTGAAATCATTCTTCTAGGTCACTAGAAAGTGCTTGCAATCAGACTTTAATCTGGAATGCAACTTCTCCAAAAGCCTAAAGCACCTAAAAGAAGTTTGTGTTTATTTTTTGTTAGTGGGTGGGGACATTGCCCACCCACCCATTGATATATTATTAATAATGTCCAGTAGGATCTGATGATGTCCATCTTAGCATTTTATTCCTAAAAATCTGGATCTCCTGTGCAGGTCCCTTTACCTTACTCAGTTTTATGGCAAAATGAATCCTTTCTTTTTTCTTATTCTTTTTTTTTTTTTTTTTTTTTTTCTCCCACACAGTGAAATCAAGAATATATTACAGGTGTTCCAGAGCTTCACCTTTTTTCAGTACAGTCTGGATCAGTCCATGGCAGAGGGCATAGCTATTTTTCCACACCTGGGACAGTCAGTTCTAGGTATACTGGACACTCCTCCAAGTGAAAGCAATCTGTGGCCTGTACTGTGCTGCCAGAGACTAAGAAAAATGCATCAGCAATGCCAGTGGTGGCACCACTTGTCTGCCTTTGACTCCAGCTCATATTGAATTGCTATGTCTCATACAGCAGCACTCAGACAATGCTTTACTCAGCCCCCATTCCCTGTTAGACTTTCTGTATGAGGCTGTAGACTGGCCTATATGGGATTGTTAAACTGTGAGTTAGTCCTGCTGATTAGTCCTTGGCAGTCAAGGTGACAAATTAGTTCATAGATGGAATTCAGTTTTTTCTTGGTGTTCTACTGCCCCCAATGCTCTGTTGTTGTAGCAATTGGCATCTGCTGTTCCTCAGCCTTCAGCAATCCCACAACAAAAGGGTTGTCTGAAAAACCAGGCAAAGTAGGTGACTGTTTAATTTACTCCATCTCCTGGACAACTATACCAAAAGCCCACCACTACCCTTTTGGGTCCCAGAAATATCCTCTCCTGAGATAAACTATGCCAAGAATGTGTGGAATCTCTGGTCCAGGCAAAATAGTGTGCTTTTGCCATTCATTCCTAGTCAGGATAATCTCAGCTCTTTGGTTCCCCCTGTCACTCCAGAAATACAGATGGATTCCACATAGCTTGATGGCATTAGGGCACACTGGGGACCAGAGTCTACTACAGCCTTAAGCTCCAGTGGGGCTGCTGTGCCAGGCCATTGAATCCATACAGTCCAGTAAACCCAGTTATGTCTCTCTTCCACCTGGCTGGAAACAGGACCCCTCTAACACTGATCACAATGTTCCCTCCTAACATCTTGTAGAAATGGACTAAAACTTCTCTGCCTAGAGACAGTAGTATGATCAGACCTCCCATTCTATCTGGAAAATTTACCACTGGAGAATAGAGTGAAAAATTGCCTGGGGAAAAAACCCATTTGTAGACATTTTTTCCTGCAACTTCCACACCTATAAATTCAAGGTAGGCTGTCTTTCCCACTTCCTCATATCCTTTCCATGGTCCCACAGGTAAAGCCACAGGGTACCCTGTGACGTGTATCTTCTATATCCTCTCTCCTGTGCAACAGAACACCTGCTGTCAGTTGTTGAAATATGGGCTGGGGAGCAGGTGGGGAGCAGGACATATTCTCTCTGAATGGCTGGAACTCATGAGCCAGTTTATCTATCAGTTTATCTATCAGTTTCCCCACAGCTGCAGTGATGGAGAAAGAAATACTCTCTTCATATTCCCAGAACTGCCAAATCAAGTCACTGACTGCTGGTGGTGCATCACCTTTCCAAAAAATTGTTGCCAAGGGGTCGGCATGTACTGCTGGTGCACTCTGTACAAATTTCCTCCACAAAGTTCATTGACGAAAAAGGTCATCTGGATCTGTGGGGAGCTGCACATTTTCTGGGTCAAAATTTAATTTCTTTCTCATATTTCACTTCCCTCAGTTATTGAATACCTACCTTTATTGTCGTCCATTTGCCTGAGTCACATGGAACATCATCTTTATAGAAATATCTTTCCCTCACACTTGACAAGAGTCTCCTTCAGCAACTAAGGGCTTGTGGCTTTTTTCCCTATTTTTTTGTCAGTGCCTAATTCCTTAGCAAGTGATCCCAGCTGCCTGGCTTCCTTACCCTCTAACTTGCCATTACTGTCTCCATTGCCCCACACTGGAGTAGCCAGGCAGTAAAATGCTCACATGGATGCTGGATGAAATCTTTTCTTGGCTCCTGTAACTTGCTCAGAGATAGGGGTTGAGATGTGGTTGTCTCTTCTGCCTCCTCTTCCAGTTCCAGGGAGAGCCTTGATGATGGCCCTGAAAATCACCCTTGTGATGGTTCTGCTTCTTCCTCCTCTTTGCTCTCCCTGTCCCCCTTGACTGTTTTTGCTAAGCTTTTTTACCAGGTGACTTTCATGTAATTTCTGTGTCTCTGCGGGCCCCGCTGCCAGCGGCACCGGTTGGTTCAGTTTCAACGGTTTCGGTGCCAGCTCCTGTCCAGTGTCTGTCACTGTGGTGGGACCCTGCTGTCATCTCACTGTCAGCTTCAGACACCCTCCTGAGGCCACTGACCAGTGTTGAACATGGCTCAGTAAGGCTGGCCAGGCCCCAACACTTTGCAGTGATTTGGGTCCTCTCTGGGATACAGCATACTTTTAAAAAAAGTATTTCACCAATGTTTCTAGATTCTTTATTTGTTCAAGGGATAATGGATTTGGAATTTCAAGGTGTTATGTCCAAGTCCTTCAACAAGTTGAATGAATTGTTATAGAATAACTTTCTAGATTTGGTTGTGAAAATGTAAAAACTTCATTATTTATCATAAGTATTTTTTAATCTGTTTGATGAATTAATGTTAACCACCTTATTTGCTGAAAATGGACAGTTAATATCTAACAGAACAAATAAATTAAGAACTTTTTGGCATTAAGGATCATAAAGTGGAGATAGTATGATATAGGGTAATGAGAAAATGTGATATATTATCATCTCTTGCCTGAAACCATATGTATTGGTTTTGCTGTTTACATTTATTCTATGGAAACATACTAACATACAGAAAGCATTTTGCCTTTTATTTAATAAGGTGTAATATTAAAGATAATTTTAAATATTCATTTTTGCCAACATTTTTTGACTTACAATTATAAAAAACTTTCATCTACAGTAATAACAACTGTACTTTTATTTCAAGAATGTTCATATTAATTGATTGCAAATTCCCAGCTAGTGAAGCAACTGAACTACAACTTCAATGGCTGCAGTTATTAATTCATTTTTAATACTAAAAAAAAAAAAATACTTCATGGATTAAATAACTGAAATTAGATATTGATGCATTTTAGAATGCCTGAGAAGTTCGTTAGGTTTTCATGTCAATATACTCAAGCAGCATGGGATTGAATCCTGTATGGGATTGATTCCTGTAATGTTTTAAACTTGTCCATTCTTTCCTCACTTAGCTCTAAAAAAACTTTCAGTGGGAGACATCAGAACCTTTAATCCAATTTTGAATATATACCAAAAATATACCATAATTTGTCTCGAGGATTCAATTTTGACAATAACTTTTACAGATCATTCAAGCTTCTGACAGGTATCTCTGAAACACGTGGAGGGCTTTAATCAAGCTCTATTCTCAAGAAAATAATTTCGCACAGGAGAAATTATGTTTTTTTATATATTTTTCAATAAATATTATTTCAGCTTCGTGAGAACACTTAATGAGCACCAGTTAACTATTGCGGAACTGAAATACTATCAGTTTTCAGAAACAATACCTAGAAGTTGATCACATAGCCCAGTAGTCACTTAATGTCACCTAGAATTTTAGCTCTGGAAACAGGAAATAATGAGATAACTAATCAGGTAATTAACAATGTCACTAGCATCAGAAATAGTCACTCTAATTCAGCTATAGACTGGTTGAATAGCTGAACATCGATATACATCACAGGCAGGTGTTAAGGAACATCAGGGAACAGCACTTAAGACAGTGTAACAATATTCCAGAATAATTTCTGCATGAACCATTACTGACAGTCTGTAACCTGCATTTAGGATAAAGATTGCTTTCTAACACTAACACAGATTTGATACATCAAAAGATTAGTCACCCTAGGTAAGCAGTGAATCATTAAAATACTCTGCCCAGGGGAAATAGTTTACTGACAATCTTTATAATAAATCTTTTCTGAAATTCAATAAACAGTGTCCATAGTCAATCTATCTAATTTTCCCTTTGCTGTTGACTTCAAAATCTGTGTGAAATTCCACAGAGTCATAGAATCATGGAATTATTACCTTCAATATCAATGAGTCCAGCTGTTAAAGTAGCATTGACATGTTGCCACTAAACCACATTCCCAAGTGCCACAAACACACCTTCATAACACTTCCCTGAGCAACTTATTGCCTGACCAGAGTTTCAGAGAAGTCTTAATAGTGCATCTAAATGTTTCCTGGCAGAAATTGAGGATATTTTCTTCTGTCCTGTCATTTGTTGCCTGTGAGAAATGACTGATCCCCACTTGGCTTCATCCTCCTTTCAGGAATTTGTAGAGAGAGGCATCCCTAAGGTTCCTTTTCTCCAGACTAAACATCCCCAGCTCCCTGGGCTGCTCTTCACAGAGCTTGTGCTCAAGATCCTTCAAATACTCTTGCCTTTCTCTGGACATGTTTCAGCACCTCAATGCCCTTCCTAAATTTTGGGGCCCAGAACTGGACATGGGATTTGAGAAACAAACTCCCCCCTGCCAAGTACAGGAGGATGATCCCTTCACTGGTCCTGCTGTCCACACTCATTTTCTTGATATTCCTGATCCAACCAGAGTGCCATCTACCTTTTTGGCCCCCTGGGCACACTGCTGATTCATGTTAAGCTGGCTGTCCACTGGCACCCCCAGGTCTTTTTTCACTAAGCAGCTTTCAGCCTGTAGTCCCAAGAATACTCCTCCTTTTGTACACCTAAAATAGGTGTACAAAATATAACTTTTATAATAAGTTAGTTTTCTTAGTAATTAATGAAAATGCAAACATTAGATTTTGATTTTCCTTAATTTTGTTTTTATTTTCATGACCCAGGTATACTGGTGTATGGTATTATTTTTAAGGGGTCTGGGGACAATGGCAAAGCATGAAACAGAGGTGCTTAGGGAAATTTTCATAGAATATATGGAAAAGTAATGTTTTCCTTGAAAGATTAATTTTATCTCTAAAATGTATGTAGTATGTGTAACAGGGATGTCTGAGGAATTAATTTATATGGAGATGGATTTCCTTGGATATTAAATGACAGGGAAGTTGTTTCAGAGAAACAGAATGTAGGAACAGACAAGATAAAGTCTGGAATTTGCAATTTAATCCTGTACAATAATTTGGGCAAGGACAGCTAAGTATGTCTGAATCTTTGTAGTATAGAATGCCAAGTGATACAAAATGAGAAATACTATAATCTACAAAGCCAAAATAATTGTTCTACTCACTCATTCCTGGGCAATGTAGCTTTGTGCAAGACTTTATTTCCATTGGTGACAGCTTTAAACTGGCATGCCTCATTCCTGGCATGCACTTGTGAATAGACACTGAGCAGAAATCACTCCATTTTTCCTAGCTGTAGAAAACTTTCATAGATTAAAAAAAGGCTTCATTAACAACTCCTATGAAAAAAAAAATTTTATCATCCACTAAGACTACATGCTTTGCAGACTACTCATATTCAATAGATCTCAGATTTTTTCCAATGAAGACCTGAAATATTGTCAAGAAACCCCACAGAAAAGCTCTTTTCCTCTGTACTCCCCAGAGCACCTCATCTTCCTCTGACACAAGTCCCCTTCTGCAGCCAAGCTGGCCATGCAAAATGAGCCAAGGAACAGAGGGCAACTGCTGGGTTTCATATCAGGAGTTGCTGCTAAGCCACAGAGGAAGGCCCAGCTCCCATGCCAAGAGATGGTTCCAGATGGCCCCAGGCACGCAGCTGGAACAGGTGGGAGAAGCAGAACATGGTGAGGCTCTGTGCAGGCAGAAAGCGGCGAGGGCAGGCCAGGCACCACCACCCTGGGGCTGCACAGAGGGACAGAGGTGCGTCCTGCGGGGAGCTTGGCTGCAAGGCATGGGATGTTTCTGGAGACTCCATGACTCCTGAAAACAGTCTCATTCAGGAGGTTCCATGGGTTAATACCACATTCTTCAGGCTCAGGAAGAATTCATATTCACCCTCATGCAATCTAACCCAAACCAATACCTCCTTTTTGAGGGCTTTTTCTCTGCTTTTATTTCCCTCTGGGATTAGGGTTATGCACACCCCAGACCATGACCTTCCATTCTCACATTTATGGAAAACCTTGTGTTAGCTCCAGCCAACTATTAATAAATACAGGATCAACCTGAATTGCATTTGTAACTTTTGCCACATTTCCTCTGACAGATCCAAACAGTCCAGCAAACATGCATTTTTTGGCTTCATAAATTTATTTTGAAAGCAAACCAAAACAAGCAGATAATAAGTTTCCTTGTTAACCTATATTTTGAAAGAGTTTCTTAAAAACTATTTTAAATTATTTAATAGCAAGAGAAGGTCTAAGGAAAATATTAAGCTGATACCAGATGAAGATGTTCATCTGACAAAAATGAATAAAAAAAAGTGGAAGCATTTAATGCCTTCTTTGTCTCATTCTTTAATAATACTGATAGACCTTGACCTGCCCATTCCTCTGAGTTGGAAGACCACAACTCTTGGAAGCAGTGACTTTCTGTTTGTGGACACTGAAATTGTAAGGGACAAGTTTTATCAGTTCATAAATCCGTGGGACGTGGTGGGATTCATCCTGGAGTACCAAAGGAATAAAGTAGATATTATAGCAGGAACCCCATGGTCATTTATCAAAGGTCTGGGGAATTGGGGGAAGTCCTTGCTGAATGAAATCTGGACTGTGTTATTCAATTTACAAGGACATGAAGGAGGACTTGGGAAACTACAGACCTGTTAGTCTGACCTCAGTACCTGGAAAAATGATGGAGGAGCTCATGGTGGAAACTATTGAAAGGCACTTCAAGAACAACGCAATGTCCTGGCACAGACAGTGCAGGTTCAACAATGGGAAGGTCCTGCCTAAATAATTTGATATCCTTCAACAATAAGATCTCTCACCTAGTGGCTGAAAGGAAGGCAGTCATTGCAGCTTTTCTTGGTTTCAGTATTGTTTTTGATACTGGCTGTCACAGTTTCCTTCTGGACAAGTTGTGATGATCGGGTTCATAGTATGCTGAATGAAGAAGAACCAGCTGAATGTCAGAACTGCAGGGGTCAGAACTTTTAGTGCGTGGGGTTACATCTGCCTGGTGAGCAATCACCAGTGGTGTTCCTCAGGAACTCACTGTAGGACCAGTTCTGGTCAACAACTTGATCAATGATCTGGATGCAGGACTTGAATGCACCACTAGCAAGTGTGCCGGTGATACCAAACTGAGAGGTGCTGCTGACTCTTTCAAGGCACAAGAGCTTTGCAGAGGGATCTGAAATAGATTGGAGCACTGGGTAATCATCAGTGGCATGAAATTAAACAAGAACAAACCCAGATTCTGCCCCTGGGATGCAGTAAAGCTGGGCACGAGTATAAGCTGGGAGAGCAGTGTGTGCAGAGCAGCCCTGCCAAAGGGGTCTGGGGGTGCTGGTGGGCAGCAGCTCAGGGTGAGCCGGCAGTGTGTGCCCGGGCAGCCAGGAGGGCAAACCCCATCCCGGGGTGCAGCAGACACAGCATCACCAGCTGAGATTGGGATCATCCTGCTGGATTCAGCCCTGGTGCTCCTCACCCTGAGTCCTGTGTGCGGTGCTGGGCCCCACTCTCTGAGAAGGGTGGGAAGAAGGTCCTGGAATGACTCCAGGTTGAATATGCAGTAAACATAATTGAAAGATTTCTAAAATATGTCTTTATGAAGCTTAAACTGAGTAGGAAAACATTTTGGAAATTTTTACATAAGCTGAAATTGGATAGAAAAAGAGTGTTAAGATTTTCATAGAGAGTAAGCATAGGAAACTCAATCAGAAGAAAGATTGCTTTTTTAGAAGGCCAAACAATTCACCTGAGACTGTATATAGCCCAAAAAGGGATTTTAAAATGAATAGAAAAAAGAAATATGAGACACTGGAGTGAAGCAATAAAAAGGGTTTTTTTCTTCCTGTGAAAGGACTATTATGCTGTAGAGGAACCAAAACCATAAATGGCCTATAATATTACAAAACAATTCTCAGAGGTTTTACATTTTTCGAGCCATAAGTGGGTGTATTAGATAAAGTACAGATCATTCAGTCACTATTTTCCTTAGTGTTGGAGAGGTTCTGTATTTTGAAGAATTTTAAAGTTGTTTAGAGATAAAAATCCTTGTCTTATTTGAGGAACATGGAATAATTTAAGTAGGTAAGAAGCAAGTCTAGAATTCATCTAATCCTTAATGGTCAATCTGGCTATCCCCCCCTACTTTCCACCCCAATATGTCCTTTATGTCCTTAAATTTGTTCTCTCACCAAAGAGGATTTATTCAATGGGAGAAATGTATTATATAATGTCATGGTTTTAACATTTATGAAGTATACTTATATGACTGTGAAAAATCTACTCTACAATTTTTAAGCTGTATCTTTCATTGCTGGAATGAGCCCCATAAAGGCATGCTTCTCTTTTCCCCTTCAAAAGCAGAGCAAATCCATCAATAATCTGCAAGGATGGGTGCTTGTTTTAAAAAGATGGAGCTTTAGCTACCTTTTGTTGGAATAATTGTTAAAATATCTGAATTCAATTGTATTTCCTCCAGTTTAAGATGGGAAGCTCATGGCTATTTGTAATGACTTAAGAGAAAAATTGAAAAAGTTCTGAAGTACAAAATACTACAAAACTCCTCTAAAATCTTTCTCCTGGTCAAAACAGTATAAGGTGAATTTCATTTGAAAAACTGACTTTTTTCATTGTCAATAGATTTTCTTTCAAAATATTTTTTTCTTACTATATAGCACCTATGCATGTCCACAGTATTCCAGCAAAGTTCCAAAAACAGAGCGATGGCATTAAAATACTAGAAACTAATAAAGAAGAAATCAATATATGGTCTATCTTGATATTAAGATTATGAAATACTTTCATTCCATTGATCTTTTATCTTCAGACAAATTCTGTGCATCACACCTTGCTTTTTGGAATGGGGAGAACCCTGAAAATAAGGCAGGTTTGAAGAGAAATATTATTTAGAAATAGTGGCATACACAAAAGACAGACAATACGTGTGGAAAGGCAAACAGAGTGGAAAAAAGCCAGGAGGCAGAGGGAGTCTTGTTCTTACTGTGCATAAGGTAGGACCTGATTGAGGAAAAGATCATGCACCTTCCACCTCTTTACCACTGCATATCATCTATTGTGTGATCCAGCTATATAGAATACCTGTACTGTTACCTCCTGTTTGAGAGTTAATCTGCATATTGGGGGTGGAATTCTCCTTTTTGGAAGGCGCTATACAGGAAAGTGTTCTTATTAATAAATCTTGTTGCTTTATAGCCAGATAACCAAAAATCTTTAATTATGCTCTTATCTACAAGTTTTAGCAGATGCAATCTACTTTTAAACTTTTTTCTTACGTTGTCTTTTCTGGATTAACAAAGTCAGTTGGAGTAATATGCAATTTTAGTGAATATCTGTCTGCTTAGAACTGTGGAAAAACAACTTGCCATGGACTCAGTGTAGTGAGTGGCAGCCAAATTCACAACTTTCACAACTTTCACACTAATAGTTTTCTTTCCACTATTTATAAAAGGAGACAAGATTTGTCAGTATTTTTAAAGTGCATGAAAACATTGCAATGACACACACAAAAGAATGAAGAATTTCCTTTAGGACTTGTGTCATAAACTTTAAAAAAGGTACTTGTGTATAGAGTAGGGAAAAAATGATGACCCAATTAACTTCAGAATCATATTTTGAGGGAGGTGTAGACTGTGATAAGCTCATCCCTCAGCCTTCTCCTCAAGATGAGCAAACCAAGTGACCTCAGCTTTTCCTTATAAAGTTTTGCCCTCAAGACCTGTCACCATCTTGATTACCATTCTCTGGAAACACTTTAGTATCTTTATAACCTTCTTATATTCAGGCCCCTCCTCCTATTCACAGGACTCAAGGTGAGGCCTCTCAAGCGCAGTGTAAAGTGGGACAATCCCCTCCCTTGCCCGGCTGTGATGCTGTGCCTGATGCACCCCAGGACAGGGTTGTCCCTCCTGGCTGCCAGGGCACTGCTGAACCATGTTCAATTTGCCTTTGCATCTAAGCAGATGTAAGAAAAATGAAAGCAAGTTCATCAGTATCTGAGTCACTGTTAAGATAACTAGCCCAAATGAGGTAATAAATCAGCAGTACTATTAGGCTGAGGACTATGATGGTGGAAGTACACCCTCAATCTGTTTCTCATTTACTATAGATCAAGCTTTGAGACATAGCATAGTATCTTAATTTTTCTTCCATTTCAACCACGTCACTCATTAAAATCTTGTTACATTCATACAATAATGAAATTTCAAGGACATTTTTAAAGGGTGAATGCCAATATTGTGAGGTTTGTTTTGGCTTTTATATAATTTTACCCTTACAATCAAGGTATCTAATTTAGCAAATAGATTAAAGAACTATAGAATTGAAAATACAGTTTGTCAGGTAGAAGAAGGAGTATATTGGTAATTGCTTATTTAGGGGAACAAAACAAACAATTTGCCTCAGCATGTATTTTACAGGGAAGCGTAAGCCTGCAATGTATCAGTAGTAATTAACATGCAACTTTTATCATTTTCATTTCTTCCATCCTAATTGATGGTATACTCTTGTTTCTTACAAACAAACCACAGCGAATCTTTTGTTTATGCATTCCTGATAATTTATGTAGTTTTAGAATTCTGAGTGTCCTGCAGAGCTGTTAGAGCTCAGCTAATAAAACATCTGAAATAAAATTTCAACAAGACCTATAGAGCTAGGCCATAAATTTAATCTTGTTCTAAAATGCTGCAGTTTGCGTGATTATCTGCACTTATCATGAAAATATTTTTTCTGATCAGTCCAGGAAACTGTCAACTTTACATGTTTCCAAATAAGAACAATATTAAATCTAAGGCTTTATTCAGGATCTAAAAGAGAAGTATGGAAAGAAATCTGTCCTGACTCATTTTCTCTTGTTAAAACTAATAAGCCTGAGACATTTCATTCTACAAATTGCCTCAGCTTTGCAGAGAGATGATTATTACCTTTAACTGCAAATGCCAGACCAATTTTTTTTATCCATTTGGAAGACTAAATGAAGCAAAGGCTCATGCACAGAGTAAGAGTCATAACTGTGAAGAAAGAAAAACAGTAATCATCATAGAGCGGTAGTTTTACAATTGTTGGCATTAAATACTGCATACTTGGTAAGTTTTCAGAAACATAAAAAAGATTATGCTAGTTTTGATTTTCAAGAGAAAAGGGAGATGGTGTGCTCTTTTGAGAAGTGAGGGCATGTGACCCTTGCAAAACTACTTTTTCTGTGTCAGGCAAAGGTCACCAAAACAAGTCTAGAGTAAAGTAGTGGAAATACTATTGACACAGGAGCAGTCACAGAGGTAGTGTAGAGGATTCTAGTTGATTGCTGTTCACAGATGAGTATGCCTAGCATCACAGCATTGTACTTATGAATACAAATTGTAGCTCAATAGAAAAGTTATTTGGCTATGATTTTATGTAAAGATTTAATCTGTAATGAAGAGTCCAGAAAGATTGAAACTGTACCTTAACAGTTGTTTAACATAGTAGACCATCTAGACCTCCTACATAGACTTCATAAATGTCGCATACATAGCTAACAAGTATTAAACAAGGAATATTGACCTTAAGTTAATGTAGTACTTTGACTAAATTTTAAGGAAAAGAAAAAAGAAACATGTCATCTCCATGGCGGGGGGGCGGGGGGAGTCTGAAAACAAACAAACAAGAATACCAAACCCCAAAAACTAACCAAAACATCCTCCAAACAAACAAAAAATCACTTTTGTTCAAATACTCCCCTTACCCATTCTTTAAGTAGAATATTCTTCTTTTTGTTACTGCTTCATAAACCAGAAAAACTTTCAGACTCTGATTTTAAAAAAAGTAAAAATAATGAAAACATTTGCATAATGGAAAATACAACAAAGTTACAAAAACTTATACTGCAAGAACAAAGAAGAATTTTCATTAAAATGAAAATTCATTGAATTGTAGGATTGCTTGGGCTGGAAGGAATCTTAGAGATCATCTAGTTCTAAATCCCCTGTGGGGGCCACAAAGAGTTTCCACTAGACCAGGTTACTTCCAGCTCCATCCATCCTGGCTTTCCAGAGAGGGAATATCCACAACTTCTCTGGGAACATTTTCCAGTGCCTCACTACTCCAACAGGAAAGAATTTCTTCCCAGTAGCTGATCTCAACATACTTTCTTTAATTCTGAAACCATTCACCCTTGTCCTATCACTCTATGCCCTTGTAAAAACTCCTTCTTCATCTTTTTTTGCAGTGTCCCTAAATATATTTCTCATACCACCTGACCTTGTCATATACCTTCCTTTTTTTCCTTATTTCAAAGTGAAGAGCCCTGTTTAATCATGTTGGCCTTCTGCCTCATCTGTTTACTTCTAACATTCAGGAATTGCCTGCTTATGTGCTTTAGGAGGTGATGCTTAAAAAGTGGCCAGCACTAATGCACTCCAGATTTTTCCCAGGGGACTTTATTCATTAGTTCCCTCAACAACCTGAAGTCTGCTCTCCTTATGTCTGGAACTGAAGGGATGCAACATGTCTGAACTTTTGCTGGCACTTTTTACAGTCAAAATGTTTCCCTGTTGGGCTCTGTTACCTCACGTCTGTAAGACTGCAAGAGTATTCCACGCTGGCTAATATGTCTCATAGTCACCAAGAGAGGTCACTTCCATCAGCCTGTACCTCTAACCATTTTGTATCATCCCACAGCTTGCCAGGGATAAGCCTGATATCTTCCCCCTTCGCCATCCTGTCTAGTTTTAATCTGTTCCAATGACCCCTCCTAGTTTCTGAGCAAAGACTCTCCTTCCTCATAGAGAAGGGTGAGCCTAATCTGATGCCAGCATGCCTGGTGCTGTGTAGGCAAATTATAGCATTATGATTGTGAAACCAATCACACAACAGTGTATAATACCTAAAATCAGCATCAAAATGTTATAAAGTATAAAAAATCAAAACAAGCAAATAAACCTTATCACCCTCCAACCTGCTAACAGATGGGACACCAAATGCATGCTCCTGAGCATGAATGCTCCTCAGATAATTTATAAATATGCCATTTTGAGTAATTATATTGACCTGAATTTGACTGGTGATCTATGTAAACACATTGCCTTTTCTTTGATAATCTTACAAATATGAATGACATTTCAAAGATGTGAAAACTGCTACTAATAAATTGGATTTAATATTTATATGGGCCTGTACATTTTTGTCTATAACTCTGGACTGGCTCAAAATATGTAAGATGAATGTTCTACAGAGTGAGAATTCTCTATATGCATTATTTCTACCTATATAAACAGGATTTAAACACTTCTGTTCATATAAAGGTGTAATATGACATCTCTACATGAAACTTGTGCCAGAGTTGATTGACATGCTTCAATGCAATTTGCACAAAAATATGCTCAATGCAAGATCACTTTCTAAAAGTGTCTACAGACGCTTTACAGTTCTGAAAGTGATTTATCCAGGTTACATTTTTCTGAATTTTTTCAAAAGCAGCAAATGGAATGGAGTATCCCATATAGTCTAAGAGTAAAAGTCATTGTTCATTTCTTTGATAGCTGGGAGGAAGTTGAAAAAGAGAATCAGTATTTATTCTGAATCTTTTGTTTGCATTGAACTGGGCTACATTTTTTGTGAAATTCACCCAGAATTTTGCTGTATTTGGTAAAAGTAAATATTTCTTTGACTAGAAACATTGCTGGTTCAGCTAGTATCTTAAACGTCTTTCCAATGAATGTATTTTTGCAAAACTGCAGTAATTTCAACCATAATTATTTTCATTAAATGTTTATTTGCATAAATTGTTTTATTCATGCTATTATAATTTACCATATACTGTTAACAAAGCCCAGGCTATTTCATGTTCCATTTCATATGCAGCTATGACTGATTAGTTCAAGCACATTGCATGATCATGCATATACATTGGCATAATTTTCATCATTTTGTATCCAGATCTGGCAAGTTTTGTTTTCAAGTAGATGATCTTTACTAATGAGGTGCAGATTTCTTTATGTAAATCAAGGAGCAACAAAAGACACCCCCTCAGCTTCCTTGATCTGAAAGCTTTCTAACCATTTGTGGTGACACTGCAGCAGACAGAGACCTACCTAAAGTCTTAGAGTTTTGGGTAGTTTCATTTGAGAAAGCAGTCAAGACCAGTAGTCTTTCTTCAAAATAAGCAACATTATAAACTTTCTTCAACTTATAAACATTATAACATTATAAACATTACATCAACTTCCATTGTTGCAACTTAAGAAAATTCCTTACCTAGCCCTTATATCAGTCTTTACATTATGGAAGTGTATTACAGTGCCATGTAAGGTAAAGAGCTAGTGGAATTTACTGAAGACTTAGATATTAGAAGACTTAGGTATTGTCCATGTTTAAAGAAAAATACTGAATAACAGTCTAGCCCATGAAATAAGGAACTTTCTTCCTGGAAGCTTGTAGCTGTCTTTGAAGGATAATGACACCCTTGGACAGCCAAGATAGCACCAGCATCCCAGTCCCTCTAACACATCTTTCTTTGGTGGAAGGCTCAATGTTTTCTGGTATCATAGAAAAGTAACTATGGAAAGTCCATCTGCTTGGACATCTGAATCACTAGAATAGTGGTGAGAATTCTGAAAAAAATGTAGTTACTTTCAGATGTTTACTATAACTTGTAATGGGTAATATGGTATTACTGATTAATCAAAGCACACTGTCGTGAACCTTCAAAGGTTATTCAAACCTTATGTAAAATCACATTCAGGATGCCTCACTACTGCTGGTACACTTCATGTGCATGAATAAATTTTTACTATTTTACATCCACACTTTGCACCCTAGCTCTTCTCTAGTACTACCTTGGTTAGTACTGGCCATTTGTGAAGTTCTGTGACAAAATACAAATCTGTATGACCCAACTACACATTACAGGAGAGACAAAAAAATCTTTTCCTAAGAAAAGGAAAAAAATAATATAAAGGAGGTATATAAAAGACATGTAGATGTGGCCCTCAGGGAGATGGTTTAGCAGCAGCGTTGGGAATGCTGAATAAATGGCTGGACTCAAAGATCTCAAACATCTTTTCTAACTGTAAAATTTAGGACAATGGTATTAGACTAACGATTCAATATGAAGACATGTATAATAGAAAGTGTTTGGAGAGCCTTTTAGATCAAATATGTTGAGTGATATTCATAGGTTATATGATTCACCTCCTCTGAAATTTATTTTTTTCTACTGTAGCTTTAGAACTAGCTAGCTCCTTGGTTTTCCATTTAGATTAATTTTTTATATCCTTCATGCAGTGTTATAACATTTGTATTTTCAGGAAAAGCCTAAAAGCTTAATGTATATATATTTCTCAGAAATGCATTTTAAAAAATATTGAAGTCTTTATCTCTGGATTGATTTTCTGCCTTGATTTGTTGGATTTGTTTGGTTTTGGGTTTTGTTATTGTTTTTGTTTTTAGTCTAGCTGTCTCACATATTTAAGCATTTAAAATGACACAAGGTTTTTGTATCACACCTTTCTATTAGGATGACTTTGAGCTACAGAAATGGTATTCATTCTAAAATCACTGCTATGAACTGAAGGTCAAACATGATATACTCAGGCTAAAGTTAGCCATCAATTAGGATAAAAATATAGACAGAAGATTCAAGTCATAACAACAAAAATCACAAGGATGGATCTTCAGAAATGTCAAGCCATGTCAGCTGAATTGACTTAGATTCTTACCTAGTTTTCAGCTTTCAGCTTAATGTTATTCTGGTTACGTGGTGATTATTTCTCTGTTTATATTCTCTATTTCTATTTATCTTGCTTCATCACTTTTATGTGTTGCAGTCTGATCACAACGTATTTCTAATCAAATAGGCCTAGTAAAATCAAAAGCTGTTGCCCAACTCCTTTCTCATCTATGTCAAAGACAAAAATTAAATCAGTGAAAATATTTAAATTAGTCTAAAAGTACTTAACAATATAATTCACTAGTCCCTCATGGTCAATGCCTGTCATTATACCTTTAAAAGAGAGCTTTTCTGGCAAATTAAATTCAAAAGGATCAAGCTAACAAAGCAACTTACATACTCAAATCCTGTTTTTTTGTGTTTCAAAAATATGAAGTTAAAAGTCAAGATATAAGTTAAAGTCAAAATATAAAGTTTGAAAGATAGGAAATTTGGGAGGTAACTGCATATGTGTAATTATATGGTAAGGCATTGAAGTATAAATGGTGAATGTACCACTTATGCATTAAGATATTCACAAAATCATTCCTGTTACACAGAAAGTTTTGGATGCAGAGATTTTAATCAGTCACTTTAATTATGTGACTACACATAAATTCATGTTTGATCTGAAAAGTAAAATTTCAGGAATTTCAAACACTTGATTTATACTTAATTTATATGAAGAGAGAAAAGCAGCTCATCTCTGCACTGTAAGTTTTATTTTTAATAGAAAGTGTCAGTATTAATTGTCACTAAATTCCCTTTTCAATATAAAAGAGAGTTTGAACATTGGGACAGTAGCTATTGGTCTAAAGAGTTTTTCCTCTTGAAAGTGCTATCTACTATACAATGCATTTATTATCACCATTAGGTTTTGAATCACTTTTATGCACATCCAATTAAAAAGATTTTAGTGTACTTTGCATTCACAGCTGGGCTGATGAATGTTAGTTTTCATGTATTTTGTTTTCTCATCCATCCCTGAAATTTTTACTTTAGTTTAAACAAAGGGTTCAGGGATTACTCAAAGCTGCTGCTGGATTAAACTTGGCTTCACACTCCAGCAGTTTTATTTTTTTTCTTTTCAAAGAGAAAATTAAATATTAAATTCTAAGATCTGGCATTTTGGGAGAGATAATTCTCCATCTAAAACCCAAATTAATTAGCTATTTATTCATGAAACCAAGGAGTTCCAGAACTTTAGTTTTACATGACAATATAACTAAACCATGAATAAAGATAAAAATTTAAAGTATTTAAATGGTATCATTAGGATTTTTTGATGATTGATATTAGAATTAGAGAAAAGCTTAATTATTTTGATGAAATGGATTTCAAGCCTTTACTTCTGATGTCAATAAATACATCAGAATTTGATGATGATTTGATGATATGAACTCTAAAACAGAGAGATTTGCAGCCAGGAAATAACTGATGATGAATTTTAACCGATCATCCTTGCTAGACTTCACTACTTCCTTCCTTTCTTTCTTTCTTTCTTTCTTTCTTTCTTTCTTTCTTTCTTTCTTTCTTTCTTTCTTTCTTTCTTTCTTTCTTTCTTTCTTTCTTTCTTTCTTTCTTTCTTTCTTTCTTTCTTTCTTTCTTTCTTTCTTTCTTTCTTTCTTTCTTTCTTTCTTTCTTTCTTTCTTTCTTTCTTTCTTTCTTTCTTTCTTTCTTTCTTTCTTTCTTTCTTTCTTTCTTTCTTTCTTTCTTTCTTTCTTTTCTTTCTTTCTTTCTTTCTTTCTTTCTTTCTTTCTTTCTTTCTTTCTTTCTTTCTTTCTTTCTTTCTTTCTTTCTTTCTTTCTTTCTTTCTTTCTTTCTTTCTTTCTTTCTTTCTCTTTCTTTCTTTCTTTCTTTCTTTCTTTCTTTCTTTCTTTCTTTCTTTCTTTCTTTCTTTCTTTCTTTCTTTCTTTTCTTTCTTTCTTTCTTTCTTTCTTTCTTTCTTTCTTTCTTTCTTTCTTTCTTTCTTTCTTTCTTTCTTTCTTTCTTTCTTTCTTTCCTTCTTTCTTTCCTTCTTTCTTTCTTTCCTTCTTTCCTTCTTTCCTTCTTTCTTTCTTTCTTTCTTTCCTTCTTTCTTTCTTTCCTTCTTTCTTTCTTTCTTCTTTCTTTCTTTCTTTCTTTCTTTCTTTCTTTCTTTCTTTCTTTCTTTCTTTCTTTCTTTCTTTCTTTCTTTCTTTCTTTCTTTCTTTCTTTCTTTCTTTCTTTCTTTCTTTCTTTCTTTCTTTCTTTCTTTCTTTCTTTCTTTCTTCTTTTTCTTTCTTTTCTTTCGTTATCATCTTCCTGGTATCTATGATAAGTTGGACATAAAAAGTATAAATGTACTGGATAATATCTGCTAAATTTGTGTTTTGAAAAACCCCCCAACCCAATAAACCCTTTAATTTCTGTTGCTTCCCCTGATTTATTATCCTACCTGCATGGTAGTGTTCTATCCAGGACTCCTGACTGTTGAAACTATTACTGCCCACCTGAATAACCTTCTAAACTTGTAAAATGCATTTGACAGATTTTATGCCTCAGGAACAACACTTGCTATTTCATCAGGTTTTCTTATATTAGTGATAACCTGAGCCACTTTGGTTTACTTTTATTTTTCAGTTATTCTTTGGTTTTTGGGAGTGATTACAGAAAAGGGAAGGACTTCATTTACCTATTTTCTTTGATCCCTAAATTCCCTTTTATCTCTTGTTTGGGAGAACATTATCATTTTATGTTTGAAGCCTTTTTTAGCTCAGATCTTTTCAACCTTAGGTATTTGTTCTAATCTGAGGGTTGTGTTTAATTCTGACTGCCCTAGACATTGACTTTGCTTTTAATACTTTTGAAACTAGTACAAGAAATGTTTTTTGGAGATGAGATTAATTTCTAAGATTGAAATCAGCCTTCATGTCTTACATGAAGCTGAATTCATTAGAATTATTCTCTGGAGTTAATGATTGTATCCATCCATCCTGTGCTCTCATTAGAACTCTTTCTTATGTGTGCATGAGTAGGGGGAAAAATATCAGAAGTATATTAAGAAGACTGAGCACTGAATAGATTGTATTCATGGGTAAGTCATGAAACAAGAACATGTTGTTCATGAAAAAAAGTCTCTTTTATCAAATGAACCACGTTAGAATTCAGGAGAAAAATGTGGAAGTTTATTGCAGTCATGATGTGTTACAGGTGTTTAGCAAAAGGGCTTTTAAAGAAAAGACATAGGCAAGGACATTTGTGTTTTCAGAAGAGAAAGTTGCATTTGTCTTCCAAAGTAATTTGGTCAACATTTTCAGGGGATTTTAATATCAAGTAGCTAAAAAAAAGAATTAAAAAAAAAGTATATTTGATAAAGATAAACCCAGATAATACCACTGGTCCGTGAATAAGCTCAAAACTCATTGACATTGGAAGAAATAAAAATTCTAGGGTTTTGATTTTGAGGTTTTTTGCACTGAATGTGTGTGATGCACACTTTTTCTCTCTTATTAAACTGTACAATTACATAAAGTGCCCCACTATTCATGAGAAAAAATCTGCTGAAAACATGCTGATTTTACTGATTTTTTTAGCTGGGAAATATTTTAAAGATAAATAAGAAATATGTGGAAAAACCCCAGGAATAGTAAAAAAAATGCCAAGTTGATTAAATATTGTTTTGGCAGAACAATATGGTTGTGTATTTTTTTTTGTCAAGTAAATGTTGTAAATGTGAAGATGCTTGTTTATTTGATTTCTTGGTTGTTCACAAATGAAATGAAAGGATTTGAATTTTGTTCTAATATGGAAGAGAAAGCCTTCTGAATAGAACACCAATTAGGATCCCAGATTGTGATGACTCATAGAATCATTAAGGTTGGAAAAGACCTCCAAAGGTGCAACCTTGCATTGAATACCATCACCTCTACTAAACCATAGCAGTTAATGTGACTCCTACTCATTTTTTGAACACTTCTGGGTATAGTGACTTCACCGCTTCTCTAAGGAGTAAATTCACTGCTCTTTCAGTGAAGTTTTTCCCAACATCCAACCCGAACCTCTTTTGGTCCAGTTTGAGGTTGTTTCCCATGCAGTTTTCACTGGCTGATTGGGAAGAGAGACTGATTCCCTACTCGCCACACCCTTTTTTCTGTTAGTTGTGGAGATCAATAACATCTCTCCTGAGCATTCTTCTCTCTCTTTCCTAAAACCCTTCAGCTGCCTCAGACTTGTCTCATAGGACTTGTGCTCCAGATCCTTCACTAGATTCATTGCTCTTCTCTGGATACTCTCCAGTACCTAAATGTCTTTCTTGGGAGACTGATGGAGAACAAAACTAGAAGTACAGCCTCTCCAGTGCTGAATGGGACACCTTCTCTAGTTGGTTCTCCCACCAGACAAGGAGACAGCTGTTAGCAGAACAGACTCATCTTGGGGAAAATTATCTTAAATTATTGCCAATTAAATAAGTAATAACTCATTTCCCTCGTGGGATACCGAGAGAAAAACCTTTTAGCAGTCCCTTTGCCTCCCCTTTTCTCAAGCTGATCATTAATCCTGCACTCCAAAACACCATTGTCCTCACCAAGCCGTTCAGAATAGTCAGTGGGATTTAAAATCAGTGCACTGTACTTCCTTTCTGCCTCTCCTTTCTCCTCATACTTTCTCTGCCCCAGTGTGGCCCCTCTATATTCTGCAGTTCCCCCAGAAATACCCAACTGCAGCTTGGCTACAGACAGTACAAGTCTTCCACAAGATGTTCTCCAGCATGGTGTTCTTCCCCTTCCTGCTTTGACTTTGGTATTCCCTCTGTCTCTCTCATTCTTTTTGTTCTTTCTACGTCTGGCAGTTTTCAACCTTTTTACACGTACTTTTGAAAGGACACCAGCTATGACTGATGGGCTCAGTTGTGTCCTTGGTGGTTTTATTGGAGACATATGGAACTAGCTGTGGCTTGAGTGAGGAAGACCACGATGTCTTTTTACAGAAGCCTCCCTGCAGCACCCACAATTGCAGCATCTTGCCAATGTGCTGCCAAGAAAAGCAAAATGATCTTGTCTTCTAGAGAAAAAACTACTGTAAAGCTGTTTCTTTCTCCTGATGAAGTCAGTTATCTAGGAATTTTAAGCTCTTGTTCTTGAACTTACAGTGATTTGATGAATATGTATTATAAGTACTTCATAATGTTAATAATGCTAAAATAAAACTTTAACAGTGATTATATTTGGGCTTTCTCCTGAACTGTTTTTGGAAAGAGGCTGGAGAGAGGTACTCTTCAGGTACTTTTCCACTCTCTATTTTTAGTCAGAACCAGGAATTTTAATGTCTTATATATTGTACATAATTAGATGTCTTGTATATTGGCCTTTAGGAAACTTGTCAAATTTAGTCGCAAACATGGGACATGATTCCAATAATGTGGAATACAGACAAATATACAAATGCCTATGTTCATGTTTAGTAGTATCATTAGGATTTTACTGTGCTGTGTACACCAAACATTTTACCACTGTGAACATGGCTTTCATCTAATGACTTCGAGGCAAGCTGCATTCTGAGCATCTGTTGGGAGTATAGGCATAAACAATTGCATTACTTACCTTAGTAAATAATTCAAATGATATAATTGTGGACCAACACTCAGATCAGTGATTTTTTTCATCCCATATAATCTGCTGAAAGAAAGATTTTCTTGTATTTCAAGGCTGCTGAAACATCAGTGCATCATGATTCCCAGAGGCTGCTCATTTCTTCCCATTCCAAGAGGTATAATTTAATATCCCTGAGAAGTAATGTTTTTTTTTTTTTTTTTTTTTTTAGGCTTATTTCAGAGTTTCCCAAGCTGGTACAAAGAAGACTTATGCAGTACTTCTTAATATTTTCACGGTGTGTTAATGGTGTACATGCAATAAATTTAATAAATTATGTTAAAAGAGGGTGAAACAGTTCAGTGCAGTCATAATGTCACTTTTCCACAAAAGCAATTGATGTTGCAAAAATGTCATGCAATCGTAACAACAAGCAATAAGAGACGCATAAAAGTTTATTTTGATAATATATTAACCATATGAAAATATTGGAATATCATGACTGAATAT
Organism: Emberiza elegans; assembly: GCA_024865655.1. Classification (NCBI taxonomy): domain Eukaryota; kingdom Metazoa; phylum Chordata; class Aves; order Passeriformes; family Fringillidae; genus Emberiza; species Emberiza elegans. The sequence goes on from JALJVW010001283.1 coordinate 26,030,104, forward strand.
TGAAATGTTGGTTCAGTCTTTATTCACAAAGTCAGCTTTATTTGGCTGTTGAAATTCATATGCAACAGTTGTACATTTTTTTACCAGATCGAGCATTCAAGAAAACTGTTGTATATTTAAATGTGTGCAAATATAATTTTTTTCATCTCAATTGTTCTGAGACTTGTGTGATCCTTTGAACTGTGAGCAGATGACGTCTGTCACAAGACATTTTTACTTTTAACATTTGGTGAGTGAAATACTTATGTTAGAATATCCTGTTAAATATGAAGTATCAGTTTTCCAAACATCAGTTTTCATAAGCCGATGTTATACTGTTCAAGCAGGGTTGATGACTTTTCCTAGAGAGAAAATAAGATCAGAAAACTGTCACTGAGAATAGCATGACACAGCTGCTTTTATAGAAAATAGCAGCTGCAGGAGTTGTGATTGGCTGAGAGTGGAACTTTAGCAAACAAAAGCTAGAAAAACTAATGTGGATTTTGTAGAACACAAGTAATTTATTACAGTGAATAATTAGTCATTCTGCTTAAAATGGTTTCCTGAGGTGAAGAGATCAAGAGCCATTTTAAATACTGGTATATAAAAAATGTAATTAACTCTTTTATGGTGATAAAATATTTTTGTTTTCTCCACAACACTTGTATCAATTTTACTGTTGTTTCACCATGTAACATTATGTGCAGTAAGCAGAGTAAAAGAGTTGCAAAGAGCAGTTTTAAATTAAGTTTACGGATAATTTAAAAGGAACATTATATTCTCCTCCTGTCCTTAATGGCACTCTCAACTGCACTGATGAAACAGTCATTGACGGTAAAGCAAAGTCATTAGGAAGCAAATCCCTGATTGAGAATTTTAACTCCATAAATGAGCTGCATAGGTACTTAACCTGGGAACTCCCAGGGTATTTTAAAGCATATTTCCAATTAAATCTGTCTTGGGGAACAGTAAGCAGAATGGCACTACATTTTCTTTAGAGTTGATGGTATTATTATTTTTCCTTTGACCTGCATCTGTACTCCTGATCTGCTGTGAAGCATTGGTAGATGTGCAGAATGTGGGCCGGAGTCCTGTAAGTGCAACTTTACAGTTGTCACACACTATTGAGAAGGGCCACCTGCTCTAGCTGACATGGCTTTGTGCAAGGAGATTGAACCAGATAATCCTTCAACCTCAACTATTAAGTGATTTTATATGATAGAATAGAATAGAATAGAATAGAAATTATCTTAAGTGTGATGATAGCACTTTGATTTCCTCATTTGTTAAGGTAAGCAGTGTAATTAATGCCAAAGCCATGCAATGATCAAACTGAACACTCTATGTTCAACTTGAAAACTCCATAAATACATTGGCATTAATATTTACTCCAGAAATCGTGTATACATATTTGTATATGTGTACATATATCTGTCTATCTATATATGTAGATATCTATATAATCTATCTATATCTATATCATCTATCTGTATCATCTATGTATCTATATCTATATCTATCTGAACAAGTGGTTCAGTGTTACACATTCAATGGTGACAAAAAACCTTAATATGGAGAAAAATTAATTCTGTTCTACTTTTAGCAGAGACAGGTATATGAATATTACTGTCTCCTGCCTTAGCATTCTTTTCCTATTCTAAAGAATATAGGCTCCTTCCAGGAATGTATCTGGTTGGTGTTCAGCTCATGATTCTTCAGAATCTACAATTTCTTTTTTAAAAATTGTGTTCCTGTTCAGCTAAATTAGTATCAAATACCTGTTATGATCTATGTTTTCTTTCATAGGACAACCATGCTTTTGGATATGCATGTTTTCTGTATGTCAAAAACTACAGAAGCCCAGATTAGTTCAACTATTTTAGAATACCACCCTATTTTATTCATTCTTTTCAAGAATAAAATAGATTATATTCTATTTAAACACATTTATAGTAAATATGATCGTTAAATATCTTAATAGCTATTTTCTTCTAGAGTTACACCCTATTATTCTAAAAGATGCTGATTTTTGAAAAATCTTATTTCCACACCTTCCTGATATATACCAGACCAAATATAAAATTTTAATTGCCATGTGATGACCTCAGAAAACTAAAACAACAGTCTTAATAAAACTTTTACAGGTCAGAAGCCCTTTTGTCACAGCATCCCAAAGTATGAAAATTTAATACCTTGTAAAAATGTGCCATTCCTGTTTATTTTTTAGATAGAAATTCACAAGAAATTTAACAGTAGGTATTTTTAATGTAATACTACTCTGTAGTATTCTATTTTGGCATTTTATATAATATTTAAAATTATTAATTTTAGTCATGGAAAACTAAATACATTTTTATGACATTCATATTCAGCTATGACCAACTATATCAATAAAATGCAACCTGTTAAAATCTAATTCATTATGAAGTGTGTGTCTTGGTTTGAAAAGAAAGGTGTCTGCCAAGAAAGGCAGGAGCCACACCTGAAACAGAAAGTGTAAACCCCCTCCCTCCGAATTGTGATAATTTTGAAACTAAAAGGTTCTCAGGCAAAGATATGGGAATAGAAATAAGAGTTATTTACTAGGGAAACTAAAAATACAAATGTAATAGTACAAAAAACAACAACAAAAGCCTACTCACAGTCCGAATCCAACCTGACGCCCTGCTGGTCAGGGATGTTGGTAGCAGTCCCATTAAATGGTGGCTGCAGTCCTCCTGGATTGACAGGCGTGGTTCTGTTGGAGCAGTGATCCTGTAGAAGGGTGTAGTCTTCCTCTGAAGGTCCAGTGGCAGTGCAGATGGGTCTGGTTTTCCTCTGGGAATCCAGTGGAGAAGACAGCTGCTCCTCTAGGAATCTCGTAGGAAAAGGCTGCTGTAGGTCTTCCAAATCTCAGATGATATCCAGGTAGGAATGCTTGGCTCCTCCCACCCAGGCAGAAGTTCTCACAATGGGATGATGTAATTTTTATCAGTTGTGCAGTGACACTCCATGGCTCATTAACAGCAAATGTCTCCCCGGAGGGAGGATTGGTTGTGGAAGAGATAAAGAAAACTGCTCAGTTAACAGAAGATAACTGCCCCCCTAACAGATAGGAATGGAATACACACCCCCATGTATGTTAGGCCTTTACCTTCTACCAGAAGTGCTAAAGAAGCTATTGCATGATTACAGTACCATTTAGAATTGTGCCAAAACAACTCTGCACATTTCAGGCTACTAATTGCAACTAAGACCTTATTATGAAAAGAGAATGAAGAGGGTGCCTGTCAGAGACCATAACTGGCTTCTCCAAGAGATTGATACATTTCAAAATAGACCAGAAGTAAAGTTTACAATAGACATGCTTTGTTCTCCAAGACAGTCACCTGAGCTTTAATTTTCTGTGTCATTATGACAATGGCAGTTTAATGGATTAAAACTCTGTCAACCTTTGGTGAATCCTGTTTCCACAACGTATATCTTGAGGTACAGTAGCCCCAAACCTTAATGATGTTTCTTGATGTTTCTCAATGTTTCTTTCCTTTCAAATAATGGAATGACTGGGATGGAATTTTTGATGATTGATTATAGAAATTTAACTATTTCTTTCTGTCTCCTCTTAAGATTATCATGTTTTTCCATACAGTCTTATTTCAACTTTACCTAAATATATCTATTATTGTCACTTTGAAAAATATTTTGCAGAAGTTTCAGGTGGCAATTTTTTCCACATGTTGTTAAAATTTTCTTCTCCTGTTTACCATTTTAGTACCTATTACTTCTATTTTTTACCAAAGATGGCAAAAATCAGTATATGTTAAAACAAAGAGGTGATATTAAGATTTCCATTTATTATTGCCAAGGTTCAGGCCATACACTTCAAATTTCTTCGATGAACTCACACAACTATATTTATTTAGACACTTTTGCTTCCATAGATGAATATCAAGTCAAAAACTTATTTTAAAAATATCTGTTTGGGAGTTGTTAGAGATTACATGGTCTGTTCATTTAAATTCCATTATCATTTTACATATATTGCATAACTTTTAAAAATAATGAGAGTGAAAAACAATATTAGTCCTGTAACATAATGTTGAACTTCCATATGATTCAATGATGCAAAAATTCAATACATCCTTAGAAATAAAGAATTTTGAGCCCCTCATGACTCAAAAAAAAAACTCCTTGAGCATTTCTCAATTTATATTTATATAATCAAAGGTAATGAAGATAAGTGTGTGTTACTCTTTTTATTTATCTAACTGCCTGCTAATATAATATCTCAACTTTTAATTATTATAAAAATCTATAGTTCTTACAAAATTGCAATCTTTTTACAGGCATGCACTTCATGTAGAGATGTATTCATATGGTCACATAAATATTTCTTAAAAGTTAGTGGACATTTAAGAGTATGTAAAATAATATTGTAGCATTTGTGCTGAGCTTACAGTATGATTTGCTGTACTTTAAGAGAATCTCTACATTACCCCATAGAGCAAATACCATACTTTTGTTCTTCAATGCAAATAAATAATATATCTTTCAAAGTTTTGTATAAAAGGTGCAATCTATTAAAGCTCAGTGTTTAAGAGAACATAACATGCATTTGACATTCAACTATAATTAATTAAGGTATTTTGATTTGATCTGAATGATAATTATTATTATTGTCTATCATGAGTTTGCAAATTATGTGAAGAAACATACTAAACCAACTAAAGGAAAACATTGTTTTCCTTCAATATTTAGTGTACTGTTAACATATGTCATTATATTCTGTTACTTTGATCTGCAAAGGGATCCTCATCAGTAAAACATGTAAATATTTAGGAAAGACTGGGGATGTTCTTTTATGTTGCGTTCTGTGTACTTTTAAGGTTTTATTTTGTTGAAATATTTCAGTTGATTTACAATTATGGCATAAGAGGTAGAGTTTTCCATAACATGTCTAAAGCTGTTATGAACAATAGATTAAACTGGTTAGGCAAAAATATTTTTCTGTCAAAATAGCACATACTACATACATGGAACTTTTTTTTCCCTTTTAAGGTATATAACAAAATTGTGAAAATCTAAATTCTTGATAAGGGTCTTTCCAACATTCAATCTAAAATTAAAATTAAATTTCCATGCTATCTTTTTCTGACTGCATTTTTACTTCCACAAGATTCAAAATAAAAGATGCAAATATTATTCCTAGTAAATTATATTTACCAGAAAAATATAATTTCTTCAGTTACTATATGTAGAAAGTGAGTCATAAAAGAATGAAGCTAGTCATGAACACTCATTAATTATTTGTATTATATTAGAAACTTATTAGAAATTTAGTTATGCTAATGTTATTAAGAGTCAGCTTCTGTTTAAGATGTGCGAGTAGAGAGGCATAAGAAGCATATGACCTGTTACAGAACATTAATATCCTTATAAAGGCGTTTGTGTAGAATTATTTCAGTATTGACTATATCCACCTAGGGCAAATTTCAAGCTCTGTTTTAGGTATTTTTCTTGTTTCAGGATATTTTGAAACTGAAACCTTAACCATGTTTAGGTAAAATCTGTAATTCCATTCTCTCCTGTGCTGAAAAGAAAATGCCGCCTGAACTCATTATTTTGATGTAAACCATTAGTTGCCTGGATTTAATGATTGCAAGGCGCTGTTACTATCTAAAACTGAAGTCATATCATGCCTTTTGTGAGAACAGAGAATACTTTTATGACCATATTGGGCTGTCATTAATTTTTTGGAAAGAAAGTATGATCAGTTTTGACCAGCTCCATGCAGAAGTGACACAGTAAATCTCTCACCCACACAGGCTGAGAATAAGAAAATTACAAAACCCCTATTTTGATTGATGTTGCCATTTAGTAATTTTCAGCAAACTGTTCATAGATGCACCTTACCCTTTTTCTTCCTTCCTTTCTTAAACATTTTTTATTGAGAAAATGCTATACCACAGCTTCGAAAAAACAATTTATTCAAAAGCAAAGGATATCAATAACAAGATAGAGTATTATCAGCTCAAATGGTGCATGAACTTGTAGGTCTGTAAGTAGGTTCTGTGTAAAGTATAGCAGAAGGAATTGTATTCTAATCTGCCTCATTCAGTTCCTAAATCAGATATGAGAAAATCCATTATATACTGCGCATTAAAGGTTTTAAAATGAATGCACTTTTCTGAAACAGCTGCAGTCAAATGGCCAGAAGTACTACTATTTTAGGACTTCATCCAGCTATCATTTACATAAATACTATTTTTACAGTGGAATTTTCTGAGAGCAGGATTGAGCACAGATTTGAGCACCATCTCCTTGCAATTTGTGCTTCTCTTAATGAATACTGAATGTATTCTATAGTTGTATGCAAAGTGTTGCTAACAGGTAAAAACAGAAGTACAAAAAAGTTGTGAATAGCACATCCTTGTGACTCTCAATGTTGATTTGAATGAATCAAATTATATTCTGAGCTGATATTTTTTCCTTCAGAGCTCCCACACACTCCTGTGCTGGAAACCATGTGACAGAAGTAGTAAATGCTAAAAAGTTATCTCCATAGCCATATGTGAAGCTTTACAACCCTGGGTTATTTTGTTTGTTTGTTTTTGGTTTTGTGGGTTTTTCCCTGGGGAAGAGGTATAAAAAGAAAATAATTCCTGGATAGATATGAAAGAAAAAATTATCCTTCAAATTACTGAGGAGCAGGTGCTGTTAATACTTGTCTTCTTAGAGACTTCTCAGTACTTCATGAATGACCCCTACACGTCAGTGCTCTTTTGATGTTGTCCTCTGTTCCAACATAGTGAACTAAATGATGGAACCTAATTTATATTTTTATTTTATTTTATTTGGTTCAAATGAAGATTTAAAAACTCTTTTAAATTATATTGTCTTCAGAGCTCTGCTTCCAGTGACATTGCTGACAGCTCATTGCTGTCAGTGACATTATAAGTATCAGTGTATATCAATATCTGGATGCCAGACTAAAAATGTCAGGGAAGTACTAAGAGTAATTAACTTTCTTTAATATCTTTGCTGATACCCAGCTTGATCAGACTCATGACAAATACTAGTGTAAAATGCCCGACCTGATGTAGTCTTAGTGAAACTTATTAGATAGTTCTTGTTTAGGGATGGTTTTGCATTTGTGTTTGGTATGTTTTGGTTTGGTGAGTTCTTTTGTTTGTTTTTGTTTTTGTTTTTGTTTTTACTAGGTAGAAAATTTTAGAATTTATTTTATTTTCATATGGAGTTCTCTAAAGATTCTCTGGATTCAAACTTTCTCTTAAATAATGGATACTTACAGTGTCTCCAGTAGTCTGAAGGACACCTGGGAAATATTTCAGGTTCTATAAATATCAGCTTCCAAGTACTGAATGTCTAGTTGACAGATTTATGTCCCAGCAAGACGGACACAGTGTAATGGGCAATACAAAAGGTGATATCATTACATAATAACATAAAATAACATGCACATCTGGCAGAGATATTGTTACCTGCTGACTTCAATTGTTCTGTCCAGCGCCACTCCTCTTGTCTACTCTGTTCAGCCCTTTAATTTTGCCATATTTCAGAGAAAACAAAGCTTAATTGGCATGATACTTATTTTGTGACTTTTAAGGAGACAATTCATCCTATACTCCCATTTATTAAATAGGATCAGAAGAGTTAATAACAGCTTTTCAGTACTTCTCAGCAGCTTAGACAAAATTAAATTTTGTTTAAATTTAATTGTAAAGGATTACATTTTCAGTTTAATATTCAGCTATCAAATTTCCTTTAAAGAAATAATAAAAGAAATTTCTAGAAGCGTCCCTGGTGTGATGAGAATTGAGGAGTTGAATTGGTCTGATTTATGTATGCTTTAAAATGTTCTTTCAGAAATACCTTAGTAAGAAAGAAATATATTATCACAAGAATTTCCCCTGCTTTTTAGACAAATTATAACAGGGATTTTCTTAATGCTTTATTAATTTGTTGTCAACTCTTTCCATTGATTTTTTTTTTCTGGAGATAGTTATGGAGCTTTTGAAGACTGACCATACTGAACATTTCCTTACTTTATAAATTTTGCTTTTCACTTTGAAGAAATAACAGATGTGCAAATTGGAGCAGCATTGTTGTTTGGGATGATGAAGGGATACATAGAAGTATTAAGCATTCATTTGCAGTAACCAGGTTAGACCAGAGTGAAGTAGAAAACTACTTGTAAAATTGGTTTTAGCTTTATATACATAGTGCAGAGAGCAGAGTTTGTGAAACAATGTGTTTGGCACTTTGGGAAGAGCAGAAGAAAGAAGAGAAAGATAAAGGGGGGCAGGTTCCTGGCACAAAAGAAGACTAGGAGGGATGTAAGGGTGGTGTGGGGAGCATATGTGGGGAGGATATGGCTGTGTGTGCTGGCTGAATATCTAAGAATCACTGAGGTTCCAGAGGGACCTCTGAGGGCTTTAGAGCCACTGACTCACATGGGAGTTGTAGGACAATGTGAGCAGTCTTGGCAATACTTATTTCAAGCTGTGTCTCAGAGGGAAATAGATTGTTCAGAACAAGGAAAAAGGGCAGGAGCTGGACAGCTGAGGAGCAGATCTTTGAGCTACAAAGATACAGAGAGTTCAGATCAGCTTGCCTTTTGCATCATATTGCCTCCTTCAAGATCATGAATATTTCTTTATTTCATTTATTTATTTAAATAATGACCATAATGTAGATTTAGAGAAGAAGAAACTAAATAATTTCTTCTAAGGAAAAGCTATATGAACATCCAAAAGAGATCTCCAAAACATAAAAGTCATAGAAGCTTCCCAATAAAATGGGAACAAAGAGTCAAGGTCTTAAATTAAAGTTGTAATATAGAGTTTCCAGTCTCTATTGAGATTGAGATACTCAATCAGTCTCTATTGAGATTGAGACTTAAGACTGAGGTCTAAAGACTGAATGACTGTGATTGTGAAGGCAACTCACTTTAAGAATTATGTATATCAGGCACCTGGGGTATGGGAGAAAAGTTACTAGTCACAGTATATTTTTACCAGTATAGGAAGGAGATTCTGAGTAAGATAAGTCCTCTCTTATCTCAGGATAAGAGACACTTTCATAGTTTGAAATATTGAGAGAGGTGTAGGATATAGGATGTAGGATGTAGACGTTTTGAATTTTATGTATGAAGGAAATAATCATGCAAGGAGTAAAGATTCAAATACGTCAGAAACTCTTGAACTCTATTGAAAGAAGATTTGATCTGAAAAGAAAGGTTACCCCTTCATTCTAATGGAACCAGACTGTTATAACACAAAATTAAAAAGGTCATGGAAAAACGCTGCTTGAGAATAATTGTCAGGCACAGAAAAACATCTGGTTTGAGTTGACAGGGCCAAAGCATCCCTGACTGACATTTAATGTGTTTCTACAAATGCCAAGAGGGAAGAAAAAACCACCCAAACTACAGACAAACCAATAAATAAAACAGACAAATAAGATGCCTGAATGTCAGATGACTGAGGTATGCAACATTAAGTCAGCAGGCTAAAGTAACACTTGCTAGTGCTAAACAACATGAATTCTGGCATTCCAAAAATAAAATGGGACACTACAGCGCTTGGCATCAATTACCCGAATAAAACAGGCATGTCAGAGACGTGTGAAGGAGAGTAATTAGTAGGATACGGCTAACACCTGTGTGGGAACTGTGAAGTAGCACATTCTGGGAGCAGCAATGCATTTGAAGGATTTCATAAGACCTTGTAGCATAAAAATGGTCTTGCAAAAGGGAAAACCCTGTTGTAATACTAAAGATATAATAGTAGACTAACACTGGTCATTGCTCAAGACAAAAATCCAGAAACAAAAATACAGCTGAAAATTTGGGCTGTTAATAGTGACAGACATTTGTCTACAAAAAGGACAGGATTGATGACATATCAAAATGGGATAAGGAAATAGAATTTGGGATTTAATGGCTGACTACTATCAAATACACCATCCTCATTTTTATTTGCATTAAATCCATGGAGGCTAATTTGAGAGAAATGAGAGCAAACTGCCTAATACCCTATAATTTAATAATTTAACACTATGGTCGAGACAGCAAGTCAAGTTAATCCAGCACACAAACATTTACTTTTAAGAAAGAGAGCTACATTTGAGTTATCTAAAATCAAAGCAGACTGCAGAAGCACCACCAAGAAACAATGTAAAAGGTGGATACTGTTAGAAATAAATGGTTTGTAGAAGACCAAATAAATTGAATGTAAACATTCAATGAGAAAACAAACAAACAAAAAAAACAACAAGCTTTTGAGATTGAGAGAATCCACCAAGAGGATATTTTGGCTTTGGAAAAATAGATGGCATACTCTAATGAAAATTGGAAGTATCAGAAAATATAATGGATGAAATAGGAACCTAAATTAATTTTTTTCCTGTGCTGTATTTTCCACTAACTGCATTCAGGTGCACTATATACTTCTTTATTTATATACTAAAGTTAAATAAATCAGTTTATTTAGAGTTACTTAATTGCACATCGAACTCTGCTCAACATTCTGCTAAACCTATAGCATAGTGATGACTATGGTTAGGGTTTGATATACTAAGGGATATCAATGGGAAGGCATATTTACTGATCACTCCTTGAGTCTTCCATCATTGAACCAACTTGTGGATGCAAAACAGGGTGTTTCAATTGATGTGATGCTGTTGGTGCATTGTCAGGATATTTAAAGGCACTTCCCATTCTTTAACTTGAAGCAATTCCTCCTCAGACAGGTGCTCTGAGAGACCAGGAAACCTATAAGCTGTTTAATCTTCTCTCTTCACATGGCAGCTATACCTAAAGCTCACCAGCACCCTTTCATTCTTGAAAACTTTTAACCTGATTTAGTTGAAGGTGTCTGTTCTCATTTGCTGGATTGTTTGTTTAGATGACCTTTAAAGCCCCTTCAAAAGCATGCTTCTATAACTGCAGCTACCAATTGAATTGTGCAGTGGTTTAGTAAAAATCATGACCAACTTATGATTGACTATGTGATAAAAAAATTTGTCTGGATCATCTTCATAGCAGGCATCTCAATTTGCTGTTCTCCAAATAATATGAACAATTTAAGAGAAAAAGAGCAAATATTAAAATAGAGCCTTTCTGTACAAATCTGAACTTCTACTTTCCCCTTCTAAGTAAACTTAATAGTAGGAGTTGAGGTGGGCTGAGTATTATTTTCTTCCTTTCTTTTATGAACTCAGGCATTGTCAACATACGTGCTTGTTGGTCACTTTGTGAATAGCTTCAGATAAATGGTATTAATTTTAATTACCTAAGTGTTACCAGAAACTTGCACTGAATTCTGTCTAAACAGCTCTCTCTTTTCAGAATGCATTTTATTTTTTAAAGTCACAGTTAAAAGTTACAATACTAACTTAGAATATATTTAATCACATCACTCCATCACTGCCTTTTAAAACAAACCATATAATAACTTTCCCATCATAAAATAAAAGAAACTAGCCTCATTTTTTGTCTTGTTTTATATTAAGGTAAATAGAACTTTACATAGGAAAGAAATGCAGAGTAAATAATTTATTCAGGCCAAAGCTTAGTGATTCATTATTTTCCTAATAAGGTAGCAAAAAAAAAAAAATTGAAATGTGTGATATGCACACCATTAGCAAGATGTGTGGTGCAATTGACATGCTGGAGAAAAAGGATGCCTTCCAGAGGGACCTCAACAGGCTTGAGAGGTGATCCCATGAAATCCTCATGAAGGTTAACAAGGCCAGTGCAAAGTCCTGCATGTGGGTCTGGGCATCTCCATGCAGAAATATAGGTTGGGTGGAGAATGGATTGAGAGGAACCTTGGAAAGAAGATCTTTGGCACACCCAAAGGTTGGCACACCAAAACCTCAACATGACTTGGCGATGTGTGCTTGCAGCTCAGAAATTCAACTACATCTTGATGTGTGTTTAAAATCAGCATTCCAGCAGGTTGAGGGGAGAAATTCTCCCTCTCTACTCCGCCCTGGTGAAACCCCACCTGGAAAACTGCATCCAGCGCTGGTGCTACCGATATAACAATGACATGAGCTCCCTGAAGTAAGTCCAAAGGAGGGCCAAGGAGATGATCAGAGGGCTGGAGCAACCCTGCTGTGAGGACAGGCTGAGAGAGTTAGTGTTGTTCATACTGAAGAAGAGTAGGCTGTGGGAAGATGTTTCAGCAACCTTCCAGTACCTAGTAGGGGTCTACAGGACAGCTGCAGGGACTTTTCACAAGGTCAAGAAATTATAAAACGAGGGGCTTTGGTTTGAAACAGAAGGAGCACAGGTTTGGATTGGATATTAGGAAGAAATTCCATACTGTGAGGATGGTGAACTCAGGAACAGGTTGCTCAGAGCAGCTATGGATGCCCCATCTCTGTAAGTGCTCAAAGCCAGGTTAAACTGGGCTATGAGGTACCTAGTCTAGTGGAAGGTTTCTTAGCTCCTGCTGGGGGTTTTGGACAAAATTATCTTTAAGGTCCCTCCCAATGTGAACCATTCTATGATACTTTTATATTCCTGAAGTACTCCAAAGAACTAAAACTCAGTTTGGAAATCTTTATGAAAGCTATATTGTTCCATATTTAAGTGGGTTGGTATACTTTTTTTTTTTTTACATTTCAATAGTAAAGAGATAAAATAACTGTGTTATGCTTATCCCTGAAGTGAATGTAATTTCAATTTTTCTGTGGAAGTTTCCTATGAAATATAGAGTCATACCAAAAATGTAGATTCTAAAATATATTTTAACAACTTTTCAAAAAGTATGTATTGTATAGATGCTAATATAATATACTGCATTATATAGATTTTAATGTAATTCTTTATGTATTAATAGATTTTAATATAATATACTGCATTATATAGGTTTTAATGTAATTCTTAAAAACAACAGCAAAAATGTTTTATTGGAAGTCTTTAGTTTATACACATTACTTCAGAGTAAATAATCCTTTTCTATAAATTAAAGATATATTAAATAAAAAGATATAAAGATATAAAATTATGTGGGAAGTTCCAGGTAACATAGAGCTAGGGAAATGCCATTATATACAATCATATGTAAATTAAATATATTTAAAAAAACTGCACCAAAACACGTATTTCAACTTCTCAAGCCTAAACATTTTTAGTCTTTTTAGTCACTTTTAGAGTCAATTTCCCATCTTTCTGTTCCAATCCAAGGGAGAGGAAAATAACTCCTTATTAAAGTTGAGTCTAGGAGAAAGCAAAGGAGGAGGCAAGCAGAATTTTTTTAAAGATTTTGTTTTATTTTTCATTATAATCTTTGGATTCAATTGAATATATAATAAATTAATTCCTTCTAATCAAGTCTTGTTTGCCTATGTTGGTAAATGCTGAAGGAGCTCTTTGTTTCTATCTTGACTCCTGAGATATACATTATATTTTGTCTCACCTATTCAGTGAGGAAATGGAGTGACAGAGTGGGCTCCTGGGCACCTGGTGGATAATCAAGGTCAACACACCACTTAATCTGATATTTACACTACTTTATACCAGTAAATAAATAAGAAGCACTCCAAACCACCAGGTAAATCAACAAGCATTTTCAGTTTGTGACAATAAAGAAAAATTATTTAAAGCTAAGGGGAAAAAAATATATTTACCTAATTTTTCTAGGACAGAACTTTGTTCTGAAAAAAGAAAAAAACAAAACAACAACACAACAAACCACCTATAAAGTAGATCTGGTGTATACATTGGTTTGGACTTCTCATTGCTTATTTTGGTGTATTATTTTTAATATACGAAAAAGAATTAAAAATGGTTTTTTTACCCCTTTCTTCAGGTTCTTTTGAATAGTAAGTTCCTGTGGGATTTGTATATTTTAATTGTTTTACTCCTTCTTTTCGTTTGCCCTCTCTATTCCTTGTTTCCCTGAGTTGCATTGATAAGTTACAGACGACCTTCTTCTGAAAATTCCTATTTATTTTGAAACAATCATGACTGTTTATTAGCACTGTTAATGTTCATGGGAAAAAAATTTCATCACAGATGTCATATAGGCTAGCATTTCAGAGCCCTTCCTTCCTTCCTTCCTTCCTTCCTTCCTTCCTTCCTTCCTTCCTTCCTTCCTTCCTTCCTTCCTTCCTTCCTTCCTTCCTTCCTTCCTTCCTTCCTTCCTTCCTTCCTTCCTTCCTTCCTTCCTTCCTTCCTTCCTTCTTCCTTCCTTCCTTCCTTCCTTCCTTCCTTCCTTCCTTCCTTCCTTCCTTCCTTCCTTCCTTCCTTCCTTCCTTCCTTCCTTCCTTCCTTCCTTCCTTCCTTCCTTCCTTCCTTCCTTCCTTCCTTCCTTCCTTCCTTCCTTGTCTTTCTCAAGTACATGATGACATAGGTTTCCTAAATGAAACTGAGTTGATAATATTGATAAATTTATAGTAGGTATGCCAATAGAATAAAAAAGTATCAATACTTGTGGTTATTTTTTGTTCATATAAATTGTTTTTCAAAATCACAAAAATTCAAAGGCAAAATACTTCATCACAGAAAAAATAAAACAAATAGAGCATTTAAAAATTTTATACTTATTTCATCATGGCTTGTCCATTTGCATGAATAAACTATTTAGGTAAGTGAAACACTCTCCTTAATATTTACTGAATCTTAGGAATACCATCTATTGATTTCTGAGTCACTTGTCATGAAAATGGATAAACACTGCATTTTAAAGAAAAAAATGGCCTACACTCTGCATTATAGTATCTACTGGAAAATACATATCAGGTTCAAAAATTCAGTTTTCAATTAGTTTTCATTGCTTCACACATTTTTACAAGGTTCAAATCATAAATATACAGAATACACTTCTCTTCAGGTACTGAGGTAAATTATTAGAACTTGCTGTAGAACTTCTTGATAGTCTAATAATACTTGAGCACAAGAAAAATTAAAGATTTTATCACATTGGATTATTTCATAGAAGCAATTTTTTTCCTAATCTCTTATGGGGAAGGTCTTAATTTAGATGTAGGATATGCTATTTCATCCAAGCTGGAAACCAGTGTGATTTTAACTATAATCTGGATGCAATGAATTTGATGGTTCAGGACTAAACTTATCATCTGGGTTAGACACAGGTGCACATAGGTTTATTTGAGCTCTTAAAATATTGGATTCTTCATTTCCACATTTTGATCAATTTACTTCAAACTTCTCAGCTTATCTGTTCTCAGTCCATGATGCTGAGTCTGCTGTTACTGAAAGCTCATTTCCAGATCTAGATTTCATCCTAAAAGAGAAATTCTGGCTTCTTGTGCTGCCATTAAAAATCTCTAAGTTAATTGATTGCAGGTGAAATAAACTATAGACTTTTCAATTCAGCTTTGCAGTATCCAATCTCCTGTCTGAATGAAAAATAAATATATTTGGAAGAAAGATTCATGCACAGATTTTTCTCTAACCCTTAACCTTTTTCCAGGTTGTCCAACTATCACATCAACTGAATAAAATGGCTGTAAAAATGTTTTCCTCAAAATATAGAACATTTCTTGTTCTCTCCCGTATTTTATATGTCAGAGAGACAGGAGTGGCAGCAGAAGACTAGTTAAAGCATTTCTGCAATAGCTAAGAAACATTTTGTAAGGTATCTATATTATTTTTTATCTACCATATATATGATGAGATGGCAAGAATAGGACCCTTTCAACTAGTATGGCAGCGAAACATTTCTTTTGATTCCATTTCTGTCTCTAAGTTTCACACATTTTCTTCTATGGTGCAACATACTGCAAGAAATGCTGATACTGTTTTGAAAGCCAGGATTACAGATAGAGCAATAAGGTAAGCATACCTATTAGTAGAACATAAATGATTGGTAAGGCCAGATAACGATTTACTCAATTTATTGTCTTCTCCAAATAGCATGAGCAATTTAAGAGGAAAAGAGCAAATATCAAAATAGAGCCTCTTCGGACAGCTCTGAACTTTTACTTTCTCGACATGAGGCTCTCAACTTGAGACAGGATCTGGGCTGTCTCTTATTCTAAGAAATTTTCTGTTGGTGCTTGCATCCTTATTGTTTACAGAGAATTTAATTTTAGTTTTTCTATAGCTGGACAATATTTTTAGTTCTAAACAAGCTCATCTATCTACTGGATGTTAGGGAATTCTAGTGTGGCAACTGACCATGCATTTGTTGGGAAGAACTCATTGCATTCATGCAAAGCTGTTAAAAAACAACAGTGCTATATCCATAAATAATTAAATAGACTAACTGCACATTCATGCTGTTACATTGGAGACATAGGTATGTACGCACACTATTTCCATAATAGGGCAGATTCCTTGATGCATTTGCTGTATTTAGTGTCTTGGAACAGATTACAAGAAATTCTGTGTGAAATACAGAACACTGGTTTCTAATTAAACTAGAAACTTGCTAAAAATGTCTGTTTTACATACTGACCAACCCATACTGTATTACAAAGGCAAAGGCTTCTTCTGTGTTTAGAGAAGACATTATTGCCATAATTCTTCTCATTGTGAAGTGGTTCTCTAACTACACTGGAGTAAAGAATGACGATAATAAATATGTGAGTAAATTCAACTTAATCTTTGACTGTTGCCACTGCTCTTTAAGCCCTTTGAAGTGACCTTGGGAAGGTCAGGCTGGCAGTAATAAAATAAAGATAATATGTAGGTCATTTGACTGGTACATGACAGCAATGGCTCGCATGGCTAAGCACATGTTTTGTGCAATGTGGACATGAATTTAGCTGTAAAACACAAGAACCTTCAAAATGTAGACTGGTATCTTGTTCTTATTTTTTTGACTCATACAACCTAAAAACTTTCCTGTCTGAGCAATATTTTTCATGCTGTTTGTATTCATGAGTACCATTGTTGACCCCTTCATGCTGCAACTAGAGACCACTACCAGTAAACAAAGTAAAACCGAGTTTTAACCACATTTTAGAGAGAGATTGATTGAGATATTGATTTTTAAAAATTATTTTTTAAAAGTTTAATCTAGAAAAAAATCTTAAAAAATTGCAAGGGAGGGAAGGAGTAAAGAGACTTTTCATATAATACACATTTTTTGAAAGTTAGCTGAATGTTCAGCAAAAATGAGTTGGCATGTACTATGCATTCCTGTATTCTTTTTACTGTTCTTCAATAGAAAGGAGTACTTTTTGTTCCCTTCAAGCAGATTTGAAAGAAAAAAATCCAGAAATGTTCCAAATAGGAAACAAATACCTAGTATCTTGGGGCTTAAAGGACATTTTATTTTCATGAGTTAAGACTCCCTCATTATTTTCAGAATGAAACAGAGTCATAGGTCAGGGAATAGGTCACTCTAATGAGAAAAATAATATGTGTAGATCTCTTCAAGAGCTATTGTATCTTATTTGTGGAATATTGGTATAGTTTTATCCTGTTTCTGCCAAGAACTTTCCCATTTTGAAGATGTGTTTATAATAGAAAAGTTGTTTGGTTTTTTGTTTTTTGCTTTTTTTTTTTTTCTCTAGAACATTCTCTTCTCTCATGCAGCCATATAATTTTCAAGGTGACTATATTCTGAATGAGAGAATTTGTTAATGTTGAAGCAGTAAGAACTGTGAGTGCCTGTAACTCTGCAAAGGAAAACAGTACCATAAGGAGCTGGTGCAAAACAATCCAGTTCTTTCTGTATTCAAAAAAACTAGGTAGCTCCACAGGTTCTCATTCCTCAGTCCATGTCGTGCATCTGCTGGAGCATTTTGTATAATATTACTAATGTGTAAACCTGCCATACACATTATTTTTCAACAGCATGCAGAAAGGAAATTAAGCAAAACACTAAGATAAGCTTAAAACCTTTGCTTTGTTTTGTGTAACCACAAATTAACTTAAAAAATCTCCAACCCAATAACAAAACTGCAAAAAGGAAAAAACCTTACCAATAAATACTATACAATAAAGGAAATTCTATTGCATCTCTAGAGACAGTGAGCCAAGTCTTTAAACAAAAATTTTTACATTTCTAGAGAGAATCCTTGATGTAAAATGAAAGAATTGCTGAATTCCTATTAAAAATAGGAAATGACAAGTCAGATTCCTTGTCTTGCTCTACTCTGCAGTGGTGCCCTGTAAGATAATATCTAAATGGCCAGAGAGTTGATTTGAAGGGAGAGTTCCTTTAGTTTACTTTATGGAATTGCTATGGGACACTGAAACAATCAATTACAGAAACACTGGATACATTAAAAGCTTGAAGTCAAATTATGTGGCTTGTATCTATTTGTGCAACTACAAGAACCAAAACAATTCTTCTCTGCCATCAATTGCTCCTTTGCTTCTCTCCTCAAAAACATGTAAGTGAATATTTGACCAGAAGCAGGGTTTATCTTCACTAATGCAGCAAAAATATTGTCCAGAGAATAAAAAAGTTGAGATTTTTGTGATAATATTGTCCAGTTGTAGGATAGAATAAATGGGAAAGATAATTATGGAATCACATCATGGGTAAGTTTGTCTTATGTCAGAAGAAAAGACAGAGTCTAGTATGATTTAGAGGGAGGAGGACAGGAGGAAGAAAATAGGTTTTTGTGGTTCTGAGACCCTGCCAAGAGCACAGTATACACCAAATCTTATGAAATGGGGAAAAAAGCATTTTCTTACAGCTGAAGACTGGTCATCTGATTAAAAAAACATGTTACATTTGGCCAAAAATATGCCAAATGTTTAAAATTCCAGATTTTCAGAACAGTTTTCATCTGTATTAATAATCTAAAATTTAAAATAAAGTATCTTGAATCGTGGGTATTAAAAATGTTCAGAATTACCCAACACTTATTACTTGCAACTTTTATTGAAACGAAGCCAGGTTTTTATTGGCAAGGTATTGAAATATAAACAAAGATATTTTGCTTTCCATTTTGTTTTTGCTTTTTCCTTTATTTTTCCTTTAGTATAGTAAATACCCTTCATCTTCCAAATGAGCAGGAATGAGGCCTTTTGCAATTTTTCAATTAATTCACGAGAGAATAATTTAATTTTCAACATCAAATTGGTGCTGATTAGCAATGTGCACATGAATGTTTTGGATTTAAATCATTAAAAATGATTTTGTAATGTCTTTATTCTATGATATCCTCTCTAATTAAGGTATTACATTTAACTGTTGGCAGAACATTTAGCAGCTGTTCAGAAAATCTTACATAGACAGCAGTTGTTAGTAGGTCTCCTTCCAAAATGTGAAAGTACATGTCAAATGAAATTTCAGCCATATTAATCTTCAGTGTAATTCTAACTAAAGTCTTCATCAACATAAAGTTGTAAGGTGAATGTGCTGAATGTCAAGAATCTCTTCCATCTCTCTCCTATCATTATTCAATGCCAGATAATTTGCAAAGCATTGTAATCTAATTGTTGGTTCTAATCATTTGGATATGGCTTGCTGTTTAATAGGATTTCTTTTCTGCACCCTTCTTCTCAGTTTGTAACTTATTCCTTTCTTATTTAAGGATGTATCAGTCATTACTTTTTCCATAGGTACTTCCTGACTACAGAGATTCTTCTATCTAATTAGCACATGCAGTTCTCTCTGAGAGAAATTTTCTGCCTTTCTTTG
Organism: Emberiza elegans; assembly: GCA_024865655.1. Classification (NCBI taxonomy): domain Eukaryota; kingdom Metazoa; phylum Chordata; class Aves; order Passeriformes; family Fringillidae; genus Emberiza; species Emberiza elegans. The sequence continues at coordinate 26,049,666 of JALJVW010001283.1, forward strand.
TACTAATTCTCCAGGTCTTCCAGGAATTATTGCTCCCTAATCTTTCTGAACCTTAATTTTCTTTCTTCTCCTTTTTATATCTTTTCACAGAACCACAGGTTGTTTGCATTATAAGACACCTCTGGGGATCACATAGTGCAGGCCCCTGATATAGCAGGTTCACTAGAGCAGATTGCACAGGTTGTGGTCAGATGGCTTTTGAGTATTACAGAGAAGGAGGCTTCAGAATCTCTCTGGGCCATCTGTTCCAATGCTTTATCACCTGCCTACTAAGATGGAAATTCCTGTTTCATTCAGGTGTTTTCATATGGTATGAATTTTCAAGAAAAACAAAATAGCAACAGTAGGAGGCTTCTGAGAATAAAAGGGGATCAGATTAAAAAAAATATTAGCATGAGGAGACAATATTGTGAGGCAGCTGAAAATGTAGATGGGGTCAGAATGGAGAGGTGGAAGTAGGTAAAAAGAGATAACATGATTGATAACAAGATTCTTTGCAATTATATATTGAATTTTATCTATTGGCATTACTGGGAAAGAGCTAGGCTACAGCGACTGTAGGTCCAGCCATGCAATTTGATAAATGCCTGAGAGTTTCAAGCAAAAAATTAGACATGGTAAAAATTATGAATATTACTTTAGCAAACTAGTTACGAGCTGAATCAGTAGGATGGATGTAATTATTAATAGGAAATTGCCATGTCAAGATGAAGGATAGTGAAGGCATGAATGAAATTATTTTTTTAAAATCTAAATTTATTCATTTCAAACACTTAAACTTTTAAACTTTTAGGTAAGAGCAATCACACATTTGTAGGTGTATGATGTATGCAAAAAAGATGAGAGGAATTTGCTGAATCCTTTTGAAGGACAGATTTTCTGTATTCATGGGTAGATTCAAATGCCAGGGTGTTTGTATATGCAAGGAAGAATAAAAGTGTCTATTGAATTGTAAATATGGGAAGAAGTGTAGCTAACTGAATGCTTGTGTGAAGCCTGATTGTAAAGAAAGTCACATAAACCCAGTGATTACTGTTGAAGTGCTTGCTGCAAACAGAGAACTGATCTTTTTGTGAGCTAAAGTTCAGTGATTTTACATTAAGATCTCCACTTTTTCTTAATTTAGAAATTTTGTTTTGTTTTGTTTTTTGTTTTGTTTTTAACTGGAAATAAAACAAATAAATGGCAACCCCAAACCCAAAGCCGAAAACTGAAACTCAGAAGCCTGAGAATTTCTGAAAGCTCCAGAGGTTTTTACAGCTTCTTGAATATTTATGATTCTGTATATTTTCTGTTTCATATCCATCTTTTGTTTCCATTCTGTATTTGGCAAAAGACAGCTTTGTGTAAAATTTTCTATCTGTCCTAGTTTTATATTAATGTTCTTTGCAGTATTTTAACAAAACTGTTAGGGTCACAATAGTAAACAATTTCAGAAAATTTAGCTGACAATAATGATGATAAAGAGAAAGGTGCTAGCAGGAGAAACAATACAATATAGAGAAATCTTTTGGCCCAGCAACCCATAACTTGTGGATTGCTTGAATGGACCTACAAGGCTCATCAAATTATGTCCTGGCCCTGCACTGGACAGTGACAAGAATCACACCACGTGTCATTGGACAGAGTGCTGTCCAAACTCTTGAACTCTGTCAGAGTGGTGTTGTGAGGAACCCGAGGAGCCTGTTCCTGTGCCCAACCACCTTCTGGGGAGGAACCTTTTTCTAATATCCAACCTAAACCTCCCTGGTACAGCTTCAGGCCATTCCCTTGGGTCCTGTCACTGGTCACCACAGAGAAGAGATCAGTGCCTGACCCTCCTTTTCCCTCATGAGGAAGTTGCAGCTGCAGTGAGGTCTGTCCTCAGTCTCCTCTGGGCTGAACAGACCAAGTGACCTCAATTACCTGGTGTATGGCTTTCCCTCTATCTTTCACCATCTTCACAGCATTCCTTTAGGATGCCCTCTAAACATTTATATCCTTTTTATAATGGGATGTCAAAAGGAGATTTCTATGTTTGTGACTAGGCTCCTCTTTCTTTCATGTGCTTCAAATTGACAGGAATATGATTTATCTAAGTGGTTGCTCTTTAATTTATAAATACACTGGGACATTTTTCTTTTGTCATTCTTAATGTAAATTCATCATTTTTATTTTCTCACATGTGAGAGGGGAAGTAAGATCTGCTACTGACTACTTCTGTAGTTCTCATTCTGAGACAAAATATTTTTTAAAAGACTTGACATTTTCAAGATTATAAATCACCTTGTGTTTCATTGACATAAATATTTTTTATGACATGTAAATCTTCTTCCATCAATAAAGGTTAAAAATTAAACTTTTTTTTAACCACAGACAGGTAAGTTGCAAGTAACCAAGCAAAAAAATTATTACATTTATTTGAAATAAGTTTTAAAAAATGTTTAAAATTTTAGAGGTACAGCATCTCAGTTTATCTGCTATTATACAAGTGAACAGTCTTTTACATTACTTAATTTAAATTTATGTTCGGCAATTTTGTTAATCACTGAGCCAAGCAAATGTAAAATTGATTACACATAGAAAATCATACTCACATCCTGAGATTTTAAGAGCTTAAAAGTCACTATGAGGTCAGTTTTCTTCACTGTGAATGGTACTTGCATGTTTTGTGGAAGTGGCATTTATTTCTATAGCTTGATCCATTAAAGTACAAGAAATAATAAAATCATAGAATCTTTAAGGGTGGGAAATACCTTTAAGACCATCAGGTTCAATGTCAACCTAACACTACCACCATTGAACCATGTCCTCAAGCCATAGTCACGTGTTTTGAATACTTCCCATGGACTTCACTGTTTCTCTGGACAGTCAGTTCCAATACCTTACTATCCTTTTCATGAAAAATGTCTGCCTAATTTAAACTTCCACTGGTGCAAACTGAGGCCTTTTGCTCTTGTCCTTTCACTTTTTACCTGGGGAACAGTTTGGCATCCACCTCACTACAACTTCCTTTTGTGTAGTTGTGTAGCAAGCGATAAGGTCGCACCTAAGCCTCCCTTTCTCCAGTGTAAACGACCACAGCTCTCTCATCCCTCACAATATTTGTGTCCTATGTCCATAAGTTTTAAGTCCATGGCTGTAAGTCAGTAAATTTACCATGAACAAAGGTCCTGTCACACCAATTGTTGCTTTCAGCCTGAGCCATCTGAGAAGGCAGTCAGCTTGGAACAGGCGTACTCTTTTCAGCAGGAGAGGGATGGATTTTCTGTGGCCGTCCTTAATGGTGTGCTGTCTTTTGCTGGTGTAGAGTTAATTTTTGTCACAATAGCTGGTATGGGGCTGTACTTTGCATTTGTGTTGATCATAGGGTCAATAATACAGAGATGTTTTCATTATTGCTGAGCAAGGCTCACACAGAGTCAAGGCCTTTTCCGTTTCATACTGCCACAATGGCAGCAAGGGCACATATTTGGGATAGGTGATCCAAAAAAAGACCAAAAGAATACCACACACCATATGGCATCATGCTCAGTATACAAGCTGAGAGAAGAAGGTGGAATGGAGGAAAATCTCCCCAGGTAACTATTACACACAACGGAGCCTTGCTCTCCTGGAGATGGCTGAATACCTGCCTACCCAGGGGAAGCAGTGAATTAATTCCTTGAGTTTTGCTTTGCTTGCATGTGTGAATTTTTTTTTTCCTTTGTCTCAACACACCTGTTTTCCAGCTGTCAGCCTTCCAGTTCTCTCCACGATCCCACTGATGGGGGACTGAACAAGTGGAGATGTGTTCTTTGGTTGCTGGCTGGTGTTAAACCACAACAAATAGCTTTACTGTTTTTAGGGGAATGTTGAAAGACATTATCATTTATCTTAATTAATAAAACCAGAAATCAGTATATCTTTCTACACTGCCAGGTTATTAATGATAGAGTGGACATTAATGCCATTACAATGAAACATAAGGTTGTAAATTCATCAGCTTCATGAAACTGTATTTGTCTTCAGAGAGAACAGTGATGGTTGCCTGCTAAATCAGAAGCTTGCATAGCCCCAGTAAAATCACCACTACATGTCCTGTGGTCACTCTGATTCTCTACTTCAAGTGGCAGAGTACAGAGGGAGTAGAGGCAGCATGACTGCTGTTTCAGTCATGTATACTGAAAGTATTTATTTTCTAATGTCAAGCAGCATTCATATAATCCATCTGATGTTTATCATCTGATGTTTGTGTCAGCTGTTGCCATGGCCACATATCAGAAAGATACAGGAGGCCTCCTAGATTTCTTCTATTGAATAGATTAAGCACTCTCGAATGAAGCTTTTCCAATGACACAAATAGAGCTTCCAGACTTATTTCTCTTTGTGAATAATATAATTATCTTGATCAAATTTATCTTGCAGAAACATTTTTCATTAAGCTATAGTGATGTAGGAAGATGGACATAGAAGCATGATGAAAGTAGATTGTTCAGAATGCCTTTGGAAACTTCTTTATGAGCGTCAAGGTGTATGAATGGGACATATTACAGTCTGGACAGGGCTGCACTTTATTATTTGCCTTAAGATAAATTCTGATCCAGCCTACTGTTTATTATTGCATTTGTTAAATTTAATAACGTGGTTTTGGAAATTGATGCTTTTAAAGTACAGTTTTCTGGAGTGTTTTATTTTAAATGTTAAGCATCTGAAAGAGTTACAGAATTCCTATTAATTCTGAAAATTCTCACTGAACATTCAACAATGCGTAGATTACTCAATACCCTGAGTGTTGCAGGTTACTTGGTCTGTTGAAAGCTCAATTGTAAATCTGTTTCTGCTGTAGCTGGTAACTCCTACCACTTTCATCACTGTGGCAGTGGTGTCTTTACAGTGGTGTTGGTATATTGAATAACTATAGTGTCTCTATGTTAACTATTAAGTAAAAGACTCCCACAGGCCAAATATTATGGTGTATCTCTGATGGTGACTTACCCACTTTCTCATATGACCTCTGTTGCATAGGCATTCTTTTAAGATTATGGTGTTATTTCTCCTCTGTGATTTTATTTAAATATATATATAACAAATAATATGATGTAATGTAATATAATGTAATGTAATGTAATAGAATAGAATAGAATAGAATTAATATAATAATATAATGTCATATCATATAATCATATCATATCATACAATATAATCTTCTTGGATCTCAAACAAATAATTCTCCATTCCATATATTTGATTTAATAGCATGCAGTTCACAACTCTATGTTACAGTAAGTAGAGCAATCTCATAATTCATTTGAAAACTGAAAAGTATAAGGAATTGCTGTTATTCTGATATTCCTCATATTTGAATATATATCATTTTGACACCCATTGTGATACTGTGGATGTTAATATTTTTAAACTAGGTCCTAAGTCAAGATCTCTGATGCATAAGGTAATGGAAAAGCAGGAAGCAATTATGTGATATCAGCTGCTGGTATGGTGTTTTTTCTATCCATATCTTCATTCCTCATATCCTCTTTCTTTGTTTGCCTTACACTGCTCTACTGAGCCTATCAAGGCTTCCTTCAATCAGCATTTTCTAGCTGTGGCAGAATTTAATGCCTTTGCTTCCACCCTTTGCCCTGGCATCACTGTTGATAAGAACACAGATGGACCAATCTTCACTGCATGTTGGACGGTGGAAAATTCAGTTTCATGGAAAATAAGAAACTCTTTCCCCAGAGACAGTACTGATCATGTTTCACTTGACAGACATGAATAGCTGAATACAAGGAAGTCATTGGTCCTTTGCTAATTTTGGCTTGATTTTACATGGGCAGAAATGGTAGAGCTTTAACTTTTGGGTAATGTCTCTGACAACTCTGTGATCTTCTAACTAAAGTCTGCAGGCAACAAAATTTCATGAAGGGAAAAGAAAAGTGATTGTTTTGGTATGAAAGAAGTTCCTCATTTTTGGGTAAGCTATTCTCAGAAAAAGGTGACACACTTTAGCCATAAGCATTGTCAAATCCAATGTAAGGAAGGCAGGTGGCTTGTACAGAATATTGCATCATGAAGTATTTTATTCAGGACTTGATTATATCATGCAACTAATAAAATAACCATAATTTTCTTTTTAGAAAAGGAAAAAGAGTAGGAGCGCATGTTTCCCTTTACATATGGGATTTTTCTTTCACAATTATACCTATCCAAGTTGTTAAATGAAGAAAATCAACTTATGATTGCTGTCACATTAAATTTTATATATTTCATTCCATTGTGGAGTAGAAAAGGGAATTTTTTGCCACTATAAATAGTAAAATTTCACTAGTTAAATGTGATTCACATAGCCTACCTTCATGACAATTTTCCTCATCTTAAAAGATTTTGAGATGCTGAACTTCTAAGTGTGACATTTGCATGTGCTGTTAAAATATTTTGATGAAATTTTGATAAAATGTTAATGAATTGCCTGTCTTCTTTTGTGGTATCTAGTAATGAATTGATGGAACCATGCAAAATCAGAAGAAATTCTTCCCAAAATCCAATCTAAACCTCCTCTGAGGCAGCTTGAGACCATTTGTTCTCATTCTGTCGCTTGTTTCTAGAATTTCACACATACACAGACACACATTCTTTCAAGACATCAAATGTATCCAGTCTCTGACAGATTGAAATTGCTGCCATCTGTGGTCAGTGCTGCCACTTGCTGCCTCCTGACACCCACAGGACTCCACTGGTGTTGGTGCTGCTGTCTTGGGTCCCTGCTCCAATGCAGGGAGGAAAAAGACCCGGACTCCCAAGCACCAGCGAGTGGTGGCCCCGCTTTGGACCTGCTCTGGCTTTGCACTACCAACAGGAGCTGCAAATTTCACTCTGAAATGGCTTTCCCTTGCAAAATGCAGCTTCTAGAGCTGCTTAAGTTGCATGTAAAGCCAAAAGGCAAGAGAGAGGCAAGAGAGGCAAGAGAACTCTGACTTCATTCCACTACTCTTTAAAAGGACCCCTAGAAACCCCGCAGCCCCACGCTTCCATTTCTGGCCACACTCCTGGGTGTTAAAGAGACAGTGACAATTTCAGGCACAGAGAGATATGGAATATTATAAAATTTTGTATTTTCCAGGACACCCCAGAATAAAATGTCCTATTTGTAACCGCCTTTTTGCTCTAGTGCAGTTATGCCACCATTATATAACACACAACAATGGAGCAGTTGCCTCAAAAATTATTATGTTTGGTGGTATCTCAACAAGACCAGAACAGAAACTTGCTCCTTTTTGCAGCCTATATATATGCACACATGGTGTTTTATGCAAGTTTCACCACAAAATGAATGTTTAAGGCATATGCTGCAAATATAGTTAACCCTCTCCTTACAGACACTTATTTAATCTATTTTCTTGTACTGTGATTTTGTTCCTTTTAAGGGTTCACGTTCCCTGGGCAGCATGTTGCAGTGCTTGACAACATTTTCTGTGAAGAAATTCTTCCTAATATCCTATCTAAATCTCCTCGGAAGCAATCTGAGGCCATTTCTTCTACTTCTGTCATTTGTTTCCTAGGAGAAGAGACCAAACCCTGCCTGAGTTCACCTTCAATTCAGGTAGTTGAGACCAATAAGATCTACCCAGAGCCTCCTTTTCCCACCTCTCTCAGCAGTTCCACATCACATTTATTTTCCCATCCCTTCACCAGCTCTCTTGCCCTTGTCTCGATATGCTCCAGCACCAAAATGTCTGTCTTTTCAATGAGGAGCCCAAAAGTGAACACTGGATTCGAGGCACAGTCTCACCTGCACCAGGTCTAGAGGGATGATCTCTTCTTGAATCCTGCTTGCCACACTTTGCCTGACACAAGCCAGGATGCCACTGCCCTTCTTGGACATCTGGTCATAGAGGGAGATTGGGTTGGTCAAGAAGGACCTGCCTTTCATAAATCAGCTCTGGCTGGGCCTGATTGCCTGGTTTGTCCTGTGTATTCCATGTGACAACACTCAATGCACTCTGCATAACCTTTCCCTGCACTAAAGTCAAATTAACACAGAATCATTAAAGGACAAACATATCTATAGAAGTGTGTTTTAAAAAATTTGTAATTAAAGACACAATTTCTGGAAAGAATTATTAATATAAAAAACCATCACTAATACGACTAAGCCCGTTAATTTGGATACCATTACTCAAATTCAAAGCAATGTAACCTGGAGGAGAATTGGCCCTGTATGACTTCTAAATAGATAGTTATCAGTTAAATTAATTGATGTTAAATGAATGTGTCAATTAAATAAGCATAAGTATAAAATCTTACAACTTTAGACTTCTCCAGGTCTGTTTGGCATGAATACAAAAACCTTTATGGAAGTTTCAACTCTGGCTAATGACTTTAATCCCTTAAAGGGTTTTCAGGAGCTGAGGCACTATTCACCTTTTGTACTTTGTAATTTAGCACTTTGGAAAAATAACTTTAATCTATATTAATTTCAAAAAAGCAGGTGGACCATTTACTTTGATTCTCTTAAAATAATCTAATTTCACAGACTTTATGATTCACTTAAATTAAGGCCGAGAAAATACAGTGCTATCAGAGTCATAGATATGAATGTATGATCCAAAGTAAAGGACAAAATCTGTAATAAGTAAAAATAAGAATCAAATGGTAGATTTTTGATTTGAAATTGAATCTTAAACTCTTTAATTGTTTGAGGGCATTTTGTTGTCCTTCCTATTTCCTACTATGAAGATTTCTTTTCTGTTGGCCTACTAGTGTTTGAAATATTAACTGAACAATAAAAAGAAACACTGGGAAAGTCAGGATGATCTGGTATCTGATACATTTGATTGCAAATGGGATTTTGTCCTGAAATTCTCTGGAGCCCTTACGGCCAAGTTGCCACATGGATGCTAGCTCAGGACCACACATATCAAATGGAAAACTATTAAACTATTTTCTCAACTAGAACAAATGGCTATTTAGCATTTTATGGAGCTTAGCTAATAGTGATAGGAACATAATCCAGAGCTGGAACCATTTTAAACAAAAATATTTATACAAAACTATATCAATGAGACATTCTGGTATTGCTACATATGTTTTCACATGGTCCAGTAAATTTCCTTGCTTCTTTCCAGTAGTTTCTGCCCTCTTGTATTCAAAGAGTGTGCTTTGTATCATGTAATTTTGAGGCAGAACAATTCACATTCTCTCCTTCCATCCCACTACATATGCAGCAAAAATTTAAAACAATCACATTGCTGATCCTAAAAGAATGAGAATATTTTTTCTTTTTTTTTCTTTTTCTTTTTCTTTTTCTTTTTCTTTTTCTTTTTCTTTTTCTTTTTCTTTTTCTTTTTCTTTTTCTTTTTCTTTTTCTTTTTCTTTTTCTTTTTCTTTTTCTTTTTCTTTTTCTTTTTCTTTTTCTTTTCTCTCTTTCTCTTTCTTCTTCCTTTCTTCCTTTCTTCCTTTCTTCCTTTCTTTCCCTTCTTCTTTTCTTTTCTTTCTTTCCTTTCTTTTATCACAATTTTTTCTTTACACAGCAACTTCTTTGAAAGGCACACCAAAAATTAGAGAGGTATAACCTACTGTCAAGACATGGTTTCATAGTTTTCACCTATTTCCTGGGATGATGCAAGACATGGAGCTTTTTGAACAGTAGAAATATTACTATTCATCATAGTAAGTGAAAAAAAAAATGTCTGTCCTATTTTTTATTCTGTCTATGGCTCAACGCGCATACAAGAATTTTCTGCTGTTTTATAGTCACATTTTTTTAAAATAACACAATGACTGAAAGCTGTTTACAGTACAAGTCTTTAAAAGTCTATCTGCCAACAAAGTGGCATTCTTTCATTCTTTCTCTTGACCACAAAATACTATTTATTTTCTGGGATTTTTGGTTTTTTTCTGTACGTGTGTGTGTGTGTGCTGTGTGTGTGTGTGAACAACGGATTGACATGTATGTCTGCTTCCATCTTACACTGGTTAATTTCTACTGATTGATTAATGTTTTGCATACAAGAGCTGCAGTTAGGACTAATATTAGGCCAAAATAATCTAAGCACTGACCTTTTTCAGTTATGATCTCATCATCTCAATATTATAAAATATTATAAAATTTATAAAATATATTATAAAATATATAATATATTAGAAAATATTACCATAAAGATCTCTACTGGAAGATGAACATTAAAAAGAATACTAACTTTGCAGACAGCTTTCCTATAGTATTTTCCTTGCTGATCAAATCTTTGATCAATCACCAAACATTAATTTTGGATTTGGGGGTTTAATCCTTTGCTTACTGCTATAAGAAAAAAAAGGAGATAATTTTCAAAGAAAAATCTATAGCATATTATTCTTGCTGGCTAAAATCATGGTTAAGGAAGAAAATAATCCCAGTTTAATGTGAGAAAGAAAAAAGGGGGGGATGCATATTTAAAACCTCAGAATCATTTCAGTTTCTTAGATGAAAAATGAGTTATTGCTGGTAGTGACTATAGTATTAATCGCACTGACATATTTCAAGTTTGTCATATGGATAATATCTCATGGACTCATATGCACCAGTATGAGTACATATTTTGGAGTTCAGTGTAGCTGATGAAAATAGACCATTTAAAGCTCTTCCATTTTCAACAAGTTGAATTGGATAAGATCATGACTTGTTGTTTGGTTTGGTAAGACTTCAATAGAGCCAGGAGAAGCCACTCATTTGTTCTGTATGTCCTTTGTTCTAGATGGAAACATCTTTGTTCTCATAGGAAACTCTGAAAATAGAAAGTTTTGACCTTCCTTTAAAAAAAAAACTAAACCAACACCTTTTTCATGCTTCTCTTTATCTTGTTCTGGTAAACAGACAGGTGGAAATTTCCTTCAGGTTATCTTTTCCTTACACTCTGTGTATTTACATTTGAATAATTCCTGAACTATATGTTTTATTGTCTTGAATTTCAAAAATGTTTCAAATTTTAAATTTGAAAATATCTATAAATATTCCATATTCATTTTTATTTTATATAAAAAACCACTAATGTCTATATTCTAATATATTCCTTTAAAATTACAGTTTTATCATCAACAAATCTGCATACTAAAATATCTTTACAACTTTCTTAATCTGGAAAAAGCTAAATGTCAGACAGATTTATCAAACTGTCAAGTATTACCAACTGTCTGAACCAAATTGTTAACAGAAAATTATTTTGTGTATTCTTACTTTGTTAAATAAATAACTAAGTCTTTGCATATTTTTTTAAGTGGAAGAAAAAAGGCACTTTCATCTCTAAATTGCCTTAGTGAAAATAGTGTCAGTTTAATATTGCTTTTATCCTGAAAAGGATGACCTTCAAGAAAATGCCTCTTCATTTTTTTAAAATTGTATGTCCTTTGTTCTAGATGGAAACAAAATGCTTTTCCTTGTTGAAAGGAAAGAAAATACATTTCCTATAAATTCCTTTAAAAAGAAATGAATCATGACTTTTTCACACTTTGCTCAATGTTGTTCTGTGTTAAACAGTGGTCTGAAGAGGCTGCAGGTTATCTTTTCCTTACACTCTGTGTATTTTTATTTACCATGCTTGGAACTTATGGAAACTGATTTCAAAAATGCAAATTTTTAAAAAAGTGAAAATTTATATAAATATTCTGAATTAATTTTTTTGGATATATAAAAAACCACAAATGTCTATATTCTAGTTATATTCCTTTAAAAGCTCAGTTTTATAATGGGACAACAAATCTGCATACGCTTTTAAAATGAGGGTTATCTTTACATCTGTCTTAATCTGGGCCCAGCTGTAATATGTCAGACACAGAGCATACCAAAACTGTCAAGTTTACCATGTGTCTGAACCCATCTTAACAGAAAATGTTTGGCCTTTAATAAATGGAATGGCATCATCCTGACTTGTAGAAATTCTTTGTTTAAATATCCAGTCTGATTAGAAATTAAGTAATGAAATTTTTTAACGGAAGGATTTTGTAGTTTATAGTGTTTAGGATGATGTGTATATATTAAGTTTTCTAAAATAAATCTTATTTTATGGAGTACTGAAAGAGAAATACAGAATCCAGAACCTTTTCTTCATTCTTCCTTCTCATTCAGAATTCAATTTGATAGCTGTTTCCTTATGGCTGTTCAAATCGCATTTGATTGCAGTTGCATTTTCTATTTCATCCTCCTGTACTTTAGTTGGATACACAAATATGAATTTATCTAGGCATATGTAGAAAGACTTGCATGTAGAAGTATGGGTCTGTAAAATATGTTAACAGCTAGATAAATCTGTTTGGTAGAGATTAGGTGTAGATCCACCAAAGTAGAACCTATAATTCCACAAATTCTAATAAAATGAAGCCATAAATTAAGCAGCAGAAACGAAAATAAGCCATAGGAAAATTGACAGGAAAAAGTGTGTAATTTTTCCCTTACTCATAAACTCTGGTTTCTAGCTAAATCTTGCCTTGCCTGTTATAGTATACTTGAAATTCAGTTATTCAGTTGCAAGTTTTCAAACTTTTGGACAATGCTGATCATTCCTCCATCGGTATTTCCCTCTTTAATCCCTTGACCCCACATGACAATTTATTTTTGACACATTATGATTTCTGTCTTTTTGCCATGTGAGAAGTTTGACTTGCTTGAACTTTCCAGGTTGTTGGATGCTTCTTTAAGGCATTGATTCAAGGGACCTTGCAGGCTCTGTGTTTTAATGCTGTCTAAAAGAACACATTTTTTTCCTCTTTGAAGTTGTTCTTCTATGCATCATTCATTCTGTTTGTGTTTGCATCATCTGCCTTTTGAGTAATGCAGTAAGTCTTTATTATTTACAGCCTATATTTCCTACTACCTTTCCTTCAGTAAGCAAACCACATTCTTTAGCTCCTTTAAAACTAATATCACAATTTAGAGAGCTCAGAATGTTAGTTCCCTTAAACTCAAAATTTCCTTTTTCTTTCAAATGTTTCTTGCATTTCTTCAGTTTATTTTGAAAACTGTAATTGTGCGAATAGATATGGCAGCACACATTTTAGTCACCTCCCAAGTGTCAATACATTATGACAGAACACAGGTAGATCAGTTCTCTCCCAGCTGTCATCCTGTGTGATTCTAGGTTGTTATCAGTGATACTTACAAAGAGCCTGACCAGCATACCTCAGTATGATGAAAAATTCAGTAGTTGAAGACAGTAAAGAAAAACTAACATGATGATAAGTTATTCTGAAGATGCCTTAAACATTGGTTATAACCCATGCTATAGAAACTAGAACTAGAAATCCTACAATATTTTTACTGAAGAAAGGGGTAGCTGTCATACTTTCTTATTTTCACAGTTTTTCCCATAAGGAGGAAGTCTTTTAATCACAGAATCCAAGGATGGTTTGGGTCAGAAGGGGCCTTGATAGATCATGTAGCACAACCCCTCTGCCATGGACAGAAACATCTGTAACCTTTCTATAGACCAGTTAGCTCAAAGCTCTGTCCAAACTGACCTGGAACTCAACTCCCCTTCATCTCTTCCTCTTCCTCCCCCCACCCCAATACTTGTTCAGTCCACATAGAAACTATGTCATGAACAAGATTTTGCATTTCAGCAGTACTTCAATGAAAAGAAAGTACTCCATGAATTTAATAAAACCATGTAAGAAAATCTTAAAGATAATCTAGGATTTGAGTACGTTTTAATGATCCCTCATACAGTGACTTGTATAGCTGTTCTAATTTCCTTATATCCTCCCCTTTATTACATTTATTGCTCACCTCACTGTGATGGTCCCCATGGCAATAATGTACAGATGGCTGCTGTAAACAGAAGTTACAGGTTATGGTGCTGAAATGAGTATCTCTAAAAGAAAAGAAAATCAGAGGATATCAATTCCCTCTTTCTTAGGACTATTGATTAGTAGAAGAACAACTTTTTACCACAATAAAAATTTTGTGAAGCTGCTTCAATTAACATTATCTTTGTTTACAACACTGCAAGTATAAAACATAAATGTAATTTTAAATTATTGGAAGTTGCATCTGTTGTCATAGTTAATTGGTTTTAAGTCAGTAACATTTTGTCACTTCAGCCCTTTTTTTCCTCTGTTGTCTTTTTCTGTCTTCTATTTCTGTCTCTCCCTGCCTCTCTTTCTGGCTGATTCTCTGGCTGCAACCTTACTCTCATCTGTTCCCACCCCCCTCCCCCTTTTCTGTTTTGCTTGATTTTCCTTTCTCCCTTTTTTTTTCCTCTTCCCTCTTTTCCTATCTTGTTTTTTATTTTTAAATCTATTGATTGATCAGGTGTACTCTCTAATTTACAATAAATGAACTCTCATTACTGGGTGAAATTTTCATAATACATAATCTAAATTAAGTGTTTCAAGTTAATGTATGTGATCCCATTATTTTGTGGGAATATATTATGACCATACAATACTCATTACGTGAAGTTATGATCATTGGATTTGGCATGGTGTTATGGTAATTGCCAGACTTGCTGCTGACAACAATACACTCTAAATAATCAGTAATGTTGAAGGAGAGTGGATGTGTTAACAGTACTGTCTAAGGAACTCAATGAGTCCATGGGACCTGATGAGATTTATCTGCAGGTCCTGATGGAACTGATAAAGAACAAGCTGGATTGCCACACACAGAAAGTTGTGGTCAGCAGCTCACTGGCCATGTGTAGACCAGTGATGAGTAATGTCCTGCTGGGGTCAGTGTGGGGGCAGACACTGTTCACCATCTTTGCTGCTGACGGAGAGCAGGATAGAATGCACACTCAATAATTTGCCAACAGCACCAAGCTGTGTGGTGCTGTCATGGTGGAGGGAAGGGATGCCATCCAGAGGGACTGGGATAGGATTCAGAGTTGGGTCTGTGCAAAACTCATGAAGTTCAACAAAGTGAAGCACAAGGTCCCACACCTGGGATGTGGCAATCCCAGGCACATACACAAGTAGAGCAGAGAAGTGATTTAGAGTAGCCCTTTGGAGAAGGACTTGGGGGGATGTCTGACAAAAACCTTAACATGAGCAGCCATGTGCACTCATAGCACAGAAAGCCAACCGTGTCCTGGGCTGGATCAAAGGAGGTGTGACCAGCAGGTCAGGGGAAGCGATTTTCCCCCTCTACTCTGCTTTTGTGAGACCCCCCACCTGGGAGTACTGCATGCAGGTTAGGGGTGCCCAGCATGACAAAAACATCTCCTTGTTGGAACAAGTCCAGGGGAAGAGCACAGGGAGAATAAAGTACCTTCCCTATGAACACAGGCTGAGAAAATTAGAGTTATTCATTCTAGGGAAGAGAAGGTTGTGTGTCATAGTCTTTGGGCATCTGAAGGGGGACCATTCATCAGGAGCTGTAGTTACAGGACAAGGAGGAATAGATTCAAACTGAAAGATTGTAGGTAAAGATTAGATGGGAAGAAGAAATTTTTTGCTGAGAATGTGCTGAAGCACTAGAATGGGTTATCCAGAGAAGCTGTGGATATCCCAACCCTGGTAGTGTTCAAGACCAGGTTTGGGGGCAAGGGAACTCTTGAGATATCTGGTTTAATGAATGGTGTCCCTTCCCATGGTAGGGGGATTGAAACTAGGTGATCCTTAGGGTCCCTTCCAAGCCAAGCCATTCTGTGATTCTAGGATTTGAATTATTGGTCCCTGTATTAGTATGAGAGGTATGTATTCATAACCATCTGTCAGCTGGACTTTGAAGTATTCATAATGACCTTTTCAGCCCAATGTTTGTCCCATTCTTCATTCCTCTTCATGCCTCTTATAGTTCACACTCTGGTACCTCACTGCCTATGTTTCATTACCTCACTGCTTATGTTTCACAACAGGGGTGATAATAGAGACTGAGTTAGAAGATGTGCTAAAGGCAAGTAATGTTCACTGGTGGTTTCTTGTCCAGAAAGCCAGTTATTTCATCATCAAAGGAAATCATCTTGATCATTTATTATTTATTTTATTGTAAGTAAACCAATAAAAACTTTAAAAGTTTTACCTAACTTTTTCTTTAAATATCTATTCCATGATTTTTTCTGAAAGCCTTATTTGGCAGGATGACATTTAATGTCTTTATAGTGTTCTACATAAATCTTCAAGAATATTGATATTAATTATTATTGATATTTAAACTAAAACATTTTAAAGTAGACTAATTTATGCTAAAAAATAAGGGCACAAGTTGAGATATTTTCATAATTTCTGTTTACCTTCCAACAATCAATTTTGGGCTGGATATGATTCCCATGAATACTAATGGTGGTAACCTTGAAAACAATCTGTCCTTGTACAACAGAAAATGCATATTACAAAGCACATATTACTAAGATAGGTAGTTATAACTCTACATGTTACTGCTTTTTACATGCTAAATGAAGCACTTTAGATCAAGACATATAGGTTTCAATGTATAGGAACAGATAATTTACAAGAAAATTTTCTACTAGTTTCTCTTCCAAATAATATTTTAAAATATAAAATAAAAACTTAATTTATATTTAATAAAATTTACAGCAAGAATAAAAAATCACAGTATCACATTTCTGATTAATAAATTTTCTATTGTGTAATATATTAAACCAAATATTTTCTGTGTCAGCACATAAAACATACACAAAATGTAATGAAATCAATATTTGCAAAGAAAGTTTCTTAACAATTTAATAGTACTTCTTTAATATAAACTCTACTTTATGAAGCATGTTTTAAAGGTTTTGGTACATAAAGTGTTGTATTAGAAGTAACTGTCTTAAAGAAATTTATGGCCTTAACTTCTAGCAACGCTTGCCTAGACTTCCAAAACAAGATGCTAATGCATTTGGAGTAGTGGGTTAAACAAAGTTTAAAAAATATGGCTTGGCTGAGTTACCCAGGAGACCATGGTCACTCTCTCAAAATAGAATGAGTCTAAGGTTGTGACTGAAAAATATTTAAAATTATCAACTAATTAACTGCTTGACCCAAAGAAGCAAATGAAACCATTTTCAAAATATGAAAACATTTTCTCAAATAATGTATCCAACTTAGGTGAAAAAAATACTAATAATGTTGATATTTTGAAATATTTATTAATATGGTTTTAGGTTACATTTCCGCTAGAAAAATTCAAAAGTTTTCTATCATTTATTAAAAATTAATAATATTTTTAATACCATCAGGATCTTTGAAAATATATATGCCTTGTGCCAAAAAAGTCTTGCATAAACAAAGTTTTCTATAGACTCTAGCAGCCTAGCATCCATTATCTCAGAATATCCAAGTGTTTCCAATTTTGCATAAAATAACAAGACATGTCGGGCAACTACAAAATAAGAAATAAGCAGAGTGATTTTTTAATATGCAATTGTTATAACGATTGCAGAGCTAAAACATTTCCATCCACCAGTGTCTGTGATGTTTTACATATTTATGAATGAAGTCCCGCACTGAAATCAAGCTTGCCCCTGTTTACAAATAAAAATGTGTAAAAAGAGGAAGATCATAAACTCTAAGATTTTGACTGGATTAATAACATAATAAGGTGCCTAAGAGGAACACTTTTAGTTCTAATTCTACACAATTTGCTTTATGTTTGCATTTGTGACAGAACTGAAATTTGAAGCGTATCTTTTTGTTTCTTCACCTCTACACTGACAGTTGAGAGTAGCTTTTTTTTTAAACTGATTTTTTAACTGCAGTGTACAAGAACATTCAGGTCAGTTGTGTTCCCAGGCATCCCAGTTTACTCTCATTAATGAGGATGTTAATGTAAAAAAAATATTCTTTGTTTCATAATTGGTAGGAAAAGAAAAATCATCTTTTATGGATTAAACTTTTTTTAGAAGAGGTGTGTTGACTCTGAAAAGTAACAGAAACAGAGTTACTCATAGGTATTGTAAGATAATTCTCCTATATACAATAAAAAGTGGATATTTCATGTAGATTAACTGAGGTATTTTGTACATGGCAATTCAAATTTGTTTTTTTATGTGATGAAAGATGATCTGAAAAGTTGCTTCAGTGCTCACTTCTACTTCATTTAGATAAGGATTGCAAGTCTTGTTTGCAATGTCACCCAGACAATGCAAAATTTGGAATAACTAATGAGGAGAAATACCAAGTTGCTTGAAGCCCCATATAACCTGGCCTTGAATACTTCCAGTGAATGGGCTTCCACAACTTTTTGGGGCACTGTTCCAGTCCTTCAGCACCCTCACAGTGGAGCATTTCTTTCTTATGTGCAGTCTAAACCTACCATCCTTCAGTTTGAAGCCATTCCCCTGGTCTAGCACTCTATGCCCTGTAACTGCTACATAATAGGATATTAAGAAGCAATTCAATCTTGAGCCCTATCCCAATAACCATCACCTCAGCTCTTTAGGCTGGAATCACATGATGAGGCTTTGTTGCAGATATTTTAAGCATATCTGTTTTTCTGTTTTAATCATCTCTCTTTTTCTCAGCTGACAGGTAATGTCTATCTGTTGGTGAACAATATAAAATGAATTATAGCACAAGTAAGCCACAGAAGGATGATCAAAGTTGCAAACAGAATTAGACCAGAGAACGGTGATTCCACTATGCAATCTCTTCATTTCACATGATTTTCTAGACATCAAATTAATATCAAGGAGGAAAAAGGAGGTTTTCTAGACATCAGATTTCTAGAGATCTTCCTTACTGTTGAATCCTTTCAGGCTGATAAGTCATTAGGTAGACTTCTAACTCCATAAAAACACCATTTTGATATGCAATAACAAAATATTATTATTCATCAAACTTATTATTGCCCTCTGTATAAAATAAGAAAACCAGAGCTAAGAAGAACTGTAAAAAGAATAATTAGTAGCTCAAATTTTATTAAACCTGTCTTGAGCTCATTTGCTACTTTAATGTGGAGTTAGAGATGTTAGAGAAAAAAAATCCAACAAATCCTCTGCAAATATAAAAAATAAGTGAAACATGAAACCTCCTTGTTTTAGACTTGCTAAAGAATATGTGTTCTATTTCATGGAAGTAAATATAACTGGGAAGGAAAGGTTAAAATATCCTTGAAAATATACAGATAAGTTCTAAACAAATCCAATAAATTGAAGCTTTATATTTTCTTTCTTAGTATGAAACCAAATTTGATTTTGAGTTCACAAAATATGCCTCTGCTACAGGATCAGATTACTTTCTAGAATGTTAAACTTTGAATATGTTTTTGTGTTTAATGCTTTATAAAATTGCTTAAAATTTTCATTCTTTTTCCTCATTTTTTCACTATTATAACTTCTAGCTGCAATAACTTCTAATGAAATTGTGAAGAATCTACAAACTAAAAATGGTCAGATTTCAGCTGTCTTTCTCTTAATATAAAATAAGAAAAAACATTTTCAGAATGGAAGCGTTTATTTTTCCATTTGTCCCACTTGAGAGATTTCATAAATACTGATGTCCATACAGCCAACTGCCATTTTCACATCCCTGGCTTTTTATTCTTGACCAAGGGCAACATACAACCAGTCATCTCTCACACTCCATCACTCTCTTGGAGAAACAAACAAAGTGAAGTGTTATAAAAAATCAGATTTCTGATTTCTGTTTTATTACTCACAGAGGTTTATATATTTAAAGTGGCAAATTAAGTACCTGATAATGTCTTGACATTCATTATATGCCTTTTAAATTGCCCTAATCTGAAACAGGTCATAAAATAGAATCAGCCTTAATCCTCTTTGTATCAAGGTTTGACATGACCATTGCATCTTAAATTCCACCTGTTCCCAGCTGCAGACTGTTGATTCATTAATCAAATTTGTTGTTGTCTATGCTCACCCATTAGTTCTGTCAAAAGCTGTTGAGGGAAAAAATATCACTGTTGCTTAAAGCAGTATTCAGAAATTTTAAAATAATGTTTCTTTCAGCTGAAAACAAGTCACGTTTTTTTCAGCTGAAAAAAAGTAATGTTCTTTTCTGAAAACCTTTTGATCTGTCATTTTTAGTTAAAAGCAAAAAAGAAGCGTTTGCATTTCAGTTGTTGCTGAGAGACCTTTCTTTCCAGATTAACAAAATGCCTTGCCTTTTTAAGGTTCTGAGTTTGGTAAATATGCATAAATCATCACATATAATCATAACAGATCGTGAGCAAGTGAAATTTACAGGCAAGCTGTAGTGAGATTCTGAAGTGTTAAACACTCAAACAGTCAGACAGGGTGCTCTGCTGAGGCTGGGTTTGCACCCCACAACCAAACGGAAAGAGGAGAATTTTTGGGGGGGATCCAGGGGGTGGGGGATAAAACCTCTGATCTACACAGGAACAGCCCAGGTGGAGAGGGGTGCCCAGCCACTACCAGAGGATGCCCATGGCAAACCAGTCTTTATTTCCCAAGAAGATGCATTTGAGCAAGATGAAAGGCTCGTAAGAAGAGGGTCTTGTGAGATGGTATAACACTTTTTATCCTGACCAAGTCCTCTCTTAAAACTGGCCCAGATGTAAGACTCCAACCCTCCAACCCCTGTCCCATCCCCAGCCCTGTGGGAGATATCAAGACACTCTCACTTAGGCCTGAAGATGTTTATCCCTCTGATAAGGTGTAACTGGCTCAGCTACACTAGCATAAGAAACAGCTGTCATGTATTAAAAGGGTTTAGAAATCACCAAAGACCCCCACAGTGCCCCCAGACTCATTTTTGGATCTGTCCATCAGAGAACTGACCCACAGTGTTGAGAAAGTGTAAAACTTCCCCTTCAGGGGAGGTACCTGGGCAATCCCAGCTGAGCCTGAATGCATATTAACCCACAGAACTTTGTGTTTCACAACCTTCACCCACCCCCAACATATCAAATTGTAACCAGGACTTTAACCAGGGAGCACCATTACTGCAACAATCAAGTTTTCCATTTGGATCCACTAGAAGTGATGTTTTTCCTCACATCTATCTACTACTATGCTTTCTTCTTTTTCTTTCTTTTCTTTATATATTTTCCTAAATTATATTTTTGTTGATTTTATATTTTTTTATTTCTACAGATATCCCAGAAATATTTGTTTTTCATAATTCTGAAAAAGGTATTTGACTTTTCACAAGCCATTATGTGCTTGGAAGCAGCTACATTTCTCACAAAATATGCAACAAATTACTTTTAAATTTATTACAGCAGTGTGTGTCTGAAACTAACAAAGGAATTAAATCTTATGTAATGATCTAGGAATAAAGAAATAAACAAATATGTTCGTTTCAGTCTTTAGGTTACTAATGCTTTCTGTCACATTTTATTAGGTTAATTTTAAATTTTTTTTTCTCAAAACTTTGTAAGAATTGCAGTTGATGAAGAAATGAGCAAATATTTCAGTCTCTAATACAATATATAGTACATTTTATTAGTTGATTAATCTAAACTAGTTACTTTCTAAATTTTTAAATTTTAAATTTTTATTTTTTAATTTTTTAAATTTTTTAATTTTTAAATTTTTAAATTTTTAATTTTTTCAATTTTTTAAATTTTTTTTAATTTTGAGTCACGCTTCACCATAGTATATGGGAAATTGAAATAAAAAGTACATCCATTGCCAATTCTTAAGCAGTTAATATAAAATGTTGTAAGTCATGACAATTCTAAATAAATATGTCAGTGAAACCTTGATTAACAGCATGGTCTAAGTTCACTGACACTTTCTGCATAAGACTTGTACAATCCTTCAAGCTCTCTCTTGTACCTCCATATCCATAGGGCTGTGGTGTGTGATGTGACTGATCCTGGGGTGTGTAAGGAGCACAGCTTCTCTGTTCCACCACACTATCATCCTGCTGTCTGAGCAAACACAAATTATAGTTACAAAGGTACCACTGGAAGACAAGAAGCACTTCGAGTCATATCACTTCCCAAAGTGGGGAAGTTCAATGGAAAATCATCCTGAACACAATATTCTTGGGTAAATAACTAGCCTGGTCTAGCAGAAGGTGTCTCTCTGCCTACGACACAATTGTTGGAACTTGACAATCTTTGAGGCTCCTTCCAACCCAAACCATTCTTAATTTCTGTGAAATATTGTGAAGGAAGACACAACTAGTTAAAAAATCCAAGAGGGCAACTCTCAGATGTAAGCCACGTTAATTTTATGGTGTTGCATCTTTTTTTAAAATAAAAGATTATTTTCAGAAAGCATGCTCTTTTTGTACAGTAGAACATACATTTAAGTTGCTCTTTTGCCTAATTTTATATGGTTTGTAAACATTTGCTTTTCTTTGGTTTAGAGCTTTAGCAGGGACTACTGTTGTTGGAAAGTTTTACACAGAGTTACAGTGTACGTGCTTGCATTCAGTAACATTTTGAAGAAAAGTAAGAAAAATATTTTTCCAGCTGTTTAAATAGCTTTGCCAAGAATTAGTGGATTTTGCTGCACTATGTATTCTCTATGGAAAGTAACCAAAAACATCATGAAGCATCTAGGTATAAAATATAAAAGGATTTAATAACATGCTTCACTTGCTCAGAGCAAATTGTGAAGCCTGTACATCTTTGAAACACAGTCTTTCCAGCATGGTGAGGTCAATAACTGATGCAAGATGTGTTATTCTAATATATTTTACAGTGCTATAATATTTTCTAATTTTGCTGCAGTATCTGCTATTAGTTACCAAAAAAAAAAAAAAAATTGGACACCATTATATGTGAAATACTAAAACTTGAAGATCCAGAAGTGAATTTATTTCTCATCAGCAAGAAACTCTACCTTTAAAATGAATAGACAATATTGAAAAAAAAAAGGTTGGTGGTATTTCATTCCTTTTTCCCCTAATGAGGATAGTCCAGCTGGAATAAAAAGGCAGTACAAGATTCGTGCTATAGTAAAGTAGAATTTATATAACAATCACAGAATCACAGACTCATAGAATCGTTATGAGTGGAAGGTGATTCTGGAAATCACATAGTCTAACTCTCCTGCTAAAGCAGCTTCACTTTAAGTACATTACTCAGAATATCCTCAGAGAGGGAACCTCCACAGTCTCTCTGGGCAGCCCTCTCCAGAGATCTTTCGCATTCAAAGTAAGGAAGTCTGCTGATATAGACACCAAACTCTCCATGTTTCAGCTTGTGTCTGTTGTCCCTGTTGTCCTCTTGCTGGGCGCCTCTGAAAAGAATCTGGCACCATCTTCTTGACATCATCCTTGAAATAGTTGTATGCATTGATAAGAATTTCTCTCAGTTTCTTCTTCTCCAGACTAAACAAGTTCAGCTCCACCAGCTTTTCCTCAAAAGAGAGATGGTATAATCATAATTAGAGACCTACACAGACCCCCTCTGGTAGTTCCCTGACTTTCTTGGACTGAGGAGCCCAGAGCTGGACACAATAGTCCAGATACTGCCTCACCCATGGAGCAGAGGGGCAGGATCACCTCCCTCTGCCTGATGGCAATGTTTTTCCTAATACATCCCTAAGGCATTCTTGGCCTTCTTGGCCACCAGGACACACATGGACAACTTATTGTCCAACAGGATCCCAGGTCCTTCTGCAGAGCTGCTTTCCAGCAGATCAGCCCCCAACCTGTGCTGCTGCCTGGGGTTATTCCTCCCCAGGTACTGACCTTGCATTTGAACTTCATTGGGTTCAACTCATCAGGCTGTTCACATCTCACTGAATGACAGCACTGCTTTGTGGTGTATCAGACACTTTGTCAACTTTTGTACCACCACCAAACTCGCTGAAGGTTCCTCTGTCCCTGCATCCAAGTCATTGATGAACAAGCTGAACAAGACTGGGTCCAGCAGTGACCCTTGGGGAAACATCACCAGTGACAGGCCTCCAAAAATACTCTGTACCAATTATCACAACCTTCCAGGGTCTGTCATTTGCCTGTTCTCAATCCCCTTCACTATTATTCAGTTAATCTGCACTTCCAGGGCTCCCCTTTGAGGATTTTAGGGGAGGCGGCATCAAAAGCCTCAATGAAGCCAAGGTAGATGATGTCCATTTCTCTCCCCTCATCTATGCAGCAAGTGCTGTTATCACAGAAGGCTCTGGCAACTGTGTTTTATTGAAAATTCTTGTCTTTTTAGGCATGTGCTGACTCTGAAGGTGTCATTTCTGAGAGATGTCTTGTTTGTTCTTATTCTGGAGACACATGTCAACTAGGAACTCAATTGACAGCAAGGATATTATTATTAGAGAAGTGCCATAACCAAAGTGCCTGTTATGTCTTTTCTTAGTGGGAAAATGTGCCTTTCCTAGATGTGAAAGTTTTTTTATTTTCTGGTAAACAAAGCATTTTATTTGCAAAAATAAAATAGAGGTCCAGCCACAATGCCTGGCTGAGAGAAAACTTAAAAAGAAAAAATAGAACTGTTTATTTACTAACAGAAAGTTTTAACAAATGTTTGTATTCTGCACTTCAATGATAGTGAATTCAAAATAATATTTCTAAATGTTTAAAGGTTTACTTTCAGTCATTGATACTTTTGCTACACTACAGCAGTAAGTGTTAACCTCAAAGATTATGTCTTACTGTAAGTGAAGCACTGGCTGCAAGATGGTGGGTCTGAGTCTTGCATGTGGTTCCAGACTCTGGCTCCAATTCTCCTTGGCAGATTATCTGTAGCCTGTGAAAAAGAAAAAAATTCTCAAACCAAAAAAAACAAAAGCACATCCATTCTCCACTTGGCCTGTACCTGCACTTGGGTTGACCCAGTCCAGGTACAGGACTTTGCACTTGACCTAATTGAATTTTATGACTTTCATATGAGCCCACCTCTCAAGCCTGTCTAGGTCCCTCTGGATGGCATCCCCTCCCTTCAGCGTGACTGCACCACTCAGCTTGGCGTCATCCGTGAACTTGCTGAGGGTGCCCTTGATCCCACTGTCCATGTCACTGACAAAGATGTGGAACCATGCCAGTCCCAATATGACCCCTCGTCACTGGTCTCCACTTGGACATGGAGCCATTGACAAAAGCTCATTGAGTGTGACCATCCAGACAATTTTTTATTCACAGAGGGGTCCATCCATCAAATCCATGTAACTATTTTTTAAAATAATTTCTGAACAAGATGTGAAAAACAGTTTCTGTAATGTAAGTATTTACTACGAGATATTAAAATATTGCCTAATTGTAGCAAAAAAACACTTTAAATATCAGTTCTAATTTTTATATAAAACCCCCTGAGATACTGGTTTAGTCCATGGAAGCACTGAAGGTAAAAAAATACGTTGTTTATGGAGAATAAATGTTTCGAATATCCTTAGCTGAAAATACATCTTCATAAGCATTATGAAACATACTTTTAATTCAGACTTTAAACATTTACTTACAGAAAATAACCTGCTACATCTTTTCAATGCTACTGTATCAAAATTCTGATGATAAAACACTGTAAAACCTGCTGCTCAAACTTTGACAAAAATAATGCTAGCAATTCATATACTTCCTCAATGTTCTTTTTCCTAAAAGAAAAAGATTAAAGCATGTGATGGAAAATCTATTATCAAATGTCAGAATGAAAAAAATATTTTGGGAGTAAACAGCAGAATGACAGAAAAAAAATTGTGGACAATAAGGGAAATTCATTACCCTGCAGATTGTTGCAAAACAGTGCAACAGATTCTCTGATACTTACTATTGTACTGGTGAATTTTTTCCCAAAAATGGATATACAAACTGAAGTGGGTACTTTTTCTGGTTTAATTGTGGCCAGAATCAAATCCAGCCATGGGAAATGGCTAAAATGATTGCTAAAAAGACAGTGTAGTCAAGGTGTCCATAATATGTCAGTTTTTGATACTTAAGAAGACAACAATCAGGAACTCTGAAAACATAAGCAATTACACTGAGAAAAGAAATAACAACGAAAATATTAAGTGAGACCTCTAAGAGAGAAAGGTAAGGGAGATAAAAATTAAAAGACAGTACACTTTTCTAAGGAAACAACTATAAAGCTATATACAAATTTTCCAGTTGCCTGTATTTACAAAGGAATAATTGGAATTTGTTTGTTGTTTCTTAATAGAACTATAATGTTCTCTTTGTTGTAAAGCCTGGTTCACCTTTCCTTTTCTTGGACAAAATGCTGACTGGAAAGTTTCTATTGCCACAATCATTAGAGTGCTTGACAGATATGCTAGACAAGTGTCTACTTAATTACATATTGCACTGTATAAATTACATCCATGTATTTCTCTCACAGGCTAATTTAAATATTTCTCTATTTCTCATTATAGTTTTACAATTGAAGCTGACTTGTCGTAGGCCAAATTGGCTAGTTGTCCTTTGATTTTTGCCTTTTTTCCCCCCTTTTTTTGTTAGTTTGGGCTTTGTTTCTTTGTTGGGGATTTTTGGTTTTGCTTTTGCTTTTGGTTTTGGCTTTGGCTTTTTTTTTGTTTACAAAAAACATTAATGTTTAAAAAGATTACTTAAAGGTATGAATTAGCTTGTTGTTTTACTATCTTGTCACATACAAACTACTGGACTCGGAGATAATTTTCTTCATATAGCTCATGTCAGATATAGCTGCATAGTAGATTTTCTCCAGACATTAGTTCACAGAGTGATAAAGCACACAGATAGCTGATGTGAGGACCCAGTTTAATTTTGATTTCTGCCTCAACATCATTAGCCACAGGTATGTGGAAGAGGGGTGTACAAGTGCCACTTGCAGAAGGCAACTGGGAGAAGATGGGAGAAAACCTGGTCTCTGGGAAGGCTTTGCCTGGCAGCCGATTCATAACTCATATGGCACAGGCAGGAGACCACCAAGGACACTGTACCCTCTGGAAAGGCTCTGCAATAGGATAGCAAAAGGTCTCCATCCACCAATGGATTGCTGTGGACTGGGCCAATGGTCTCCCATCAGCAGGTGGACCTTGGGAGGTGAGGAGGCATAAAAACAACTGTGTCTTTTAGTCTTCTTGCTGCTTTTCAAGCTGTAGCCTGTTTTTGTCCTTTTTGTTCTGGATCCAGCCTGACTTTTGTCTGTTCTGCCCTTGCAGGCCTCTGCTTACCTTCCTTGCTCATCCTCCCTCTCTCTGGATGCCTGGCAGGATATCGACTGACCTCTGAGCTTCATGTGAGGCCTGTGTCCTGCCCTTCCCCTTTGCCTGTCCCAGCTACAGCCTGTCCTGCTTCCCTGTGTTCCTGTCCAATGCCCTGCCTGCTTCGTCCCTGCATTCCTGCCTGATCTACTTGCCTCTAACCTTGCTCCACTGATCCAGCGATTCCTGCTGTGACCCTGTCTGAGGTTCTGTGCCTCCTGCCCGAGCACCCAGCCATTCATTCCCCACACATCCCACAGGAGTTGTGCTGGTGGAGCCGCTCAGCCCCAGGAGCTGTGCAGGCTCCCTGGCCACAGTGAGTGCACACCCCGGGCTGCCTGGACATAATGGCACTCCTTGACCCTGTGGTGGTGATGCCTGCTATTTCTCTCTGTCTCTGCTTTCTCTCCCTCCCAGCCCTTTTCATTTTTCCTTCTTCCTTTTCTGTCTTTTCTATTCCTACTTAGTAGAGCAATGACATTTTTTGTTACCAATACATGATTCTCAGATACAATTTTTTTTCACATTTGTCTTAATTTTGTCCTGGAGCGTCCCTTTAAGAAGAACTCCCAGCAGTTCCACATAGTGGAACATGACCACTGACTAAGGGCTTGATCCATTACCCAGAAAAATCAAAGGAAATTCTAAATAACTCAAATTTCACAAGGCTTAGCTGAAAACTCATTATATTTTTGAAATATTCAAATTACAAAAGAATATCAGTCTGTGAATGATGTGCAAGGAAACAGACATTCAGACCTTTCCAAGGACTAGAATGAAGAAACCTTATATATGTTTGGAAAATTAAACTTCTGACTGATTAACAGTGTATTTGGAGCTCTAATAGCAAAAAATATATTTGCTATTATTACTGCATATATATATTACTTTCTCTAAGTTTAAATATGTTTCTGACTTCAATCTTGTGGGTTTTAGCTTCTTTTTAGCCTCTAGGACCTAATCAACATTCAAACAAATCTTACTCTGGCTGTTGATAGTGTACGACTCTAATTCTAAAGGCACTTGTTTCTCAGAGATAACTTTTCTGAGTAGGAACTAAGCATAATTACACATTCAAAGTTTTGAAATAAAAGTATATTTAGCAATGTAGTTATAGCTATCTTTAGAGTTCAATTCTGATAAGGAAAGAGAGAAAGAAAAGATCATTCTATGATGGAGTGAAAAAATTTCTTTTTGAGTCTTCCCTTGAAAACACTCCAAAGAACTCCATAGGCACAAATCATGAATCTTCCCTGGTGTCATAAGCAAATCTTCAAGGATAATTATTGTGTAAGAAATCACTATCTCCACAATAACTGTGCTGGTTTTGGAAGAGTAAAGGGCAACATACGGAGTAAGAAGTAAGAACAAGACTATCAAAATTGTAATAATGTTTTCTTTATTCCTTTCTTTCCCCTAACCAGACCCAGCACAAGGAGAAAATAAGATGTTTGCAAAAGGACTGCAATATAATTTGGCTACATATTCCACAATTTTCTGAAGGTTATTTATTTTCTGCAAGGGTACATTTAGAAATAATTTGTGTTGTGGAATTAAGGAATTGTGAAAACAATTTATTATGAGGACAGATGGAGAAAGTTGTATACAGAGAACAATTAGTGTAATATAAGAAATTCTAAAAATTCAGAATTCAGAGCTAGAGCTTCATTATTTATAGGTCTCCTTGTGCAAATGCAGCTAAAAAATCCCATTTTAAAAATATTTTTTCTGTTTTTCTGAAAAATGTGCCATGGACCACTACCTAGACAATGTCATGTTAGAGTTTCAATACTTTTAATATTTTATCCATAGGACTAATTAAGTCCACATAGCTAAATTTATGATGTTTTACTACACATAGAACTGTTGATTATTCAGACAAAGAAAATAAGGAAATTCAATTAATTTTATGGCTTAGAATGTAAGCTGATAGAGAAGGGATTTTCAGTCAAATTCTGTCTCTAAAGAACATTGAGGTATTTTATCTTAAATGTAGCACAGAAGTAAGTGTTGCTTCTCCCAAATTAAAGATATAACTGTTGGAAAATCATGCTCACACATGTTTCTTTTCAGCTTCCAGTTATCATTTAATTACTTGATGTACAATGAAGCTCTTACAGATAGAAGAAAGTAGACTTTTTTATCCAGCATTCTCTTTAGACTATGAGGCTGGGTGCATAATCAGAACACACTAACAGAAGTCAGGTGAGAAGATATCTCAGATTATTAATCATACATATTTACTCTAAATTTGAGCTATTAAATCACAAAGACTGCAATTCTTAAGGTTTCAACTCTTTATAGAGCAAAATACTGGCAGAGATTTCCAGACTCCATGAGAAAATTAAAGCCAGGGAGCTGGCTTGAAATAGTTGATACCTTGATACCCAGAACAAATACTTTATTAGGGATGTCCTGCAGAACACAATGCCTTTCTGTTGCTCACCAGCAGGTAACTTAATAACTACAGGAATTTCTGGTTTTAAGTATCAGATTTTGTATACATAATGTAAGATGAAAAGGTTTAGTTAAAAGGCCTGAATTTGATCTTAAAAAATATTTAGAATTTTGCTGGGTTCCTTGGGCTTTAATGTTGAATTCTTTTCCTGTGCTTGTATGGGTCTAACTCTGGAATGCAAGTTCTGAAAACACTCTTAATGTTTTTATAAATTGAAGCAAAAATGCAAATCTATTAAAGCCCCACAGGCTTGTTGCTATACAATGTTATATATCCAAACAATCATGCACAGAAACATGTTTAAAGCTATCTACCTCAGCACAAACACTGGAGCAAATGTAGCTTGAGAACAATCTCAGCCCAATGACCGAATAAGCTGAAATGAAACTAATTGCTAATTTAAAAACAATAGCAATGGGACTCTAAATAGCATGACTCTAAAACTCTTTTTAGGAATATTCCATTCCTTTTCCCAAGTCAAATTTTCTGAAAACTTTTCAGGCTATTTTCTCTTATCTTATGGATTTTTTAAAAAAAATTGTCCTTTCTTGAAATGTTGGAGAATTGAATGTGAATATTAATTTTTTTATGTGTATAGAATTCATTTTCACATTTATCTGTTAAAATTCTTTGCGTCAAAATGGGAGGTTTGTCTATTTCATTTTTTAATGGCCTGAAATAACCTGAAAAAT
Source organism: Emberiza elegans (assembly GCA_024865655.1). Lineage (NCBI taxonomy): Eukaryota > Metazoa > Chordata > Aves > Passeriformes > Fringillidae > Emberiza > Emberiza elegans. Next base: position 26,079,758 of record JALJVW010001283.1, read on the forward strand.
TACCTGAAAAATTCCACAAAAAATGGGCTTAAAACTGTAGGCTATAAGAAATCCTCATCAAACTGCACTTCTTTTTGGCTAAAAATACACAAATTGCTAAAATTATGATTTTTGTCTGAAAATAATTTTATTTTTATTTTTCCAGCAAGTTTAATAAAGTATAGTTTTCAGCATTATTTTGGAATTTTTGCTTTTTTCCCATACCTCTGGGACTGAAGAATTCAGCACATGAGAAAAAGAGGTCTTCTGAGAAACAACTACTTGCAGAACTGATAAATAACTGAAAGAAATCCATCCCAGAAAGATATTGATTTAATTTCAAAAAACCCACATTGACTAAAGTACTTTTTGAAACACAAAGGCTCAAAGAAATTTTGAAAAAAAGATGGGGAAGAATGTTTGCAGGTTTTTTTTTCCACAAAAATATCTCCAACAGAAACAGACCTATATTTTTTCATTTATCTCTCTGTCCTGGTTTCAACCAGAACAGAACTAATTTTCTTTTCAGTAGTTGTAAGGTGGCAGAGCCTAGACCCACATGGGCATATCCAGGTTTTTATTCTATACCAATTCATGTCATAGCTGGAAGCAAGAGATTGTGTCTTTTGGGAGGAAGGACATGTCTTTGGGTGGAACAGAAGCATGGAGGGGTAGGGAATCCATTGGCCGCTGTTGATTGTGGTCCATGTTGAGTATTTTTGCATGTGAATCTTCTTTTTGCATGCTTTTAGTACTAATACTGTTGTTGCTACTTTTTGTTTTCTTATCTTCATTGCTGTTTCCAGTGAATTGTTCTTATCTCAAATTGTGGTCTCTGCCTTTTGTCTCCCACAAGAGCAGGGGAATGAAGCAGGTTGTGGTAGCCTTTTTAGTGGAATAATAATTTGAAGAATATAATTCCTAAAGGACTTTGACAATTCTGAGGAAGACACGGATAAGCAGCTAATTGTGTATAGCTGGAATCAGAAGGATGTGTTAGGAATTTTTTTTATTCCTTGTGTTTCTGAAAAGTGCATGATTTCTTCACGATACTCTGTAGAGAACACTGCAGAGCTTGATGTGAATATTGTATATCTGCCACCTTCCCACACAAGAGAATCATCCTTTTTCTAAGAATATGTGAAAACAATGGCTTTCAATGTTATAACTTCTTTGGTAGTGCATTTCACAGAGCACCTCTTTTATCCTTTGCTCTGTTATGCTTCATATCTTCAGTATCCATACAATGAATTTTTAATTGCTTCTGATCCAATTTTCTTTTGTATGTGCTTTGTTAAGTCACGCTTTCACAATTTTTTATTAAAACCTCGTTTTGCTAATACCTTTGAAAGTGATTCCTTAAGTGGCCTGACCATTCATTTACAACACTACACAGCCTCAAAGTTGTTCCACAGTTATAAAATTATTCCAGCCACATTAAAAAAAAAAAGACAAAAATATCATGAACTGGTAATCCTAATGATGTAAAACTACTAAATATATTTCTGTTTTAAAAATGCATTACATTGCAGTCAATTTTCACAGCATTTTGAATGTTCCACAAAAGAAAATGCCAGAGTCTCAGTGTTGATAATGAGAAGCTGGGTTTTTACTGGGTTACTTTAACTTTTGTCATAGAGCTATGCCAATTTTTCCAGCACACCAAAGACATCGACTGTCGATATGAGTCCAGAGGAGGACCACCAAGTTGAATCAGAGTCCTATGAGGAAACGCTAATATAATCAAGATTGTTCAGGCTGGAGAAGGGAAGGCGTTGAGGTGTCCTAATTGTGGCCTTTCAGTGTCTGAAAGGAGCCTACAAGAAAAATGGAGAGAAAGACCTTTTTACTAGAACATATAGTGACAGGATAAAGGATAATGACTTTAAACTGAAAGAAAGTAGAAAAAATTTCTTTAGTGTGATTGCTGGTGAGGCACAAGAGCAGGTTAGTCTAAGAAGTTGTGAATGCACTATCCATGGAAATGTCCAAGCCAGGTTAGATGGAGCTCTGAGAACCTTGGTTTCAGTGAAAGATGTCTAGACCCACAGCAGGGGGTTGTAACTGCACAATCTTTAAGGTCCCAGCCAACCCAAAACAATTCTATGATTCTGTGAAATAAGGTTTATAAAACATGTCTTTCATTTCAGTAGTATTCCTGGAACTAAAGTGATTTGGTCAGTTCACCCTCTTCACGAAAATATTGAGGAGTTTAAGAAGAAGGTTTAATGGAAAATGAAGGATAAATAATGTAGTTTATGTGTGTCTTCAAAATAATTTATTAGTGGCATGAGGTATTAGAATATAGATAGAATAAGATGCCAGTCTTCTAAAAGACTATTATTTATCTAGTCATTAGTTGACAGTTACTTTCACAGGTTTTTAAGATTTATTATCTAATGAAATAATTATAGAATTTTTAAATTACACATTTTCACGTGTTATTAAAAACATATAATAGGTCTTATATCACAAAAGCTGTAATGTGCTAGCCTGGAGAAGATGAAATTGAGAGAAATTTTTATCAATGCATACTAATAACTAAAGGGTGGATGTCAAGAAGATCATGACAGACTCTTTTTAGAGGTGTCTAGCAAGAGGATATAGGGCAAGAGACACAAGCTGAAATATGGGAAATTTGATCTCTATATCAGGAAAAACTTCCTTTTTTTGAATATGGGAGAGCAGTGGAATAGGCTGCCCTGAGAGGTAGTGGAGGGTCCTCTCTGAAGATATCCAAACTCCATCTGGATGTGATCCTGTGCAACCAGCTTTAGGTGAACCTGTTTTAGGAGGAAGGTTAAACTAGGTGATCTCCCAATAATTCTGTGATTCTGTGTTTATCACTGCAGCTAAAGGACTATATTACTTATGCAGAAATATTTTTCAGGCATAAATGCAGAGAATTAAAATACATTTTCACTAAGCAGTCATGATTGTCTTGTATTTTATGAATTATATGTGAAAAACTGACATCTGAAAGAGAGATATATATGTATTGTTTCTATGTACATGTACTGTTTCTATGTATATGTACATGTTATAAATTAAATACACTGCATTATTTTCCTAGACTGTTTTTTTAATCATCCATTATAAATAGGAATATAATTGCTTTCCCTTAAAACCACTTGATACAAATGAATAGTTTAATTTAAAAGCTGAAGATGTCATGAATAGCAGATGAAATTCACAGATTTGTCTCTAAGGTTTGCGTTAGCAAGAACTTTCATCAATGAAAATGCTAGTGTATTGAGGTATGATAATAACATTTGGATTCAAAATTTTTTTCTTGAAATTTTGATAGAAATGTCCATTTTTTTTTGCTTAAGTGATGTTCCAGAAGTTTTCACAGAATCGAAGAATAGTTAAGGTTGGACAGGACTACCGGGGGGGTCTGCTTGTTCAATCTCCCCATTCATCAACAGAGTCATCCCAGAACATATTGCGCAGGTTGGCATACAGATGGTTCTTGAATATGTCCAGAGAAGGAGACCTCACAATCTCTCTGCATTCTCTATTCTAGTGCTTAGTCACTAGCACAACAGAGGAGTTCTTCTCCACATTTGGGTGGAACTTCCTGTGCATTAGTTTCTGCCTGTTGCCTCTTATTGCTCAACACTGCTGAACAGAGTCTGGCTCCATTATCCTTACACCCTCTCCTCAAATATTGATAGACATTGATGAAACTCCCACACTGTTGTTTTGAGGCTGAACAGGCCCAGGTCCCTTAGCCATTCCTCATGAGAGAGGTGTTCCAGACCCTTAATCATCTGTGCTGCTTTCCACTGGACTCTTTACAGGAGCTCCAGCTCATGCTGAAGAGTCCAGAACTGTGCACAGCACTCCAATTGTGGCCTTACCTGGGCTGAGTAAAAGGGCAAGATCACCTCCCCTGACCTGCTGACAGAGGTCTTACAAGCACACTACAGGATAATTTGACCTATTTGACATTGGCCCCTTCAGATCTTCCTTTAAATTGCTACATGTGAGTAGCAATTATATTTTGTGGAAAAAAAAATGTCCTTACCAAAGCAGGACACATCACTAATAAGTTTGATAATAATAGGGTACATATTCCTCAAGACTTACTTCTCTTAGTCTCTTCTATAGATTTTCCAAGTGGTGCTCTGTTGGTGGGTGAAAAATGATTGGAGTAGGTTCCAAATGAATCAGGATGACTTTTAGCTACTTCACTTCATCCTTATATTCACAACAATCTATCCAAACACTGCAAACAATTTTTCTTCTGCAGAATAAGCACTTGAATATTTCAGGCAATTTAGTGCTTTTGCTCTGTTTGGCTCCTTGTTTGCCTTCTGAAGTTGTTAAAATTCTCTGATGTGTCAGGTGTTTCAACCAGCCCTAGGTGAGAAGCTGATAATGCTTGTCACCAGGCAAAGTATAATTGCCAAAAACACAAGCTCTGGGTAATGAAAACAAGTAAAGGTCAGAACTACAGGTGGTAGATCAAATGAGATATAAAGTGACTCAAAACATGGTAAATACTTTCTTCATTTTCCTTTTTCTTCCTTTTTTTTTTTTTGTTTAAAAAATTTTAATGTGAGGCACCTTTCCTTAAAAATAGAAAAAGCAAAATTTAATTGCATTCTCCAATAATACTGGGAAACAAATAACATTGAAAAATATCCCAGTCCTCTTGTGGTTTTTAGGTTTGTTTGCCTGGGTTTTGCTTGCTTGTTTTATTCTTGTGATTATGCAATAATTGTCGGCATTTCTGAAAATATTTCCTATCTTCACCTAAGAGCCCCTTTAGGATATAACCTTTAAACGGTGGAAAAATGTGCAAACAAGTAAAGGCATAGCAGCTCTACCAGTGTGCCAGTAAGTGACTTGTGTTTGTTGCTGTCTTTGTTAATAGTGTGCAGTTGAAGACGTCTTTCTAGGACAAATACTATTCTGCTTGATTACAAATAATACAAGCTTTCAGTCTTGCTACTGTAACTGACATAAATTGTGCTAGAAAATGTCAGTCATGTGGATTCATGCCAACCATATCTTCAAAAAATTGGCATTTCATTCCATAAAAGAAAATGATATTTCCTGCAGAATGACTTGTGCTACTAAAAAAACCCCAGTCTGGCTTTTTAAAATAGGATGTTACTATCCTTGTGCTCTTACTTTCTTTTTGTTTTGTTTTTAAAGAAAATGAAAATAATTATAGGATTTTCATAATTTGTAGAATTTACCATTAGGTGATCAGGCTTAGACAAATAAAAAATCAAACTCCGTATGTCTCCAAGCTATTACAGTGAATTTCCCTGTCCTCAGAGGAGTGTGTAGATTGCTAACTAAAAGGAAATTGTGTTGCCCAAACATCAGCTAGAGTACAATATAGCTACTGATCATTAGAGTACAAATCTCCAGAGTAGGAAATCACTGTCTCTAATCTGTGCTGTTAAATTTATGTTTAAGTAGGGAGAAGACCAAGGTGATTGTGAAGCTTAACATGAATATGCATATTACTTTTACTGACAGTCTGAATTCAGAGCACTGTCTCTGCTCACTGTAGGTGGCATTGGGACACCACAATTTCCTTGTACAGTATCAGTAAAACAGCACAGATGCAAGGACAGCTGCAAGAGAAAAAATCTGCAAAAATATTCCTGAAAATGTTGAGACTTATCAATCACTCAAAATTCATTTATGTTATTGGTGTGTGCTGTAAAATATGGTTGTGAGTCAGCTTTTTGTCCTAGTTCCATGTCTGAGGATATTCCAGCATACAGTGTGGCCAGACCTCTGCTCAAGGCTACTCATAGAAAGGATTAATTGATTTAGATAGGAATCTGGATCTGACTGTGGATCTAGGACTGATGGAAGTCCTAGCAACTGAACTGAGAAGGTTTCTGCTTTTCTGTGTGTCCTTGCAGTCTTGTTCAGAAATCCAGTCCAAGGGATTACATATTTCTTTTTAAGACCTGGTTTTGAAATGAATATTCTTCTGTCAAAAGAAATTTTTAAAAAAATCAAAAAATTCGGACCAGCTTTTATAATGAGCACTCAGTTATGTGGACTTGGTTTTTACGTGAAATTGGATAATTTAAAATTTTTTATCAACTAAGTTTGACATACAGCTGTCATAAATAAACATGCAAAAACTACATTACTCTTATTTACTTGTTTTATCTGTTTCTCTTGGAGCCACATTTTCTTCAAATGATAAATTTGTAACTTTGTCATTCTACACTTACCTGTTCTTTTCAAATATGCCATATATATTTAAGTAGAAAAGGATGACTTGTCATCCTTTTTATTGTGGTTGACTATCTTTATTGCAATACTCTTTATAACTGTAATATATCCACACTTTGACTATTACATGAATTTTTGACTAGAAAGAATCTAATAAAACTAGAAAAGGCTAAAAGTAGTATGACATCAATAATGAGACAAGCAGTAGAATTTCAATAAAAAGCAGGCTAAAATACAACATTTCTTTGCAATGGTAGCCCAAGTATCTGATAAAATATCTTCAAGAATGAGTGACACAGAGAAGGTGAATAGGGAGTTGCCATGATTGGTGAAAAATTCCAGTATTCATATGAAGCAGAAAAAAAGGACAGTAAAAGTTAGAAAGTAACCACAAATTAAATGTTCATTATATAAGTTTAAATTGGAGCAAAAAAAGCATTTTCATATACATGTGATTATGTTGCCAGAAGAAACTGAAGGATTAAAAACACAAAAATACTTGAGTCTTCACGTATATTTTGTGATCTAAAAAAATTTAGAGAAGCATGTCTTTAGATAGCATTCTTTTCCCAGAAAGTACTCTGGATTGAATTTATCCAGTTCACAAGCTGAAATGAGGAGATTTTACTTGGTTTAGGAAAGTGGTGACAGACTGAGTACAATCACACAATTTTTATCCTGCCAAGAAGACATACACTAATGAACAGGGAAAGAATGGAACAGCTGGAGACTATTTGCCTGTTCTCAGACACACTGCTTTTCCAGGCAGTACTACTGTCTCAAAAGTCCCTCATGGATTTTTCCAAGGCCATAGAGTTGGCCATATAGATGTTTTGCTCAGGCATTGCTGAAAATCTACTCCCTCTTTCCTTCTTCATATCTTCCTTTAAATTTTCTTTCTTTCCATATATACTTTCTAAAGTAAACATTGCCGACTGTTCTATCCCAGTGTGCAGTCTTGGGTTTGTTTTTCTTTCAGTGGGGGAATATAACATACCTAAATACTTGAGTTTACTAAAATGAAGACAGCTCAATTTATATATTTTAATGAGTTTTAAAAGCGTATTTTTGTCTGTCTCTGTATGGGTTATGCATAAGTGAAGTACTAATGTTGCACACACACATTAATGATGTAAATGTGATGTAATATAGAAAAGGTAGAGAGATAAGTGAGATGAAGATTTTGAAGTGTGAATGCATATGCATACACAGAATTGACTTCTGACTATAGTGGAAACTAATGAATACTACTTGGGCAAATGTACTTTTTGCATGACAGAGATTCAAAATCAACAACTCATGCTTCTCACTTCACTTTTGTTTATTAACTCTTTAAAAATAAACAAAATATTCTCACTGCTAGCTTCATTAGCTGCAATATGGAGAAAATTGTTTATTCTATTGTGTCCATCAGCAACTTAAACTAGTCTAGTGGTTCTGATTCATTGAAAAAATTATTTTACAAGGTGAAACCTTTCTTCCTTTATAAATGCGTCATGTTAAGTATATTCTTTGCCAGTATCTGCACTAGAAAATCAAAGCCAAGACCTTGCATAGTGAATTGAAAATGCAATAAAGAATCCACAAAATATGGCATAGGTGCCTAAATGTTAAAAAGGCTTTATAAAAATTAGTCTAGTTAATTACTAATATTTTACAGCATGAAGACATGAAGATTTTTTTATATTATTGGGATAGAAGATATATATTTAAAAGATGTTTATTTGAACTGAAAATAGCAGATTTCCACAAAGATCACCATTCAAGCTATAGTTCATTTTAATTAGTCTACAAATTCTACCAAAAATACTTCTCAGAAAAATATGCATTTTATGCATTGAATTTTTAAGTTTAAACACTACACAACAGATTTGGATCAATTCACAGTACACCACTATATATAATTACATAAAGATTTCAGAAACTGTAATGAAAAATATAAATAAAATCTTTTAGCCAGCATTCTTTGTCTTTCTTCTACTTAAAAAGGTCTGCTTATAGCAGAGATTTCTCTTCTAAGATTCAAGTAATGAAGTACAGTACTTGCTCTGACAAAAAAAGGTGATGGGGAAGGAAACACATTACTGGGAAATCTCTCAGGATATCTGTTGGACATTTGAGAAGTCATAATTCCATAGTTAAAAAGCAAAACAAAATAAAAGAAGATGAAGAGGATGCTGTAAAATTATTTCCATAAGAGAGTAAAAAGTGATGACAAGACATGAATGTGCGTATTTGCATGTACATGTACATGTACATTAGCAGCTCAAGAAACATTTAATGAAATAGCAGGGCCAGTGGCATAAAAAGCCACTTTGCCATTCCTTTGCAATAGTACTAGAAATAAGAAAAAAAAAAGAAGCTAGGTGTAAATGTTAAATATGTAAAAGTAACACATGAAAGGAAGAAAAACTCATGCTGGTCTTCTTTTTATTCTGTATTAGAAAAGCATCATCATTTAGATGACATTGTCTATATGCTGTGCCTAAAATAGATCTCTTCTGGTTGAGTTTCTTGTCTCTAGCCAAAAGTGTAGGACTGAAGAATTTATTGAATATGTTTAATACTTGCCCCTAGTAGTTGCAACCCTCTAGGCAACTGCAGCTCAAAGTCTTTTGACAAGGATATCACTGCTCTCTCATTCATATGTCTTACTTGATTTTTCTTGACTGAATTGTGTTTTCAATTTTAAATCTTTAATTTTATCATCCAGGAAGCCTCCGGGACCAAAAGGTCCGTCTATGTAAGGACAAAAGGTAGTAAAATTGAATACTTGACAAGAAATCCCTGAGATTTCTCACTCAGTTTTTTTTTTTTTTAAAGTAGCAGTCCATTCAGTGTTTAAACATGTGTATATGTGATAGACTGCAAACTAATCTATGAATGGATATACATTATTAGTGGGATGATTTTCATGTGGCTGTGTTTTATCACACTGACATGAGTTAAATGTTTTCTGATTAAGATGGATCACAATATACACTCTTTGATGATAAAGGCTGGTAAAATGGTAAACATAAAGTGGAATTAAATTGTTCATATGGAGTAGCCTGAGTTTATATTCCAATCAAAAGCTCATAATATATGTGGGCCTGCAGAAGAGCTAATGTCTAAAGTATTTTAAAGGGACATATTATTAAACATCTGGTAAAAATGAAAAAGGAAATAGCATAAAAATTATTTTATTTTAGGTTGAACTTTTAAGCTAAAATAAACTGGTATCTATCAGGTTTGATGTAATTATGTATTATTTTTTTATTATAGATATATAACAACAAAACAACGTGAATTTATAGAATTAATTTTGAGCATTTACTCTCACATAATAAATTTCATACAGTAACAATATGGCAAATGACCTAGGGTTATAAAGGGTCATCATGGCCAAAAGAAAACCATTGGTTATTATTTTATATAAAAGTACTCTGAAGTTTACTTTGACTGTTTTGTAAAATGCAGTACATTCTCTGTAATAAAATCATCTAATGATGTCAACTTTATTTGAAAAGAACTCTTGATGGGAAGAGTTAAAAAGTATGGTAAGAAATGACAGCTGTTGTTTTCAGGTTAATGAAACTATCTCATGCAAGAAGGAATGATAAACTGATTTAGCAGAAATTCCAGCATTATAGGCTAAAAGTAGAGGGCTCTAACCTATGTTACTTGAATATATTAATTAGGTGTCTAATCATTTCAAGAGATGTAGAAATCAGCCAAAGGACAATGATTGACCTCAAGGCTCTTGAGGGTTTTTTTTTTTTTGTAATTCTGTAAAATGATTTCATAGTGATTTTCAGAGAATACGTAAAATTCAAACTTTTTCTAAGACCTTAAATGAACACCACAGAAGGTAAGGCTGTCATGCACCAGTAACAAACTAAGTCACTAAAATAAACTTCTGTCTAAATAAATATGATGAAAATTGGTTCTCAGGCTCCTCCTACTAAAACTTCTTTCAGAACTGTCAGACCCCTGTTTTCCACATGATCCCACTTTGATATTTAACTTATATCTCAGTTTTTCTAGATACATAGTTCTGCTATTGTGTAAGTGACAACAGCAGGAGATTTCATAGGGCCATAAATACTTCATTTTTTAAATCTGTCATTAAAAGCTCAAATCTTCTAAAATTGTCTCTGAGCTCTGGCAGGTGTTTGGGAAATATTTAGGGAAAAATGAGTTCATCTAAATTTGCATGCACATTTGAAATCTTTTCTAGTTCTGCTAAGTTAAATGAGAGAATATGGTGAATGTTTTCCTTTTTATTGATATCTAGGCTACCAGTTGTCAATTACCTGAAAGCTGCTAAGTAAGAATAATCAGTCACAGTTGTATTTTTCTAACATTGAATTTTTTTCTTGCTTATAACTATAGTAAAATCTACACTATTCACTACTCGCAGGCAAAGATCTGTAATTTTGAAGTACTATCCTAAAGTATTGCAAAATACACTTCTCAAAATACTTAATAAGTTCCTTGCATTGCATATTTCAGCATTTGTGTTGAAAAAAGTAATGGAAAATACATTGAATTTGAAAAAAATGGTGGACTCAACAATTATAAACTGTTTTTACATATGGAAGAAATAATGGAAATCTTTGAGCTGATAGAGGTAAGGTTCTTACTGGTTTTAACTAGCTCTACAGAGATACACCTTACAATATATTCACTTTTGGTCTGAAATATTCTTTAGGAAAGTAGGACAAAAAAGGATCTGAAATATTTGTTGTTTATTAAGAAATAATTTGTTTAGTTTCTGCTGTGATTCATTAATGCAGACTGCACTTTAGTATTAGTATGTGACATTACTGGATATTACAGATCTTTCCCTTAGAAGTACCAAATCCTAAGAAAATCCACAGTTTCCAAAAGAGAGGCTGTATTAACCATATATATTTATATGTAGTGAAGCAATCACAAAACTACACACTTCAAAGCAGGAACTTGCTTACCTTTCTAAATTTCATAGATATTTTCCTACAGTTTTAATTTTTGCAATAGCTCTTCAAGCTCTTTTTACTCCACATTTGCATCTGTGAATAACTGCCTAAATTTATTTTTGTAATTCCTAAAAGATTCAATATTACTGTCTTGAAATATAAGTCAAAATATAAATGTTTCTTAAGAAACAGAAAAAACCAGTCTGAACAGGCTGAGTGAGGGGCTGCTGAAATTATATTTGCTTCAAAAGGACACATACTGGTCAGGACATTAAAGGACATCGCAGCTCAGCTGCTATTTCACGTCTGACCTTGAGATTGGTACAAACAGGAGGCCAAGGATTAAAGGATAATCTTAAAATGGATATTTATAAAGGTTTTGATGATTTTCATTTTCTTCTAGAACAATTTTGCAAGGATTAAGACCAGAATATTTAGTGTGTAACTGAAAACTTAAGATAATGAAAAATGCATATGAAGAAAAAAAGTTGCATGTTTACTTTAGTTTTGTTTCTGCAATGCAAGCAGAAGGAAATGATTTGTGAAGAGGTTTTTCGTAGCATGACCTTGATTTGTAATTCATTAAAAGGAAGGTTATTAATGATAGGAAAAATAATGTGCTCATAGTTTCATTAAAATGTAAATTTCATTATAAGATCTGACTGGGTTTTTTCTTGGGCTCCTTTATTAAGCCTCTAAATAAAAGTAAAACCCATTCCCTACTCAGCCAGTAGAACAGATATTTTAGATTATAAGGCTGGAGTTTCATAAAATGATTAACTTTTTTTTTATTTTAATTTTTTTCTGTTTTAAAGGTATTAGTGTCCCAGTCACATTGACGATTTAAGGACTGACAAATCCATACCCTCAAAATAGGTAATAGAGAAAGTATTTGTGAATGATTTTACTGAACCCCTATTAGTCTAACAACTTTCATGAAGAAAAGGGGTACTCTAATTTGATTTCATAATAATTTTAAGTTGCTATTATTATCTATTCTAAATAATGCTGCTTTTCACTGGCAAATCAGTTTCTACTCACTAAATGTTGAAATATCACAAATTTCATCAGGTTCTGTACCAAATTTCACCTCTATACATCTCAAGGCATATAATTTAAAGGGAACCCATGAATGTGTCATGCATACTTATATCACAGATATTGTGTAAAGAACTCATAGCCATCTTCCAGTATCTGAAGGGGGCCTGGAGGGAAATTGGACAGGGACTCCTCATCAGGATCTGTAGTGACAGGACAAGGAGTAATAGGTTCAAAACAAAAAAGGAGAAATTTAGGCTCAATATTAGGAAGAAATTCTATATTCTGAGGGTGATGAAGCACTGAAACAGGCTGTTTAGGAAGGTTGTGGATACCAAATCCCCAGCAGCGTTTAAAGCCAGGTAGGATAAGACCTGGATCAGCCTGGTCTAGTGGGTGATGTCCTTGCTCATGGTAGTGAGGATTGGGACTAAATGATCTTTAAGGCACAGTTTCTTTGTTATGAGAAATATCCAAGCATAACATTGAGTAGAACATTCACTTTTGCTTGGCTTGTTGTCTTTCACTGAGATTTTGCTAGTTTTATTTTGGATATTGTTTTGTTTCATTTCAGATCTAATGTATTCTGAAATCAATGCAATGTCCTTACTGAGGCCAGGTGGAGAAGAAACCAACTTTTCACTACAAAGACCGGACAAACCAACAGAGTTCACAAAGTGGATGGTAATGTTTTTCACTACAGCATTTCCCACAATGTGTTGCCTTTTTGCAAAGATCTTACAGTGAAATAAAGCTATGGTTATAGACACAAGATTAAAATAATTAAGTTTCTACATGAAAGAAAAGAAAGTACCTCTAGAAAGCAGGCAGACGACTGTCTGTTTGACCTCTCTTCCCTGCTCCCCAAGGCATGCACAATTTTTCAAAAGTAATAAGAGATTTTAATCTTATCCACTTCATTTATATTGGTGGAGAAATCATTCTATTTCACATATGGATATGGAATAAGGGATGCTCATGCCTTAGTAACATTGCCCAAAGGAAAGCATGACTCCAAGAACTTGTTGGTTTGAATAACTTTAATAATGAAATTGTATTCCAGATTTAAAAAGATTGAAAAGTCTGGGAAAGTTTCCCCTGCAAATGAGGAAATGCAAATTTAAAAAGGAGGAATCTATCAGTAGTAACATACCACTGGAATACTAAGTACACCAGAGAAGCACCCTAATCCATGAATATTTCATTATTACATGCTTTTATTCACTAACATGACATTACATGTGGAATCTGGAAAATATTTCTTACAGGTTACTTATAAGACCAACATATGACTCTGTAATATTATTGCTCATGAACCAGTATTTAGCACTGAAACAAGGCTCCTCTATAATGAAAAGTCTTGGCCATCTTTTATGTTGAGGCTCCATGTATTCATTGGGATTGAAATAAAAAATGCAGAGCAAGGGTTGTTATTTTATTTAATGATGTTAAATACATTTTCTAAGCTATAGATTACAATCTAGCTGCTGAGTAAGCATATGCAGAGAGGCACAGTTCTAATCTCCCAGTTTATCTCCTTGTTGCATTTGAAATAGGAATGTGTATTCATATGTATCTATTTATGATACAAATATATATGCTTACAGTTGTATTTCTTGGGGTTGCAAAAATAGGTAGTTGCAAGTAAATCACTTACATGTAAGTATGAAAAACACCCTCTTGCAAATTGAAGATGGATAAGTATTCTTGTTTTATCTGCATTCCTATGTAGTCTTGCATAGAGTAAGAAGACTTGTGTTTTTTCTGTGTGCAGTTTATGCAAAATTTTTTTTTCTTCTATTAAACGTTTTTTTCAAGTCCTATTTTCTTTTCAGATCATTTTAATTTTCTTTCTTTCTTTCTTTCTTTCTTTCTTTCTTTCTTTCTTTCTTTCTTTCTTTCTTTCTTTCTTTCTTTCTTTCTTTCTTTCTTTCTTTCTTTCTTTCTTTCTTTCTTTTCACACTTTTAACATTATATGTCAATTAAATAGTCTATCGAGTTTATCTGTTAAGAATTTCTCAAATGTCTTCACAATATATCTTAGCTCCTGGTGCACTCTTGAAATGGTTAAGATTAAATTAAATGAAACTTTTACCTCTAGCCATCAGAGGAAAAATAAGGATACAGAAATACCTTGCTGAGAAAATTAGGTTGTGGCATTAATAAATAGTTTTCTGCATGCCTAGAATAAGTGATATTAAACAGATGTTTAGAAAGATTGAGGAATTAAAAAATATAAATAATTGTAATACTTCCAATATTTTTTGCAAGCAACTATGTTTACAGGTTAGCCATCTTCGATTGCTGTTAATCTAAGATTGTTTAAGTACTTAGACTGTGCTGTTCATGTTCCTCCCTTATTCTGCAAAGAATCCTTGAGAAAATTCTCCCAACCTCAGCATTTATCTGCTTTTATGGTAATAGCACTTTTTTAAAAAAATCTCTTATCTCATTGCACAGCCCTTCTAACGTGCTGGCTCAGAATATTTACAGTATATGTTTTTCGATACCTGCTGAGTATTGTGAAACAAGCATTATAAACAGGAGCATGAGAGCATTAAAAGCTCTCATGTTCAGAGTGTAAAGCTGGAAAACAGAAAAATTGAATTGATGACATTTCAAAAGATATTATTATAAACATACTGTAATCATATGCTATTTTTTATAATATATCTTCTTAGTTCAAATGTAGCTGACTGTGGAAAAGAAATGGGAACTAGTTATGGCAAACATAATGCTAGCAGGTTGACAGGTATTTCCTCAGTATTAACACTTTCAACCTTTTTAAATACTCAAATATTTTAAATACTTATTTAAATTTTGAGGTTTTTTTTCAATTAATTTCTTCCTCCTGATATGAGTATCTATCAGTCCACTAAATGATATCAAGAAATAGCTAGACATTGAGCTAAAACTGTGAGTCTGAAAATTCAGATCAATGATAAATAATCTAAGAAAGCCAAATCTCCAATCCATTTTGACTTGAGATTTTGGCTGCAGGTTATTTCTGCAACATTATTAATGTTTTGTCAAGTTGTTGGCCATTACAGGCAACAATAAACAACAGTAACTCTAGATGTAGTAAAACCAATGATCCTCAAAAACACAGTACCATCAGCTACAGTAAGGGATCAAATCATGCTGCTCGTGTGTCCCTGAGAAAGTCAGGTTTTCAACATGAATTATGAAAATCAAATATGGCTTTAATTGTAGTTGCTTGCTTTGATCACGGTCTTCAAGTGATAGTTTCTAATCAGTAACTAAACTACTACTGTTTTCTTAAAAAGAAAACCAAAACACATGTAATTTAGGGTGTTTACCAAATGCCTGTGTATTTCACTTAGAGTCATCTATGGTCGTTAGTGCATTCCTTTGTAAGGCCTGAAGTACTAATCCCTGCCTAGTAGGACAGGCAGTGGTACCTGGGAGGGATCAGTAAATGGTAGAGCTGTAAATAGGCACCATAGCTGCAAAACAAGGGAGTCCTGAAAGTAGGAGAGGTCTGAGGTTTGTGTGCACATTCTCATTATCCTGGTAGCTGTTTTTTTCATTCTCTAGATGTGCTTATCTGTCTTAGTAGGATAAAAAGACTAATCTATTCAACATAGTGGGTTTAAAAAGAACCTACCTGAAGCATAAGATGAACCTACCTGAATCATAAGACGAAATGTATGGTCTGTCAGAAGCAATGCTGTCAGAAAGGCCATGCAAGTGGAAGTTTTCTGTTGGAAATCACCAATATAAACTTTGTGATAAATCATCTTTATCCTGATATAGCTGTAGATAATTTAAAGTATAGTTAAAAAGAACACATCTCTTGAATTTAAATTATCTGTAGATAATTTAAAGTATAGTTAAAAAGAACACATCTCTTGAATTGAGTTCCTGTTATTAAAACCTGATGCATCCTTATTGGAACATAGTGCATTAGCAACCAAAAATAATCTTATTGAGTTCCTAAAAAAGAAATTGAGAACTACAAATATGACTTCATGATTTTGTTAATAGATTTATTCTGGGGATGGTAAATCTTTGCTCATTGGAAAAAAAGATTATATTCTTAAGACAATCATAGGAGAAGTAAAAAGTACAGGTTTGAAGAGAAAAATTGTAGCCTATACACTTATTTTAGCCTATGCTTCCATGAGTGGGAAGGGATCACTCTCACTTATAAACTGCAAAATTTATTAACTGAAAAGTTAAACATTAATGGCCAAAGAGCCTCAAAAAGTGCTTTCTCCTCATCAGTTAGTGACAGGAACTTTTTTTCCCCACTGAAATAATTAAAAAAGATAAAATAGCAAAAAAACCCCTCCAAAACCTGAATCCAAACCCAACCAATAAAACAAACATAAAAGCAACAACCCACCCCTAAATCTCCCACTAAAACCAGTCATGTTACAATAAATATTTGTAGTGCTTTACTTCTTCTGAGTATTAGTCAGTGAGCAGATCATGCACACTGGCAATAATTTTTCCTCCTAGATACTTCAAAGATATTATGGCAATTTTTCTGTTACCTCAAAAATATAGAGAATGGAAGGTAATAATCATTCTGTTTCAGAATTTAAAAGAATAAGAACATATCTGAAAATATCTCTAAAGTTATTCTAGGATGTTTTCATGTGACACAATGTCTTCTGCATAAGTTTCACCCTTTCATCCATTATAAAAACAGTCCCAGGGCTTTTTATGTAGATTATTATTCAATAGGTACGTCCTAATGAAAATATGTTGGTATAATAGACCAACAAAACAGTAATAATAAAAAGTAATAATAAAATAATAAATAAAATAAAATAATTTTTTTGTCCTAGTTGGCTTACATCTGTATTTTAGCTGCTCCTTAATTTCTTTCTGTCAGCAGATATACTCAGAACAATTTTGAACCTGAATGAACTCAGTCTATCTACATCTTAACATTAAATATTTTACCTGCAAAGGCAGAGATAAGTATTCTATTTAAAATTTCTGCTTACCATGTTGTATAATTTTTCTTATTACCAATAAAAATGCTAAATACCAATATATTGTAGCAAAACAAATTAAATTGTGGAATACATGGGAGTTAAGCAGAGTATCACTAGACCTTGTGATATGAATTTAGATATTAATTTAGATATCAAAGTAAAGAGAGTAAAATCGGTGTTTGACATACAATTTTTATTATCCACTGTGGGCACAAAGTCATCTTGCAAAAATGACTTAGTTCATATAATTAGTTTTCATTATAATATTATGTCTTAGGAGACACAATAGCTGTTTAATAGCTGTTTATGACTCTTGTATGTTATCAGCTAAACTCCATTTTAAAAAGGAGTGCTGTGACATTCCTTGTGCCATGGCAATGGAGACAGTGTATAATGACTGCAGTAATGGGGAGTAAATCCTGAGATTAGAATAAACATTAAATAAGTAGATCTTCAAGTTAATAATTTATTAATAAATTACACCTTTTAATTATTTTATTTTATAAAGAGACATTATTAGCATATGTATTTTTACATTTAATAAATTAAACCAAAAATTTCCAGAATGTGTCCCTCCCCATATACCATGCCAAATCACAAAATTAATTTTAGTCAAAGGCAAGATTTAGTGTGCTAGTAACAGTAAACTGCAATAGAAGCATTCTGAAAAGTATCTTCTGGAAGACAGATCAAGAAGGCAGCTAAAAATTCAAAAAGTTATCTAAGAAAGACTTAGGAAATCAATATATCATGTTTGCAGCTTCCAATTTGTTGGAATAAAATCTTACTGATTTAAAAGCTGAGTTAGCACATCCTGGTCAGGATCTCGTATGAACATCAGAGTAATATTATTTTAGATTTAAAACAAATAAATAAATAATCCCAAAGGACAGTGAACAAACTAGTGTTATTAATTTAATTAATGGAGATTTAACAGAAATGGAGTAAAAGAAACCGTGTTATATCTCCTCAGATGTATTTTGGGAAAAGAAAAACTTGCTCAAAAGTCAGAAAACATGGCATTTTCAGGATATACACATTGCATGTTCGTCTTTTTGCATTTCATTTACACTTAGTAATGTCTGTGTGCTAATGAGTCAGAACTCCCAAACCACTGAGATCTCATGCTGCAAATCTTCAGAAACTATTTAAGTTGTTGTAATCACACAGCTATGAAGTGTTAGCTCTTCAAAGGATGCATCCTGTTTTGCACATTTCTAGACATTTTTAGCTACTCAGTAATGTAAATAGGTTTAGATAACACTAGCAGCTAAAGTAAATTGCCTTGTGCTAACTAGTGGAAGACCTGGGCTTTAGTAAATATGCAACTTTGTGTTACCAAATTAATTTCTAAATATTGAGTACTATACGGATAAATATTTTATATAAAACACATATTATTGCATGCTTGAGGGAAATTTTCATGCAAAAAGAAAGTCGCAAAATGTGAAGAAAATATCATAGAATATATCTCACTTATGAGGGAACTGAACGAGGTCCTTGAGAGATCATCTATTATTTCCCAAAGAGCCTCTGCTTCTCCTCATTTTATGCCCAATTCATTCTTTGACAATATGTCATCTTCAATACTAGCCAAAATTAAATCTCATCAAAATACCATTATTTCAGTTTGTAATATTCTTGATAAAGCAAACAATTATTATTCTATCCTAATATGTAATTCTTTACTTTTACTTTAAATGCAATACGCAATAGGAAAGTACACTCATTTTTTATGGCTGCCACTAACACAATCATCTCAGATAAATACTGGCATGACGTACTCAAAACCTAAAAACAGATGTGTCTATTTGACATTTTTTTAATGTCATCAGGACAGTTTAAATTAATGATATTGCAAAACAATGTTAAAATATATGATCAGATAATCATAATTGACCTATTCACAGCTGAATTTGCATAAAGTCTGAGCTCAACAATCATGAGAACTCTTTTCAGAAAATCCAATGAGGGAGAAAAAAAGGTAAGATTCTCAATATCAAAGAAATAAAATAAAATAAAGAAAAATAAAATATGGAAAAAATAAAATAAAATAAAATAAAATAAAAATAAAATAAAATAAAATAAAATAAATAAAATAAAATAAAATAAAATATAAAATATTTTCACTCTGTTATGAAATTAAATATCAGAGGTATATCTAGATAGAGCATTTCCAATTAGACATAAATCATAATCTTAAATTTTAATGATCTAATTCCTCTGCTCCAAAGTAACTGATTAATTTTTATTTAAGATATTTGATGTTTCATCTGGAAGTCAAAACAGTATTGAATGGGAAGACAATGAAATTAAATTAATTCTTTTTCAAAAGTTCCTAAGAAGTCAAAACATTTCCAGCAAATAGTAAAGAGTACTTGAGAAATATTCACAGAGATATTAAAACAAAGCTGAGTTTTCATAAAATGTTTGAGAAAGTAGTTAGTTGAAATCAGTTTTGTATCACCACTACAATTATTATGGATAATATGGTGTCAGATCCTCAAAATATCTTCTGCACAATGACAAGGTCCTTTACATTTATTTATGAACTAATTTGTAACTTGAGAGTTAAATAAACATCGAGGAATAGATTGCCCTGTACTTGGTAACATATTTTCTTGTCATCCAACATACCTTTTGCCATCTGGGACAAAAATAATCCAGTTTTCCAGCTGGTATTTTTTATTTGCATGGCCCACTGCCAACTGATTGTCATTTCCTCAGTCACAGTGGAATGGGAAACAAGCTCTTGCTGCATATACATACCCTCTTCTATTTGTACTTTGCCCCAGGAATAAACTAATTGCTGCTGTAAAACACTGTTTGTACCTTACCCAGAATCCCTCTAGGAACCCTGGGAGAAAGGGATGTGAAATCATGCCAGCTGGCTCTTTGGCTTTGACTAGAGAATTAATAGGTGGTTGCCAATTACCTGTCCACACTGGAACTTTTAAGAAAGAAAAGGTCTACAGAAATAAAAATTAGATTCAGCATCCACTGCTCATACTGATCACTCTTTGCTTCATGGATCTTAAATGCTATGGTTGGACAAGAAGGAACAAATCTCATCATCTGTCTCTCTGCCAATGAAGGTTTAGTTGATATTATAAGTTCATTGGGTACTGTCTATCCTAATCAGGTTTTGAATGATATCTTCCCTACTTTTTTTACTTAGAAATCTAATCAAGAATTGAACAGATTCTTTTTACTTAAAGTTTTTGTTTGTTTATTTTTTAAATCTTTTTTTTTCACAGTCAACCTTAATGTTACTATTTCCTTCATTTATCTTCATGCTTCAAAACATTCTTCCTTTATGGCTTTGGCTTTTTCCCTTTCTATACTATTTTGCAGTCAAATAAAATTTTCAGTATTCTATTAAGTGTTGCAGTTACACTTACCCTTCCCCCCCATTGCAAAAGAATAGCACTTTCTTTCACCAATACTTATGCATATACCATAATTCACAAAAGAAATTGCTGAAATTTCTGAAAAGACCATTTACACATAGATACCTGAAGTTCTATTATTTATTGTTATTAAGATGGACTCAGGAACTTAACATGTAACTGTATTCTAAAATACTAGATTTATTGTGATCATAATAGAAGCTCTAACTTGTGATGGATTAAATAATAAATATAACTTATAGTTTGTGAAATGGAAAATGGAGTTCAGTCCCTCAGAGATAAGGCATCTCCAGAATCATCAACCATTTGATATCACTTAGTGAATTAGTAAAGACTTTTTCTCAAAAATATGAAATATTTAAATCATCCTGACACTAGGATCAGGATCTTCCTTTGTTTTGGATAAAAAAGTTCTAAAAGCCTAGAACTGCATTATAGAATTTCCTTATGGTGAGTATCTATCTGAGCTGACCGTTAGGTGCTGAATAAATAACAAACAAATTCCACTTCTATCACAATTAAAATGGTGAGAGTGCAAACCCCTGACTGGTATGAAACAGGCACTTAGTACTTCTGATCTGGTTGACAAAACACTCCCCAGAGGCTTGTCATCTTGCAAGTGGTGATTGCACAGGTTAATCAATACAATTTCTTTCTGACTTTTTTGGTAATTTTAGAAGGAAGAAAAAGAAAAACATTCTGCAGGATAATCAATTTTGTCAGTTACTTTAGGCAGTCAGGAATGCTGGTGTTTCTCAAAGGATTGTACTATGTCAGATCAGCTGTTCTCAGAATGCCAAGACAACCAATAAGAAATGAACTGAAATGTTATGTACAATTCTGATTATATTTGTCCAAAAAAGAAAAATTATGTTTGAAAAAAGTCAAGCAAATGTCTTCTTGTATAATCAATGAAATTAAAATTCTATATTAAACTTGCAGAGCCTGATAGCCTAGTAAAATGGAGCTAAAGAAGAGAATAAATCTTATCATTGTGTCTGGGAAGGAAGGATTGTTAAGAACATGAGGTAGTGAGAAATAGTAGTCAATATTCTACACTCTAGAATATATATAAACAAGTTAGCAGTAAATTTGTGTTTGAAGTTAAAGGGAAATATTAACAGGAGGGTTTTTGAAAAGTACAATGGAAGCCTAATATACTGGTGAACAGGAGTATAAGTGTTTTGGGAATAGCTGGTGTCCAGAAGGAGGAACTGTATGTAAGGTTGCATACAGTCTTATAGAATTATATGGGCTGACTGACTGCAAGATAAATCACAGAATCACAGAGCAGCTGAGACTGAAGGTCATCTGGTCTAACGAGCCTGCTCAATTAGTCACAGTCAGAGAGTGCTGCCCTGCATTCTGTCCAGATGACTTTTTTAGATTTCAAAAGGCAGAGACTCTCTGGACAACTTGTTCTCATGCTCAGTCACCCCCACAGCAAAAAGTGCTACCTCATGTTTAGCAAACTGCTTCATTTTGTGTCCTCTTTTCTAGTTATTGCTACACAAGAGATACCATGTGTACTGACAGACATTAACTACTCAGTCACTATGTTTTACAAAAAAAATTATTTCAAAGCTTAAGTTTCAGATATTTTAAATTCTTGATACTAACTGCTTTGTTTTATGTTTTTTTTCTTTGTGAGAGCAAAGCTGGTTTTCTACCCAGTGCAGTCCTAAAGTGCTCTTGTGCTCTTTTATAGAGGCTGGAACAAAGCTTCTTTTGAAATCCTAACCAGATAACCTTGAGAATAAATAGCTGCTCACCTTGAAGTTTTATGTAAGCATATAAAGCCTTAGTGTTTGCAGATTTTCTGGGCATAGAATTGACAGGTGTCTGATTATCTGGTTATGAATGGCAGTTGCTTTAAGAGTCAACCCGGTGGTCTTGTGCTTTGCAGGCTGTTATAACACTGTGAAGCATTTGTGCCTCTTCTGAGGTTCTATACTTTTCAGGGATGGGAGTTTGAGGTTGATCACATTTACTAGTTTAAATCAGTCATCTATACCTCTATCTAAATATTAAACTTCTCTAATAATCTCTAATCCTCTATATCTAATAATCTCTATCTCTCATAATCTAAAAAGTTGACCTGCTGTTTGCTAAAATTACTTGGTTTAATATGAAGATTATAGGTTGATACCCATACTTACAGGTTTTTCTCTGGAAAAATTTCCCTCCAGCATCTTTTCGCTTAGAAAAACTTGGCAAGCTTTTCATTATAAAATAAAACATCTATAAAAAAAAAAAAAAATCTTTTCATGTTTGCATATTCAGATCTCAGGACGATTAACTAACATTTTTTATCCTTGAAACACTACTAGAATTATAGTTTTCTCACTCTACATTTGTACTTCTATATCCCACTAAATAAAAAATATGCTGAGTGTCAGCAATGGCACTATGAATAAAAACCTGATTGCTGTAAAAAATATACTTCTGAATAGAGATAGTTAATTTCCTATTTAATACAAGCAATAGAAAAAGAGATAAGATATGAAATATATTCATGGATTTATAAATGTAGTTCATGATTGACCTGAGAATACAAAAAGTAGTGGATAGGAATTATGCCACTGTAGTGGATAGGAAAAAAGTAGTGGATAGGAATTATTTCATCATAAATATGAAAACCAAAAGACAATTTAAAAAAAGTTCCTGTATTTAGTCTTATTTTTTGGTAATAATTAGTAACAATAAAACATGACAATGAAATTACATTGTCTCTAGAAACAAATAGCAATGACATCAATGGATTTTTCATTCATTATTGCTATAAAGTCTTATCAAAAATAAAGATACCTCTATACAAGAGAAAAATAGTTTTTGACTTCTACTGATGAGTATAAACAAGAAAGATTAAATAAAAAATTACAAGTTTAAAATTGAGTTAGGCAGAATTTTGAATCAAAAAGAGCATATTCAGCTGGATTGATATACCTATGTAATTATAGGCACATATTACATTACTTTATATATTTACATGTAAAAACACAAACCTGTAACCATGCTCTTGTTTTAGGAATTCCTATACACCTCCCACAGTTTCCAAAGAGCATGGTAGCATGCTGACTGTCTTATCCCAAAGCTAAACTGACACTTGAGTATCTCTCCTAAATTATCTAGTTAAATTCTTAATAAACAATATAAAAATTTAACAGTAAATAAAAATTACTTCACATCACTTTATTTTTGTAGCTATTTTCTGGTAGTTGTTATTTTCCCCAAGTTTAACAATCTTTATACAAAAGCAAATATACAAAGATACACCTGTTTATTTCTATATGATCAGTGTGTTTATAGTCTTGTGTCCTAGTCTCTACTTCAGAATGCAGAATTTATTAACTTAACTACTAATGCTATAGAAAAAGAAAATTGTATATTTATATAAACATACACGTGTCCATGTACCCGTATATGTACTTAAACGTTGATATAATTGACAAATATGATATATAAACACATGAAATACAGATGCATAAATATAAATATAGGCAAATAAGGGTATATGTAAACATATAAACACATGCTTATATATAAATCTATTTATGTACATAAATATCTCTCTCTCTATCTTTCTGCATATATTTATGGGTTTTTTTGTGTAGGTATGTATGAATCTATCTATCTATCTATCTATATATCTATCTATCTATCTATCTGTCTATCTATCTATCTATCTATCTATCTATCTATCTATCTATCTATCTATCTATCTATCTATCTAAGATACTATAGGTGATAGAGAGCAGGGCAAGGTAAATGAGGATGTGTTGTTCCCTAGAAAAGGGAAGAGAGGACCTTGAAACTTTTATGCCTGAGACACTTCTTCAGAGCTGAGTGCTTTTACAGTATGTGCAACATGCAGTTTTATTGAAGTTTCTATTGAAATTTCCTCCTGCTATCTAAAACTTCGATGTGCACAGTTGTACATGGGTGATTTTATTCCAATTTTGTGTACAGTTTCAAATCTTATTAGAATGTTTGCAAAACTGCCTTGACTATTTATGTTTTAACATCTCTTGTGAAGTCCTCCTGCTTGTATTCCACCTTTTTGCTCCTCACTGATGTGAATAATTGTTCTTTGGTCTACTGAATCACGGTTCTAGTTTCAGTTGAATGGCACCTGTAAATGTTTGGAAAATATAATTACTCATTGCAAGTAAGGACAATATCAGTATGGTTCTCTGCTCAATGGAAAGAAAAAGAAAAAGAAAAGACAGCTTAAAAGTGACTCATTCTATGCTTTGTCACATAGTGGCCTCGTTTTCTGCTCCGTGTGGACCAGATAACCACCTGTTAGAGCAGGAAATAATTCTGTCATTAGAAAGACTGATCTCTTCTATTATTTTATTAACTCTTACTATTTCCTTAGAAATAAGGTAATTAATTAAACTATATTTGACTGAAGCCTTTAAGATGCACATTTTCAAGTGCACACAAAATGTCAATACATTTAAAATTTGCACTTTGTGCTTCTCCATAGAAAATATGTCCTCCTCATGCCAGATAATCCAGAGGCAGTTAATTTTTTTTTTAAATTATTACCTTACAATTGAAATAAAATGCAGTCAGGCACCTTACAAAGCAAACCTGGTGCTTTTCAGAGCCTCTGGATACAAACCACCATATTCTTTGCTTCAGTACTGTTACGAGAAGCAGTGCTCTTCCAGAGACATTTGCTGTGAGCATGCTCAGAGTTATAATTTTAGTTGTCCTATAGGAGGGGAAAAATAAAATAAAATTTAAAAAATATAAATAATGAAGGAGATAAAGATATTGAATGAATCTTTGGCAAATTTGCAGATGACACCAAACTGAATGGTGCAACTGACACACCTGAAGAACGATATTGCCTCTAGAGGGCCCTGTGAAAACTCGAGAAGTGGGCCCATGGGAATCTCATGAGGTTTCACAAGACCAAGTTCAAGGTGCTGCACCTGGGTCAGAGCAACCCATGGTACCAGCACAGGCTGGGGATGAGCAGATGGAGAGCAGCCCAGCCCAGAAGGACTTGGGGGTGCTGGTAGATGAGAGGCTGGACATGACCCAGCCATGGGCACTCCCAGCCCAGAGAGCCAAACGTGTCCTGGGCTGCATCCAGAGCAGCGTGGGCAGCAGGGGAGGGAGGGGATTCTGCCCCTCTGCTCTGCTCTGGTGAGAGCCCACCTGGAGCCCTGCATCCAGCTCTGGGGTCCCAGCACAGGGAGGACATGGAACTGCTGGAGTGAGCCCAGAGGAGGCTACCAAGATGACTAGAGGGATAGAGCAGCTCTAATGTGAGGCTATTCTGTAATTCTATGGATAACATTTACATCAAATGGTAATTCTAATTTTTTTCTGTGATTCATGCATCCCTTCAGGCATAAGGGACTAATTATATGTAAGAAATTATGCCCATTAAGAAAGCCTGTATGGATTTTTACATGCAAGAAAAGAATTAAAAGCAAGAAATGAAAACATCCATCATGTAGACAAAACTATTATATAATCTATGGTTATAAAGATACTATGAAAACTGATGATTTATTAGAATGAAGGACTGTATATGATGAACAGTTTCATAAAGCAAGAGGTTTGAGTCTTCATACCAAAGCATGGATGAAAATT
The DNA here is from genome assembly GCA_024865655.1 of Emberiza elegans. Classification (NCBI taxonomy): domain Eukaryota; kingdom Metazoa; phylum Chordata; class Aves; order Passeriformes; family Fringillidae; genus Emberiza; species Emberiza elegans. Next base: position 26,105,927 of record JALJVW010001283.1, read on the forward strand.
AAAATGATGATGCAATCGACATTTACAAAAAGCACTGCAACAGATTTCTGCCTAATTCTAAAAACATCTAAGCTTACATGTAAAAAAGTTCATCAGGAAATTAACACTGTGTAATTTTCTCTTGAATGACTTGTTAAAATATCTTCTACTTGTGTTTACTTTTCTGTTGCAATTATTTATGTGCTTCTGTACACACATCCTGCGCTTTGTTAGATGCAGTTCTCATCAATATGCTGAACAGGTTACAAAATACATCCTTATTCTTATTTCACTTTTCCATGTGACCTTTACTTGCAAGAGTTTGTATTCTTCATTCTCTCTCTATTTTTTTCCCCTGTTAGAAAGATGTTGGCTTCTTATAGACTTCTCCCTGTGCTGACAGTGCAACATAATACTGAACATATTTTAGTAGCAGTTTTGTTAGATAGATTTTCCATTCATAGAGCTGAAATTCTCAAGTACTGAAAATGCAATGTTGCAATAATGCCCCAAATAAATTTCACCAAGTTAAAAAATATAGATAAAGTTCTTCCATTTCTATTAAATTGTGGAATTTTAGTGATGTGTGCAGTCTGCTGCCTTCTAAGCAGATTTCACTACTAGCACAATAACACAAAGTGTAATTTAGTAACCTTTATGTAATGTGGAAATATACAGATACAACGAAATAAAGTCACCACAATTTTGCTGGCTTTACAATGATGCATATTACTTTGAATGTCTATTGTTGATGTGGTTATTGATATAGTTTTCTCAAAATTTTTCATGCTGGTGATTTTTAGGTGATGATGCAAACTTCTGGGGTGGATTTTGGTAATGTTTGAAAATTGGTTTTGAAATCCTAAATCTAAATTTAGTATATGTCTGAATGTTCTCTGCTAAAGCAAAAAATAAAATGTTGTTAGGAAACCAGACAGAGGACTTATGGCAATTTATACTTTAATCAGTAGTGCACAAGAAGTGCTTTACTCCAGTATTTTTAAAATTACTTGCCAGTTAGCAAACAGACAGATAAGTGTACCTTTGATCCACCAAATCCACTTCTCAAGCAGATTTTTCACCAGTTAGCTGGATGACATTTCCAAAAAGTAGTCATGTAAACTCAAATATTTCCTATAAATTTAGTATTCCATGCAAGTAATTTTTTATATATAAAAAGCTATATAAATACTTTAATATGTGAATTCAAACATGAAGCAGCCAGAAGGTATTGTTATATATGTAATTTCTTTCACCTGGAGACAGGATATTTCCTTGCTCTAGACTGAATATATTCAAAAATCTTTCTGCTGGCCTGTTTACATTTAATATTGTACTAAATTATATTTGACTAGCTAATTTCAACATGTAGAGTAGCATTCTGATGATTATATAGACCTGCAGCTATTGATTGCTGATAAAGTATAGGGTGTGGAGTTGTCGAATCTTCATTTCACACATCAGGATACAATGAGCTTTTTGCTTAGTCAGTTTCTACACAAGTGAAAATACTCTTCAATTAAAGTTTTCTTGTGAAGGTTATTCTGTTCACTTTAAGCATTTAAAGACACAACAGATATTTAAGGATGTCTGCTACTGATATTAAAAAATTATTTTAACGAAAAATGTGTCATGAAAAAGATCAACTATAAAGAGAAAAAAAAATAGTTCTTCCTTACTTTCCAATCAAAATAAAAATAAGAGGGAAAACAAGCATGAGGAAGTCCTTAGTTTAATAAATGTCTGTTAAAAGCAATTAAACCTTGCTTTTTGCAAACTCTTATTTTAATAGTGTTCTAGTACTTTTGATTTGAAAGTAACCAATAAAAAACCTCTTTCCAATAATTGATGCTGCTTTAGGAAAGCATAAATTTTTGGTGTTTAATTCGTGTCATTCAAGTAATTTTGTTGGTTTCTCTGTTCTTATACTCTGAATTCATTAATTTCTAATTTTCTCATTTACTTGATGACTTTTTTTGGGTGGAAATGCCTGTATATTTTTTGTCACGGAAGTTTAGGTGATTATTAGGTACATGAAGTAGCCAGAGGTCAATAGCCTATAGCATGAAAAAAAGCAGAACTGAAATGCTTGGAGATTTTTCTACTGAGGACTTTTCTTCCACATTGATCTTCTAAGAAATGTAGAATGGTAAGAAAGGATTTCACCTCAGTGGCTTCCACTTACCAAGATGTGGTGGGTGTACCCCAGATGGCAGCTGATCCTTCAGCCAGTCACTCATTCAGTCCCCCACAGTGGTATGTAGGGAGAGAATTAGAAACTTGAAAGTGGGGACAACTCATGGGTTGGGATGAAGGCAGCTTAATAAGTGTAGGAAGAGAAGAGGTGGGGAAGAACTGAGAGGTGGTGACAATCAGTCACCACCTCCCACCGCAAAAATGATGCCAAGCCAGTCTGCAAGAAATGGTTAGATTGGAAAATCTGCCTCCAGTTTTATTGCTGAGCAAGATGCTATGAGGCATGGAATATCTCTTTGGGTCTTTCAGGTCAGTTATCTCTCTCTCATTGCTCACCCACTACTGAGGGGCTGCTAGAGATACAGAGAAGGTCTTAATGCTATGGAAGCCCTGCTCAGAAACACCTGATCTATTGGTGTGTCATAAACACTGCTTTGGCCACATATGAGGTGCTATGAAAAAATTTACCCCGCTCAGCAGAACTCCCTACATCATCACAGGAGGATTGTACAAGTGCTGAATAAGGATGAACCTTTGAAAATGTGAGTGTGGATGTGCGCAACTGTAAACATGTGTGATTACATTTTGTTCTTTCTAGTCCTTAATCTGCAATTAAAGTTTAAATATTTTAAATTGAAAGTAGGGCTGCATTTAGAATAGGATAGAAAAAGATGAGAATAATATCTAAAATGAAAAAAAAGAAATTCTTGCTACAACAGGAAAAAACTCTATTTCAGAAGAGTCTAAACTCTTTTTTAGAAGAATGTTACATAGTAATAAATTTCCCACAAGAATAGATACAATTGTGTTGGGAGTAATGTAGCAGTGTGGAAATTAAACTATTTCAATAAGTCTGAGTATGGGTGCTAGTTCCTTTTACGAAGGCATGGAAGATTATGTTGGGCCAGAGACACATTCTCAAGCAAATATGTTCCTCCAAGATCCTGCTACTCCACTAGCCAGGGACAACATCCATAAACAGTATGAATTTCAAGAACTGAAGAAATAGTGTCATGATGCAAAGAGATGAACTCATGCTTGTAGATTGGATGTGGTGCTATGCAAAAACATACTCTAAAAGGAAGCCTTATATAAGCTGAATAATTTGTTTGAGGTGTAATGTGAGCTCTGCTTTGAATTCTAATTGTAGCAATGACTGTAGAAGCAGGGGAATGCTTGGGAAAAAATAAATGGATGAAGGATTGGATAGGGTGATTCAGTGAGAGACTCCAAGAGCTCAAACTGTTTAATTTATTGAGCAAAAATTTAAATGGTGACTTGATCACCAGCTTGAAAAACCAATATGGAAGACATTGGTGATACAATATATATACAGAACAATGCATATTACAAATACTTTATTTTCTGGAAATTGTAACTAGAAAAATTTAGAAAAATCATCTAGTTCTGTAGTGGGTGAGATTTTGGGCTTTGGTTGGTTGGGGGTTTTTTGGTTTGTTTGTTTCTTTTCTGTTTGGTTTTTTTTCTTTTAACAAAGTGGAAATAAATCCTATAAAAATGATATGATAGGGAATAAAGGCAGTGTCAGAGAAAGAGTAATTAATTTGCCTTTGCCATTTTTAGTACAAAATGTTAAGCACTTGATCACTTCCAACAGGCTTTGTAATCACCTAGTTTAATTAAAACAATGACTGACTCTAAGGGTGGTGCCACATCAAAAGTAATTGGTTATGGCTCTGACCAAAAGAATAACCTGCTGAAATGGTGGTAGTGTAAGTATGGAATAAATTTTTCTTTTTTTTTTTTTTTTTTTTTTCCCCAAGATTAACAGTAGAAACATCTGAACTCCTTTACTAGGAGAAATGTTCAAAACAATAAGAACCACTGTGTGAAACAGTTGCAAATACAAGGCAGGTCAGAAGTTAAGCCGTCTGCATTGAGGGGTCAAAATCATTTTAAGCTGAATACAAATGTAGAAAACTGCTTATTAACCTTGTGGAATTGGTAGCATTTGAGAGCCGAAGCCGGCAGAATTGAAAAAAGGCAGAAAGATAGAGGCATCAGACAAAAGAGGAATTAGCAGATGAGGAGACAGAGAGAAAGATTTTTCTGGGAAAAAAATATAGTTGCTAGCAAAAAACATGCAACTGTGAACAGAAATATTGTTTATATTTTTGTTTTATTCTGCTTTGAGGAAAGAATGAATAAACAGGACTGCCTGAAACATCAGTTTTTCCTCCTCACAGGAATATCAAACCTCCCAAATAGTTTCTAATTGCTTGAGATACGTGGCATTTTTAAATTATAATTTATTGAGGAGTTTCTTTTTTATAAGGTTTTTCTTAAGGATTTTCTTTCTTCACCTGTATCTGAATTATATTATACTCTAACATACGTTTTACAGTATGATATATGTAATAACAATTTAAAATAATTTCTGTGAAAGCAAACCCTAATTAAATATACAGTGGAATAGTTAGCAGTTTTTTATATTACTATGTAGAGCAGTTTTTAAGTAGCTGAATTACAAAGGATGAGTAATTTTTAATCTGGTGAAAATTTGACATTCCATGAAGTAAAAAGTTCTTTATAATTGATGACAGAAAAACTGGTAAATGCTTAGTTAGCTAGTGGTGCATTTTTATCTTACAGTAATTAGCAGTTAAAGAGAGACAAGGAATAAGTTTTCGGAGGTATGTTTTGGTTTCATGAATAATACCAAAAAGTTATGTAGTAAGTCTAGAAATATCTTAGGTTTGCGTACTTAAGTTCATTTAGGGCTAAAAATGTAACCAGATCCAGCAGAGCTCAACTTTCTGGGGAATCTTGTACCCTGTGTGAAAACTTGGTAGTTGCTCTTCTGCTCGTTAAAAGGTCTGAACCATGAAAGGGGATAGAAATATTTACTTATTTGGAGAGGGATAATGCTTTAGTTTAATTAATTACCTAATAGGGAAAAGTTCTTCAGTGATGATGGCTTAAGGTCATGTGAAAGAGGAAATTTCCCCAAGGTCTTTGTGTTTGACTGTTCTGTCAGCACCCCAGGAAATCTAAGCCCCTCAAGCCTGACCCCGTCTGCCAGTGTCTTGTTATGGGGACTCTCAACTGAAGCAGTCCTTCTGGGCTGAGCAGGGCAATTCACCTGAGATGTTTGGGGTCGCATGCCAACAGCAAAGGGAGACACTCTCCCAGGTCTCCACAATTTATTTGTGTATGTTACCCACTGCCAGAGACAGCCAGTGTCCTTGAAGATCTCACACTGGCAGTTCACAGAACAACACTCTTTATTAATAAAATTTTGACAGATTAAGGTTCAAGGATCACTGGTATTAGTATCTGACTGCAAAAACATAATCAAAGCAACATATGAATAAGCTCTAGTCTCTAGCAAAGGCTGGCTCAAGGTAAGCATTCAGCACTCATACATTATGGTTTTAACCCTATCAGCCTCCCTGTGGAGGAGAAGACAGGTTCAGCCTGTCAACCAAATTCCAGAAGTTTCAAAGGACTCTTCCCCAACTTCTACACATTTTCAACTTACTTTTGTACTATTTATGTTTAGTGCAGCTGAAATGACTCTACAGGCATACAACATGCAAAATGAGGAGTGGTCACTACTTAAAGGTGGGTAATTTTGGGATGGAAGTATGTGTCAGCATTACACCTGAGGATTTTGCAAGAGGTGATCGTTCAACAGCAAGACTTTCTCTTTAATCTCCCTTGGATGACTGCTGCTGTGTAGTTTATCAGATAAAAGTACTACTGAATTCCCTCCTCTGCAAGGATTTCAACAGAGGCTGGCTGTGACAGCACAACTCCACTCCACTTTCTGTTTCATCTTCCTCTTATTGTGTTTGGGAAGTTGGACATGCTGACTGCATTCCATCCAGGAAATAGCATTCACATTTTCCCCTAACTTCTCTAACTTGTGTATGGTTGTAACAGCATCTATAAGTTTCCAATCTGCTCCATCCTCTGTTTCATCTACTTCTTTGTATTGTATTTGTATTGTGTGTATACTGACGGTAGTTTCTATCTGTTAAAATTTGACTTTCCAGATTTTCTTTCATTTAAGCCTTTTTTCCATTTAGTATTCCTCCACCTTTTCTATAGATTTCTTAAGAGTTGTAACCTTTTATTTAGGATAAATCTTCTACATTAACTGTACCTACCTTGTGACGGATAAGATACACTTTTGTCTTGGGTTTTACTCACTTTGTTCATCTTCAGACTTCTCAAATTTTGTCTGGAATTACAGAGATTTTATGCAAATCTTTGCTGGTGAAATGTTTTGCTGAGGTAAAACATTCTACTGTTAAATTTCCATGGCATCTTGACACTTTTAGACCTTTATAAGCATACAGAGGATTCAAATACCAGTTTTTGAGATCTGTGTGAGACATGGAAAAAAGAGATAAGCTTTATGATCTTTGTGAGAAACTCAAACAAATAAAGCAACTTAGTATTTAGTATGTTTGGGTACATGGTCATTAGGTATAAAAACCCACAAAAAGAACCAAAGCAAAGCAAAAAACTGAAAAAATATATTTTAAGAACATTGTCAGAAAAAGTATTAATAAATCTACACTTCAAAAGGCAGGGTAAATATTCATGATGTAATTTATTTCTTCTATCATACATTCAGGTAACAGGAAAATGTTGATGGTTTCATAGAGGTTTTCCCATATGTTAGAAACATCAAAATCTTTAAGAAATACATTAGAAATAGCTAGTGTCCAACATAAAGTGCAGTTCTAGAATGTAGTAAAAATCAGCTCTTTATTCTCGCTAAAGAGTCAAGAAGTGTTAGTGTGCAGCATTATGGGTTGCTGTGCCCATCTCTGTCATTGCAGCATGCATTTTTGTATCAACAAATCTCGTAGGTAATTTTTAATAACAGAAGCCCAAGACAGACCATAGGCTGGATCCCTTGATGATGGAAATGGGATAAGGCAGTGTTAAAAAGCATAGTAGCTATTATTTAAATGGTAGATCCCAGCTACTCCCAAAGTCTGATAAAAATAATTTTAACCTGGATAAAGAAAAAGAAAGATAACCTATGTATTTTGTTCTTTAACAAAGAAGCTTCAGACCTGCTCTACTTATAGCAATGGTAACTTCCTAGAGTTATTAATTTGATCCCTAATCCTCTTTTATCTATTCTCTGACCAAATCCAAAACTGTCCTAGGAACAGCACAGAGCTTTCACAGTCAACAATCAGTCAGGTTCCATGATCTTCTGTTACAAGAGGCATAGCCATAACTGTAAATCTTCCCTGTCTCTTACTCTAATTTTCTCATGGAGGAAGCAGTAGTTAAAACGTGTAGATATGTTGTTCACAGGCATATACTACTACAAGTCCTTGAGAAGGGATACATCTCATCTTTTGTCTGTATTTACAACTAACAGGTCCTTGCTGGTCTGGAGAGAAGACAGGAGGCCTATAAGTACTAACAAGGACTCCAATTCTAGATGCTATAGGGGTATTCCTTTAATGGAGTGAGCAGACCTAGGGTCAGAAGGGTGGGAGGCTTTTTAACAGAAGACAAGAAATGAGTGTCTGAATTATATATTAACTTTGTCTGTAATTTTCACTGACTTTTAACAGTTTTCCTAAATTGTTTCCACTGATGATCCTTTTCTAACTTCCATTCTTAAAACTAATGCTAGAAATACTGGAAAGATAAAGTGAAAAGCATCAATCCTTTGATTTTTATTTCATATTTTTATTTTAACTGATAGTGGTCATTATTCTATTAAGAGATCTTTGGATATAAGCAATCGATGTGTATTAGGACAATAAAATGACCAGTCTTGAAGGAAGACTGAAGAAGAAATTTGAGAGAGATTTAAACACGTTAACTACTTTGGAATAAAATTGAAACAATGTATGTTTCAAAGATTACTTAAGATATGAAGTCATTAGTCACAAGTCATTTTTTAACTTTTGTGTGGGGAGAATGTGTTTACAGTTTTTGATCATGATGTCCATATAAGGGCCATTTTGTAGAAGGGAGAGCATTTTCTTTTAAAATAGTGTTGATAGCATCTTTTTCATCAAAATATTGTAACATTTATTTTCCTCCTTTAGAATATTGTCAAAGCAATAAGTCAAATCCTTCTGTTTATAATCTGAATGTTAAATGCAAGTGTCTTTAGAGACACTGTGATGCTCCTATTTCTAACATCATTCTGAAAACTACATCTTTCTAGAATACTTCTTTAAAAAGCTTAAAAATTCTTGGACAAAACAAAATAATTATGCTCATATATTATTGCAATTCTGAATGTGGGAATTATCTGACATTCTAACTCACAGATTCAGAAGTAGCTATTACAGTATCTGTTTTAAGGGACAAACATGAGTTTTTTGACAGAACATCCAAATATTGAAAACAGAAATTCAAACATATAGAGGAGCAAAGATTTGTAAGCCTAAATAGAGGTTTAATTAACAAATCTTGAGCTTTTGATTTTCCTTTGAAGTAATCAATTAAAAAATCAGCCTCACTGTCAAAGTAATATGAACAAGAGAGCCACCCTTCTTTTATTTTTTTTTTTTTTTTTCTTTTTTCATTTTTTTCTCCCCCAAGATTAGACTGACAAAAACCCCAGGATGCGAAGAAATGAGAAGAGACCAATTAAACTATGCTGCTGAGAAACCCTTTAACTTTCATTTTTTAAACCATTTTTCATTCCTCTAAATAAGACATAATGAGGACTCTGCATCCAGCCTAAATTTTTTATGGTGAATACTGTGTGGCTAATACTTCTGATGAAATGCAATATAGTAGTTTCTACTGAAGTTTTATGGATTGGGATTGCACGTAATGAGACCTTACACTAACATAAATTCTTATGAGTCAACACATTTATGAGTGCAAACAAATCTGTGTACTCTAGAACATATGATTCATGAAAGAATATTTGTATACAAAACAATTTTTCTATAGTGAAGTAGTAAAGAACACAAATTTATTTTCATTATTATAAACATTATATATATTTAAGTTTTCAAGTGTTGCCTTAGTAGCATCAATAAGTTTATAAATTCCAAGTTAAATTAGTAAATTATGTAAATTCCAAGTAAATAATTTTAGACTTAGCAAACTATATGAAAATAATAAGAAAGAGTATTGAAGGTAAGAAAAGTATTAAAAAATAATGCAATATTTGTTTGTCAACATGTGATTTTGCTTTATGAAATAAAATAAAACTGGCTGTGCCATGATACTGATCAAAAGTTTCACCTGTACTGGACAAAGATCTGAAAAGCTTATTTTAGCTCAAATCCCAAACCAGTAATATTCTATTAAAATCCATTAGCTTCTTGCTTATGACCTTGGGAAACTTACTGATAAATTAGAAGTTGCAAATATGAACAACTGTGTTTTCCATGTGTTAATACAGGAGATCAACCTATGGATATTTTCGTAATTAATTGCTCCTTGGGAATCTATTCAATTTTGGTAGACCTTTCAAATAAATCCAGGTCATTCATCACATAGCAAAAAATCTATGTGTATTTAAAAAATTCTAGAATAAATTAATGCATTTAGCCAGATACTTCTTAGTCAAATGATACCTCATGTACAGATTGGGGGAGAGGAGTTGGAAGGAGGTGATTCTTTATAAATCTACATAACAGTAAGGTTATGGAAAGATCAAGGAAAGTGACTCCACAAGACAGAACACTACCTAAAGGCAGTATCCATAAAAGATAGACACTTCATAAAGTATAATTATAATTCTTTCTAACTTACAGTCAGTCATAAAAAAACTGCTAGCATAATTGTGTTTGAAGTTTTGAAATGTCTGGAACCAAGCAACTGTTAAAATTCCAGGATATTTAAGAAACCAATAATTTCCATGTGAGACAAGCCATTATTTCTATGCCAGATTACAGTTAAATGAGTAAGGAAATAGAAAGATCACTGAAATTTTAAGATAAATACAAGACTAAATATAATGAATAAAAGAAATTTGATAGCTACTGACTATATTCTCTTTAAATATTTGTAACGTAACTGCAGGGAAAAGAGCCCAAGTCTGTCACATCACCAACAAAAATATCAACACTCAACAAAGAAGAATTAAAAGTTAGAATCTGCAATTGAAACAACATTTAATTTGCTGACTTTTCCACTGAGACTAGTTCTACCTTGTTTGGCTTTTTCCATAGCAGAAAGACCAATCATCTTGATTAAATAGCTCTGACTTGTGCAATATGACATTATTACTACAAATTGACACAACACATATTTTTGCATAATAATTTGGAAGACCGAAACCTTCCATTACCCCAGGTTGCTTTGAATTAAATTGTACTCCATAACTGGCCCAGTTAAAGGGATAGAATTTATCCTTCACTGAAGTCCTATTTTTTATTAGCAAAGATTCTTATGTTAGGGAAAAAGTTTTTCTAGAACAGCATTATAATGTACACACTGTTTTACTACTAAACACAGTAGTCAGGGTTCACTGCATCGTAAAGGAACTTTCTTACATAGTCTGCCTACAGAGTAGTCTGAAAGTGATGATGATGATGTGCAGGCCAAGAAGTGACAAACTTACCTCTTCTGTCCAAAAGGCAGACATGTTTAGTAAACACGACAAAAATGCTCAGTTATGTGGAGTTCCAAAGTGTTAAGTAAAAAAAAAAAAGCATATATATATATATATATATATATATATAAAAATCCAATAATTTCAAATATCCTCTAAATAATATTATCTCATTTAGCAAATTATGTTAAACATGAAATCTAAATGATTGTACTTTAGGGAAAATTTATCTAAGTGTTTGCTAATAACAATCAAATGTGCAGGTAGTGTTTCCTAGATGAAAGGAAAATAATTACTGATGGAAAAAAAGTCTGTAATAAGGATTTATACAATTTCTGTCTTTGTCAAACTAACTTGATATCAACTTTTTTTTTGTTGAGAATATGCAGTGTAACCCCTCTTTAATATTCAACCAATACAAATACTCTCACTCAGGCTGTGGACTACTCCCATTCAGGCAATGCTTTTTCAGGTTCGGGGGAAACAACCCAAACTTGCATAATATGTAGAAGTAATGCTCCCTACTTCTTCTGCTTTCTACTTGGACATTTTCCTCTCTGTCTTCCTTTTTCTAGGCACAAGAACCATTCACTGAAATGATTTGTTCCCTTTTGGGTCTCCTCTGAAAACTTGTCAGTAAAGCTCCCCTGAAACTTGTATCTGAAGGAACCCAGAATGATAAATAAGTAATAGCAGTAGAAATCAACAGCAATTTGGGGGTTCAGTAACTAAGGTAAAGAATTAGTTGAAATAGTTCTTGAATCCATAACCATCCATATTGCTGCCTAACTCTCTGTACTTGAGCACAAGCCCTCTGAGGAGGAGCTGAGGGAGGTGGGGTTGTTCCACCTGGAGAAAGGAGCCTCAGGAAAGACCTTATTGCTCTCCACAATTGCCTGGAAGGAGACATGTAACAGGATGAGAGTCAGTCTCTTTTCACAGGTTGCAAGTGACAGGACAAGAGGAAATGGGCACAGACTGAGCCAGGGGAGGTTTGGAGTGGAAATTAGCAAAATTGTCTTTACTGAAGAAGTGATCTGGCACTGAAACAAGCTGACCAGGAAAGTGGTTGAGGCACCATCCCTTGAGGTATTTAAAAAATATGTAGATATTGATCTGACAGCAATAGATTAGTTGTAGAACTTGAGGACCCAAGGCTGTTTTTTAACCCAAATGGTTCTGTGATTCTAAGAACCATATTTACTATCTGATCTTGGCTTTTCAGAAAGTTTTATTGCATGTGGACTTTAGAGGCTTCCAAATACCATTGTGATATTTGGAATCGGAGTGGAAAAACAGTTCTTGCAGGCTTCCATCTGACTTTAAGTATATTCACTGAACTGTTATTTCTGGAAAAAAAATAATTGAATCTGCTGAGTCACCTTTGATTCAAATATTGAATAAGGCTTTCTCATTTTATTCCTATTATTTAATTGCTCTTATTTCAATATTCATTATGCCTCTGCCCATACAGCCTTTGGTCCCACCTCTTACAACTAAGAGGGAGAGGGATTCCTTGCAATCTGCAGGGGCTTTTGCTGCTGGCTACTACCCAGATAACAGACTTTATCTTGGTCAGTTTAGACAGCCCTTGTTCAGTAAATTGGTGTCTACTACTCTACTTCTCTTATTTATCTCCTGCAAAACTTAGAGTATGCATAATGTACATGTGTAATAGTGTCATCTGCTGGTTTAACAAGATTAAATTGGAAAGGAAAGTTGTACTTTATTACCTAAGCCTCGAGGCCATTCTAATACTAGGCAATTTTTCTTTCAACAGCCAAGATACTATTACTTATGAAATATTTCTTTCCAAAGCCAAGACACTGTGATTTATAAGTGTTATGTGGCACACAGTGGTTCAGTCTGCCTGTAGCTCAGTTTGTTCACACTTAAGAGGTTTTTGCTCTGATGCCAAGAGAAAAAATTTCTATGTTACATTTTGCTTGGATGATTAACCTGAACAATATAAAAGTAGTTAGAGATTCCCTGTGAAACCACTGTATTTACTTGTTGTTGGCTGAACAATACAAAAGCAGTTTGAGATTCACCATGAAATTACTGTGTTTAACTGTTGTTGGCTATTCTTTGTTGCATATTCAACAAAAGAGGAAATTTATTCTGCTCCTTTGTATACAGTGTATTTCATGGAGTGCAGATTGTTTCCTTGTTGTCTGTGAGCATATGTCTCGTCCCACAAAAAGATGTAGATTTCTCTACCTTTTTAAGCTTATGCTGACTGCTCTGAGCACATTCACCCAAATAGTCTGGAATTTATCTAAAAACACTCAGATTTTTTTTCAATTGTCTAATATCTCATGTTAAAAAAATCTGTTAAAGAGTGAGTTTAGGTTGAAATTTTAGTCAGGACTTGTAACTTATACCAAAGTCAAATTATTATCATGTTCCGTGTCTGTTCCATCCCATTCCCTGTTCTCTGTCCAGTCCAAATTTCTTGTTTAGAGTATAAATCTGTATTTCTGATTTGACTTTGATATTTCCACTTCTTCTATACTTATCTACTCATATGTCATATTTATTTAATGAGCTAAATCTAGTCCCTAAATTTATTTTCTGCTTTCAATTTTATGATATTAATTGGCAACTGTTTTTTATAAAAATTGTGAAGACATTATATTGAAAGGCCTTGGAAAATGTAATAAGGTTTAAAGTTTTATTGAAGTTCAAAATTAAGTTTTGCCAATGAAATTTCTGCATAAATTATTCATAAAACCACATAACGCATGAATAATTCAAACAGCATCTTTAATAAGATGCTAAAAAACCCTTCTGCAGCAGCCTATCATTGCTTTATCGATTTAGAAGCAAATCGAGTTTGAAAATCAAAGAACTTCTTCTCTAAGTCAAATTAGCAGGTAATTATTAAATCACTCATTGCAATTGAACTGCTATCAATATTTTTATATCCACAAACATACAGTGCATTATGATGTATAGTGCTTACGAAATGCCAATGAAATGGAGTCCAAACAATTAGATTTTTAATGAAAATACAGTGCTATGTAAAAGTTTTTATTAGTGTTGGAAAAATGAGCCATGAGTAATAAGCTTTTGAGGACTAACAATAGTGAATAATAGAACATTGCACATTGGTGAAAAATAACCATTTCTTGTTTCCATTAATAAATATCCTGAAGTTCCCATAAAAGAAAAAGTATCAATTTTCATTGAAACTTGGTCCTCATGTCAGGTATTAGAACTAATTTCATATCACTATAAAATCTTTCATAGAAAAAGCAGGAATGGAAAAGGGCTTTTAAGTTCTTCTGCAAAAACATTTTGCTCAGGAATAGTTCAGCGAGTTATGACAGAAAATTGTCTGATTATTTCCTATTCCCTTTAATATTAGGTATTGTTTTATCTTTTTAAGAGACCATGTCCCAGACTGTAATAATTTACTACAAAGTTCTACCTAGCTTCAAGGCTATTTCTTTGTAAAAAAATTCAAACATGCTACCTCTTTCTAGTGGGGCAAGAAAAAAGTAGTATTTCTTTCCTTAAGGTTTGGGTTTTTGTTTGGTTTAATTTGTGTTGCTTGGTATTGTTTTTAGGAGTGTTTGCCTTTTGTTTATTGCTGGTGTTTAATAAAGACTTATATATCTCAGATTCTCTTTATGTTTAACTGAAATAATTAAGTTTTCTTTTGTTTTCCCTGAAGCAATTCTACTTTATAAGTGGAATTACTGTGCGCATGTGCAGCAGAGAATGGTTGTCCACTGGGGCTGCAGTTTAGTCCTCGACAAAATGCTAACACTGAAGATGTACCTGGCTTCTTTAAATTTTTCTTTTTTTTTCTATTTTGAGGAATATATATTCTTAGATAGTGACATTTTCTATATAGTGTATGCCCCAGGTACTGTTTTATTGTATAGCAGTGAACATATGGCACAGAGTGACACACAGATGTATGACAAATCTTTCCATATGAATGATCATACTCTTATTGTGTGTTTATTGAAGAAATCATAAAATCATCAAATGAAAATGTTTTCCATATATTTCTGTATTAATAACTCAGGATGAAAAAAGCTGGGGAATTCCAGAAAACCAGCTTCTCCAGTGAGTAACCATTCAGATTCTTTCCAGTATTTGAGAGCTACTCTTCACACAGCTATTGCAGTTGCTACTTTAAGATCTTGTTGAAAGAGTGGACAACATAACAAAATCAAACATCAACCCTTGTTTTTTTTTTCTCATTCAATTTCTGTTTAGGAATCTTGATTTAATAACACATTGGCAAATAGTTCTTTGTTTTGATTATAATCTTTCAGCATGGATAACTAGAGTAAAGCATTTGTTACTAGTAGAGATTTATTTCATTCTTTCCATATTCCAATCACTGAATCAGAAAATATTTGATAATAATTTTGCATATAAAGTACATGTTCTTTCTTTTTCAACTGTCAGACTTTCTGCAGAGAAATTTTAAGGAAAAAAAACACCTTATATTGTTATGAATATCCAGAAAATTATTAGTATATATTTTCTTAAATTGAAGCCCCAAAAATTATGCTGTGGAACCTGCACCCCTTTGCCCTTTGATGTCTTTATTCTGTACATTAAGGAAGTGTGGTTTAACATAAGTATTCTTTTTAGAGTCTTCTGAACAGTTTTGTTCTAAGAAAAGAACTGACCCTTTCCTGTATGTAGGCTCTTAGTTGGAAAAAATTCCAAAGCTCTACAAAATTATCAATAAAATTTATACTACAGGTGTTTGACTAGCCATTGTAGGGGTAGTGTCTCTTATTTCAAAAGCTGTTGAAGTGTTCTCTTTAATGATACACAGGCAAAGCACATGGACACAGGGTATGCACATAGACGCATATATTTAAATCAGAAAAAAGTCAATTTCACATTTCCACACTAAGATGGCTTTATTGCTTTCCCATTGGTTGCCTTTGGTTATTCACATGTTTAAATAAGTTGTATCTCTAAGTAAACACAAATCTAAAATTTGGGTTCTTCCTCATAAGTTCAAAAGGCTTAGAAATTTTAAAACATTTGTGCAAAGACTAGCAACCCAGAAAAGTGGATTATGTATTTAGCAGTAAGATAAGCAACTACATATTTTACACCAGAAATTTTAAGGTGCGAAGCTCCTGAATTTTTGAAGACTATATTAAAAAGACCATGTTGCCACACAGCTTGAAGATTCATCCTGGTTTCAATGTGCATATATTTGACTCCATGATTTGTGTAAAATGTATCTTCAAAAGGAAACACACACATACCCACAAACTCCTCTTAAATTAGCTATTATTTAAGACTTTCTGTACTGATTTCAAAATTGTAGATTATTCTCTAGATAATGCTAATAGTTAGATAAGAAGCTGCTTGTGTGACAGTTTTTGAAACATTTACACAGGTTAAAAAGTGAACTTTTCTTCACAAGACAAGATATTTAAATGGCCTTGCCCATTAAATATCTTGCCTTGGAGTTTTATTAATTCCTATGATCAGCTTTGCCATCTGAAATATTTCATAGTAATGACACATTGCGTATTTATGGCTTCCAGTCTTCTGACTTTTAAAAATTATTTACATCATGCCAATATGATCCTATTATGCGTTTTCTGTATAGACTATTATGAACAGATGCAAAGTGTTCACAAAGGATATTATTTCCATTTTACATAACTCCTTTTAGTATAGATCTCAGAAAAGCTCTTCTAATATTCCAGAGGTTTCTGCCTGGAAGTGTCCTACTACAACAGGAAAGACTTTTCTTTTTGTAGTCCTCATTTCAGGTTAGCTTTGATGTGCTGTGATTTTACTACAGCCTTAATCTTGGGATAGCTTCCTCTCCATCCATACCCCAAATGGTTACTATGTCACATAATGACTGGCAATTTTGTGCAGACTTTGCAGATGAAAGCAAATATCTTTATTTTGGAAGTAGCTGAAATAGTCTTTCAATTATTGCCGTGAACTTGTGGTGTACAGAGGATCATTATCATCGTACAGCATAGTATAAGAAAGTTAGTGAAGCTGGAAGAAGGAAAATGCAGGACCATTATGTATGGAGTGCCTAGAAGGTTGAAGAAACCATAAGATGTGGGTGTGGAAAAGCAGAGGGAGAGAGGGAGATTAGACATAAAGCCATTAAGCCATGGGGTAACTAAAAATGACAGCAGATGTTAAGGGAGAAAAATTCGGCCTTCCTGAGTATGTGTTAAAATGAGTCAAATAAACCCAGGTACATCCTTAGAACTTCCTTTTTGTTAAGATACTGGCAAATGGCTAGCTGTAAGTTAAAGAAGGTTTGCCCTCAAGTAGAAAATTAGGCAGGTGTTCACTTTGTGTACTCTTCTGGCATGTAATTAGAATGAGAACCTGTCTCTGGGTACAGACTTGACACAGTTCATGAACTCAGATGCTGCTTCTGGTTTATTTCCCATTCTTTTCTTGAAATTTAGATCAGGCTGTTTTGAATGGTTCTAGTTATAGATTAATTTATTATGCATATGCTAACATGATCACTTTTAAACAAAATATTCTGTACTGTATTACCCTAGCTAGTTAGCCATTGTACAACAGTGTATTTCGTCTCTTGAAAACAAAGGTTTTTGTTACAATGATAAGGTTATTTCTTTTGAATGCTTTTTTCATGCCTTTCATTTCTTCTTTTTCCTTCTGTCTAGATCTCTATTCCTTTCCTGTAAAGACTTCTATTGCTCCCAACAGGGATGACTGCAGACAATTTGAATTTCCTGTGCAGTAAAGCCAAAGTGTGCGCTGACTTTGGAAGTTCAGGAACAAATCAGCCCATAGGATTGCTGATATATTGAAGGATGAAGATGAAACAGGATGTAGAAATCTGTAAAAATTATTTTAAAACTGCTGTTGGATCACTTAGGAATTAGATAATAATATATCATTGATAGGATCAGCAGTAAATAACAATATTGTGATGAGGAAGAAGTAGCAACTGACAGAACTCCTAGAAGCCTAAGATTTGACAAGAAATGTAGTAATTTAGTAATATTTACCCAAAGTATCCTATGAGGGATTGTGTTAGGGAGAAACCAGCAGTGTTTCCAAAAAGGAATAAGAGCTGCAAGTTCATGTTAATTGAGTCAATGTAGAGGCAACAGTAGCTGGAAAGCATGGTGAAGGAAAGGGAAGTACACCAAGGATTAAACTCCTGACCTAAGGCCCTCACATTTAATTCATCAACTGAGGGTATTCTGAGATCTGAAAAAAATGTAGAAAACCAAACTGAAATTTGTGATTTTGTTAAAATATTAAACAATTTTTGAATAGATTAGATGATAAGGAGAAATAATGACCGCTGAGTTTGAGTATGTCAAAGTTATTTATTTTTATTGTTTGAATCTACATAATAGTTTTCCTGAAATTTGGTGCTGGGGCCTCAGTTCCTCCACATTAAACAAGAAATGTCATTTGCCTTGTCTTCATGGTGTTGTAGAGTTCATAATAAAATCATGCTAAAAAAAGCTTTTCTGAGATTCTCTTTAAAAATACACACAAATTTTAAAAGTGCATAGGTCTTTGTAGAGATTTAACAGAGGGCTGTGTCTCATTTCTATGACCTTAGCATAGACAGCTACAGTGAAACTCATTTATTTTGCTTTTGGCTCAGCAGGGGTTGAATCACCTATAGTACAAGATATTCATCAAATTAATTTTACTTCTTATGGAAGTTTGGTGTGTCTTTCAGCCATTATAATTTGTATTGTTTTCAGTATGGGCAATGAGTATTATGTGTGGATGGATATGTGTTAGTTACAGTCAATTGATGATTTTGTATATTTTCTGTCATAAATTTAACATGGTGCCCTGGAAGGCAAAATGAGTAGCTGTCTGGGAACGTTGTGTTGCCGTTCTACTTTTGAAGTTTTTTCTCTGATAATGTTGATTCTGTAATCAGAAAGGGTCCAAGAAGGAGAGCACAATATGGCTTCCATATGTGTAATGTGTTTTCTTGATGAGTGAAAACCAGGACCAGAAAACATATGGGTAAAAATTACCTCTTCAGAAAAAAACCCACCATATTGGCTTAGTTCCTCCTTATTTGTTTCCATTTTTGCCCCCGAAGAAACCCCAAACTACTTTTAATAATGTTCCCTTCATTATACAACATTCATCTTACAGTGAACCAGTCTCAGGTTGTGAGTAATTCTGTCTATTCAGCTGGGTTTCATTGTTTCATTCTGTCTTCAAATGTGATATAATACACCTATATTTTTTCCCTGTTATTGCCCATGTTTCTTGTGGAAAGAAAATCCTCTAAAGTTCCAAAATTTTCAAACTCTGTGACCCTCTGAATGAGAGAGCTGCCGCCCTTTTAATGTTTTTAGCCATTTTATTGAAACTAAAATTATTTGTGGACACTTATCTTTTAATCAGTTCTAATCAAAAAGGCAAGCAATCCTGACTTAACTAATAGCAGTCACAACTGTCTGAATAAAATTACAAATGTAGGGACACTACACATAAATCTCAGGAAGCAAATTACAGGATGCAAAACACCATCTTATTTCTTAATATATTCTTATGATTTAATTTTATCTGAGATAAGATTTTCAGTTTGGGTTACAAAAAAAAAATTGTTGTAATTTTTTTTGGTACTGAAACCAGATAAGACAACAGTTCACCAAAGGAAACCCAAGGGGTGACCTTTCACCCAGCTCTTAATTATTTGATAATTCTGCAACATGAGCCCAGGGGACACCATGACACTTTAGAAAAGCTTTTTCCAGGAGAAGTTCAAATTACTTCTTTGGAGATTTTTTTATGGTCCTAAATACCTTAAAGTTACTTTTTACATAAACATGATATGGTCTCACTGATAGAAGCCCTCTATTCTTTCTTGAATTTACTTTCAGTAGTGAACACTAATAGCATATTTCACAGATTAATTTTTAAAAGAAGACTGTCTGAACAATTTTCCTTGCAAGAAAAAAATTTTTTGTATGTCTTTTCCTTTTACCTTTCCACTACGAAATGATAATTAATTTCATCTAATATTTAGTTATTAGTGCAAAATAATGACTTGTGGACATTTGTAAATAAAATTGAATTTTATTGTGACTCAGTAAACAGAAGAGCTGATTTTCTTCAAACATGATCTTGTCTCACAGGCATTTGTTTTCTATTAACTTATTCTTCATATAGATAATATAGAGAAGAATACCCTACTATTTCTCTGAAGTCACTGCTAATATTTATTTCTGTTTCAAAACAGCAATAAACATCAACATATCTAATGTGCCTACCATTAGCAATAGTACATATTGGTATTTTTTTTTTAAATAATTAACTTGCTTTATATTTTGTCTGTAAATATATATATGTATAAAAATCAAGTTAAATCCCTAGAATACAGGCAAGAAAACAGTACTTATCCACCTTTGGGTGAGAAAAAGGGCTAGAAAATGGGAACTATGTAAAATGAGCCAAGTATTGAAAATGAAAAAAAATGAGAAGCAGGAGAGTTCTGTGGAAAATCAGGGATATAGCTTGCTAATCATAATATGTAATACCTGAGGTGAACCGCTCTGGAAAACATATCTTAAAACAGAGATGCAAGAGAAATCCTCAAGAATAAAATTTAAATAGATTCAGGGTGAACCATGGGGGTAAACACAAGTTTTAAGAGAGCTGGGGTTTTCAGTTCCTTAAAACACAAACTGTCTGAGATAAAAGAGGCAAAAGAGTGATTCAAGAAGCATTTTTCCAGTCCTGAAACACCAAATGCTTGGCCCATATTGACATACTTGCATCCATACAGCAGAACTGCAGCTTTCCTTTAAATAAGAAAACTCCTAATCAATCTGTCTTCTCAAAATTTGAACCAATTAAAAATTGATGGAATGTCACCTTTATTAGCTTTTAGGTATCCTAATCCAATGACTGAAACAAACTTCCTTTCTTTTCATAAATTTATTTAAATATTTATCCTGAAATGTATTGATAGTATTTTATTGTCAGTGTAAGCCCCCTAAATGACAAATGAAGAGGTAGAAACATGTAGTTCTTGCTGAACTTATATTTAAAATAATTATTTCAATAGAAATATGAATATTTTGTTATTTTCCTCTGAACAGAGTTGCTCCTTTATAAAAGAGGGAAAGGGACCTTGCCTGTAAACTGGTCCTATATACCCTTCTCCTGCCCCCATAAGAAGATAGAAAACAAATAAAATATATGATGAATGTTGAAAACATCATATTTATTATCAATGAAAAGTTACTAAAAATTGTTAATGCAAGATTTGAAGAGTATGTGATATCCCCTACATCATAAGTGCAAACAATTATCAATGAAATAAAATCAGGTACTTAATGTGTGCTCATTAAGTGAGTACATATTAACCCAAATGCCAATGAATCAGAGTGACTAAAAATAGTTGGTAATCATTAAATTTATAGCTTGTATGCTGGGATGTACACAGTGTCTCCAAATTAAAAAAAATCCTTGTATCTCCCAATGTTTCATTTTTTATTTACAGTATTTGCAATATAATTAAACTTATGCACCTTGGTATTGATACTTACTATTATTTATATGTTTTGCATTTATGTATTATGTTTCTAAGTTTTGATACACCTTACTTTTGAAAGTTCCTGTTCATTACATTTGGTATGGGATAGTCATATTGGGTAACACATTTTCCCTCATTTCAAGAGTATTAATAATATTATGTCCTGTAACTTATTTTGAATGCTTCAATTCTTTTACAAGACCCAAGAACAGTGCAGAATATGTCCTTCCTAAAAAACATTTAAATAATGCTGTGTAAGGGCAAATTTTTTTTCACTGCATAAAGTAACACTTCAGAATATTCTATGATATATTAATGCTCTCTTCACACTGTTATGATGCCAGACACCCCTGGGCAAGGGGAAGAAATGCATGGATGAAGGGTAGGTCAGATCTGCCACAGCTTTCAGCTCTTTTTGGTGACTGCTTATCTTTGAATAGAAAAAAATTGGGCTGAGCACAAAGGCGCCTCCCATGTGGTCTGTAATTAGGTAGTCATTGCGGAGCTACTACTTTTCCACTCATGCAACAGCTTCTTGTGATAAAACAGTTTCAGTGCTGTTAACTTATGCATGAGATTAGTTTATCCTGTAGATATCAGGGAGGTCTGAATCTCCCTGAAACTACTGGAATTAATGGGTTTTGTGGCATTTCACACAATTGCTGGTGTTCAAGAGACTATCATAACTCCCTCATTGTGGGCTCTCTGTGTGTATGAGGTCATTGCGCAGTCTCAAACTACGATCAATTTATTTTTACAGAAGGATGTTTGTGCTGCAGTCAGAACTTTTAAACTTGTCCAAGTAATTTTTACCACAGATACAGAAATTTACTTCATTGTAATTTTTTTCACATGGAAAAATCAACCCTTCAGAAATTTCAAGTAACTGGCTCCTTTTTTGTTGCCTTTCTGGAGCCAAATTAGCATTTTCATATAAAGTTAAACCAAAAGAAACCTTATCTAGTATTTGCTTTGGAAATGCCTCAGGGGGGACTTATATAAGCTATTAGTGTTCTTTTCAATTTCTTTTGGGAAAGTGGAAGAAATATTTATACACATAAGACTTTAGGACTTAAAAATGCTTTTTTAAAGTGCTAAATTGATTGTGAAGATGAACTAAGTAGCTCTACAATTGCCAAGTTTATAATCAATGTCATTTATTAGTACATGGCAAACTCTGTAAGAGAGGAAAAACTTAGAGTGAAAATTATTTGATAAAATATAACTCTTGCTTATTTGGAATCTTTTGAAAGCATTAAAATATAATATGAAGTGGATTATATCCTTGAAATGATGAAGCAATCTTTATTTTGCAAAGCAATGTATCTCTTTCCTACTAGAAAATAACAAAACAGAGTTGCTGCATCATATTCCTGTTGCTCATGCTTTATTTCTTCAATGTACAGTATAGCTTTTCTTCAATGGTATGACCAAAAAATCGTATGAAAAAATTTCATGATCAAGCTCATTAAAATACCAGTTTCTTAGTTATAGGCAACAAGGTAGTTTTCAGTAATTGAATTATTATTACTGAATTATATTATTTTTATAATTTCCAATTTTCCAATTCTCCTTTTTTATTTTTTGTAAAATTGAACGTGAAATGCATAGATACATACACAGTCATGAAATAAATGTTACCATTGAGACAAGAAATATTTTCTCTGAACCTTTCCCTTTATTTCTTAATATCATAATTTCGGCCTTTTGTTACTTCTCTAACACATTTGCTGAAAGGAGTGAACATGAAATGTATGTTTCTGAAAGGTACTGGTGTACTTTGAAAATAACATGAGCCGTAATGCTGTTAAAGAGTTCAGAAGACTGAGAAATGCTACAGAATTTAGGTCAGCATTTCCAAACACATGCATTGTATCTAGGCTGTATTTCTTAAGCTATTTTTTATGATCTTCATCCTCATCTCTATTTACTGCCTATTTTTTCCAGTTGTTTTTAATGGATTTTTTATCTGGATGAATCAGTCTATTTTATTATAAAATATAGTATTTATATTATATATATGAAATATATATATAAATATTTTACATAAATATATTTATTATAAATACAGTATTTCATATTCTAGTGCTTTGAAACATCCATTTGAAATTACAGGTCAGGATTCATTCAAAGAAACAATTTAAACAGGTAGATTTTAATGAAGCTTTAACATCCCCTATCTGCAGAAAAATATTTTAATTCATAGTAACTAAAATGCCTACTAAACATTAAGATCTACAAATGTTAATATTGAACAAATCTTTATTGTTACTCTTCTTTCAGCTCCTCCACGTGAAATTTGCCTGTGCTTTCTGTTGTTAAATTTTCTTAAGACCAGCAAGAACTACCATTGCTCATGAAAGGAATAATTCTCTTAATTAGCTTTCGTAATATTTTGAGCTGTTGGTCTTTCTTAAGGCCTACAGTTTAAACTCCACATCAGGGTACTGTTGCAGAACATGTCTTGTCCTTTCATGTCTTGTCCTTGTCCTCTGCTCAATGCATTTTTTTTTGCAGTCGCTACAGTCCCTTTGAAGATGTAGCAGTTAACTTTGCTAAAGTAAACCCCTGTCCATTTCCATGCAGTTGGAGGTACAGGGGAAAACAAGACTTGAGAAGAAACAGCACTCTGCTAATTTACGATGGGCAAATTTCATCTATGGAAAATCAGCTTTGGGATGAAGATGAAAGTCTCTCATGCCTACAAAACTTTATCTTCTATGTGTGCTCTGCTTCCTTTTGTAACAGAGAAATTAATATTTCAGGATCTTAAATAGTCAAAAGATGGACACCAGTGCAATACCATAAATATGGCAGCAAACAACCTTAGGACAGAGGAGCAGAGATTAGGAGACCGTGGTGGGCTGACCTGGGCAGGATGGCAGGTGCCCACCAAACTTCTCTATTTCTCCTCCTTATCAACAAGAGCAGGGAGACAAAATGTCATGAAAGGCTCTTGGCCTGGGATAGAGACAGGGAACAATTCCTCACTCATTACTAACATGGACAAAACAGATTCAATTCAGAAATTCTTAAGAGTAGAATAATGAGAATAAGGAGAAATCTAAAAACTTGTTCCCACCCTTCCATCTTCTGAGGTTCAGCTTGAGTCTGATTTTTCTTTCTCCCCTTAATCAGCATAGGGGATAGGAAATGAGGATGTCTGTTCATAAGATTTTGTCTCTGCCACACCTTCCTCCTCATGCTTTTCCTCTGCTCTGTCGTGGGGTCTCACCAGGGAGACAGTTCAGAAGTCAGCTCTCCACAAACTTCGCCAGTGTGGATCCTTCTCACAGGCTGTACTTCTTCATGAACTTCTCCAGTGTGGCTCTCTTTCTTATGACACAGTTCTTCAGGAACAGACTGCTCCAACATGGGTCCACTGTGGATATCTACTCCTCCATGGACCCCCATGGACTGCAGGGGTACAGTCAGCCTCACCATGGTCTTTACCAACTCCTGGAGGGGAATTTTAGCTCTGGGGTCTGGAACCAGGTCCGTCTTGGAGTCTGCTGAAACTCACTGTGCCAGACATGGCAGCAGCCTTTGGCAGCTTCTCACAAAACCCACCCCAAGGTGCCCTCACTGCCAATACTTGGCCACAGGAACTCCATACAGAGAAGCAAGGCAAAGTAAGACTGCTGGGGACTGTCTCAGATGGACAAAAATAGAGATGTGTGGAACAGCTGAAATGAGCAGGTGCTTCATTTTGTAGGGAGTGGTCATTGCCTTTTTTAAGGTTAACAAATTTTATGGGACAATATCCACTTTTGAATTTAGAAACTCACACTTCTTTTCCTAGTAGAGACTGCATCAAAAAAATATCTCTGTGGCCAACTTGGTAAAGCTGTACAGTTTGCCCTAGGTTTATGCATTAAAACTTTTATTTTAAATACACATTGCCATAAAAATCCAACACAAAATAAACAAAATAAAATGCACGCAATTGTGAAACTACTACAAAGCTTGCAAATTATTTATAATATGACTTACTGAAATCCTTTTAGTCCAGATTTTTTTTTGTAGGACTGTATGATTCACTGGCCTTTAAGCATTTAATTAACTCTCTAAGGGCTTTAATATTTGAATGGTCTCTCTCATAAAATATTTGACACAGCAATGTTTGCCTTTTTTGCTATGATTTGTTACTGCATTTTCTTAATTAGTTTAACAGTAAGGTTAAAATAAAGACATACATAGTATGTAGTTTATTACATAGTAACAAATCTGGGATCTAAAGAAAGGGTTTTATTACTCCTGAAGATATTGCTCATGGATTTTGAATTATAGCTGCCCTGTATCTTAATAATTTTTGCATTGTAAATACCTAGGAAAACTACAGGATCATAGGCTAAAGAAGAACATAATTTTTAGATGATCATCTTCATAGATGTCATAACATTTTATAAATGCAATTAGAACTGATAGTTCTAAAACTAAAATTGAGACACAAATATTAAATTAAACATAATGAATATTCAAAGGAAAATACAATTTCTAGGGTGTTTAACTAATGTAGGCTATAATAAGACACTTCTTAGCTGGTAAACACTTCACTTGTAAATAGAGTTAGGTTACAGTCCAATGACATGATATATGAAATAGCTACAATAGATTTTCAGATCCAAATTATTTTGCATTGATACTTTCCATGCAAAAATTGAACCAATGGTCTTGTTTCAAACATAACTAACTATGTAACAGGAAATGACACAAGGAAAAGTTTGCATTCTCAGCACAGAGAAGCTAAAACCGAAACAAATTCTTTCTTGTCTCTAAAAATATTAATTTCTCAGAAGCAGTATTGGATACAGGAATCCTAGGAAGCTTGTGTAGCCCCTGGTTGTGCTGTACCAATATGGATACAAAACATCTATCTCTAGGGCTGTCAGTCTCAATAGTTTATTCTCATGGACTAAAATAAAGAGAAAATGCCATTTTCCTAAACCAGCTGTGATATAGCATTGTTCTTAATCTCATTTTAGAGCAGCTGAAGGGATACCAAACCTTCTCTGCTCACGAAAAAACTTAGTTTTGAAGAAAGTACACACCAATGAAATTGAATGTCAGAATTAAAAAAAAAAAAAAAAAAAGCAAGTCCCATAAAATATTGAAAACATAAAAGAAGACAATTAATTTGAATAACTAAATTTATTTTCAAAGGAAAATACTTTCAGTCTGAAAGGAATTTTTAAAAAATGGATTTCCTTACCTATTAATAGGTAATTCCACTGTTAGGTATTGTTTTCCCAAACATTTCAACTACTTAATTCAACTACTCATGCCACTTAGAGGCAAAAATGTTTTTTGCGGTGATCATGAGCAGAAGGCAATTGTACATGGAGAATTGAGGGATACCCAATACACTTAACCCAGACATTCCCAGGCAGCTCTCACTCCATATCTCCAGGGATCATGCCACTGGTTTGGCCTTGCCTTTATCAAAAATCTCAGCATGAAGTTGTTGTAACATATTTCTCTTTAACTGTAGAAATTATTAATAGAGTTTTTCATTTGTAAAGAAAGTCTTATAATAGCTCGGCTGACCAAAAAGAGAAAAACTGTTATGGATAGGGTCTGCACGGCACACTGAACATGGGTCAGAGTCTCTTTAATTTTACACTGCTCAGGGCTCCTAGCATCTAAAGATATTAATATCACCTGTGCTATTCTTTTGCAGTTTTAGCAGTAATGAAAAGCATTTTAAATGATAACTTGCAAGTCTAAGTGCCTGTCTTGCTGGGACCATAATGAACCATCTCGTCCCAGTGCAAGACAAACCCCTAGATCAAATTAATTTGATTTTTTAAATCTTGTACCCTTCTGTGACTAAAGGTCTTATAAATTCATATCTAAAAATTCATTCTCAGTTTCATCCACTTCTACAGATATAATTTTCATCTCATTGTTATCATATTTATCCCTTTTTTTTGCCATCCTTCTGGGGTGTCATTTAAGGCACACCCTTCATCTTCCATTCTCTCGTGATTCTTCAGGATGAAAAATTACAAAAAGTGTAAGGTTACTTCATAAGGGCATGTGGAACAAAAAGTCTATAAACTTTATTTTCACTTAGGAACTGAAACTGCATGGCCCTTTTATTCCAATTTCTCTCTGGTTTTGAACCCCTTACTGTTAAAGTTAACCTGTAAAGGTCTTCAGCAGAACCTATCAGCCAGAGTATGTGCTCCATAGAGGAACTAAAGACTTACTCCCCATTGCAAAAATGATATTTGATCTTTCATGTACCTAGTATTCCTCTCACCTGTATTGTCTAAATTCTGGAAAACATGAGACAATGTCTGTCTTGAGTCACAACATCTTCCAATATACACATTTTCGATCTTCTTTTTTTTTTTCTTAATGATGACCATTCATCAAATCCATTCACTTTTCTTTCCAGAACAAAAGTAAATTATATATAATTATATAATACATGTATAAACATGTATATAATACAAGGTACATAATGGTTCAGTACTGGTGGCTTAGCGCTCAGGTAGTTTATGGCTTAGTATAGGAAATAAACACTCAAGGTGTAAGAAAGGAAATGGACTAACCATTATTTACTTTTACATCAGGCAGCAATTTTCCCAGCACTTTTAATATTGCTTGATTTCAGCTGTGTTATGGCTTGTACTGTGTCTTGCTACAGGCAATAATTTTCATTTCAGATGAGGTGTATATATATATATATATATAAAGTCAGCACTGTATTAAAATAACAAATGATAGAGTAAAAAGGAATGTGTCATTGGCATGTGCACCTTGAACAGTTTTATTCAACAAATTTAGCTAGAGCAATTTATGATCTTAAAATGGTCATCATAATTCATACTCAAACATTAGCATTGCTTTTAACTTTTCCAGCCTGCATTCACTTTCAGAAATTCTTGACCAGATTTTTCAGAATTTCCTGTGTACCCTGATTTCATCCAAATGAAATCATTAACTGGTGACACATTTATTTTCAGGTTTTGAAATGAGTATTGCTTTAAAGAATAATTTCAGAAAAAATAATATCACATAAGAACCTTTCTAATTGCATATGTTCTCCATTATGTGTGTATATATATATATATGTATTTACATATTACTTAAAGTGAAACTTCAGATTACTGATGAGTTTCCTCAAATGCTTTTAATGGTTGTGAGTATATTTTTAGAGAGGCAGTCTTTTCAGTCTTTTTAGAATTTTTTTAAATCGTTAGGATTGGAAAAGAATTCCAAGATCATTGAGTTCAACCCTTGAACAAACATGAAAATATCAACTGAACTATAGCACAAAATATGACATCCAGTTATTTCTAGAACTCTTCCAGGGATGGTGAGTCCCTGGGCAGCATATTCCAATGCCTGAATATCTTTTCAGTGAAGAAATTCTTCCTGTTGTCCAAACAGAACTTCTCCTGGTGCAGCTTGAGACTGTGTCCTCTTGTCCTGACACTGATTGCCTGGAAAAAGGCTGATCTCCACCTGGGGAGACCCTCATTTCAGGCAGCCATTGGGACTGGTAGAGTGTCCTCTGAACCTCCTCCAGGCTTAAGAAATCCAGCTCCCTCAGCCACTTCTTATAAGACTTACTCTTGTCTCTAGTATCCAGAAAGTAATTAGGGTTTGTGGAAGGAGCTACTCAGGTATGCTGTAATCCATCTCTGCACTAAACAGAAGCCATGTTAACCTCTTGTCTTACTGTGCTATAATTTGAGTATTGGAACAAGATGCAGTACAGAAGAAATATCCACTCAAAGAATTTTTTTTTGTCTCCTTCAGGTGAGATAGGTGTGGTAAGAGATGACTTTCTGCACACTGAGAGTGGAGAGCCAGCGCAATGATTGTCTGCTGATGTGGGTCCAACAGCTGCAGTCTGCACACACAGGTGGAACAGTTCTCAGCTACTCTTTGGTGAGTTGAAAGAAGTAGTATTGAACTGTTAGCAGCAATTGAGCAACAAAGGAAGTAGTAATAGACCTGTTTCAAGCATATTAGGAAAATGGTGTAATATTGGTCTTCATCAATATTTCAAGTGGTGGTGAGACCTTCTTTTATGTTTATAGGCTAATGCTATTACACAAAAATGTGATAAACTTAAGTTATTGCCACCACAGCAGAGTATTTCTTGACTATTTAAGAGATACAATAATTCTTATTATGGTAGGACTCAGACCTGCAGTTAAGCGCCCACCCAAATGTTTCCCTGTTTTCCTATCAGGGCTGGGAAGACATCTGAACAGACAAATATGGGAAAAAAGTCACAGGTTTAAGATGAAGACAGTTTAATAAGTGCAGAAAAAAAGGGGTAAATAGCCCCCAGACAAATGGTTGAAGCAATCACTCACCACTCTGTACCAGCAGATTGATGCCCATCCAGTCTATACACAAAGGCTACTTTGGAGAAACTTGCCTTCAGCTTCAATTGCTGAGTGTAACATTATGGCATAGAATACCACTTTGGTTTGACTGGCTCAGCTCAGTCTTTCACAACCTTTTAGCCACCCCATTCTTTCTCATGAGAAAGCAGTGTGAGAAATGGAGAAGAACTTAATACTGTGCAAACACTGTTCAGCAATAGATGAAATATATTGACATGTTATCAATATTGGTTTAGTCACAAATGGTCACAAAACACTGCATGGACTAATAGAAAGAAAATTGACTCTGTCCCATCCATACAGTGCAGTGTGTTTAAATTTCTACTGGAGATGTGTTTCATTTATGCTACTTTCACCCGAGTCTAGGGACATGTCAAAATAGTCTTTCCATTTTTAAGTTGTTTAAGAGTTTTGATTGAAAATACAGCTATCTTGATGTCAAATATTTGTGGGTTCCCAATGCATTTGAATAATGCCACAGAACATTTTCACCAAAGTACTTAGACAATGAAATAATAACAGAAGATATAAGTATTAAAAACATAAAACAATGATAAACAATTGTGTTGTACACTCCATGTTTCAAATGTGTTCAGAGAAAAATAGATGAGTTGTTTACATACAGGGAAATTCTGTTTTTTTCTTCTAGATTCTATGCATTCTGATTATTTTTTTCTTTTTGATTCTTTCCTATACACAGGCTCTTGACCTTTGCTGTGTTTGTTTACTTTCCTATTATACCCATTTAGTGATGTCTTGGCAAAAGTTACAAAATTATTAAACAGAGACAAACACACTCTACTATATATATGTCCCAGTAAAATACACTAATATTTAGGTAATTACTGTTTTTCTTCCAGTAAAGCCTAGTTTCAGAAAGATGACAAAACACCTAGCTAGAACAAATTTATCTGAAAGGGCAGGTAGTTAAGATTACAATTATGCAGACATGTTTGTTTGTCTTCTCAGATGTGCCAGCAGTGACCTTTTCAGCATTCCCATTGCATATTTTCTCAACAAACACTGTCTCAACTCTTATGAGAGCTTGCTCATAAGTACAGGCTATGAATTCAAAGCTTTCCAGTTTTGAAACTGGGAATCCAGCACAGCCTAATGCAGCCTTCACCATGCTATAGAGAGCTGATGATATTCACTTTCCTAAGGCCCAAAATTCTGCAAAGCAGCATGATTTGAATCCAATGGAGAGCTGTTCCAGGACACAGAGCATACACAAAATAAATCCTGTGAGGTTGGAACGTGCTTATCAGGACATTTATCATATTTTAAAGTGAGTATTTTTTAAAATACATTAATGTATAAGAATGGAAGTTTCTGAGATTTTTAACATTTTTTCCTCTGCCAAAATATTGAAGTAAAACTCTTTTTAATAATTAAAATGAAAACACTGCATTTTATTCAACCTTTCTAAAGAGATAATGGACATTTTCTAGTTGGAGCTAATTCTGCCAACACTTATTCCTATCATTGCACCCACTCAAAGAGAGCACCTGTTTCAAAGCATGAAAACACTAGTAGTCTTCAAATACTGAATTGAAGGAGGTTTTGGTGTTTGGTTTTAATTGGCTGGTTAGAATTTTTTAACATCTCTTACTACTGTCATCTTATTCAAGCTTTTTAAATAGTTGATAATTATTTTTTCCACAGAAATGGTTCATTTAGCGTGGATTACATAAACATAAAACATTTGTGAGAGTGGTAAAGTCCTAAAACAGTTAGAGATGAAAGAAAAATAATCTCATAACAATGATGAAGCAATTCTTATGTTATTACCTAGATATTTTATGCTTAGTTATGAAATTATTTCAAAAGTGTTTGAATAATTGAACTTAAAAATAAAAAGGTGCTAACAGAAAATAAATGGACTATATGACACATGAAAAAATACAAGGAAATCACACTCATGCAAGTTATATCATTAGATGATTTTCTTTCTTTTCACATACAGCTGCTGTATTGTGAACAAATGAAAATTGTATGTAGTTATGGCATTTTATTTTGAATATGCTATTTTGAATGGTATGTGCTGCTATGTCACTGACAGGGACTTTTTGCCCATTTCTTTACTAATACAACCCTTTTTATGAGGTGTGGTTGCAATTTCTGGAAACATAAAGTTTTGCACAGTTTGTATGATCCAGAATAGGAAAAATGTAGGTAATAAATTGAATCAAAGAATTGTGGATAATCATAGCGATATAGTTTTTTCCATTATATTTTCTGCATTCTGAATTTGTGGGACACTGATAAGTTCAGTTAATTCACACATTCTTAGAAGGTCTGAAAGGCAACTCATATGTGGTCTTGGTGTGAAAATAGCTGTTTCTCTTGATATTTGACTTTGAGCCACTAGAATTTATATGTCTCTTTTTCTGCTCCATTGCCCATTTACACATTTTAATTTCTATAGGATCTCTTAAAAAAATTTAATAGATGCATATCTCTCATCACCTTATTCCACTCCATTGCCTTCTTATTATCTTACTAATTGATTACTTGTTGGGTATATAACTGAGGCAAAGCCTGATAACAGTTCATCTCCTTCTTTTATGTAAGATGCAAATTAGGGCACTAAAACATATTTCACCATTTCAGAACCAAGTCTTTAAAGAACTAGTGAAATGTGCTGGCCTCTTTGACCTTCGTGGAGATGAATTTCATCTGCTTTTATACTCTATAAGAAAAAACATACAGAGATAACAAAATTACTCTCACCAAAGAAATACATTGTTACCATATTTAACAAAAAGAAAAATTTAGAAGCTTTTTGTTATTGTATGATGAATTAATTCCTCCTGTACAATCAGTCATTGCTCCTTTTGCTGAGGCATCACAAGTATGCAATTAGTGTCAGTTTCATTACACTAGAAAGTTCCTTTATATGGGTTACCAGCACTGTAAATGCACTCAACTGATTCATAAATTCCACAAAGGTCAAGAGACATCATCCTTGAAGAGACAGTAAGCAATGGCAGGTTTGGTAAAACTCAGGTGTGCCATGTAGCATTGTAATTCATGACTCAATAAAGAAAGTCTTACTTACTAGCCAGATATGTTCTTTGTTTGCATTTAGTGTTGTTGTTTTCTGTTGTTGTCTGGATTTTGCTTTTTACATCATATGATTACACAAGCTTTTATAATTGGTTCTAGATGCTGAATTGTACATTTTAGAGGTTTCCTAATTCTGAGATCATGTGTAAGATCATGTACATCAACCTAAAAATCATAAGAAGGTCTCTTTGATGGTATGCATATGTTTTTGAGGAACAGTTTAAATATAGATGAAATCTGGAACTGGCCATATGGAATAACAGGGAAGAAGCTAACAATATAATTTACATGCTCCACTGATGATGTTCAGTTTGACTATCAGTTCATATTTTTGGAAAGACAAGAGGTTTCAGGCCTTGTTTTTCCCTCTTCTTTAACACTGGTCATTAGGCGGTATGCAACCTGATCATAAGGTCCAGTGCCTATATCCCCTCCCTATCACAACTCCAAACGTAGCTGCAGGCTTAAAACATGACCTCTATTAAATTTTTAACAGTCATGTCTCCCACTAGTAATATCAATTTGGTAATTGGCTGTGGCCACTGGCCACAGTTCTGTGGTAGATTCCTGACATTCCCAATGCAATAATTGCCAGGTACTGCAGTGCTGGAAAGGAAAGAGATCTTTGATTTTAACACAGTGAATGTAAGCCATTTCAGTGTTCTGGCAAACTTATTTTCCTTTGACGCTGCTGAAAGCACTGTGGGTTGGCCTGAAAATCTCTCCCAAATATGCAGATTGAAGATCAGGTAAACAAAACCTAATATTCTCCCAAAGAAGATAATTACAATTCTAGTTTCTGTGTGAAGGACTAGCTTTATCATTTGTAACAGCTGTTACTGGTCTAAATGCAGGGCTTACTGTTAGCTCTTTTTTGTGTCTTTAGGTAGATATATGCATATTTTCAAGATTACATTTCTAATTAACTTCAGCTTATGTATGTTTCCCAGCGTGTTCTCTTGCTTTTCACTTTAATGGCACTTAAAATAAATTGAGCACTTCTGCTGTCAGCTGCTACTGGAGTACATGAGAGGATATATTTAGTTTCCTTTGACCAGCCTTTGCTATTCACTGCCTTCACAGATCAGACAAAACATGAAATTAAAATTAAAATCATATGATTTTACTTATCATACAAGTGTTAAGAAGCTTATGATATCTTTCTACCTATAATATATTTCTGAAGATATAGAGTAAAAGAAAACCCCCAAAATATTGGTTCTTTTTATCTAAAAGAAGAAAAATTAAAAAGGTAACCTTATTTATTTTTATTATAAGTCTATTTAGGGTGCTAAATCAGACATTGGTACCTCAAAAATACACTTGACAAAGCTTTTATACATGTGAAATCGTTGTTTCAGGATTCATAGAGATATTTATTCTCTAACCTTCAATATACATGAACAAATAAAACTTGTACTAAAATTTACTTCAAATGAAGTATCTTTATCGAAGGAATTCTGTATCAATGAGACTACATCCTTAAAAGTGTACACTTTAAAGTGTATTTTGATATTGATTTTCTCAGCAAACAAGATTTTACCTGGGTTTCCTTGTGTTGCAATTTAAACCCAGCGCTTTAAATACTGTTTTATTTACTAATCTAGCTTTCTTCTTCATAAGAGACTGAAAGTTGTCTGTACTTGTGGTGGCACGGATAACCTAGGGAAAGCAGTTTTTGTGGAGATACTTAACAGCAGTAGAGTGAAGTGTCTGTCTTGCTTCTAACGTTGCGACAGATTTGTGCAGAAGAGTGTGAGTGATACAAAGGGCTGCATGGTCTGGTACTCATAATGAATTTTAGAAAGGTCAATCCATCCCATAAAATGCTAAAACAGAATATGAGGAAAAGTAAGCCAGGAAATTAAAACAATTCAATTCTATGTGATATGAACTAAAGTAAAATTAAAAAAAAAAAAGGTCTTTGAATTACACAATGGTTTCAATGGTTTAGGCTGGAAGGGACCTTTAAAATCATTGAGATCCAAATCCCTGCTATGGGTAGAGATAGAAGTTTGTAGATGGAAGCTTTATTTTCACAGTGCCAGAGCATGACTGAAGTCATGTTGGCTACATCTAACAGTAGAAAGGACTGAAATGAATTTATATTTCCCCAGCTGTCAAAGATCAAAAAGATATTTGAAATAACAAGACAGTTCTATGTTTATTCTTGATGCTTTTTTATGCTTTGCCATGACTGTTTTTTTGCAAACTGCTCTGGAATGTTCTTCATTTTAATATATGTCAGAATGTTTTAGAAGGTTGTACTGCACTGTAGTGAATCACAATGTTGTTGTAAAGTGTCTGATGTTGTCATAATTTATTTCCCTTGTGGACTTTTTCCACACTAATGAATTTCTTTAAGAGTATGGGCATTTTTCAGGCATATTTTTGGACAGGTAATACTGTTCTTGCTTAAGCAAGAAAATCTGTGAAGACAACCCTTACATTTCTTTTCAGTTGCATGATTTGATCCTCATTATTATGACCTAAGTTTCTTTTTTGGGTGTAAATTCAGAAGCAACTGGGCTGCATAAAGTGGATATGCCTTGGTTGCTCTAATTAGAACACATGGCAGATAAAAAAATGAGACTTTTGCATATTGTTTATTCTCCTTGGTAAAAAAAAAAAAAAATCTGAACTCTTAAGACATGGCAATAAATAGTTGAGGTTTGCTTTTTTCTACATATATTCCTGTGCTGAAAAAAAAATCCTTCTAGATCCTGAATAACATACCATAACACTGAAATTTCTTGATGTCATCTTTAGAATTAAATAGCAACCACTTTTCTGTGAGGATGTAGTAGTAAGCAGATATTAATCGAGGCTGGACTGTGTTTCAAGCTAGCACTGGGAGCCACACGTAGCTGTCATGGCTAAAAATAGGTAATTACTGCTCATCATAGGAAGAAAAAGTCAGCAAGATGCCATGATGACAACCCCTTGTGTCTGATGGCTGCAAATGACAGATTTGCATCTGTTAGTCTCTGAATTTTGCTAAGGTTTGGGTAGACTTTTGATCTTCAGAGGCTATACTTCCCTAGCTTTATTGCTTCAAGAAAAATATTTTTCAAAATTAAATTCTATATTTTTTTAATTAATTCCAAGTAACTTTTTAGAACATTCATGTTATTTGCTGCTAGTATTCTGCAGGAAAAAAAATCCCTGGAGAATATCTAATCTCAGAGGATTTTTGTCAGAGGCATACACATCATAATTCACCTGGGAAGAAACAGTGGTCTGTGTTTTGGACTGAATGAGGGATCTGGGATGCCACAGACAGCAGGAAGCACTCAGAGACACAGTAAAAATGGGTGCAATTAATCATCTGGAAAAGCCTCTGTGCTGAATGCTTTACAGTACTGTATATCAATTGTCATATACAGACAACAATAAGATGTATTTTTAGAAGAAAAAATATCAATCATACCAACTGAATAGAGCAGATTAATTGTTTATTATCATTTTTGAGTGATAACATACAATGTAGGAAAAGAAATTATATGTTATATGTCCATTTTTAGGCTTGACATTAGGAAGGCCACAGAACAGTAATATACTTTTCTTTTCTTTTTTTAAATTCATTTACTTTTGCCACTCTGACAGATTGACCATAACCTAAGCAGCCAAGAAGGTATCAAAAATATGAAAAATAACACACAAAATAAGCTTTTAAAAACATTTGATTTTCCTAAGAAAAAATGGGAAATAGCTCTTGATTCTAATGCTCAGCAGATACACTTAGGAAGAAACTTTTACTATTTCTACTTTGAGTTGATGATCAGAGTACCCTGAGAAAAAGCTTAGGTTAGCCATGTGGAGCATGGGGAGAGAGGTGTACTTTAGAATATGATTCACATCTCCTAGGGTGAAAGTAGGATATGTTTAAAAGAATAGATCCATTGAAAATGAAATGTATTTTGCATCTGGGTTCAGGAAAAGAAAGACTCTACACAAAGAAGTCTACAAATTTTGATAGCCATGGCACATTTAGCCCACAGCTAGGTCCATGTTCATGGAATTATGGACCTTCTATTTTGTGTGAGCTAAGGATAAAGCCATGGTTTCTGGTGGTACAAACACCTTGAAAGTTAGTAATGTGTGATGAGCTTCCTATCAAACCACAGGAACCACAGAATGAGAATGAGAAATATTTGAGGCAAGGCCACAGCTGGGATGGTGGCAGAAATATAAGTCTGGGCAACACAGTGAAGAACAACAGAAAGAATGGACAGATTCTGTGCTGAGGTATGAGGCATTGCACCTGAAGTTCACTGTGATTCAAATTTCTTATCAAATATTGGCGGAGTTATTTCTGACTCCTTTAGGATCTTTCTTGGTATTGATGTTGTCATGTTTGCCCAAGATCAGGACCATGCACAGGGAGTCAAAACTCTGCATATACCAAAAGCCAGGCTTAGGCACCAACCAAAATGTAGGATAAGTGACCAAGTGATTAAAAAATGTATCAGGATACAAAAAAACAGGAATTGAAGGGTTCATTCCACCAATATTACCAGGGCATTGTAAATAGTGTTCTTTCTAATTGTTTTCCTTAAATAAACATTAACCAAATATGTTTATTATCTAGTTTAAATTCCTATTCTGGGAGATTCAAAACAAAGAAATTTATTATAAGAAATCATTGTTTCCAGCAACGGAAAGATTACTTTATGTCAACAGATGATACATTTTCATCCCCTGCAGACTCTGGCTAGACTGGTAATTTTTCAACAGAACTAATCATCACACAAATTTGAGAACAAGTACTACTTTCATGTCTAGGAGACCTTTACAAGAGGCACTAGTGTATTCACATCTGATATGAAATTAATGCCTTTTATGGACCAAATACAATCTGTATTTGGTGTTATTTTACATGCTTGTCTAACAACCTCAAACATTTCACGGGAACAAACCAAACCAAATCACAAGTAAAGCAAACAAACAAAAAAGAAAAAAAAATCCCCTGCTGCCCCCCGCTGAAACATCCCAACTGCCCATCTCTATTTTAAAAATTGTAATGGGGATAATTTATATAATTTATTCTGTAACTCATCTACTTACAGCTGGCATGTAAGTCTCTTCTGTTACAAAATAGCCATGACTTTGAACACCTATGGCAATATGCTCCTCCTCTGTAGGCATGGCACCCCCGAATGAGTAAGACTGTAAGAGAAAATTGTCAAGAGAAATGTTAAAAAGCTCTAGAGGTTTGTTTGATTATCACTGTGACTTCAACTGTTGCCAAATATGTAGTTGTGTATAGATATTATAATACACATGTACCTATGATACAAAACACACGAGCATTACTTAAAATCTGTAATTGGTGTCTCCATTAAAGCATTACCCAAAAAATTTAATGGGCTTACTATATTTAATATATATTCAATATCTAAATGAGACTTCAAATAGAGGAAACATTTTTCAAGGGTTTTTTTCTTCATGAAAAGTTGTGAAATCTGTGTTTTAATATCTGGAAATGGAATTGTCTATTACGCTATAAAATTCATGTGTGTTTTAATTTCAAGGCCCATTACATAAAGCAAGAGAATGCAACTAGCCTTGTAGTATCTCTAGCTGTAAGCTGCAGATTTTTTTTTCTTTTATCCTATAAATCCCTGAAGATCACATCAAAGTAGTTTATGAAGTATTTTAAACAGAACACTTGAAACATTACTAAGCATCAAAGTGGTGAAATGGATTTCTGCTATTCAGATGTCTGCTAATGTCAATTTAATCTTTTTACACTTATACAATGTTTACATTAAATTCTTCCTTAATCTGAACTTCATTGCTTGGTATACCTTTACGAGTTTTTTTTTTTTTTAACTTCTTATTGGCCTTTATATAATTAACTTTACAAATTTTTCCTTTTTCTTTTTAATTTAAACAGAAGCAGCTTCTCAGTGAATTTCTTGCAAGAGAGTAGAAATCCATACTATTAACATAATATTATAGCTAGGCAAAGATTAAAAGTGAGTGTTTTGTTTATTCTTTTTTCTGTATATTTTTTTCTGTATTCAATGGATAGGATATAGGTAACATGCATTAAAACATATCTGTTAAAAAAAAGCAGGATGAACATGCAATTGTTAGTGTTGTCAAGGATCCTAAGTAAATGCACGGCAAATATATTTATGGTTTCATACATTTGACTTTGCAATGTATAGAGAGAAATTCCTTTGTCATATTCATACAAACATTTTTACTTCAGTATCTAAGATTATGGTTCTTGATCAATGGCAAACAATTATTAGATCTTTGTATGCTGCTTAAGTGGGACACAAAGACTCACTACATAATTATAAAAAGTTACTCCTAATTTTTTCACAATTCTCTTTTAAAAGAAAAGAGAGAAAATAAAAAAAAAAAGAGAGAAAGGAAAAGAAGTAGAGAACTTGCCTCTGATTTTGTGTTTTCAAGGTTCTTAGGTTAAGTTTGAACCAAATACTTGAGCTCTGTAATTAAGACCTAATTGATCTAGAGGTGCTCTGTATAAAAGAAAGGTAAATCTTATGTAATTTTCTTTCTATTAATAATGTCAAATCAAATAACCCACTGACAGATGGTAGTCAGCCTAGCTAATTTCATTATTTTTTCAAGCATCTAGTGCATCAATTTTAATTAATTGACATTCCAACCCAAATAATGGTCACCAGACTTTAT
Organism: Emberiza elegans; assembly: GCA_024865655.1. Taxonomy (NCBI): domain Eukaryota; kingdom Metazoa; phylum Chordata; class Aves; order Passeriformes; family Fringillidae; genus Emberiza; species Emberiza elegans. Next base: position 26,145,270 of record JALJVW010001283.1, read on the forward strand.
TGCAAATGTAACAATTTCACCCTGAATTACTGCACTAGTAGATGAGCTAAGAGCAAGCAAAATCATCTGCAAGGACTTGTGCAAAATGTTTGACACTGTCCTGTGACACCTTGGTTTTTAAACTGGAAAGAAATGGTTTTGACAATGGATCACTGCATGGATAAGGAATTGACTGGATGGCTACACTCAAAGACTTGCAGCCAACCATGCAACGTCCAAGCCAAGAGAAAATGTGCAAATGATGAGTGGTGTCCCTCAGAGATCTGGGACAGTTGTTGTTCAGCATTTGTCAGCAACACAGGATTGAAGGCACCATTAGCAAGTTCACCATTGACACCAAGTTACGTGGTGCACTCAACACACTGAAAGGAAGGAGCACCATCCAAAAGGGACCTTGAAAGGCCTGAGAGGTATGCATGTGCAAAACCCTTGAAGACCAAGGCGAAGTGTAGTCCTGCACCTAGGACAAGGCATTCCTGTGCACAAACACATGCTGGGCAGAGAACAGATTGAGAGCAGCCTTTCAGAGAAAGATCGAGACGTTCATTTGTGCACTTGCAGCCCAGAAACCACATCCTGGGCTACAGCAAAATAAGTATGACCATTAGACTGATTTTCCCCCTCTGGTCTGGTCTGGTCTGGTCTGGTCTGCTCTGCTCTGCTCTGCTCTGCTCTGCTCTGCTCTGCACTGCTCTGATGAGACCTCATCTGGAGTATTGCGTCCAGCTCCTAGACACCGAAGAGAAGAAGGATGTGAAGTTGCTGGAGTGAGTCCAGAGTAAGACCATAAGAATGATCAGAAGTCTGGAACACCTCTTCTTTGATGACAGGCTGAGAGCACTAATGAGGTTGTTCCACATCGAGAAGACTCCCAAGAGATCATATCTCATCTTCCCAATACCTAAAGGAGGCACAGAAGAATGCTGGAGGTGGACTTTATAGCTGGGAATGGAGTGATAGGAGAAGAGGTAGTGGCTTTAAAATGAATGACAATAGATTTCATTTAAATATTAAAAAGAAATTCTTTACTGTGAGGATGATGAGATTCGAAATTTTTGTCCGCAGAAGTCATGGATGATCAATTCTTATCCCTGGAAGTGTTCAAGTCAGGCTGGGTGGGGCCCTGAGAAACTTGATGTAGTGTGTGGCATACCTGACCATGGCAGAGGTGCTGGAACAAAGACATCTTTAAGGTTCTTTTCAGTGGCCTTAGATTCTAAGGTTCTATGAAATTTTGGACCAGAATAAGTTAGAGGTGAAATCATAGCTAATTATACTAAGTGTTGTAATTTAGTGTCTGCTGATTTTGGCAAACCGTTGGTCAGGACTACATTTTATTTTAGGTGACTTACAATATATTTCTCTGTGAAAAAGTGTCTTGTCATATGTAAAAATAGTTGAAAAGCATTTTCCTACAACCGTGACAAATATCTGTTCCAATTTGTTTGTTTCAGAAGTTGCTTCAGGGCTAAAACTTTGGGAATGGGACTAAACACAGTCCATGGAAAATAATTTTTGTGATTTTTGTCATCATATTTCCATCATTCTAAGTTGTGACTGACATTTTCCATACAAGTCTGAGAACAGATACTTGAATGTTCAATATCTGTAGGAGTATTCAAGAAATACTTGACTTTTAATCAGAATTCACAATAACTCCATGATAAGTTGACCTCATCTTCTTAATGTTGAACTTTCACATCATACATTGGCAGCATCACATATTGCTATCGTGTCTCAGTCAGGAATTTCATATTTTCTCTTGCAACGAAAGAAAGGTTAAAAAGAGCTTTATTCAATGACTGCAAGAAAGTAATGTTGGTATTATTTTGCTATGGGGAAGTTTCCACATGCATTTTTAGGATTTTCAAGTAACAAGAATAATCAAAGAATGAGGAAACCTCTAAGAAATGGGAGCTCTTGGTGTAAGAAATTTGCCTAAAGCTGAGACTTGTAATGCTGCAGTGACTTCACACCTTCTCCATTTCTGCCACATGGCTATAATTAAAATTAAACCTGGGGAGGGAATCTAGATTTAATCTTGGAATAACTCTTAGACTAGAAAACATTCCATAGGTGGGTCACCATTTGCATAGCAGCCTCGTTTTTATGTTTCATTTGGTAAATGTCTGTAGACGTGGATATGCCATCCCCATAGAAGGATTTTAAAGGGACAAAGTATTTGTAGGTGTCATTCATCTAAGGATCACACTCTTGCTCTTTCTTACAGTTAGTACTAAGATAATTGAATCACAGCTGTATGAAGCTTTTCTAAGCATCTACTCACCACTACAGTTCCTCACTACACATGCCTTTTACAAACGATGATTGTTTTTTCTGTGTTTTCAATGTGCAGTTTATATTATCTTTAAAAGTGCAGTTTTAAAACTTTTATTCCAAGAATTCTTTCTTTAATTAATATTTCACTGGCTGAGTAATTTTTGAGTTTAAAATGCTAAGTTTATATCTACTGTCTTATTTAGTGTGGTAAAAGTAATTCTCTAAACTCTAGTAGAATGAAAAAATAAATGATGCAGGAAGCATATCTGTATTAGGAAAACGTGTGTCTAGTCTAACTGAGCTCCAGAAATAATGCTCACATGATAAAAGGAGAATAAAGCAAACATTTGGAACCACTGACATATAATTATAGCATAGTTTCAATTATCTAAATGTTACTTACCTGAAAATTCATATTATCTGAAATAATTGGAAAGGAACTTGATACTACTTAATCCAATACTGAAATTAAGTAACAGAGGAGCATGTTTGTCTGCACAAGAAGACTGAAAAAAAGTTATCAAACTGGAGGATGTCTTTGGAAAGAAATAAGAAGACATATGTTTAAAAAAATTTATAACATTGCAAGTAAACTGAGGCCACTTCCTGTCTTTGGGTTTCAGCATCTAAAATGATAAGCACATAAAGATCACAGTAAACATTTCAAAGGCCAATATAGGAGTTAAATTGCTGCCTACCATGCTCTCAGCAGGAAAGTAAGAGCATGTAGGTATTTATTAACACAAATCCACACAGCGGCAAGCTTTGCAACTTGAGTCTAAGCTAACCACACCATACACACCTGGGCAGAGTATCACACAAAGCAAAGACATCTGACTCAGGATAATAGCAGTCTTGCAGCAGCATTCCAGAATTTAGAGCAGACCAACTACTCTTTAATTGTTTCGCTATCTTCTGCTGCATGTAGTAACCTCTGCAGCATGTGTTGACCCCCTGTTCAGTACTACATTTTGCTGCTGAAATTCTGCCAGATGTTCCAGCTGTGGGAGGCTCAAAGGGGCATAGAAATATTAGTTCTAAAATACACAATTTATTTCAAACTCTGCAAAATCATACCAGATATTTTAAGCTACTTATTTCAATATTGAAATCAAACTGAACAATGTTTTATAAAAAAGAAGAAAAAATTCCTCTCTAAGCATGCAAGAGAATTTTGGCAGATCAAACACATTTTCAAAGAATACCAGCATTGTAGAACTTCTGAAATACTAAGATCAAGAATGTCTTTCACTTAGTATTTTGTGAGTCCTAAGTCTCTTTTTTGGCTTCTACATACTATTCTAAAAATTTGGTGCATAGAATTATTTGAATTTTCAGGTGTTTGATGTCTAACTGCATCCATCCTTCATAAAGCATGTCTGGTCTTACCTAAACCTCTTTTGTTAAAAAGGTCTGCTGTGATGCCTTTTGAAGGCTGACCTAGAACAGAGGCTAGATGGAGTTAAAGAATACAGTAAGCCTTTATTAAAAGGCTTCTGTGGATACACCTTGGGCAGTCCAAGAGCCCAGCCAGGGCTGCACCCAAGATGAACGAAAATGGTCACAAAATGGACAACTGGTCATGGGGTCTCTCACTTTTATAAGTTTTGGTGCATTTACATATTGGAGTTAATTGCCCAGTTATAGCTTTGGATTATGAAGCCACATCCTTCTTGTTTTTCTCTCTTTGTTCTGCTGTTCTTTACGATCTTGGGCCTGAGCTTTGGCTCATGGGTCCTTGGTCCCCAGCAAGAGAAGGAATTACACACTACAGCAGTAAAGTATTATCTGAAAAACATAAAAGCTAAAACCTTAGGCATCCCCTGAATATATTAACAAGAACTATATTTTACAACATTTTCAGTATTTATTAGATTTTTAAACTAATTTTTTGAACTGTGTCCTTAATAGAAAAAATTAAAAATTTATCTCAGAATCTTACTTAATTTTCTTACTACTACTACTACTACTACTACTACTACTACTACTACTGCTCCTCTGTTCCTCCCTAAGGAAATTAAGTACTTAGTGTCAATGAAGCAGTATTTTTCCATCTCTGAACTCACCTCTGCCCTTTTCATACAAAAGAGAACTGTTTCAGTTCTCTTGTATGAAAGTTTAATTGAAGTTTTATTTATTTATTCTCCTGTAATAGTTTTATTGAAAAAATTTCATCACATACTGTTACTTATTAGTCATTTACGACTTCAGTATGGAAACTAACTGTTAGAAGGAAGGAGATTTCCTTTCTTCAGGTAGTTACTTTCTGATGGTTATGAAGGAAAATTTACTGAAGTGGTGCTTTAAGGACTATTAATGGTTAAAATATTAATATAAAAATATTTCAGGACTATTAATGATTATTAAATATGATGGTATTTAATAAATATTTTAAAAAATTATCTGTAATATGGTTCCACATCACACAGATGCATAGGTAGGAGAAACTGAATCAGAATGCCTCAAGTCTCTCATCTATTGTATGCCTGATTAGAACCATCATGAGTAAGATTTAAAGGAATTAAAGTCTATTTTCACCCACCATACAATATTAAATTCAGTGGATTTGAAAAGAAGCCTTGAACCTCAAAATTCTAATTTAGAATGTTATCCAGTTAGTAAACCATATATTCTTCAAAATCAGAAACGTTGTATTACATTATGAAATAGGTGCATTATTTAGGTCTTCCTGGAAAGGTAAAACATTTTATCATAATTTTAAAAATATATTAATTATTGGAACTGATCTTTTCCTCACCTCATGGCTAACAATATAATTACATGAGGATATGAAAACAACCATATATCCTAACTCCCCACAGGAAGTATAATTTCAGTTTTGCTCAGTTATGGAGCAAAACTTTATGGAATTTTGTTTAATGTCTTCAGCATGTGCCTGTGTTAAAAAAAGATAGAAAAAAAAGATATGAGTGAAAGACAGAGACAAGTTAGTGAATCACTTATTAGCAAAAAAAAAAAAAGGCTTAAGGAAACTGTAGTGAAAGACATTTAAAGCTCCTTAAATTTTAGCTTACTCTTTCTTATTTCGTAATTGCACTGGAGAAATATAATGACATTTTGGCATAGTTTTGTTCATAATTTTTCATTTTAGAGCTTTAAAGACAAATGAGGCTAGAATGGCCTCAGCAGGTAGAATTTGGTTCAGTTCCATTCTAGCTTATGCAATGATGCCTACTGTATGAGAATGTAGATATTTTTGGTTTGGGGTTTTTTTGCAGTAACAATTCTGTCTTGTGCATAGTCTAGGAGATGCTCTGTGGGCTGTATATAAGCTTTAAAACTCTTGTATTAGAGGTATCACACTGAAAACGAAATGTCTCCCCTCTTGGCATAAAGCCCTGGTTGGAATCAGCCTGCTGGAGTGCAAGGAGGTTTGGGGTGGCCCTGTCAGTGGTGGCGTTTGCCCACTCACCCAGGTGGTGCAGAGGCAGCCAGCTGTGCTCCAGGCAGTGTCAGACGAGCTGACTGTTGCCCTGGTGCTCTGCAGGCCCTCTCCCCTGGCAGGCACTGGGCAGGTAAGCTCGCGGTGGCTTGTGCAGGCAAAGAGGCGCTGCAGGGACCTGAGATCCAGGATCCCACGGACCACACCAAACCAACTGCGTGTGCAAAGTGTGAAGGTGGTGTTATGTTTGCCCAATTATCCCTCTTAAAAAAACCAAACAATATTTGAGATAGCAACAATTTAAATTGAGTAGTTTAGAAAATATATAAATAAGGGATAATTTGGTTCTAATAATAGCGCATAAGCAAAAAGTAACCGCGGGGTACGGAGTGCAGGGCTTCTTGGACCCTTGCCACCTCGCGTACAAACTTGCCAATTGAAGATTCCCTCCTTATATGCCATGTGTCAATGCCATCTCCTCCCATTTTCGATTCATCACACTTTTTCCTCCGCCCTCATCACAACCTTTACCACGCATGCTCCACCACTGGTTTTGGTGGTCGCACAAGTCTTTGGGGGTCGTCACTGATGAAGGCCTCTCCTCTTCCTCGATGTCCTTTAATTCACCTTTGGGTTACACATGCGCACTAAGCCAGTACAATGCAAGCCAAGGATAACATATCACAGCATCTACGTATCAAAGCAATAAATCCCTTACAATTGGCATTTTCCCGGGACCCAACTAGGCTCTGGTTTCTTTTTTTGTTCATTTTTAGCAACACTATCTTCAACTTTTGTCCTTGAGAACATCTGCTGGAGGAGTAGAGCCCCTCCTCTCCCTCTCTTCTTTTTGGCATTACAACTTTCCCCAAATATTAATTATTATATGGTAGACCCTGTCCTTGTGAACATCTGCCAGAAAAAAAGGGGGGGGTGGAGTCCCTCCTCTCCCTTTCTTCTTTTAACATTACAATTTTTAACCATTTTATTTATTCCCAAATATTAATTATGGTACCAATATTGATTTCTCTGTCAATTTTATCAGCACGAATCATACCTATTTATCACAGTGGGCTCGAAACACGGCCACAAACAGAGCTGTGTGAAAGAGCTGGTGCCAGGGTGAGGGAGAGGAGTTCAACAGCTCTGCTAATGGCCTGGAGGAGGGAGGAGAGACCACGGCTATTCAGTTTGTGAACGATACTAAATATGGGGAAAACACCAGGGACAAGAATTTATTTCAGGAGGATAGTAAAATTATGGGCTGACAAGATAGGAAGATGCAGCCTCGAAACTGTAAAGCAGCAGAACAACAAAACACCAAGGATATACAAGGGCTCATGGTGAAAAACCTGGGAAAAAAAATGATACCGGAAGGGGATGGAGGAGGATGCAGAGAATGATGTAACAGCTAGATTACTGGCTTTATGAATCTGAAAATTACAAATAAATTTCTTATATTAGTGTCCTATGTAAGCAACAGAAGATTTTTTTCTTCCAGTTAAAACTCATCTGTCTTTCCACTTGTCAATACCCATTCAAATAACATTTAAATCCTTAATAGAAAAATTTATATCTAACCTACACTCCTATTCAAACTTGGAGGGAAAGGAAACTATCTTATTTATTTTATTTATTTTTGCCACCATCCCCTGCTCCACTAGTGCCCTCTCTGGTTGGACATCTTCTGGACCTACCTGTATTGGTCCAGAATATACTGTTCACATTTCATTATGTGGGAAGACTGGATTTTTTCTTGATTCCAGGATGAACACCCAAGATCCCATGAAATCATCACAAGTGTTTAGAAGGATTTAGGTAGCTCAATAAGCATTAGTTCATAGACACACAAATAAAGTTCTACCATTTCAGGCTGCCAAAAAAATACATTCCACAGAACAGAAAGATAAAATCTTAAATTAGTTGTAAGAGGTTAACGCAATGCCATTGAATTCCTCACACATTGCACCAGATAATTGGATGCTGAAATCTGTTTAAAAAACAAATAGGAGGGTTACAACTGAAAATGTAGAATAACAGTCATAAAGTGGCCTTGAAGAAGAATGGTATTTTTCACAGGAATTAATGATTTGCAGTATTTTATTGTACAGTTGAATTTTAATAGGTGCATATAATACAATAATATACAATTTTTAGAAAAAAGGTATTTATTGTTGATTTTTTTTCAATTCTGCAATTTCTTACATATGCAAACTGTAATTTAAGTACATGGATAATGTCATAAGAAATACTCTTAACTTATTAAATGAAAATAACTGAATTGTAATTTAATAAATTTCCTGGGTTTTATATAATTTTAAAATTTATAAAGTAAGAATCATGTTGTAACTGAGTATTAGTAACTCATAGGAACACATGGCTGCTTATTTTTCCCAGAGCTTTTTGTTAAATCTCAATAGGACAAATTGGAGACAGGAGATGTACTTGTATTTGTTGGATTTTCAATATGTATTCAACTTGTATTTCTTGATTTTCCTATGCTTCCTCATAAGAAAGTCTAATTTATCGAGTACCTAAGTAAATGGAAGTTTCAAGAACTTCTCTATGAATTTTACAACCATATATTCAGAATAAGTGGAAACTTATTTTATGATTTTATGATTTCTTTTTTTTTATTGCCTTTGAACTATGTGAATTCTTCTGCCTTAAATAAATTTATTCTTTTAAGTTCATTTGGTATGAACAATCTGATATGGATTTACATGTAATGTAGATTTTCTGTTTCAGGGGAGACATGCCATTAAAGAACTTTCATGTCACATTTAGAATGTCATTTTTAATCATTCTTCCCTTATAAAGGAAAATCTATTAACTGGAAAACAAGCAAACAAGTAAACAGACAAGACCCCAACCTCTCAACCAGAACCAAAAATCCTATCATAGAAAACTAAATGTGGTTTTTTTTTTTTTTTTTGTTTGTTTGTTTGTTTGTTTTTTCCCTCAGTTTAAAAGCGGCTTAAATAATTTCTTAAATGCTCTGATTTTGGAAGATTGAATCTCTTGCTCAATGATACCTGGAAGGTGTTGAACAATCTTGAAAATCTAGCAGTGGTCTAGATTTCAGTTTCCCTGTGCATAAGTCTTATTAATGTGAATTAATGTAGTTGACTTTGTCTTTTGAATATAAATGTTCATCATTGAAACTAGTGATCTTCAGTTTATGGATCTGCCTCCCTTCTACCTAATTTTTCACTGGTCTACTAATTGCAAGTTATTTTTTCTTTAATACCTCCTAATTACATTTTTTTGGTCCTTTCTTATGTTCTTGCAGCTGCTGCCCTATAACACATCTGTCAAAACAGGTGCTCTGCATTCATTTTCAAAACAAATTGAGAAATTTCCTTCAGCATAACATTGTATGTAGGAAATTACTGATTATTATTGTTATTATTGGCAGTTAGTATAAACATCTTATCATTCCTATTTGATGCCTTCCTGTGTTATTTATTTATTAGAAAAAAACTTAGAAAATTTTTAAAATTTTTCATGTGTTCAGATTTCTGCCCACATGATAAAAAATAATAACATCTCCAAAATACAACTGGTATTCACATTTCATTTTAATATTCACTGACTGAGTTCTTGCTGGACTAAGAAACTCCTACCTGTCTATTTTTTCATTCTAGATATTTCCCCTGAATTCAATGTTGCTTGCAGGATTTTTTAAATATATTATTCTATATAACTTTTTGCCTTCCAACAAAATGTTCACATTTGGAATTGCTAGAAGGTAGTTTCATGTCTACCTTTTTCACAGTTGCTTAGAAATCCACCAGCACTGTGCAAGCATTTACTATTTGCATGTGAGAAGCATTAGGATTACTTTGTCAGCAAAATCTCAATAATCTTGTTCTGATCAACATTAATAGTTATCTTTGTGCCTACCTATTAATTCAGACATATTCTTTTACTGCAGTGCTGAAGATTAAAAGTTATTTAGAAGATTAAAAGGCAAGAGAGCCTTTCTAGGTCCAAAGGCCCTATGTGTAGTGATCCTGTAAGGGACAGAAAAGTTAACAGTAAACTAGTTCTAATTTACCTCTGTCTATTACTTTCATAGCACAGCTGTAGCTTCTCACTGTTTAAATTGAATGCAGTTCCAGTTCATAGATTTTTTTCCAAGCACTAACTCTCTGTAGAGTACTCACCAGACTAGTAAATCAGCAGGCAAGTAAAGAATAAAGAGACAAAAATAATTCTTCTGACAAACATTTAGCATGGGTAAAATTAAGTGACTGGAAATCAAAAATATATTTACAGCAGCCTAGATGACATGGGGTGTTTTTCTATTTAGAATTAAAGGTGTGCATTTAGCCAAAGGCCAGTCTGTTCTGTTTGGCTTTCCAACTAGAATGAGGAACAATGTAACCCTTTTAAAAAATTTACAGGGAAAAGATACCTGAAAGGAAAGAAAAATTATATCTATTGGAGATAGATACTTACCACTGTTAACAGAAGCAAAATCTTTTAATAGTAGAATTTTAGAATATTTACCAATTTAACGTGTGCATGTAAATTATTGTATGTATATAAATAAACACAAAACAGAACAAAAAAACTGAGCCAAAAAATATTTTTAAAAATTTATGGTAAGGAAAGCTACAGATGAATTTCTCTTACACAGAAATTATTGAAATCACTTTCATTTACTTAATTTAGCATGCAATTTAATTCCTTTGTTTGCAATTTTGGCTGTATGCTTACAGTATTTGCTTACAGATATTTGCAGTGTACAAGAATTTAAGTAGGCATTGCTTATAATTTTTAGGAATATCACACGGAAGTCAGATCCTTTTTTGTTTGGTTGTAGGTTTTGGTTTTTAAGGGTTGAAAGAACAGTTTGCCTTCGATTTCATGGGGAGAATATGCAAGGAATATGTAAAATCTGAATTTAAGGCTAGAAATTGACCATTATAATCTGGCTGCCTATCTAATGTGGGTATCATTTTCCTTACATGTCACAGACTTAACTCCTAAGTCGTGTCTTTCAAAAATACCCTCTATTAGAGGTGTAAAAGAATGTTGGTTTTCAAGGAATTACTTGCTCATTTATCCTGCTGAGAATAACCTTCTGAAAACTGGATGAGAATCTAGATCCTTTAAAAAGTGCCAAATATCAACAGCTGAAAAAATCCCTTGTCTCAAAATAAAATAATGATTCATTGTGTAAGATGTGGCATCAGTAAAATGCTTATCCCTACAGAAACATAAAAAAAAAAATTATAAGGCAGCTAAAGTTTAGGATTATCAGGAGATTGGTCTTGATTGATGTGTTTCAGGACATTAATCTAATCAGAATACTAGGAACTTAAGTGAACTGTCACAAGTAACCTATAAAAAGAATCAGATTCTTTAATTATTTTGTTTCTGCTACCAGAAAGAAAATATTATTTATATATGTTGTGAAGTGGATGTGAAATGGCATATTAAATACAGAGAAAATGTTCATACAAAGCAGTACTTTTATTTTTCTGCATTTAAATCAAAATGAAAATGGATTTATATAATTTATATCATGATTTCATTACATAAATGCCCACAGTTTCAGTTATTCTAGAATTGTACACTTAAAGAATAGGCTCCAGAAAAGAAATGAACATTTTTTTCTTTAAAAAGATTAATTTTTCATTATGAACAGACAGAAAGTTCATCTACAAGTGAGCATTTTTCAAAGATGGACATGCAGAAAGATTTTAATGGTAGTCTTGGCCAGAATTAGTTATATTTGGTGCATACTTTATAGATAAGTTTATAGATGTTTACTGTGCAGATAGCAATTCCTATGCCAGTTATCTTGACTTTAGAGTCTGCAGAGAGAAATGGCACTTTGGGAATAAGAAAGATCTTATTTCCAGGTACTATTTTAGGTCAAGATCTTGTAGAAATATCAGTTTCTTCTGTCTGTGGAGTCTAAACAACTAAGTTGTCACTCAAAAAGATTCATAATTTTTAACCACTTGGTAATTAAATAATACCATAGCTTTGCTACAGCTACAAATTATTACAGTAATGGCCATTTAAAAAATGTAGTTCTTTTTGATAAGGTAATCAATTGTCTCAAAACCAACAAATAATTAAAACTGTAGTAAATGAAGGTTTAGTCACTATAATTTCTAGGGAAAATGAGGGGAGGTTAACAAAGAGAAAAGCAAACAAAGGGAAAAACAAACAAAACTTTTCCAGTAGAATAATACCAAATATGTATAGTGAAGCTCCAAAATTAAAAAGTATAGAATTACTTGAAATCTTCTTTACACAAAATTGACTATACTAAGACCATGATTAATAGACCTTATTAAGGAGTTATTAAAAATTTGCCTTAAAGCTGTAATGCAGTATTAATTTTTCCAAGAATGTAACTCATAAGTTTCTGCACACATTAAAAAATGTGGAACCTCAGGGAAGCTATTTAAGAAAATTAGTATGCTATTTTGGAAATGTTATGGCTTTTTGTTTGAACTACTAAACATCACCACACTTCTTATGAACTATTTTGCTAAAATGCAGTTTACTTATATATCTGAACATGTCATGAGAGGTAGCTGAAACTACTGAGGTTCATATTTTTGAAGAAAGTATTTTGCTTTCCTTTAAAAATTACATTATTATACTGTAGAATATGTAAATATCTTCTGCTCAACAATTTATAAACTTTAGGCAAATTAGTGAATTTGATTACATAATACAATTTCAAATTTTATAAAGATAACCTTTCTAATAGTTTTTACTTCAAATTTATAGCTGAAAGAGTATAGTGGGCTTTTAGTGATAGGCTCCAATCATATCTGAGTAATAATAGCTGTTATGTATGAGTTGCAAAAGTTTAAAATGAGAATGTTAACATCACATATATCTCCTGGCACCTCTCTTCCAAGCTACTCTCCACTCCTGATAACACAACAGATTACAACAAAACCATTGATGTGTTTTCAAATAATTTTTCAGTTTATTCTTTTATGGAAAATGAATTTTAATACTGATTTGAGTGGGATTGGGATAGAGGCATTCTGAAAAGCATCCATGTCCTAGTTTAGGGCATAAAGATCTATAAAGATCATATGGATATTCTTGGATGAACGTTTTGGTGTTCAAGGACAGGCACTGCACAACCATACTGCAACTGCTCACTGATTTATCTTATTTTTTGTTTTCTTTGTATTTTCATAAGAGAAATTGATTTTTGTAAAAAGTAGTTCTTAACTAGAGATATATATTGGAATGTAATATTTACAACTACAGTAATAAAAACCCAAAAAGGATCATTTATCCCCAAATATAATAATCTGTTACTGAACTTTTTAGTAAATGTGTGATTACCTCATGTTCAAACCACTCACCTGTGCTAAAGCAATCAATTGTATTTTTGGTAAATTGAGCACAACAATGTGCATTCCAAACTCCCTGATGATCATATATTCAGCATTTTAACACAACAAGAATTTAAAATACTCGAAGTGTGAATCCCTCCTCCATAGCACAATACCAAGTGTCAGGAAGACTTTGTGTGTTCTGGCAGAAAGGAAGCTAAAAAGTGAAAGTTACCATATATTCTGTGTGCAATGACAAAATACTAAGGACCGCAAATGTGAGCTGATCCTTTTAAGAGCATTTAAATACATATCTGAAATCAGTCAGTAGAGTAGGAATTATACAAAATAGTAGTGATTTTTTTTCCAAGGGACACTGTGTATCAGTGTTCAAAACTGCAGGTAAAGAATAGAAAATACAAAGGACGCGTGCGTGTATTGGGATTGCACAGCAAGCTTCTGGTAGTGGGGGGGCTACAAGGGTGTAATCTGTAGGAAGGCCCCCCTTGTGTGTCAGAGCCAATGCCAGCCAGTGCCAACACTGACCTAGCATTGGCCAAGACCAAGACATTGAAAATAGTGGCAGCACGTCTGGGATAAAGTGTTTAGGAAGGAGAGAAGCTGCTGCCCAAAAGCAGATGGTGAAGAGGAATGAGAACTTGTGAGAGAAATAGCTCTATTAAACCAAGGTCAGTGAAGAAGGAAGAAGAGTTTCTCCAGAAGCCAGAGCAGAGATTCCCTTGCAGACCCCCCCATGGTGCAAACCATGGTGAGGCAGCTGTCCCTCCATGTAAGCCCATGGTTACACCCAAAGGAGGCTGTGACTCAGTGGAGAGACAATCCTGAAGGAGGCTCCTGGCAGGTCCTGTGCAACCATGAAGGGAGGAGCTCAAACTTCATATTTTCTTGACAGAAACCACTCCATGGGAGAAGTCTCTTCCTGAAGAACTGCATCCCATGGAAAGAACCTGCGCTGAGCAGTTTGTGAAGAATTGGAGTTTCGTTTGGGAAAGACACATATTTCAGTGCACTGATTATAGGAGGGAGATGAGGAAGAGTGTCAAAGACAAAGAGTTTTGAACCCCCCTCATTCCCTGCCCTCCTGCATCACTCAGGAGGAGAAAGTAGATATACTGGGAGTGAAGCTGATCCCAGAAGAAGAGAGGGTTGGAGGGAAGGTGTACTTCTTATTAGTCTTATCTGATTTGATTTGTAAACAAATTAACTAATTTACTCAAGCTGAGTGTTTGCCTGTGACATTAATTGATGAGTGAATCTCATGATCTATTGGTATCTTGTACCATGAGTCTTTTGTTTGTTACATTTTTCTCCTGCCCATCCAGCTGATAAAGAGAAGTGATAGAGAGACTTGGTGAACACCTGGTGTCCAGCCAATGGCAGCCCACCACAGGACTAAAGATAAATTAACCACAAAGACTGCTTGACACTTTAGGTTGAAGTAAATACATTGAGGTATGCTTCACAAAGGCATAAATCTGACATATTATTTCTTATTCTTTATCTGTACATGCTGAATAACAATAAGGACTGTTTAGACTTTTTTGTTTAACAGAGATTAGTGAAATGCCTCAAGCATCAGTCAACCTTACTTCATGTAATCTCTGATTTTTGGTGTTTTTTTTCTGGGAACAACTCTTTTTTAGACTACTGATCTTAAAGACAGCCAACACTTAAAGAGAGGATTTTTAAAAATGTTCTTTCTCATATCTCTACTAGAATCTGAATCTTTGCTCATGACAGTTCAGAATATTCATACCTTGCAATGACATATTCATTTAACAAAACTTGAGCTTTGTGTAGAACTAAGCTGCAGAGAGTCAAATTGCTTTTCTACTGAAGCTGACCTGGAGTAGCTTCTTCATTTTATACATTGCAAACTAGAATCCCAGCTAAAATGACCTTTGTAATATTCTATTTATAAAATTCTATTTGATAAATATATTCTGTTAAAGTGACAGGGTAAAATTTTAAAAGTTATTTCACAGGAAGGGATCTACACCGCTCTCTCACTACTATTTCACACAATCACAGAATACCAGGTCAGAAGGGGCTTCATCATCTGGTCCAAATTCTCTTTGCAAAAGCAAGGTCTAGAGAAGATAATGCATAATCTTGTCCAGCTGAATATCTTATTTATTATTATTATTATCATCTTTTCCATATGATCCTTTTTAGAAAGGATTCTCCATCCTATTTGTAGCCACCTTTTAAATGCTGAAATAGGGTGATAAGGTTTCTCCTAAGCCTTCTTCTCTCAAGGCTGATAAAATCCTGTTCTCTCAGTCTTTCTTCTCACAGCAGGTTTTCCACACTCTTGATAATTTTTGTGACCCACCTCTGGAGATTCTCCAGCCTGTCCACACCTTTTTTGCATAGAAGGGACTTAATTTTTTCTTAAATTTCCTTCTTTTATGTTTTAGAGGTTTTGCCTTTGGTTCATACAGGTTTGGTTTTTAATTGTTTTTAGTATTTCTTAATTAAACACACTCATTTTTTCCTCTTATCTCACATGTAGCTGGTCAAGGCCCTCAATGGCATTGAATTTAACATTTGTCTTTACTTGTTTTATGCTCACAGTTAGGGGTTTTTTAATTTAAAAAATTATTTAATTTTTAGTTATTTAAAAATTTAATTTAAGTCATGAGGACTTTTAAATCAATATAGTTACTCACAATACAGTTATTTTTAATTCTTCCTTCTTCTAGGGTGCAGTGAGAAGTGTTTTCAACTGAAAACCCTAATAGGTAGGAAAACTTATGCTGTGATGGACCGCATAACTGACTCTTTTAAAAATGAGTTATAATGTGCTCTACATTCAACTTCCAGATACACTTCTGGCACTTGTGATCTCAAAGATTGCTATTGGAATTCCATTCAACACATGGGTGATCTCAGTTGGTACAGATCCATAGCTTTCACAGCTTGCAAAATACGCAAGAAGAAATTGTGTTTTTCTAATTTGGCAAGTCCTATCATGCCTCTTAATTTACTTTTGTAGTACAACTTCATTTGAAACAATTTCAGCTTGCATTGAATTGGTCTCCAAGACACATTAGCATAAAGACATTTCAAAGTGCTTAGAAATGTGAAAGCAAAAACTCATATTCAGTAGAGAATAAATGCAGAAAGGTTGACAAAAAAAAACTCTGTAAGAAATGAAAGTTTCATAACCTATGGTTACAATGAAGGCTATACTTATTACCAATAATTACACATAACAATTTATTTATTAATAACATTTATATTAAAATTATTATTTATTATTATTATTATTATTATTATTGTTGTTGTTGTTGTTGTTGTTGTTATATTGCCTAACTATGTCTATTATTATTATATTGCCTGACATGCTAGTACTCAGAATATAAGCTAATATTTGAGCTTAACGCAACACAATGTATTGAAGTCCCCTTTGTCTGTGCCCTATACTGTGAATTACACAGCACAAATTCATGCTCCAAGACAGAACTTCCTATATTAGAGAAAATTTGATACAGTCCTCATAAAGATAACCATTGTGGTTCATTCCAATCCAGCCCCTTACCATGGTGTTACTGGCAGGTACTCTTGAAACACGTTCTCAGTAAGATTTAGGATTTCAGAGTATAAAAAAGTACAAGGCAGAAAGGTATCAGAACAGAGAATATGGGTTTTTAGAAATACGCCATATTTTCTCAGATGTTTCAAATTTTCTGTACCATCTGTGTCCATTAATTGTTTGTTAGTAGTGAGCTGCTTTACCAGCCTAATTATACTGTAGTCTTAGCTGTTTATTTTTTATGAGAGTGGAGAAATTTTTGGGCCATGAAAAATACTGCAATAACCTGTAAAGAGTATATCAGATAAAAATCCTATCTTTAAATGCTTTACTCAAAAAATATATTGATACTGTGAACAAAATGTATGATGTTTTACAGATATTTAAAGCACCTTCTTAAGGGGAAAGAAGTGATTTTTTTTATAAACTTTCAAATTCTGTAATATTTTGTAATTATAGACAAAACACAGAAACAGTTTTAGTAACTTTAGTTTTCCATTGCTTTTTGTTGTGTCTTTATATGTTTTGGTTGATTCATATAGAGGAGAAATAATTAGAAGGAACCTTCTCTTAAAGCAAAAAACTGGCATATTGGTTTTATTAGGCAATATTGGAACATACTGGAAATTGCAAAATGCAGTGCAGAAGTAGACTTTGATTTCACCCAAAGCATGGTATAAGTTAATTTGCTATGTAATTCTTAATGTGAATCTTGTTGCAATTTGCTATCGTAAATCTCAATATTTCCCTTTGTTAATAATGCTTGTCAGTATTGCCACATTATGAGAAAATATCTGTGTCCTGATGTTCCTTTTCCCCTTTGCTGCATTTTACATGCTGTTGGAAGTGACAGATTGGTGTAGACAGACACAGAAATGACACTTGATGTAGCGGTGAATGATTAAATACATCAAGGTATCACCACAAATAACATTGGTGATCATTATATATATTCTTTACCAGACAGATAATTATTTGTGTCTACTAATCCCTGAATGGTTTGGGGGTATTTTGTGGCCTGAACAAAATAACATTCTATAATGTTTTGGAAATTATTTTGATTTAAAAATCTGAATGAGTGACTTGAGGAAGGAGGGGCTGTGGGGTGGCTCTGTACACTGGGGAGGGTTTTGGCTGTACAGAGCTCAGGGACAGTGGGGATAAGGCTGAGTGCCTGTGGGTGACAGTCAGAGGGATGGCCAGCAAGGCAGAGTTCCTGCTGGGAGTCTGTCACAGACCACCCAGCCAGGATGAAGTGAAATATTCTATCAGTGGGTGTTCCATGATCACTGGCCCTTGTTCTGGTGGGAGATTTTAACTTGCCAAGTGTCTGCTGGAAGCTCAGCAGTGGAGAGGAGACAGGAGGAGGCTCCTGCAGTGTGTGGAAGGTGAATTCCAGACACAGCTTATAAGGGAGCCCACCAGGGCATGCCCTGCCAGACCTGCTGCTCACAAACAGAGAAGGGCTGTGGGACATGTGGTGGTCAGAGGCCCCAGCAACTACAAAATTATAGTCTCTTGTTCTTGGTGAGGTAAGGAAGGAGGTCAAGAAAACCTCCACTTTTGACTTCCAGAAACCTTGGGTCAGAGAGTTATTATGCCCCAAGCTCACTCAGTGAGATTACAAGGGGGTTACATTCTTTTCATTCACTCTAGTGGAGCACAGGAGAAACAAAGTTTTTGGGTGGTTGAATAACAAAAATACCCAAAGAAGGAAATGTTACAGGTTTAGGAGTAGGCCTTCTGTTTGTGCCAATAGAGGAGCTGTCATGAATAGAGTGCCCTTGGCTGAATAGGGAGCTTTCACTGGAACTCAGGAAAAAAAAAAAGTATGATCTTTGAAAAAAAGGGGCAGGCAACTCAGGAAGGATACAAGTATGTCAATAGATCATGTAGATGGAAAATCAGAAAGGAATAAGCTCAGCTAGAATTCAATCTGGCCACCATTATGAAAGATAAAAAAGGGTTATATAAAAAAATGAAAAATTCTCCATTATTTATGGGATATGAGAAGGGCAACAAAGCTGGTAAAAAGGTTTAAAGAGTAAGTCCTCCTGCTTCTTTGAGGAGCTGAGGGAGTTGAGTCAGCTGGACACCTTCACACTCTCTAAAACAACCAAAAAGAGGGGTGCGGCCAGGTGAGGGTCAGACTCTTCTCCCACATGACAAGAGACAGGACAAGAGGAAGTTGGACCAAGCTAGGGGAGGTTCAAATGGTCAAGGACTGGAACAGGCTGCCCAGGGAAGTGCTGGAAGTGCTCATGAAACAGCCAGATGCGTCACTTTCTGCTGTGGTTCAGCTGATGTGGTATTTGGTAAAACGTAAACTCAATGATCTTGGCGGTCCGTTCCAATTTTAATAGTTCTATGATTCTAAGATTAACACATTATTTCGTATCAGCTGGACTGCAATAACTAAGCCATACTACTCCAAAGCAGGAGAAAAAAAATGGTATATTTTACTGCAGGGTACTGCTGGGTAAAATTTTCACATGCAATTACCAAGGTCTAGCTGTTTTGCAATAATTTAATACCTAGCTATAACATGTTCATAAGTCAAAAAGGAAAAACAATGTCATGAGGAAAAGCATTGCTTTGCTTATTAAACCCAAATGAATTGTCTGTTCCTGTGTTACCCCTGTAGAAATAACGTTCATTAGCTCTTGAAGGATTTTTGAGCTTAGAATTCATCTCAGTGTAAATCAGTCTCACAACTAAGAAATTTCAAAAGTTACCCAGCAAAGTGTTTCACTAGGGATTTGATTTGAAACAATTTATATGACAACAAATTAGAAGGGAGGAAAACAGTTTCTTCTGGCTTTCAAATGTATTGCAGTGGAACACAAATGCAGTGCTATCAGTACTCTGTACTAAGACAAATACATGTCTAATTCTAATTGTTTGGTTTTGTTTTTTACACTGTGCTGTAACTATGTACACACTACAGCTAGACAAAGTTGCACCTGGAAGTACCAAACCGATTCCAGTCTTAGAAGGTTGTTACTGTGAATCTCACACAGTAATGATCTTTTCCAACCCAACATAGTATCCAAAATAAATATGCTAATTAGACATGACATCTGAATATGGAACCCAAAGAAATTATTAATATATTGATATGATTTTTAATTTTAATATGAATGTTAATATGGTAGACTAACTTTAAAGAACTGTGTTTTTTATAGTTCACCTTGAACTGCAAAATACTTACCCTGGAATTGGATATTATACCTTCATTTTAACTCTATTCTAACTAGAAATGAGCTCTGATAGGTTTTTTAGCTGATCTTTGAAGCATGCTACGTAGACAAAATTTGACCGTAAAGAAAGTAATAGCATTTGATTCAAAATACAAA
This sequence comes from Emberiza elegans, assembly GCA_024865655.1. Classification (NCBI taxonomy): domain Eukaryota; kingdom Metazoa; phylum Chordata; class Aves; order Passeriformes; family Fringillidae; genus Emberiza; species Emberiza elegans. Next base: position 26,165,196 of record JALJVW010001283.1, read on the forward strand.
AAACACCTCATCTGTTACTTCATTTGGCCAGTGACATGCCAATATGCCAATATCCTTAGCTATTCTGAATTTGAGGCCACCATAAGAATCAGGAGGTGCAAAATAGAAAGAGTATTTACCATATTCTTTGTCAATAGGCCCTAGTCAAGCAATAGAATATAGACACTTAAAATTCACAAAAAAAACCCCTTCTACCCTGCATTTTGAAATACTTATTCTTGAATTCTTTTTCCATGTTCCACAGTTTAGAATAAATGGAAATATTATCAAACCCATTAAATTAATTTTTCACAGAAGTCTGTTAGAATGGCTAATATTTGCTTTTCTTCATCCTATCATCACCTAGCATTTTTCACCTTTTAGATTCATATCTTACTGAGACTTCCTCTTCTGAGGTTCTGTGATGTATCTGCAACAGATCTCTTACCTTCCATCAGACTTCAATTTTTTTTCTCCTGATACAAGAACATGAGAAGGACTGAACTAGATAAAACCCTACTATCCATTGGCTAAAGTCCACAACAGTGTCCAGCCTCTGACAGTGGACTTTTTGACAGAGGCCTGGATAAACCAAAGCAAGTACTACTCTAGCATATGCTCAAAGTGTGCAAACATATACAATGGCGGATTAGAGCTATTGCTAAAACATAGACTTGCAGTCAAATGGTAGGTTCTTTGTTTTGTAGAAAAGTGAAAACAAAAAGCTCCTTATGCCAAATATTTATTCAGTGAATTACCGTTTTTAAAATATAATATTTTATTTTCCTTCAATTTCAATCAGTATTTTGTTACTATGCTCCTATATTCAATGCTGTCCAGCTTAATTCTTTCATGTTACAAGGCCTGCTTGCCACAATTAAATATGATGTTCTAGCCTAGAGAAAATTTTTTCAATTACCTTAAAAATAAATATGCCTCAGTTTCTCATATTGGTTATTAATAATCTTAAGTTTTTAATAATGTAAATCCATTTTACTTATATTTCAGTATCTCGTTAAAAGGATTTCATCATATTAGTGCAAAGTGATAAGGCTGCTGAACTTTTAAGGTAGTCCAAGTTATTTGGAAGAATACATACATGTAGTATTTAAGAACATAATGGAAGCAATAAAACTAACACAAAAGTCCAGCTTATCTAACCTGTGAATAAACAGTCAAGAATAAAACATACAAAATGGAAAAAAGTCCATTGCTATAAACTAACTTAATATTTTTAATATTTGTATTGCTATGAATTATTGGGTTGCGCTGTTTGTTGTTAGGTAGCCTGAGTATCTCCCAAATACCTTGTATTCTCAGAATACTTGTATAATCACCATTACACTCGTGATGATAATGGATTTTTTTTTTCTTTTTAATCTTTAGCTGAAGTAAAGGATTGAAAATTATTTCAGTGTGTTTCATTAAAAAATCAGTTTTAGGATAGCAGTTGCATATATTTAAGAATTAGATTATTTTTCATAATAAAATAATGAAATAATGCAAAAAGAATTTGAATTTACTTTTTCCTCATAAATTTTTGGGATAATGAAACTCAGTAAACACATATGGCATTTAAAACATAGCCTATTAGTAAAGCATATTTTGCCCTAACTACTCTGCTTACAAAACAAAGATTTATTAAGATGTTAATTAGTCATGAATTAATTTGGTCCTGAATTTTAATAATAGGTAAATGCTCTCAAATATCATTTTATTGCTCTCTGTAGCATATTTAAGATTCCAATAGATGCTAAAAAATCAAACACCTTAAACTTTATCTTTTCACTTATAATCTGAAACATATCCCTACTGATAACAGAAATCTCCAAGAACAGCAGTTTGAGCTAACAAAACAATCTGCACATGGAAACACTGAAAGCTTCATTTTGACTAAGTATTTGTTTTCTGATTATTTCAAACTCGTCCTCATTATCTGCCTGCTCATTGGAAAGGAAACAGCTGATTCTTCAAGCATGTTGACAGATGTCTACTTTGAAATACCTGCTGGGTGGCCAACACATCAGTGAGACGGTAAATCATGTTGTCATCTGGAGAGAAGCACTAAGCTGCTAAACTAGCTGTGAACACTGGCTGCTTAGTGACCTTTGCATAGAAATGGTGCTTCTACCCATAAACATTTTAAGGTCATGGGATTTATTCCAGTTCCTCACAAAGCCTGACATTTTGCAAAAGCCAGGAGCAACTCTATACTGACTTTTTACCTAGGAAATATCTCCCTTTGGTATTCATTAGGATGGGTCAATCTAATCCAAGCTGTAAGGCCATTAGACCTGATAAAATTTCAGAGAAAAAGGATTTCTAGTGGTGCAGATGGCGGAGGGTACCAATATTTTTTCCCTTGCTTTGATTTATAGCGCTGCTCATGAGAATTTGTACACTGAATACTTTTACAATTAAGTTTCTCCAAAAAGATGGTGCACAGAAAAGTAACAGCTTGTCCTCTGGTCCCTGGTGCTTTGGTCTCCCACTGCTGGGGCAGTAGCATGTTTCACTTGCAAGAAATTTGTTCAAATTTGAATCAAATTGGATGCTACAGAAGGGCCTGTATGTAGCCATGCCTGTCCCTATAAAGCTCTTTCCCATCTGCAGTTTGCGTAAATTCTCTCCAACTTGTGCTTCGGGTTTTTTGGCAATACTACAGTTTCCTGATACATTTAGATTTGAATTCTGATGCATGAGACCATTAGTACTTTACCTCTTTTATGACATAAATGGCACCTTTGCTTAAAAACACCAAAGACAGCTTAAAAAATGTGAGTTGTGCATAAACTTGTGGCAGCAGCTCTCTGGCTGCCCTGTGGATGATGCTGCCCCAACCCACGGTGCAGGGAGAGAAGGAACCAGCAGTGGCTGTCCATAGACGGATCATTCCTGGCTGGCCACAGTGGAGAGAGGGGTGGGGTTGGTATGCAAGGCCAGCTGGCTTTTGGAACAGGGAACACCACGGCAAAGGCTGGCCATCTGCTATGTGCCACCCATGCGGGGGGAGGCACTCCTTCAAGTTGGATTGGGACATGCCTACAGAAGTGGATCTGCTTTCCCTTGGGGTCCAGCCCCTTATTGCTTTGTAAAGGATCCCCCACATTTGTAGTAATCGAGGCACATGCGCATCTCCCTTTCTAAGTTCCTCACATAGCTACAAACCCAGTGAGGCCCAGACCCACGGATCCATGGGGAAACTGTGAATTTTGGCTCAATTTAAAAGCCTGTAAAGAGCATCTTCTGACACAAGAAGTCCTTTATGACTAACCATATGTCCCCACAGTGTAAGGGTTACATGTTTGGGCATAGAAATTTGGATGCCTTTTTTTGCAGGCACCTTTTCTCAAACACAAGTCCACCTTGGGTTGCGGGCAGTGCTATTGTTGGGAAATCTGGGGTGTGTTCCCCACCCCAGCTCCTATGCTGTGAGGGCCAAAAACCTGGTCCCGAGGGAAAGATCTTCTCCAGAAGACATAGGGAAGGGTCACATTACTTCTCCACAGGAACAGAAGGTGTGCAGTTACAAGTGGGCTGTGCGGGGCGCTGTGGGGTCCTAGCAAGGTCCCAGCAGAGTCCCGGCGGGGTCCCGAGGTGTGTCCGCCTGTCCTGTGACTCCACGAAGGGTTGATTGATGTAACACACGGCCTGGTCACCAATTGTTGTGTCAATGGGCCCCTGGCTGAGTAATAATTAGCACTGACTCCATGATTCAGAGAAGGCTGATCAATCTCTTTTTTATATTTATATATTTATATATATATATATATATATATATATATATATATTGTATATATATATTGCATATTTATCTCTTTTTTATATTATATTTTGCCACCTCTTTTATACATTTTATTATTATTAAGAAACCCATTGCTTTTATAGACAGTTACAATACACCTGAACCTAATCAATCCTCCAATCCAAACACCATCACCATTGGCTAATTAAGAAACCACCCTTTGGTAAACAAATCTCCATAACACATTCCACATGTTCCCAACAACAGGTGCAGCAAATGAAGATAAGAATAGTTTATCATTCTGTTCTCTGATCTTCTCACAGTCATTCCCTGAAAGGCCTGGGAAAGTTGCATGTTGCTCTCTGTAGTCAGGGAGCTGCTGCCACACAACCTAACCTATAACCAAACCTGACTGGAAATAAACCGTAGAGAACTTTTAAAAAGTGTAAAAGTTGGGGGATTTTTTCATATGTAGCAAATTTAAATTATAATGCCCCATCGATTCTTGGTGGAAGTTTATGCTGAAATAATTAAAAAGAGATGGGAAAAATATTATTTTATTTGTCAAAGTCAAAATTAAATTAGGAACATAAAATCATAAAAAACCAAAAAAAAATTAAATCAGTCTATGCTATATTAAATGGAAAAATATTACTTAAATATTTATAAAAGTGTGTCTTTGACATGCATGAAATCCTAAGAAAGCATTCCCTTTTCTAGTTTTATCCTGTCTCCTTAATTTTTCATTTTCCATTTTTCATCATCCTCTCTTTTAGTTATTAGGCCAAATAATGTGATGAAGAGTTGAGAATTAGGTTTAGAATCAGTGAGAACAATTCTAAAGTGTTTAATCCCAAATTTTTACTACTGTCTCTGGGTTTAGTAATCTAGTTGATGATGCAAATTGTGAATGAAATAAATTTATACAGTAGTAAATTCATGTATGGTGCTTTATAGCTCACATTGTAAAGCTGGATTTTAAATGGGAGACTACTGCCATTGAATAACCTGAGATTAATATATGTAATATTCATAATTATCTGATAAAAATTAATCCAGAACCCTGCATTATTCTTAGTGGAATGTGACACTGAATGCCAAAAAGAAAAAGATCTGACCCGCCAGAATATAAAAAATAGAGTTAGAATTAACATGCTGATGTCCTGAGACACTACCTAGAACAGAGGCTAGACAATGTTACAGGAATAAAGTACGTATTTATTTGTAGGGCCTTCAAAGGATACACCTTGGGCACCACAAGGGCTGGGCCATGGCTGCACACAAACTAGACAATGGAGCACACGTTTTCATACTTTTATGGGTTTTGGTCCATTTACATATTGGGGTTAATTGTCCAGTTGCAGCTTCAGGTTATGAAGTCCCATCCTCCCAGTTTATTCTCTTCAATTCACCCTTATTTGTTTTTTGAGCCTGAAGCTGCAATGCTGTCCTTCGTTCTCAGGCTGGAAAAGGGTTGTTTTGTCTAACTAAACTGTGAAGAGATTTTGCTAACACTTTAGACGAAGTTCAGAGTTATATATTAATGCAGAGAATCTAGAAAATACGAAAGCTAAAACTTTAGTAGTCATGTTAAGACACTATAGCTTCATCATTGATGATATATGGACTTAGATCACCTTTAAGCTTAAGAAAAATAAAATATTAAGTGCCTCTTTGGTATAAAAATTTAAACTATCTATAGTCCAGATTCTGGCTATGCACAAAATACTTTTAAATACTTGAATATTTGAACCTGGAGACTTACCTTGGATATAGTTGTAATAGAGATCTTACCTATCTATCCTACCCTAGCCATATTCCATGTGAAATTCACTACTTAATAATTTTTAAAAATGAAAATGTGGCTATAAAATGCCATTACTTCAGTTTGTCAGATAAGTCCCCAGACACTGCAACTTCAGCTGTTTGTGTGTTATCTGCATTTCTAGGTAAATTCTGAAATATAGAAATTTGGTTTAAAAAAAATCTTCTTGGAAGTGGTTATGCAATATTAAGTTTTCAAGGTTGGTGGCTAAAAATTTATCTTAAACTAAATTAACAGTCAGATTCACAAAAGTAGAAGAGTTATTCAAGTCTCACTACTCAGAATTTTGCATTACAATATTCATGTGGTAAGGTGTTTTTCCTTTCCTGTAAAGTGATATAGTCAGCAAAGATTTTAGTATTTTTTTAATATCTTATATAAGATAGACACATATTTGATAGCAAGAAATCACTATACACATATGTATACATGTATATTTTAGCAGGAGAGGAAGAAGCTATATCTTCAGAAGCCTATATTCTTCTTATATTCTTAAATGTAATGAAATTATTGATATATATGTTAATCATAGTACAACGTAATATAAAAATGGGATAAGAGCCTGGAAAAAAATGACTGCAAATTTTTGATTTTTTTAATGTTAAGCTTTATAAAAAGAAAATAAATTCAACGTACATATTATTTTCATGTCTACAAATCATGAAGAGTATAAATGTATTTACCAAATTATAATCTAAGTAATATTCAGAACAGAGTAGCAACTACACTCTCCTTTGCTATTATACTTTGACTTACAAAAGAGTTTATAAGTACAATGGGGTTTTTTTTTTTGCTTCCTCCTTTTAAATTTTCTTCTTATGAAGAAATTTTCTGTTTACACAAATGAGGTAGTCATATGCCTCATGTCACTTCTTGCCACCCTGTACAAGTCTTCTCTCCATTTTAATGGCTTCCAGTTTCTTTCTAAAGAGGAGGTTCTTGCTGAAATTTATTCCTTTTGCTAAAGTGTCATTATTTCCTTTTTTTTTAAATCCAGAGCCAGTACTGGAAACATATTACTTGACTCTAATAGAGATTTATTCCTACTATTGTTGCCAGACCACTTTTGTCAGCTGTTCCTCATTCTTTATTTTTATCTTCTCTCTCAGTCCTCTTCCTTCTCATTTATCAGACTTTTTATTACAATTAAATGTTAAACCTCTGAGGTTCAACTGCTCCAATCCTTCAGGAATTAGAGAAAAATTAGAGTGCAAGAGAAAGTGATTTTAAAATTAAATGGTTAGAGAAGCAATAATTTTTTAAATTAAGCTTAGTCTATCTTGTGTCTTCTTTTTACCTATTTTGTGCTCACATTCATTGATCCTGTGTTGAGAATCAAGCTCAAACAAACAAAAAATCCTCCCTATCAAAACTGGTGTTTAAAAGTAAAGCTTTACACCTTATCCACTGCAGAAATAAAACGAGATTTACAACAGCAGTGGTAGAGAAAGATAATAGAAGTGCCTTAAAATGCTGTAGGATATGGCAGAAAACTTGTATGTCTGCATGAATTGATAAGATCAGGGGAAAAATGTGTCATCAAGAACAAGAAGATCAATAATCACCAACAGGAAATATTAGATGGGGATCTTTATTCATTCATTGAATTTTAATATATATTCAACTCAGAATAAGGAGAGAAGGCAGCTGTTATAAAAAAGAAATAAAATGCAGAAGGCAAGGATTTTTTAGTTTTTATTTTTGCTAAAGGGGATCTTTTGTCTGGTAAACATATTTGGAAAGAGAAATCAGAAGGTGCATTTATCAAAAAGACCCCACAAACCAAAAAACAACTACCACCTCAAAAAAAGCAAGCAAAGAAACAAAAATCTCATTTACAAACAAAAAACCTCAAACACCAAAAAAAAACCCCAAGAGAACAATAACAAAAAATAAAGTGAGGGTAAAGTTGAGAAATCTTCATGTCTGGCAGAAAAACAAGTCAGAGCCCCTTTCTCCTGTCTTTTAACACACTTAAATGCACAACAGTGGGGGGTAAGTGATGGATTGAGGATTGACATTTGAGAAAAAAATGCGTGGTGACTGAAAATTTTCCTCATTAGTGCTTCATAATATTATTAAAAAAGAGAAATCTTGTTGACAACCAAAGTAAAAATCCATCTATTTAAGCCACTTGTATTAATTTCATTTTATGCAGTACAAAGGAAAAAAAATGGAAGGACAAATGCTTATGAGCAAAGTTGAACCTAAAGCTAAGGCAAAGACTCTGTGGTACTTAAATTGTCTTCCAAGGACATGATATAGAGTACAGAACTACAAAAGAATAGAGGACTGGTTTATCTGAGCTAATCTTAAGCAAATGAGCTGGTCCTACAGGTCCTCCCCTGTGGGACTTCACAGGCTCCTGACTACCGCAAATGACACAGTAGATTTGCAACTGTTTTCCAAGGAGTGGGTGTTACACCTGTTCATGTCACTGGAGTTCAGATATTTCCACGTTTTTAGCTATTACAAATATATGCTTCTATATATATATAATTTCTTCAGGATGAAGCTAATTGTTTTGTTCTTGGTGCAGTGAAATCACAAAAATGGAATGATTCTCAGTGGGACAGAATTTGTAACCAATAAAAAATTAAAATGATGTTCAGTTTTTTTGGTTTAGGGGTACACTGAAATGGACCAGTGCAAAAACATTTTTATAGTAGTTAATTCACTTTGTTAATAAAAACTTTGACTAATTCTTTCTAATGTAGCAATCTAATATTTGCAAATTCAAAATTTTCTGGCATCCGGCCTATTTATGTCTTATAATCTGTTCTAGAAAGACAAATGTTAGCATTCACAGCGAGCATTATTACACTATTAAAGAATTACATATCTTAGAACTCACTTCTGATAATTTCATAATTTCAGGCATATTTACACTTTGTGATGAGACACTCAAAAATTTTTTGCAAGCTTCCTTTGAAATAAAATCAAAACAAATAAATCTCAGAAACTTTAAACTTCTAAACTTTTGATGATTTTTAAAAATATTGCATTATTTTCTTTAGTATGATGTTATCTGACTTCTTATTAGTGACAGATCAAAAGGTTACAGTACAAAAAAAAAGCCCCTGCAATGGTGTAATAAAACAAGGAGAGTGTGGTGGAAAGAAGGTTTGAAACATAAAACATTTTTGAAAACTTGTCAAATTACCTTTTTATTGCAGGAATTTAAAATTGCAATGAGGAAGAAAATATGACTAGATTTTAAGGACTGAGAAAGTACTAATATGCTAGTTGATGTTTCATTGTTCCAGAAAACAGGAAAAATCTGTTTCTAAAGATTTTATTCTGCAGCCATAAACAGCACGGAGATGCTACCAAACATATTTAATACACAATAAATAATATAGTAAAAAATAAATTGCAAACACATACACAAATAAATTTGCATTTCAAAAAATACCAGTGAACACATATCTCTGAGTATTTAAAATGCCTTTAGGAGTTGAAGGTTACTTAGCATTTAGAAACCTGCACACAATGATTCAGTTAGAATATTATGCAAAGATGAGTATTTCTGATAAAGTTTTGTTAAAGCACAAGCATAAATGCATAAAGTTTTTCTTTATAGCTCTGAATAAACATAGGAACATTCACTTTATGTTCAGTTTCTTAAAACAAAAGTGCAGCAATTTCACTCACTTCTGAAAAAAAGGATTTTTGTGTTTTAGATCATAGGACCAAAATATTAGAGTTGGAATGGACCTCTAGAAATCATCCAGGCCAATTCTTCTGCCCAGGCATGGTCACCTAGAGTATGTGACACAGGAACACATCCCAGTTGTTTTGGAATGTCTCTAGAGAGGGAGACTGCATGAACTCCCTGGGCACCCTGTTACAGTGCTTGGATACCCCCAGTGTAAAGAGTTTCTTCCTCGTCCTGATGTGGAATTTCTTGTGTTTCAATTTATAACTACTGCTCCTTGTCCTGTCACAGGACATCACTGAAAAGACTTGGGGACCATCCTCTTAAAATATCACCTGTCTTGAGGTAATCACATGCATTTATGGGATGCCTGCTCAGTCCTCTCATCCAAACAAAACAAGCCCAGTTCCTGCAGTCTCTCCTCATAAGAAGGATGGCCCAGACCCCAAACTATTTTTTTGCCCTTCGCTGGACCTTCTCCAGGAGTTCCTTGTCCTTTGTGTACTGAGGAGCTCAGCACTGGACACAGATGTAACTGAAGTTTGAGAGCTAAAGAGCACATGTGCTCATACAAAACACAGCCATCAAAATCATGAAAATATATTCTAAAGAGATTGTTATAATCATTACCAGCGTAAAATGCCTAAAGACAGCACAGAAAGAAAAACAGATAAAAATAAAAGTTATACAAAATACAAAATATGCTAATTAGTGCAGAGTCTTTCCTTGTGTGACTATTTCCAAATGAGATTTATAAAATTAATTTTTAACTTCTGATAAATTTCATTTATTTTCTCTGCACTGTCCCCATAATAGGATTTTCCCTTATTCTTAACTAATTTCCCATTTATCTTTCTGCTTCCAGAACTTTGTTTTCTCCTTTGAGCTTACAATTAAGGAATGTAATATGTATGTCTGAGGCTTTGTAATTAAAAAAATCTGCACTCAGTCAGCAGTCTGTTATTTCACCAACATTTAATTGGCCAGCCCAGTGGCATAAAAGAAATGCACTGAAGTACTAATTGACAATCCAGAATTTAGGATAGGTGGCAGAATCCCACAGTATGTAAGCTGTGCTTACAAGGCACCCATCATTGTTTTCCACGGGTAAATGAAGGTTACAGCACATTCCTAAAAAGTTTTACACACCTATGAGGTTGTGTTATTCAAAATTAAGGAATAAAAGGCACCCAAGCAGCGTACATGACAGGATCTGGTGTAGTTTTCCATGCAAGTAGTAAACATGCCAAACTGCAAACATGAAATATTATCCACGTCATAGGAGTCCTCCACACACCTACCAAGGAAATAGAAACCCAACAACCCAACAACCCAACAACCATCAAGATCCATCAACAGCCTAAAAGCAAAAAGAGCACAGAACACTAATGCGCCATCCTGCATCCAAAAGTCCACCTCCGTAATTATAGGACATTCCAATCAGATAAGTCACAGTTCTTCTAAAACCCTTCCCCAACTCCTGTGGCCTCCCTGCCTCCCTCCCACTGGCCTCTTTTTCTTTCCATTGTCCCATTATCCCTTTTTTATGTTCCCACAAATTCCTAACTCCCTCTCCCTCATTCCATGGTCTCCCTCCCCTAATACTTTTTCCCACAATTCCTTCTCAATACCAGAGGGGGCATGATTGAGAGGGAAAGGAAGGAAATTTTCCCTAAAGTAAGCATCTTTTTCTCAAAAGTTTACTTTCTATTTGGAGTTTCCAACAGGCACACCACCCCCTACAGTACCTTGTGCACAGCCAAGCACTTTGCCACAGGTGGCAGAGAACCAGTCCCTGCTGAAGAAACCTTCTCTGGACTCAGTTTCCTGATAAACCATGCCAAGAAAACCCCACATCCCTCCTGCTATCTCTAAGATGCTCCAGAAATATGTTTGGACACTGGAGACAGAATTCTTTACATTTTGAAAGCTGTTTTATGAGCGCTTTTCATTGTTTTTGTCATTTTGTGATCATTCAGTTGATCCTTCAGAGACGCTTTCTTAATAATATCAAAACAGGAAGCTGTGGAGAACCTGAAAGGCATTCCCTTGGGCTAGGGAGACACAAGAAGATTCCCTCATAAGACACCCTGTTCTGTTAGCTCCTTCCCCTTGTTCCTCTGTCCCTCTGCCACTCCCTCCCTATTCCCTGATTGCCCCTCATCTTTGTACTCACCCGAGACCAGGTTCATCCCCGGCGTCCCTCAGGACAGAGAAACCTGGAGTTGCCCCATGCATGTTCCTGGGACCCTGAACATCTTACGAGGTGGCTGAATTAAGCATCTGTGGATATTACACAAAAGTCCTTTTTGCTTCCTTACCCTGAACTTTATTAGCAGGTATTTCAGCTGCTCCAGTTTTTCATAGGTAAATGATGGTTACAGCACGTTTGTAAAAAGTTTTACACACCTACTGAGGTTTCTAAAGTAGGAGTGTAGAAGTATACTTATTCAAAAGTAAGAGTTATTTGGTGGCCTATTCCTAAGTATTTTAGTTTTATTATAATTGTTTGCAGGTGGTCTTTCCTTTGGAAATAAATGCCTATACATCACATATTTACAGAAGGCTTTAAAACTCTATGATATATAATATTATAATAATATCTTCTAAATCTAGATAAATCAGTTAGTAAATTTGACTTGAAAATTTGTGATTTATTAATGTTGCAGTGAATTCTGTCAGCCATATTACTTCTGACAGCAGTCCAAAATTATTTTATGTTACTATATGTGTGTATATCTATTCTCCCTTAAAAAGCATAGTATATAGATGCATATAGCAGAAATAGCAACTGTCCCATACATTGGTTCTAATGAAATTTCAGAAAGGCTACTGTCATCTGGAATACTGCAAGCCAAATATGAGGTCGACCTATCCAAACATTGTTCCAACCTTAAATAATAAGCACATTTTAAACATTTTCAGGCAAAATACTTTTATGAAAACCATGTTAAAGATTTGATGTTTTTTTGCATTGTTGCCAAGAACATATATCTGTGATGCTGGAAGTTTGATTGGAAGTTTTTTGTTGCAAATAGAAACTCCATATCCTGACTTACCTATTCATGGCTCAATGTCTTTTCCTTTTAAAGAAGCAATTTTTTTAATGGTGAATGCTGTTTACAGCTGTGTTACTTCTCTTTATTTCAAAACCTTAAAGGTCTTAGTCCTTAAAATCTTTCTTCTGAAATTTGACAGCACTGGATCAATTTGGTTTGTTAGTTTATTTAAATAAAAATCAAAATTGAAAAGCCTACTGGAAAGATAAATTTGATTTGTTAGTTTATTTAAACAAAAATCAAAATTGAAAAGCCTACTGTAAAGATAACTTTTTTTCTCTCTCTATTTTCCTCTGAAATGGTCATTTCAATCATACTAAATGAGGGTAATGCAATGAATTACTCACATGTGAATTCTAAATTCTAACAGTACACTAGAAATTTCCTTGTTTTCAGAGAGATTTATTCTCAAAAAACAGCAACAACATCTATCAGAAGAATGCACCTAAGCCTGCAAAATTTCCTTAAAATTGTCAGATCATTTGCAGTGAGTGCCATGCAGAGCATTTAAATGCTATGCTCAGGAGCATTTAAGTTCATCTAGTTATAGTTCTACTTTTGCTTTCAGTTTTGGATGAAACCAAATCAAATTTTTAAATTTATTTAATAACAGAGGGAGGCTTCATGCTTTAGGAAAGGGAAGGCTGAGACAGTGAAGAAACCTTCCTCATTCTGAAGCAATGAGGGCCAGTGAGAGAGCTTACTTGCTCTTGGAAACATTAAGAAAACAAAGTGTCATACTTGTTCTGGTCTGAACAGAGGTTAAAAGACAGGCTGGAACAAGGGAAATTCCATTTTGATATTAGAAATATTTCACAGTGATGATGCTGAAGCCTCAAAGGGCATTGTTGAGAGAGACTGGGATTCCAGCTCCTTTGAGATACTGGATGAAGATCAGCCAGATGACGGTCATTATATAAATTGCCCCTGCTGCTCATAAGTAGGTGGATGGCGTGACCAGATTTCTTTCTTAGCTAAATTACTAAATGTAGAAAAAATATATATGCTTCATTTCCTGAGATTTGACTTTTCTTTTTCAGGTGAGTATCATATTGATCTGACACTATTACCTCACACTATTTGATTTAATAAAGTCAATTTTCAGAACAGCTTTCACAGGGATAGGTACTAGCAACTTTTCCTTTGATTCTTTGCAGGGTACAGAACCAGAGACATTTCCTCAAAATACAAGTTATTCTAGGGAATCCAGTTAAGTCCCACATGAAAGTGAAAATAGAAAGTAATTAGCATATGTTTTTCTAATCATCCAACTCCCCCAAATTATATCCTTCCCAAAAGAGCTGTAGACAATAATTAGCTATCTAGAATTTAATCAATTTATGTACTTCTGGTTTTAAAAAGTGAACTTCCATTTTCACTTTAGAACGTAAGTGGAGATTTCATTTAGCAGTGGTGTCTTTTTACGTATAAACAGTGATACAGGTGCTTCAATATTTACTCACTATTGCTATAACTTGACAAGACTGCAATTCAAATGCAAGCAGGGTATCAAAACACTAAAAGCTGTAGTGTCAGAATTCCCATGAGATGGGTAACTTTTTAAAAGCATGTGTATACTTAAGTCACGATTTTCTGTGGTTTCTTAGAAAAGTCCTATAGCTAAGCTATGACATTGAAAAAAGATACCCTCTGGGTCAAATATGAGAGAAATTAATTTAAACACTGGGGGACCATGGTAAACTTTGAATAAAATAAGGCTTCATTCCTATTGTTTGCAGTGATCACAGCTCTTTTGGGAAAATCATATATATGCAAAAACATGTGAAGTTCTGTCATAACAAGTAATTTTTGTGTATGCTAGTGCGCAGATGTGTTATTGTAAATTCTCCAAGCTTCTCTAGCTAAGAAATACTAATTGACAGAATATTCACTGAAACTGGCTGTAATGAGACATTGTAGTGGAGCTTTCTGCCCACTTGGTGCTCATTGAATGGCAAAGGACAGGAGCTTAAACACACTGAGTTTGTGAAAAGCCTTGATCAAGTGACACAGCTTGCAGACTTTGAAACAGCTTCTGAGCGGCAGTTTATGAGTATGCATTGGAAAAAAGAATTTTTGTCAAAAGAATGTCATCAGGCACTAAAGCTAGGAGATGGAACTTTGTTCATATTTTTGGTCTTGATTCTGAAAATCCTTAATTCCAAATTCAAACGTGCATTTTTTAGCTAACGTTCCTCTTTTCAATGCTGAAAATCTCCCATGAACTACTTCTTGGTCTGGGCTTTCTGTAAGAGTCATTGCTGTAATCACATTGCCTGTGAGTCAGCTGGTATGCTGGATATCATCTCAAAGGGGAAAGGAAAAAACACCCAAATGTAGGTTAATTCTCAATGCCATAGAACAGTGACTACCTTTTGTCATTTTTAGAGATAGAATACATGATTTTGTGCTGTAATGCAGCATGACGCTTCTTTTACATTCCAGTGCAGGAGGTACCTTTTCTGCTTTCTCATACACTGAAAATTAACCCAAAGCCAGCTGTCTGCTTGTAAACCCATGCTAACCAAGTTAATCCCTGAGGAAAAAAAAACCAAAATCAATTTATTGCATCCACTCAAGCTATTATCAATTCTTATCAGTTGTAACAGGGAGAGAGGTGCCTTACACTCTCATAACTGTTTCCTGGCCCCTAAAATTAAATTCTGTTTTTACCTTTTTGTTCCCAGACAGTTCTCTGCTCTGTAATAAATTCTGTCTGATTTTTTAAATAAATCATCTTACTTTTCTATAGAAAAATCATAATACATTCATTTTCCACAGTCATTAACTTTACTTAGTATATGGTTAGCAACAGCTTCACCCAATCATAGTAAGCAGTCCAAAAATATATGAATTGCATAGTAATGGTGGTTTATTAATATTAGGGGAGAAGTTATTTTTCTAAATGGAAAAGACATTTTTGTGTGCTTTAGTTTGGCTTTGGAGTCTTTGGTATTGCAGACAGGATATGCAGTTGGGTGCAGTAGCAGCCACTTTCTAACACCTTCATAATCCTAAATGGAATGCTGCTTAATAGGAAAGTTTTCTCATACAGACTGTACTAAAATGTTGTGCTTGTCATTTTGCTCAAGTACCAATGCCCCTTTTCTTGGAGAGGAAGTTCCCAGCTTACATGTGTCAAATTATATATTTGCCTTTTCAGTGTTAGGCCAAGCCTAAGTTTCTGGTCTGCCATTTTTTGCACTCATAGATTTCAGATCAAATTACTCATGCTGCCTTCCTCCTGGCACATTATCATTATTGTGCTAATGTTATTTATCACTTTCGTGCCATGATAGTTCTTCATCCCCCGCAATTTTCAGATTTTCTTCTGTTACTTGGCTTCTTTTGAATTACCTCTTAATTTACAATTTTTAGCAGCCTTTGTTTTCTTCTATTCATGCAGGTTCTTTCTTTCATGATGTAGTTAGCCCTTAATATTTTATCTCATAATTCCTTCTATAACAAATGGTCATTTGAAACACAAGAATGAGTGTCTGCTGCTTTTCATGGGGTAAAGAATCACCATGACAGCTCTCCCACACAGCTACTGTTTAAGCTCTCTGGCTTAAGCTGAATTTATAGGTACAGACAATTAATCATAATTTTTTTCTGGGTCCTCACATACTGCCAGTAGATAAATGCAGCATGTTAGGGAGCTTGAAGAAAATGTCATGAAGTTTAATGGCAAAGATTATTTGTTCAGCTCGATTAGTCTGTAATTACTAAAGTGAAAACCAACATGACTATGATAGTGATACAGTTATTGAATGACACTGTTGTGTGATTTTCATGGTTTAAAATCAGCCAGGAAGCTGATGAGCCCTATGAGCTGCTTGCTCACTCCCACACAGTGGGATGGGAGAGAATTAGGGAAGAATAAGAGTGAGAAAACTCTTGGGTTGAGATAAATACAGTTTATTGTTAAAGCAAAAGTCACACACACAAGCAAAATAAAACCAGGAATTCTTTCACCACTTCCCATGGGCAAACAGGTGTTCAGCCATCCCCTTCAAAGTAGGGCTACACATGAATCATGGTTGATGAGGAAGAAAAATGCCATTGCTCTGAGAATTCCTGTCTTCCTTCTTCTTTCTTCAGTTTCACATACTGAACATGTTACATTTATGGAATATCCCTCTGGTTTTGACCAGATGTCCTTCCTGTGTCTCCTCAGAGCTTCTTGTGTACTTCCTGCTGACTCAGTGGCAGTAAGAATTGCAGGAAAGTACTTGGCCACATGTAAGCTCTGCTCAGTAATAACAGAAACATCTCTGCATTATATCACCATTCAGCATAAATCCAAAACATAGTAGCTACAGTGAAGAATATTAACTCTGCTTAAGCAAAAACTGTCACAGTGGTGAAATTAGTAGCAGCATGACCTTACTGTCACAGTGTTCAATAAAAATAATGTCATTCAGCAGCAAAGAAAGGGTCTTCAAACATTGATGTGATTAATTCTGTCACCAGGATTGACTATAATTATATTCTACTTCTGAACACTATTTTTGCACATAATCCTTCCAAACAGATTTCTTTCCTCTTTGACTGTTTTAGAATACTATCGTGCTGTGGTTTTATCTCTTAATAAACAACAGAAGAACTTTATGTTAATCTCAGGATTTGAGAGGAAAGATAAAGAAATTATTTTGAACAATGGGACCTTAGGCTAAACAGTTTCTTTCTACACCACTCTCCCCTGACATCACTGTAAAAACCAATGTTATCTTTGTTTTAAAATATAACTTGATTTTAGAAAAGGTCTTGAAATGGCAATTATACATTATCTATTGTGTATCATTAAACTCAGTTTTGATCTCTAGGATCTGTTCTATTAAATACAGTATGTTAAAAACAACATCTTAACTTCACACCATACTGAACAACATCTTCCTTTATCTGTGTATATACCTTTGTCTATTCTCAGCTGAAGATACTGAAATGTTGACACAGTTCATAAAAAATGTCAGCATTCCTTTTTTCAGTGTGGAAGAAGAATACAGGGAATAGAAGAAAGGGACATTGCAGGTGAGGTTTTCAGTGATGTAGAAAACCTCCAGAAAGAATGATTTAAAGGATTCATCCCCAAAGGTAAAAAGAAAAAGAATTAATAAGGTTAAAGAAATAAAACAAATAACAGAGCAATAATATTGGAAGAGAAGGGTAAAAAATTTGATGTAAAATGATTCAAGTTCTGCTGACAAATTCAGGCTAGTAGTCAGTCTTAAAATAAAAGTCTTTGCCAGATAGAGGTCTGAACAGAAAATGAGAGTCTTCCTTTTCCTTTGATTATCCTTTAGAGTGTGAAAAGGATAGCTCTTGGAAGATTAATCCTCCCAGAATGAGATGAGAGAATAAACTGAAGATGGACTGAGAGGAAAAAAACAAGCCTGGGACAAAGCAACTGCAAGGCCATGCATATATTTTAGGACTGCACATTGTAACATACCTTCAGTAGGATTTTGGATATTGTAGGATTGTGGATATTGCTATCTTTGCATTGTCTGCTGACAGACTAGATAAGTCTAGGTAAGGAGTTTTGGGCAACATGAGACAAAACAGTGCAGACTATAAGATGCAGAGGTAGGGGAGGAATGAGAATTTGTGGTCTTTCTCCTGACCCTCTAAGGAAATATTTCCTGGATAGAGGTAAGAAACAGCCTTTAAGACTGTGTGGTGTCTTTTGGTTGCTGCAAACTGCCTCATAAACTTCAGATTCATCTGAAAACATAGAAGTCTTTCTCCTCTCTCCTATTGTAGTATTCTCTTCACACACTACAGCAAAATTTTCAGTGCCAAAGTCATAAAACCATCCAAATTCTCCAGAGTTTCAAAATAGAGGTTACCCACTCTATCATAGACATATCTCTTCAAATTCCCTGTTGTACCAATATGAGCAATGTCCTTAATGATCACTTCCAAAACCATACCGTTGATTATCATAACAAAAAAAAAAAAATTCAGTTATAAATATTTTATTTTAAAAGAAACTAGATTTTCATCCTCTTTCTTTCCATATCCTTCTTAGTCACATAAGACGTCTCAATGCAGACAATATTTGGCAATAATACAATCGATGCATACTGAATATGCACTTTTCAATATTTATACCTAACATTATTGTTAGCAATTACTTTTTTCTAACATTTAAATTTGATTGTCTGAGAGACATTTAACATAGCTTTAAGCATTCTTCACATATAAATTCATTTCTAGCTATTTAAATCTCAACTTAAAGCTGCTTCAGTAAATAGATTTCCCTAAGCAATTTTTTGTTCACAAAAAAATCAAGCTCCTAAAATTTGGTTGGTTTTGCTTTTAATCAATAAATTATATTGTTTCATTAACACTTTGCAAAAATAAAACTAAAAAACCTAAACCGGCCACATAAAAAAAACAAACTAACTAACAAATAAACTCCCTAAATCTAGGTACAAAATGTCTCTGGCTGTCAAAACATAGTGGAGAGATAAAATGTCATCTTATATTTGCAGTTACAAGGGAAAAGAAAAATTTGCATATTGTGTAACTGGATTTAGATTCTAAAAAACCTTGATTAGGCAAATGACCTAGTAATCTGTCTCACAGAAAGAAAATATTCTGTCTACTTGCTTGGGCATTTGCTCCAGTGGGTGGAGGTAGATGACAGTGAGTGTCAGAATTCAAAATCCATTTTTAACCTGTATGGGGGTTTATTTGTGAAATGCAGAAATAGGAAATTATTTTTTAAAAGCAAGTTGTGTGTATAACTTCCATAGTACCTTTGAATAAACCCCCACGGATAAGGAGAAGATTATGCATGGCCCTGAAAAGACAGGCAATTTTGCTAAACTACCCGATAAAATCCAAAAATGACAAAGCAAACAAAGAAAAGAAATCCTTAAATAAAATGGATATTCAGTGAAAAAACAAACAGATTTTCTTAAAAACAGTATTACAATTTTTCATAAGACAAATGCCTTACTTGGCATTTTTTGGAGAGAGCACTACTTCAGATTCCAAAAGTTAACTATTGGATGAATAATGAAAGCTACAATTAAAATAGATTGGCAGAATGGGGGTGGAGAACAAAATATGATGCTTAAAGTCTGTTTTTATTCACAAACAAGCATAAATATACTCTTTGGAGTTAAAATAATAGTTATGCATATTGCAATTAACCTAAATTAAGAACAAATAATATAAAATTAAGTGATTTAGGGCTACACCACTCAATTTGTAACTATACTAAGTAACATGTATCTTCTCACAAGACTCTTCTAAGAACAGGCATATAAGGGTTATAAATAATTAGGGATACAGAAATACAATAATGAGTGATGTTGCCCTTTTAACTCTGTACAATGAAGACAAATGCCAAAACTGAGACTGCAGATACTCAAATGTTGTATGCAAGTACCTGACTGGATTTCTTCTATTGTCTCAAATTTACTTGCAATCAATCAAAAAATTTCAAAAACATGAGTATAAGTTTTGAAGTCAGATCAGTATGGTGACCATAAATGCTGTGTTTCCTTACAAACACATGCTGTAAGTGATAACTTATAGAAAAGTTATGGCCTACATAAAATATTATGGGACACTAATAGAGAAATAAAGGTAAAAAGGGTAGTAAGTTTGAAACAGAACCCATAGAAAAAGATGAAAAATTAAATACTTAAAAGTGATCTATCTGCCTAACAATATTACAATTTAGCTGATTTTCTTTATATTTATGGATGCCAATAATACACAGAAATAAAAAGTAGATTAACAAATGACATGTAGTTTATTAATTTATTTCACCTCAGCCTTTTTGCAAGATGTTTTCAGTCATTACAATATTCAAATCCACTAATTTTTTGAGTAATCTGTGAATGTACCTATAAAGATATTTCTCCTTGGGGTCAGGAGGTGCTTCTAGGTGAATAATGATTTGGAAAATGGATCATAGTTACAAATACATAATATGAACTCAGGACTTTGTAGCTTTGATCTTTAGAATACTCTCTGGTTTTATGTAAAAGCCCCACATGATAATCTGACAGACACTGGGAAATAAAGGATAAGTATGTCAGTATTATAGCATTTGAAAACAAAAATCTTGTTTTTTCTTACAAGCTCTTTTATCACTATTCTCAAAACCTTGTCTCGGTCTTGTCAGCCATCCTTTTTGTTTATATGATCTAAATTCTGTATTCAATAAACAATGATAGAGGAAAATAACATATATATGTAGAGAGAGAAAGTAAGAGAGAGAAAGAGAGAGAAAGAAAGAGAGAAAGAGAATATCACAAATTCCCATTTGTTATTACTACATTCTCAATCAAGTTCAGTGAGTAGGGTTTTTTTTGGTTTTAATGGGTGAGTATCTTATTTCATTTACTTTGGTTAATTTATTCACCATGTATTTAGTATTATGTAGAAGAAGAGGGAGGTAGTTTTAAAGGACTTTTCAAAAGGAGAGATATTGCTTTGTGCAAGTTGTCAAATGCTTGTCCTAAAAGACAAGGATAACAGGTTTTGCTGTTGTTTGGAATTTACCTTTTTCCCAAAGCTTTCTGAGTGTTTACAGGTTATTTGCTTGATTCTTGTGATGTATGTCTGGATTGGGTTGTTTAGCTGGTTGGTGTGTTCTGTTTTCAATCTTAGTCTAGAGCTGTTAAAATTGAAAGAATGAAATTCATTTACATGTATTTTACATCTGAAATAGAAAATTCTAGATAACTGGCTTTTATAGAAACTCCTTTAAAGAGGAGGAATTAAACAAGAAAACAGGTAAAATGAAGAGGAAAGCATACTCCTTGGAATTGCCTTAGGCAATGCCTCAATTCACACTCTTTTGCAAAGCTTTTGCCACCCATCAGAGGGTCTGTATAGCACAGTGGTCCCCTGAATTTTCAGGTCATTTTCCCACTGATACACCTTCCCTCCCTGCTCCTCACAAACACTTACATAAAAAAAAAAGAAAGATAAATCTGATTTATTTCTGTTCAGGCAAGGACCAGAGACTGTCTCCCACTCAAAACATTCACATATACATGGTAAGGGATGACATAATATTCTCAAAGTATATGAAAATGCAGTATAGGTCACTATTTCAAACCATTCCTGACAGCAGTCCTCATGAATCCTTTCTATGAGCAAAATGGCATGAGCCTGCTGGACACAAAGTGGTCAGGGATCCCAGCCTCCTCCTCCATGTGGAAGTCACCTCTGTCAAGGCTGGAAAAAGGGTCCTATGCCACAAGAAATGGGTGGGCCACCCAGTGCCACGGGGGCTGCTATGTGAGTAACCATACCCAGAAAGCAGGAGAACTGAAAATCATACCTCTTCCCCGTCTCAAGTTGCAAGGAAGATTTATGGATAACTGTCTATGCAGGGAGCCCCCAGCACAATGAATATTGTGCTGACTCCATTATTTCAGAAGGCTGAACAAATGCTTTATTAAGCTATACTATATTACATGAATGCTATACCAAAGAATACTCGAGAAAAACCCGTGACTGTCTGCAGACCGCCAGGACGCAGCTTTGAGCCAATTGGCCAAGGAATCAAAACAACCTTTGCTGGTGTCCAATTAACAAATCACTTTGGGTAAACAATCTCCATAACACATGCTACATGTGGGAACAACAGGAGCAACAAGTAGAGGCAAGAATTTTTTTTTCTTCTTCTCTGAGGTTCTCACTGCCTTCCCTAGGAAAAATCCTTGGAGAACTTGTGCCTGCTGCTCTCTGTGAAAAGAGCTGTGGCCACATAATCACAACAAGTTCTTCATCCTGGAACATCTAATTGTGAAATGTTTAATATGTTCAGAAGAGAACATATGGATAAGCCCAAATACATGAACACAAAGGATTACCAGGTCCACGGGAACACCTGCAGAAGTCAGATTAATACGACATCCTAGATACTGATATTTCAGAGCACTTGAAACACCTTTTTGCTTGTAAATTCTCATGGTTTTTTTCATTCTAAATGATGGTGGAATGACTGAGTTCTGATGGATACCTTTGGAGACCATCTAGACCAACTCCCTGCTCACACTAGGGCTGGTCAGATAAGTTTTCTCCAAATTCTATTCTGTCCAGTTTGAGTATTTCCAGAGATGGAGGTACCACACTATCCCTGTGAAAACTTCGGTAAATATAGAATTATAGAAGAATAGACTTATTAAGGTTGGAAACAGTCTCCAAGATCATCAAGTCTAAACTTTGACCAAACACAACCACATCAATTAAACTACAGATCTAGGTACAACATGTAGTGATTCCTTGAACACTTACAGGGGTGGTGACTCCACCAACTCCTTAAGCAGTACTTTATAGCACCTGAAAACTCTTCCTATGAAGAAATTCCTTTTAGGTGGCTGTTGAGACTGATAAGATCACCCCGTGAGCCTTCTCCAGGCCGAACACCCCCAATTCCCACAGCTTCTCTTCAAAGCTTTGTTTTGAAAATGAAATAAATTAAAGAGTTTTGATACTTATTTGTCTAAAAAGGGAAAAATATCATTAAAAATTAAAAAAGTTTTTTTTTCCCTTGAAACAATTAAATGGAATATAACTATAACATAAGCTGACTGCAGCGAAAACATTGCAACCATATTGTCCAGCTAGATGGACCTTTGATCTGACTCATAGATACCAATCGATGCATACTGAATATGCACTTTTCAATATTTATACCTAACATTATTGTTAGCAATTACTTTTTTAACATTTAAATTTGATTGTCTGAGAGACATTTAACATAGCTTTAAGCATTCTTCACATATAAATTCATTTCTAGCTATTTAAATCTCAACTTAAAGCTGCTTCAGTAAATAGATTTCCTAAGCAATTTTTTGTTCACAAAAATCAAGCTCCTAAAATTTGGTTGGTTTTGCTTTTAATCAATAAATTATATTGTTTCATTAACACTTTCAAAAATAAAACTAAAAAAACCTAAACCGCCATAAAAAACAAACTAACTAACAAATAAACTCCCTAAATCTAGGTACAAAATGTCTCTGGCTGTCAAAACATAGTGGAGAGATAAAATGTCATCTTATATTTGCAGTTACAAGGGAAAAGAAAAATTTGCATATTGTGTAACTGGATTTAGATTCTAAAAAACCTTGATTAGGCAAATGACCTAGTAATCTGTCTCACAGAAAGAAAATATTCTGTCTACTTGCTTGGGCATTTGCTCCAGTGGGTGGAGGTAGATGACAGTGAGTGTCAGAATTCAAAATCCATTTTTAACCTGTATGGGGGTTTATTTGTGAAATGCAGAAATAGGAAATTATTTTTTAAAAGCAAGTTGTGTGTGTAACTTCCATAGTACCTTTGAATAAACCCCCACGGATAAGGAGAAGATTATGCATGGCCCTGAAAAGACAGGCAATTTTGCTAAACTACCCGATAAAATCCAAAAATGACAAAGCAAACAAAGAAAAGAAATCCTTAAATAAAATGGATATTCAGTGAAAAAAACAAACAGATTTTCTTAAAAACAGTATTACAATTTTTCATAAGGCGAATGCCTTACTTGGCATTTTTTGGAGAGAGCACTACTTCAGATTCCAAAAGTTAACTATTGGATGAATAATGAAAGCTACAATTAAAATAGATTTGCAGAATGGGGATGGAGAAGAAAGTATGATGCTTAAAGTCTGGTTTTATTCACAAACAAGCATAAATATACTCTTTGGAGTTAAAATAATTGTTATGCATATTGCAATTAACCTAAATTAAGAACAAATAATATAAAATTAAGTGATTTAGGGCTACACCACTCAATTTGTCACTATACTAAGTAACATGTATCTTCTCACAAGACTCTTCTAAGAACAGGCATATAAGGGTTATAAATAATTAGGGATACAGAAATACAATAATGAGTGATGTTGCCCTTTTAACTCTGTACAATGAAGACAAATGCCAAAACTGAGACTGCAGATACTCAAATGTTGTATGCAAGTACCTGACTGGATTTCTTCTATTGTCTCAAATTTACTTGCAATCAATCAAAAAATTTCAAAAACATGAGTATAAGTTTTGAAGTCACATCAGTATGGTGACCATAAATGCTGTGTTTCCTTACAAACACATGCTGTAAGTGATAACTTATAGAAAAGTTATGGCCTACATAAAATATTATGGGACACTAATAGAGAAATAAAGGTAAAAAGGGTAGTAAGTTTGAAACAGAACCCATAGAAAAAGATGAAAAATTAAATACTTAAAAGTGATCAATCTGCCTAACAATATTACAATTTAGCTGATTTTCTTAATATTTATGGATGCCAATAATACACAGAAATAAAAAGTAGATTAACAAATGACATGTAGTTTATTAATTTATTTCACCTCAGCCTTTTTGCAAGATGTTTTCAGTCATTACAATATTCAAATCCACTAATTTTTTGAGTAATCTGTGAATGTACCTATAAAGATATTTCTCCTTGGGGTCAGGAGGTGCTTCTAGGTGAATAATGATTTGGAAAATGGATCATAGTTACAAATACATAATATGAACTCAGGACTTTGTAGCTTTGATCTTTAGAATACTCTCTGGTTTTATGTAAAAGCCCCACATGATAATCTGACAGACACTGGGAAATAAAGGATAAGTATGTCAGTATTATAGCATTTGAAAACAAAAAATCTTGTTTTTTTCTTACAAGCTCTTTTATCACTATTCTCAAAACCTTGTCTCGGTCTTGTCAGCCATCCTTTTTGTTTATATGATCTAAATTCTGTATTCAATAAACAATGATAGAGGAAAATAACATATATATGTAGAGAGAGAAAGTAAGAGAGAGAAAGAGAGAGAAAGAAAGAGAGAAAGAGAGAAAGAGAATATCACAAATTCCCATTTGTTATTACTACATTCTCAATCAAGTTCAGTGAGTAGGGTTTTTTTTGGTTTTAATGGGTGAGTATCTTATTTCATTTACTTTGGTTAATTTATTCACCATGTATTTAGTATTATGTAGAAGAAGAGGGAGGTAGTTTTAAAGGACTTTTCAAAAGGAGAGCTATTGCTTTGTGCAAGTTGTCAAATGCTTGTCCTAAAAGACAAGGATAACAGGTTTTGCTGTTGTTTGGAATTTACCTTTTTCCCAAAGCTTTCTGAGTGTTTACAGGTTATTTGCTTGATTCTTGTGATGTATGTCTGGATTGGGTTGTTTAGCTGGTTGGTGTGTTCTGTTTTCAATCTTAGTCTAGAGCTGTTAAAATTGAAAGAATGAAATTCATTTACATGTATTTTACATCTGAAATAGAAAATTCTAGATAACTGGCTTTTATAGAAACTCCTTTAAAGAGGAGGAATTAAACAAGAAAACAGGTAAAATGAAGAGGAAAGCATACTCCTTGAATTGCCTTTAGGCAATGCCTCAATTCACACTCTTTTGCAAAGCTTTTGCCACCCATCAGAGGGTCTGTATAGCACAGTGGTCCCCTGAATTTTCAGGTCATTTTCCCACTGATACACGTTCCCTCCCTGCTCCTCACAAACACTTACATAAAAAAAAAAGAAAGATAAATCTGATTTATTTCTGTTCAGGCAAGGACCAGAGACTGTCTCCCACTCAAAACATTCACATATACATGGTAAGGGATGACATAATATTCTCAAAGTATATGAAAATGCAGTATAGGTCACTATTTCAAACCATTCCTGACAGCAGTCCTCATGAATCCTTTCTATGAGCAAAATGGCATGAGCCTGCTGGACACAAAGTGGTCAGGGATCCCAGCCTCCTCCTCCATGTGGAAGTCACCTCTGTCAAGGCTAGAAAAAGGGTCCTATGCCACAAGAAATGGGCGGGCCACCCAGTGCCACGGGGCCTGCTATGTGAGTAACCATACCCAGAAAGCAGGAGAACTGAAAATCATACCTCTTCCCCGTCTCAAGTTGCAAGGAGGATTTATGGATAACTGTCTATGCAGGGAGCCCCCAGCACGATGAATATTGTGCTCTGACTCCATTATTTCAGAAGGCTGAACAAATGCTTTATTAAGCTATACTATATTACATGAATGCTATACCAAAGAATACTCGAGAAAAACCCGTGACTGTCTGCAGACCGCCAGGACGCAGCTTTGAGCCAATTGGCCAAGGAATCAAAACAACCTTTGCTGGTGTCCAATTAACAAATCACTTTGGGTAAACAATCTCCATAACACATGCTACATGTGTGGAACAACAGGAGCAGCAAGTAGAGGCAAGAATTTTTTTCTCTTCTTCTCTGAGGTTCTCACTGCCTTCCCTAGGAAAAATCCTTGGAGAACTTGTGCCTGCTGCTCTCTGTGAAAAGAGCTGTGGCCACACATAATCACAGCAAGTTCTTCACATCCTGGAACATCTAATTGTGAAATGTTTAATATGTTCAGAAGAGAACATATGGATAAGCCCAAATACATGAACACAAAGGATTACCAGGTCCACGGGAACACCTGCAGAAGTCAGATTAATACGACATCCTAGATACTGATATTTCAGAGCACTTGAAACACCTTTTTGCTTGTAAATTCTCATGGTTTTTCATTCTAAATGATGGTGGAATGACTGAGTTCTGATGGATACCTTTGGAGACCATCTAGGCCAGCTCCCTGCTCACACTAGGGCTGGTCAGATAAGTTTTCTCCAAATTCTATTCTGTCCAGTTTGAGTATTTCCAGAGATGGAGGTGCCACACTATCCCTGTGAAAACTACGGTAAATATAGAATTATAGAAGAATAGACTTATTAAGGTTGGAAACAGTCTCCAAGATCATCAAGTCGAAACTTTGACCAAACACAACCACATCAATTAAACTACAGATCTAGGTACAACATGTAGTGGTTCCTTGAACACTTACAGGGGTGGTGACTCCACCAACTCCTTAAGCAGTACTTTACAGCACCTGAAAACTCTTCCTATGAAGAAATTCCTTTTAGGTGGCTGTTGAGACTGATAAGATCACCCCCTGAGCCTTCTCCAGGCCGAACATCCCCAATTCCCACAGCTTCTCTTCAAAGCTTTGTTTTGAAAATGAAATAAATTAAAGAGTTTTGATACTTATTTGTCTAAAAAGGGAAAAATATCATTAAAAATTAAAAAAGGTTTTTTTTTCCCTTGAAACAATTAAATGGAATATAACTATAACATAAGCTGACTGCAGCGAAAACATTGCAACCATATTGTCCAGCTAGATGGACCTTTGATCTGACTCATAGATACTTCAGGTTAAAGTAGAGATCTTCTACTTTTCATAAAAGTAGGTCAGATTTCAAAGGTGGAAATGCACCTAAAAATGAAAATAAATACCTGTTTGTCTTTTTAAAAGTACTTAGATCAAAACACTTAGTAGTGTGAAAAAATACTACATGTAATCTTAAATATAACCTCAATGGTGTGAGAAGTCAGAGTAATCTCAGTCAGCCACAAGACAAGAGTCCATTAAGGATATGTTTTGTGATGATATTGATGGACTGAGAACATTTCTCTGCTTCCAGTGTCCTAATACATCACAGCTATCACTGGATATTAAAGAGCTGCACAAATGGCTTCTGCAGGAAGGAGATCCATGTGCTCCAGTCCTTACGAAACAAGGCAAAAGCCCAGGACTCCTGAGGGTGTATCACCTGGACAGGTTAGATAAGTCCTGGAAGTAAATTAAAAGTTTTTAGAGAATGATTCTGTTACAAGGATCAAAGTACAGGGAAGACAGTTAACTGAAAAGAGAATTTAATTTTTCTAATCTAGTTTTTTATGAGTCCTTTTGTAATATTGTTTAAGCATTACTATCATTTGAGCAACCTTGCAGATCATGATTTTACATCTAAGTTGACCAACAGCAGTTAGAACAGTATGAGGTCAGTGGAAGGTCCTCATAACAGGTATGATTCTCTTTATTTTGCTTTGTTTACTTTGAATTTGGTGTTAAACTTCCTCCCTGAAGCTGAAATGTACCCAGTTAGTATTTCAAGATGTTGAGACTCACATGCATAAAACTTAGATGGACAAAATATTTTTCCCACTTTGAGGGTTGTAAGATCATAGTGCTGCTATTTGTTGTTTTGCTGCAAAGAGCAGCCTAGCAGCAATAATTTTATGGTTCTGCAAGTCACTTTCTGAACAGAAGATGAAAGCAGGGAAATCCTGTTCATATAATACCATAAAAAATTACTTAGCATGTCAGAGTCCTGCAAAGGGACAATATTTCTTCCTCTGATATGTACCACTTTACTATCTATGCTTTTATGCTAAGAATTTTATATTTTTTAGTAAATCAAAAGCACTAAAACAAATTCAAAAAGAAAATCAGCAGAATGGTGAGCAGAACTTTTTGCCTTGTTTCAGCTGGATGGTTTTTGCAAGGTTCTATGAGGTAGCTCCTTAATATTGTGGTAATATTTTTTTCTTTAAATTATACACATAAAGTTGAATAAAATACCTATTAGAACTTTTAGACAGGTTATAAAACTTTCCACACACCCTCCAGATGCATAATTTGTATGCACACAGAGGCATTTATCCCATGAACCTGACCTATTACTCCCATATTCAGGACAGATTGAAAGGACACAAGGCTTTATTTTGTGGGGTTTGGGCTTTTTTTGTTGTTGCTGTTTGGTTTGTTTTGTTTTCTTGGTTTTTTTTTTTTTTTTTTAGTTCACACATCTTAAATTTTTCTTGTCACAAAATTAGTTTCTGAGGAAGTAGGAACCACTTAAAATTAAGACTATATTCACTGATTAAACTAAACACAAAATCCTCACAAAAACCCCAACTCACAAACCTGTATTTATTTATCTTTCAGTTGAGCTGACTCAGGGAGAAAAGTGAAAACTGAGATTGTCTGTTTCTTCTTAACTGAACACATTAATAATTTTTGTGAGTGTTTATAAAGACAGTTTTACTTTTCACTAAGAAGTAATTGGGTAAATCAAACAATTTCCTCTCGAATCAAAACAAGTAGCAACTTAAACAGATTTCTTTTGGTCTACTCAAACTATGACAAAAATTGTACAATTAAGTAGTTAATTTGTGTTAATATTTTAAAAAAATGCAAAATTAGGATTTACATTTTGATATAATGTCTACTTGGAATTAATATAAAGACCTTTTGCTAAAAATCTTGAATCAATAATTAGTTGAAAGTAAAAATAAAAGATGGGATTCTAATCACATGCCATGGCGATTAGAAAATAAATATACTCTGTCAGGAAAGTAGAATATATCCCACACTGCCGTCGTGCAATCAAACTGGGAGAGTGCCTGAAAGTAAGACTTATATTTTGTGCCTCGTTTAATACACACTGGAAGCATCTTTTATTACTTGGGCACCTCTCCTGTGACACACTGCCTGACTAAAGAAAATTGTTTAGGATTTTCTGGCTTATCAGAGCTGAGTTATTCCTCCGTCCAGCAAAGCTGAGATTAGAAAACTTTTGATGGAGCCAATGAGTCTGTGCTGGCAGCTCTATTCTGAGCTGAGACTATAGCCTGAGGTTGCTAGGGCAGCCTCACAGGGACATGACCACCAGCACAAAGGCAGCACGATGCTGGGGTGCTTTTTGTCGCTGTAACTTGCCTTTCATATTGCTTGTTCGTCCAGCTCTCTCTAGGCCAGCTTTGCCACTGGCGTAGGAGCTTATGAGAAACAGCCACATCTTTTTCCTCTATACTCACTGTCTGTGCTTTCTTATGAGAGCATTTGCTTGAACAATAGCAGAGGCAACTGCAGAAACAGAATGCAAAGTTGCAAAAAAAAAAGTTTCTGAACAAATAATAGTACTCCGGAGCATGACAGAAATGGTAATGAATTTATTGAAAGGACTAGAAAGTATCACCTTGAATTTGTCAGCCTTTTGCCTTCTCACAGTTAAGGCCTCTCTCTGCTAAGAGGAAATCCTGTGTTTCAGGAGGAAAAAAATGGCATTCCCTGATGTTTTTATTCAAGTAACCTGGGGAATTCTCTAACCCATGCTAGGCTGACTATAGTTACTAAGGAACCACCTGTCATGTGTAGATAGCTGGAGCAAAATACACACAGGTTTTCCTTTTGATTAAGAGGGAGCTACAAATTGTGTTGAAATATCATCCCGTTACTTCTGTTCTCTGTTTTTTTGATCACACAAGAAATACAAGGTTTTTTTCCTCTCTCTTTTTAAAAATATATGCACACACACATATAAATATATACCATTATTATACAAAAAACCACATATATTTCAGTAGACTGATTGTTCTTTATTTCTTGAGCACTTAGTAACACTAACCAATACCGGAACTTGAGCCATGATGACTTCAAATTAACACCAAATTACAATTTCAAATCGAAGCAGTCACTTCAGGCATCTGACAGAAAATTTAAGAAAGATGAATTATATTTGCAAGAAGCATTACGTGCAGAACAGCAATTATTAAAATCCTTAGTACTTATGCATAGCCAGTCAAATTATCTGACAGGCTGAAAAACTTCTGTCATATTCTTTTATATAAAATCTTCCAAAGCACTGAAACTCATTTCAGAATAGCTTGACAAGTATAAAAAATGGATTACAGTGGGCAAAATCTGATTTCTCAAATCAATGTGATAAATTCGGGTTTTCTTCATCAGACATAATAGGAAGTTCCTAATTTCAAAGTCTGTTTTTAAAATAGTAAAGGACAATGAACTAATAGTGAAAATATGTTTTATTTGAAAGCTAGATCACTCCCATAGGGATTCACTTATAGGTCCAGCACTGCAGTTTGTTATAAAATAATAAAAAAAACTGAATTGGTTCTCCAAACTCAAATTAATAAACCAAAACCCAAATACTTCACCCCAAAATTGTTGATTACAATGGTGGATAGACTCATCCAAGAGCCCAGAAATGAGTTACAGCCTCTTATGCCTGTTCACATGTTTGTATAATAATTTTTTAAATGAATTTATTTTTTGGGGAATATAAGACTCTACACAGCATACTAAAGCAATGATTATTAGGCATTGCCTAATAATAGTCAAATAAGTAGACCACTCATTATGCATAACTCAAAAAGGAAAGAATCCCTATTAAAAATCAAGATGTTGAACTGTGACATTCTTGGGAAGAAGTAACCTAGAATGAAAGTTGAAAACAGTGAAGGAGTAAATTAGCCAGATTTCTACAAATTGCACACAAGATCAAGTCAGCCCTACAAAGGAAGTTTCTGCCAGAGGAGGGACTGGTAAATTCTTTCAACAGACACACAAATCTTGCCATGGAAAATTACTCCATTGTTTGGAGGAAATAGAAACCTCTTCTGGAAGCTGTTAAATACAGCCAATTTAGTAAATTTAATAAATAAAATTGTAAAACCTTTATCTTAATAAATATTAAAAAAATGTTTAGCAGCAAAATGTATAGTTTAAAAAGCCAAAACCAAACAAAAACCCTAAAATCCTTTTTTTTTGTGTTCATTTTATTGGTAGAGCCCAACCTTAACATTAAAGTATTATTATAAGCCAATGAAAACACTAGTCAAAAAATAGACCTGAAAGTTGTTTTCATCTGAATTAATTTAAATATCCAACTAAAACAAATTAACAAAAACACCCTGCTAGTAAAATGGCTTTTCCTTCTAAAGCCACCGCCTGAGATTTCTATCCTTCCAATTTAATTAAAAGGACAGAAAGTTATTTTTTCACATGACTTTTGATGATAAAAGAGATTCATTAAATATTATATCACCCCATGCAGGCTCCATATCTAGGAGAGCAAGTGCCTGAGGACCTGGAAATAAAGAGATGAAGACACATAAATTTAATGCTGAAACAACAAGTTTCTGGTATGTTTTTCTGAAAAAAAAAGGATTCTCTGAAGTAGATGCAGACTGCATGCAGATCTATACATTAGAAAGTAATTGATTGTTTTCCAGTAGCTAACTCACTACTTAATTTATATATTTTACCTCAACAGGGGCCTAGAGAGGGCAGTGCTCCTCTCCTTTTGTATAATTGGCTTTCTGAATCCCGTCTGAACCACACGGGTGGGCACGCCATTGGCAGTGGGGATGGGGATCCACTGTCCCAAAGAGGGTGTGCTGGCTTACATGGCAGGGATGACCATTTGAAGATGACTGTTACCTGAAAACCTGCTGTGCTAGCAAGACGAAAAAAATGCAGATTTTCAGACATTCTGTGACAAAACAGTTCTGCTTCAGCCTTTGTTTCTGAATCATAGACAGCTCCATGATTTCTGAATTGTGGACAGCTCTATGCTCAGTTCCTCTGCCAGCAGACAATGCTTTTTTCTTGTGTTTCTTACATGCTCTGAGGTGACTTTTCAGACACTTTGGTGCCTTTACAGGAGAAATATATTTCCTAGCATGCTGGACCATACAGTAGTTCTGGAGCTGTTGCAGTTTAAAATATTTAAAGCAAAATTTGGTATAATACAGTGACATATTAGATAAAAACAGCCATCTGTCTCTCCATCAGCTCTTCTAACACTGGCTTCTTTTCTACAATTTCTTTTATCAGTTTTCTAATTTGTTGATTTTTTTCATCATAAAAGTATATGTACATATTTCCTGAAAATGTTTAATGGGAGATGGATTTTTTAAAATTGTGAATAAGGAATATTTTTTGTTCTACAATTGGAGAAACTCAGTGTGTTGATATGCAAATATATTACATTATAAAAAGAAAGTTGGTAAAATTATTCTTTAAGGAAATAGCACATGTTAAACCTCATGATAACTTTCTTTCACAAAAAGAAATAGAAAATTATATGCTGATTTTCTTTCCAAGTTATTTCATTATGTTCCAAGCAGCAGAGAAAATTTCTCTTTTCAAACCTGCACAGAGGATCTTGATTCCTATGTTACACTCATTTTGCTTCAATGCAAATCTTGATTAAACTTTATAAGAATATTGAAATTCAATGCACACTTCCTTCCAACCATGTCCACCCGTTGATATGAGCTGTATTTGGAAGTTAAACTGTGTTACTACATCATCTGACCTAAACCTTCAGTGTCTGAAAGAAAGACATCATATTGAAAACCACCCAGTTATTCTGACTTATTTTCTAGGACCTATTTCTTTATTAGTAACTTCTAAGTAAGAGTTAGAGCTTGCTACATTGGACAAGCTATTACAGTCCTCTGTGATTGTGCATAACTTTTTCCACACGCAGTGCTGTGAGCCAGTAACAAAGGGCATGCCAAGTACCTAAAATCTCAAAAATCATAGTGATAGTTTAAAATCATAGTGATCCTAAGTCTTAGGTAACAAAATTCTCCACGCGTGTCTATACATGTGCTGATGGGCACAATGGGCAGATCTCTTGCAATAAGTGCAGAGTCATTGTATTGCATGTCTTCCTCACGTTGACATGCCAGTGAAATTTCACTGCCTGCCTTCGTACTGGCGTTACAGCCTACCTAGCTGCACATCTGAGGGAACAGCAGCCTCAGAAGCTGTGAGATTCAGACTGGCTGCAACTGTCAAACAAATATTTAAACCCACACTGTTGCTCAGCACTAATGTTTTGGACAGCCAAAATAGTTGCACATTGTGCAGTGAGCTGGAAGAGCTTCTTCTGGCATGTGAAAGCCCTCCCCAAGCCTGGCAGCCCCTCCAGCAAGCCCACGTACACAAGAAACATGAACATCACTCTGTGTGACAGGGTGCCAAAACATTATTATCATTTTGAATCTAGCCTCTCCATTATCTTGCCCTCAGTCTTTTCATGTGAGTAAAAATAAAAAAAAAAACATAAACATTTTTCCCTTTTGTGGAAGTGCAAATGTGTCGGATGTAACAAAGGAAAGACTGAGGAAAGGAGGAGGAGGAAGATCTTCTGCGACACGTACTGCCAGCCCCAGAGTCTTGGGACTTACTTCCGTAAGAGGTCATTTGGATTATAACTAATAACACTGAGAAAGGATTTTGCATTCACATGTAAATCAAGAACATAAACTAATGCTTTTGATAGGATAAAAATGTAAATCTCAGAGTATAAGGCAGTCATTGCCACTTCTGTCAGGGAAAACGAGAAAGTCCGCCAGCAGCCAGGTCGGCAGTTTGCTGTGCCTTCCTCTGGAGAATCTGTCACTGTCAGGCTCACGCCTCAGTGCCAGACGGAGCGCTGACCTGATCCGGAGAGGCAATTTCTTCATTTTGATTCTTCCTCTGTTTGGACATAACAAGGTCTCTGATCCTGTTTGGTAAAATCACTCTCTTGTTAAATTTAACTAAGTGTTCATTAAACTGTGATACAGTGTCATTCTAATGTTGCCAAAATCTGCTTGTACCCAAATTTATATTTGGGCCCCAAGAGATGTTCCGCTGATTAAACATACTTTGGAGACACAACCTTTGTTCTGTTTTTTCTGCTTGAGGGTGTCTTAGAGTTGCTGGCAAGCTAGAAACTCTCCCTCTTCAATCTTTCATTCACTTGCACAAATCATGCGACAACATTTCCATCTTGGAGGGGGGACTGCACTGGCTCCAGAATCACTGTCAGCAGGGGCCTCTGCCTCCAGGAGCAGCCACACAGGTACTTACTTCATAGTTGCTCTATCTCAGGTCCCAGAAAAACATGGTGCTAGGTAAACCTGCAAGCATAGTGTTATTTTATTACAGGTATTGATATAGTGAACCAAATTCTGAGCTGCTGTAAATTGATACCCATCTAACTACACAGCCATTTCTAGAAAACTACATCCAGACAACCAGATGGGTGCAAATATGCCAAATTTTACATCTTGATGTGTATTAAATTTCTATTTAGCTAGCAAAAAGTAGACCTTGAAAATAATTTCATGCAGAACACTCTTGTCACTGGAAGAACTCATTAAAAAAATATTTTTTCATTGTATTTACTTCTAGAGTTTTTTCCATTTTAGTACTTGTTAGTAGTCTTAAAGTCCAGGAACACAATTTTTTATTCTTTTAGAAAGTAGTTGATGAAGGTGTAACTGCTCTTCATTATAATGTTAGAGATTAGATATTTATTGGGTCAATATTTAAATATTTACAGCCCGAAGAGAGTAATCTAGGAGCGTAATATTTCTATCTGCTCTTTGAGCCAACTAGAACATTATACTAACTTAAGTCTTCAGGGTGATTTCTTTTTTCTCTTTTTGCAGATTGTCTTTTTCTGTTTTTATACTTTAGAGAGGAGCTTTGGCATATGTCAAAAAAATATGCTTGGAGAAGTCAAGGAAATTTGAGGAGGGGTAGTTTTGGAATTTTAATTAGTGACTCATGAAAGTCTTTACTTCTGACGACATCAAAACCAAATCTGGAATAAAGTCACTAGGTTTGGCAGATGTAAGTCGTAAAGCAGTTGTTTGAAAGATTATGATCCTGGTACACCTTTTGGTTCTTCCCTAAAATTGACCCTTATTGTTAAACTATAAGAACTGTCAGTAGCAATAGCACAGTAAGCAGGTAAGAGAAAACCACATTTCTATATCACCTGACCAGATTGTTTTCCTGGCTCTGGTGCCAGTTTTTATGGCCAGAGCTACTCCATGTCCAGCACCATTGTACCCTTTTCACTTCTGGATCTTCTTTTTCAGCTTACTGCTACCTCAGGTTCAGATCCTCTACTTCTGAGCAGACTGTTAAATCAGCAGTTGAATGAATCACTGAAACATCACTGAAAGGGGATTTTATTAAGAAGATAATTATCTGTATTTTAAAAGATTCTGGTGATTTAAATTTTCTAGGGACACATTATATATCATTCCAATCCAAAAGGAGGTGTGAATAAGTGAGACTGTATTTGCATTAAAAGAGCCTTGAACCATAAGAAAAAAGATGGCTTTCAAAACTTAGAACCCCAGAATTAAGACAGTTTTGGAAAAGAATTCTAAAATATTTACTTTCACCATATATGCATTAATATCTGCTTTTAAGGCTAGAGATCTCCTGAACAGCTTTGCCTTTTCATTATTTTCTGTGTGATAGACAGCAATAAAGGCTTGCCAGATGTTTATTTGCAATTTTAAATAACTACCAAGTAAATCACAGGATTATTATTTTTTTCAAGGTTTAAGTACAGACATGACATTTCAAATGGTGAAATTGTCATTATATATGAAGTTCTTAAAATGAAATAATTCAGCATTTGAATATGCTGTGCTGCACCACATTGCACCAGTTACTTATTTAAAGAGCTGTCAGTGTTACGGATATAGGTGTAGATTATTAGACCTAGATGTCAAAGGTATAAAGCAGGAGCAAACTGAAAATCATTAAATCTGCAGGTATGATGAATATGGAATTAACCTAGTAGAAAAATAAATTACAAGAAACTGTATGATCTTTTCAAGAATGTTAGTTTTTTGTATACCTGAATGAATAAAGTTTTGCATTATAAATGCAAGGAATATGTATATATAGCATTGCATTGAGACCATATTGAGAGTGAAATTTGGATCTAGACAGAGACAAAAAATAATGATTTTTGAAATTTATTAGGTTAACCTGAAACATAATCTCTTTCGCAACCTTGTCTGGCCCTAATCCTTTCTCATCTACAATAAAGGATTAATAAATGTCAGATAAGCATTCTTTTAAACAACCTGAATATATTTGAAAATATCTAAGACCATTGTCTATATATTGCAAGGGAAAAAATATGCCAGCCACTTGTAGAAAGGAAAGGAAAGGAAAAGCATTCAAACATTTTCCTTTTTCCGCCCCAGCTTTTTGTAGCACTACTGAATAATATGACTGTGATTTAGGCTAATAGTCTAGTCAACCCCAGGAGACAAGGCCTTAAAGTTTGGAGGACATTTACACACAGGGCTGCAAAAACCCATTTGACTCTGCATATTTTTCTTCAGTATGAAATGTCAATTCTTCTTGTGGTAAAGGCAACAGAAATAATTTATTGCTGCTTTAAGGAAAATATTGTAACATTATCTACTACAATACCACAATATATTATATGCACAGTGTACTATATAGAATTATAACATTACTGAGTAGAATTATAACATTACTATATATATATAATCATCTACTATTTATATAACACAGTAGCCCATTATCTATGTAATAGATAATAGATGATACAATATTTTTCTATAAGTATGTAGCTTTATGTTGCATACTGAAAGACACTTTCAAGTGTCTGAGGAATATCAGGAAAGAAGGAATGGGAAGCTCCAGTAGTGCTAATTACACCACCTAGCTCAGGTTATTTTCTGTTGCTCGGGGCTGACTTAAGTCATGTGTCTAAATGTATTTGCAAGGAAGTTGAATAAATTAACCTTGGCCACTTACAGGGTATTCTTTGTTTAACCCAGAAAATATCTCATCTCTGGGAATGGAACAATTAACATTTGCAATTGGTATGGATTGTGTGCCAAGCTATATTCTTTCTTCTTTTGAGTTTTATTTGCCATCTCAGACTCATATCTTCTTTTCCAATTTTCTGTCTATTACTTTGCTCCCTGACTTCACCACACTAACAGTTTTGCAAAGGGGCAGAAAATCATGAACAAAAATATTTTCTTTCCAGTTTACATTTAAGTTGCTACATACTCTTTATCAAGAATAAATTTGTTTGGCCTTTGACTTCTAGCTCTCACTTAAGATTTTATGGTATCTCCTCTTTAAACATTTTAGAAGTAGCAAAATGGATCCTCTATAGACAAATTAAGTCTATGTATTTCCAGATTCTCAGCTGCAAACTAGGAGGACTTTTTAATGCATTGTATAGGTGACTTTGAGTCCTTGATTAAAATTAATTCTGGATATCTTTCTTTCCAGTTTTGTACCAAAGACTGGGGTGAGCCAGGAAATATGTCTGGAGTATAGAGCCAGGAAATAGCAATATTCCTGCTTGCAAGGGACATTTTTTTATTATTCAGGTTTGCTGAGAAAGAGATTTTCAATATTAGTATCTCTTCTTATGGTATTAAGCCTTATAATCTATTTTTCCTTCTGACCCATGGTAGCTCAGCAAGGTATATTTTTTTACTACTGCCTGGGAGGTTTGTAAACTATACACCATGAAACTGGAAACAAGCTAATCCTAAATCTGATTAATTTTGACTGAAATACATACACATTTGTCACTATGTGTTCGTAACATGAACTTTGACTCAGAATTAACATATAGTATATCCACCCCAGTGTTCATTATTAATGTATTTTCTCTCTAGCAAATGTAGAAAGGTTAGAGACAAGGACACATTACTGACTTGCAAGCACATCTCAGGTGTGTTCTTTACCTGTTCTCTGTTGCACATTTTATTCAGGCCCTCAGTAGACTTAGTCTGTGTGCTGGATTGTTTATTTGTTGCATCAAAAGACAAATCCATTCTTTCTTGGCTACAAAGAAATTCTCAGTGCTTATCTCTAAATTTCACATCACCAGTGAAGTTTGCAGTTTTTTGAAGCATTATCTTTCAACATAATGAAGGATGAGCTTTCAAAGCACACCTCAGATTGTGTGTAGAGCAAGAGAAAATTAGTAGAAGTGGAAATTTTTAGAGACATCCATCCTACATGTAAAATTAAAATACCTACCCTAGAAAGTAGCAGTATTTGAAAGGCTAGCTTTATTTTTAAATTATTTTTTCCTCCCTGCAGGCAGCCCAGTGACCTCTGTTTTTACTTACAAGGTCTGCTCTGGGGCAGTGAATGACACTTCTGATAACAGGGAAAAGGTTCTGACTGCAAGCAAGTGAAACAGTAAGCTGAACTCCTACCTTTATCATCTCCCTCTTGTCTTGCACCATGGCATGCTACTTTGGCTTTTGCTCCTGTATATTTTAAATCTTGAGAACAGTACTGAGAAAAACACATTTTTGGTGCCATTATTTATGAGAATGCTTGCAGCACATGCTGTACTGCTAACAACAGAAGCCCTACAAACTATGCTGCCATTGTTTTACATTGACTGTTATCTAGCTCTTGCTGCAATAAAACAATTCTAAATGAAAATTAAATATTATAATCATGTCACTACTAAAATGTTTTATGTCTTTGTGCTACAAGTAGTCCCAGATTGTTGATATTTCTTCACAGAACAGTCACTATCTGTTTTTACATGTAGGCTTTTTCCAACCTAACCTCATAAGCTGTTTTCTACAGTTTCATTCTGTATAAGAAACAGATGAGAATCCTAATGGTATTAAGAAACTTGAAATTTCATTAGAACTCACACTGAGTGCTGCAGGTAAGGAATTAATTTTTCAAAAAAAGCCCTCCTTTTTGGGGCGTAAGTGTGAGGCAAGGATGGATTTCCTTTTTAAGTGATAGAAAATTACAAATCAACATGCCTGTTGTAATAACAAATAATTTTAAATGATGAAACTGAAACTATTTTGCCTTTATATAGTGAAAATGAGGAAAAATCAAAACAGAGCAGGGGCAAGAAACAAGATGACTTGAATTGTTTTACATATAATAACTATAAAATTTCTGCATCTCTGGTTGGTGAGGTTGGTGAGGTCATGAAGAAACTTTGGCAATTAAATCTTAAAGACAGACAACTTTATGCTTTTTATAATTTTCAAGTTTTTCTCAAAGTTGTGAAGTCTTAACCTTCTTTAGATAAACCTAGGAGGGGGTTACATTTTTATTTCACTCTGTCTGTAATGTTAGTACTAGTTTGTATGGTCTCTTACACTAACTTTCCCCTAAAAATCCTCAAAATAAATTTTTTGACTGTGTCTACTCTGATTCACAAAATACAGAATTTGCTTTGATATTTTCTGGTGCAACACTGACTATCTTGTGCGTGTGCCTGAATGTCTACCAAACAAAATTTCATTTTTTAATGCCAGATTAAAAGTGCATTAAATGTAGGGAAGCTTGATGCCCAGATTCAGTGGGCCTAATAAATAATGGCAGCAGCCACCTGGCCACCTCTCCCTCTTTTCTCCCCAGTGTACCAGTTGCCTGCCACCAAAGGACTCAATTTTTTTCACTGAAGTAGAAACACTCAGAATAACCTCAGATCCTGGAAAAGAGTTCTTGAGGATTCATGTTCCTACTCAGCATTAGAGCTGCAGTAAATGTCACTACATCTGCTTCAATAATTTCATTCCAAAGTGTTTTTTTAGCTGGTGGATGCATAAACTCCTGACAACTTCATTTTAATCCACAAAGAAGATTCTCATGTTGCAAAAATCTTAGTCTAAAGCTCTTTTTATATGTACTTAGAGGCTGATAGGTTGTCTGTCATTATAATTTCTTATGTGATTTATTTAGCAAGGAAATTCACTTTTTGAACTACTGATGTCTAGTTTATGAAATTTAGAAGTTTAAATACACACACATAGTATTTGTAGGTGATCTAAGGAGAACTTTATACCATGAAAATTTGCCTTCTTTTTTCCTGAAGTTGAAGACACATTTTAACTCAATCCTATTTGTTCTTGCTTGCTGTCAAGTGGTTTCACTTCAGATTATAAAATGCATACATATTTCACACAAGATTATGAAAAAAGAGGTTTCCAGACTTTTTTCATTGCTTACTTTCTGTATACTTTAGCCCTCTGAATGCCATCAATTTGACTCCCATTACTTTTGTTGGCTTATAAATAATAACATTTTAGTGACTATAAGGAACTCGGAGAGAGAGGTGAATAAAACTTTTTCAGCTCTGTCCAAAGAAATAAGCACAATTACCTAAAAAGTATTTTTGCTTTTATTTCTTATTTTCCTCACTTCAGACTCTGTATTTCCTTCCAAACATTGCTCTTTCTGGGAAATTGAAAAGTTCACAGTCCATTTGAAGCAATGATAAATAGACAGAAATCTCTAAAGACAAATAAAAAATGACAGTCTCATGAACCATACTTATCTAATTGTAGTCATCCATATCTGATCCAAAAGTTGAACTTAATTTTTTTTAAATAAGAGTATTAAAGGGATGCCTTCTAAAATTGATTGAAATCTGTGTTAATAGAAACTTTACGTCTTTACCTACTAAAAAACTCCCATGATATTATTCTTCTACAATCATTGAAAAGTAATGTGGAAGAACAGATTTTATTTTGTAGTGACTGTCTTACATTTTCTTCAGTGGAAAAATTTCTACTCTAATGTTTATGGGAAATTCTTTTCCAAAGCTAAAGAGGTATTTCTGTAAATTCAAGAATTGAAAGTGTAGAGATGCCCTATTATTTCACTATGTCCTCAGTATATCTTAGGGCTTAGAAATTTCATGTGAGCAAAGAATTCTGAAATCACTCTAAGAATAAGTATCCAGACAACAAATAACAAATTTAAATAATTTAAAGTAATAAAAAACTAAAAAGGCAAGACAAATACACAAGGCAATAAAAATGAGTTAGATCTTAACTAGGAATAATTGTCAATTTAACATGTCCGCCTTTGGTTAGCCTTGCATTAATATAAAGACCTGCTGTATTTTCACTGCTCTTGGTTATATATTCACCACCTTGAAAAGGAAGAATCCATGTGAGCTGTTTTAGCCTTCCTTCTCTTCCCCTGATTGTGCAGATGGCCAGAAAAACTTTTCAAATAAAAAGGCAAGGTGCTGAGGACTTGAGCACTGGCATTCTGAACTGGCTTCCCTGTCTGGCTTTGCTTGGTATGACATGAATAAGACTTCAGTTTGCCTTCACCAGCGCTTTCACCTGGGACCACTTCCAAAGAGTATTGCCAGCAGGTCTCAGAACATGCCCACAGGCAAGGTCAGCTCCACAGGGCAATAACTGCCTGTCAGCTACATTAGGAATAGAAAACCATTATTATAGAAGGTAGGAGAGCTAACCTAGCAATGCAGCATTTGGAAAATGTAAATTTCTTGCACATTTAATAAATTACCCAAAAAGGTTTTTTTTGACAGATACCCTTTTATATAATATGAAAGTGCACAATCAACTTAGGAATGATTGTTACTGTATTTTTCTTTTGAAAAATTACTATTCGGAAAGTGTATCTAAAAATACAACCACAGGATGAAACAACATCTGTGGTTCTGCATTAAAAAGTCAAGAACAACTGATATCAGTGCACTAGCAATGACAGCTTTGCCATTGATGGTTTCTTGATGGTTTTATCTTTCATTCATAGAGAAGACATAAAAACTGTATATCCCAGAATGATTATTCTAGTGCATTTCAGGAAAACAAATACTGAATGAAAAAGGGAAATATGTGAGTAAGACTTCATTCTCCTACATATTGATTGGCACAGCCTGAAGAAAGTAGGCCATGAGTGTAATTATTCCATATGAAGTGCTCTCGTTATAACCCTGAGTTTCCATAGATCTCTTTCAATATTTGTTCAGTATAAACTGTTGTCAAAGAATCCAATTCACTGACAAGTCACTCTCAGCATTCTGAGAAAGTGAAAAATATAGACGAATACACACAGACAACACAAAAATGTATTTTTAAATACTATTTCCTGCTGT
Source organism: Emberiza elegans (assembly GCA_024865655.1). Taxonomy (NCBI): domain Eukaryota; kingdom Metazoa; phylum Chordata; class Aves; order Passeriformes; family Fringillidae; genus Emberiza; species Emberiza elegans. The sequence goes on from JALJVW010001283.1 coordinate 26,207,817, forward strand.
TTAAAGAACTGCGGCTAAGGACAATATTTTAATTTGATAATTCAAAAAAATTAGCAGAATTTTAATTAGAACCAGCTATAAAATAAAAGCGTAGTTTTTTTTCCTTTTTTAAAACTTTATATTTGAAAATATCATATGGGAGGAGATACAATCCAATTACACCTCCTATTTATTGAATTATAGGTGATTCATATGTAAGACAAATTAAGTGAAGAATTGTTCTGTGTGGAGGTATATTGAAGTGGTGGTTGAAGAGAAGAAATGGAGCAATGGGATCAACTTCTAACCCTGTCAGTTTTCCTGTGTTTTGGTCAATTCCTTTACTGTGTCTGTTTCTGTAACTGAGTAGATACTGTTCAAGATTCTTTCCATTTAATACTGTACGTCTGCATGTGTGTATATTTTTCCATTACTGCAATGGGGTCATTGTTTAAGTTAAAATCTCTTGACACCTTTAAGATAAAAATAATAATGTTGACATTTTGGATTTTCAGACGGATTATAGGCAATAAAAAAACAACAAAAACCAAACCCAAACAATAAAAATCCAGGAAGAATGATGTATTAAATAAGGAATACACAGTCTAGGGAAATGCATAGTTAAAATTGTTAAGCCACCAGATACACTAATCTCCTAAGCTCTGAACTTAAATCAACTGGAAGCTATTTACACTGTATCAGACAGTTTGCATTTCTCCTGTGGGAGTTTTTTAAAAGAAATGTTGTGACTGAAAGTTTAAATAATTATCAAAAGAAAAAAGAAAAAAGGATAGAATCTTGAAAATTTTAGTGTTCCAACTTGTTTAAGGTTTTTGTTGTTTGACTTTATATTACTGAGTGTATCCTAAGGACATGTAGATATTTGACAATATATTTTCACCTATTGCTCTGATTAATTTTAACAGGGCTTTCTCTTAGTTTTTAAGTCACTTTTTCTTTTATTCTAGAATATATAATTTTTCAATATGTTGAAAAGATGTCATAAAATTTGATATATGAAATGTATTCACAAACTAATTCAATCAAGAGCTTACAGCAAGATGAACATTTGTATAATTTATACTGAAAAGAAACAGTACTGTGTGATATGCTTTGATTTGTCATTGCTGTAATTCTATTTTATTAGCTACCATTTAAGGAGAATGTGACATCTAGAACTTTACATAAAGAAAAGAGCTAGTGGTCATTTGACTAATGCTGTTCCCTACACCTCATAGAGCCACATCACTTCCAGTATGAAGAAGTTTCCACTAAATAAAAGTGAGAGATGTGATTCAGTTAAAATAAAACCAGAATGTTATTGTTCACTCAGCTATTGATCTTCACACACACACAGACAGAGCATACAGACAACTGCAAAAATGTAATGATTGCTGAATCTCTTTTTATAGCATTTGCTGAAACACTTTTTACATGGCCTAGTTAGATATTTATGTAGGCTTTGATTACAATAAATTAAATGTTGTCATTTTGAGTAAAAGTAAAGACATACTAATGAAGAAATTCAGTTGATTAATGGTGTTTATAATGTCAGTGGTGTTCTTTTCAAAACATCTAATCAATGTGATCAGTTTACAGAAACAAACTCTGTTTGTGGAAAGAAATAGGCACATGCCTCAGTATACGCTGTGGTCATCCAACTGGAAAGTAACTTTTGAGAAAATTAAATGTGAGTCCTGGTGGAACAAGGTTGAACATAAATCAGCAATGTGCCCTCACTGCAGGGAAGCCCAGTGTATCCTGGCTGAAATAAACAAAGCACTGACAGCAGTTTGAGAGAGCTGACCCTGCCTCCTCTCCTCAGCACTAGAGAGTCTAGGAAAGGGCCACAAAATTATCAAGGCATTGGTGGTCTCTCCCTTGAACAAAGACTAAAAGTAATGGGACTGTTCAGCCTGGAAAAGAGAATACTGAGAGGAATTCATGCATGAGCATAAATGACTGAAGGGCAGGTGTAAAGAAGGCTCTGTCCATTGCTGCTCAGTGATAGGACAAGAGACAGTGGGCATAAATAGATATAATGGATACTATTCCTGAATGTCACAAAGCACTTTTTTACTGTGAGGGTGACTTAGCACTGACAGATATTACTGAAAGAGATTGTCAAGTCTCCATCCTTAGCTACTTTTAAAAGCTATCTTGTCTTGTTTCCCGGCAATTTCTTATGGGTGGCCCTGCCTGAGTAGGGAAATCAGATCAGATGACCCCTAGAGCTCCCTTACATTCTATGATTCTGTGAGCTGAAGGCTTAGTAATTTTGTTTAGAGCACTGAACATGTAGCTGGCCCCTGAATCAACACAAATGTTTTTGAAGATCTTGCTTACCCTGACTGAAGGAGGAGGACGGACTTCTGCCACACGTTCTTAAGGCATTATAAGGTCCTATTTTACCTCATATTGCTGTCTCTGCCAGATACTGCCTGATGTTTGTCCTTTGGAGCAAGCAAAAATGCTTTTGAGTGAGATGTCTTTGTTCTCAGCAGGCAGAAGTAGTTAGCAAGGTATAAAGCTTGCTGACCTAATCCAATGAAGAGAGAGCAATATGCAATGGATTTCTTAGATAATAACTATACCATGCTGGAAATTTGAAGGTTGTATTATTTAAGAATTTTTTTAATTATAACTTCCTTCCAATTGCACTTTTCTTAATCTATCACATGCCCTGGCGAGGCTGTATTGCATCATTGTTCTGACATTGTCAATTACACAGGGAAAGAACTGTGCTCATATGATGTATGGGGGTCCTAATTTTTTTATTGTTTCCAGAAATGCCTTCAAGACGGTACCAAAGGTCATATTGCTGTGGAGTTTTTTCTGCTAAGAGAAGAAACCATCAGGTCCTTTTCCTCTGCACCATCCTCTTCGGCTCCCTGGACAGAGCAGGTCACTGCCAGCCTGTAGACAGCCCATCAGGTTGTGTGTCTCCTTTCTCAGGCCTCAGCAAAAGTGGCTAGCCTTGACCCTCTTATTCTTTTTGTTGAGTGTGGAATGAGAAAAGCTTCTACATGAGGTATGTCCCTATGTATCTGCTGCAGGTGACCCTGCAGCATAGTGTCTTGTACAAACAGCAGCATGCATGCTTCCTCGCAGATTCCAGATGGCCCTGGAACTGCAGAGAACGGCTCATGATGTATGGTCATCTAGATTGGATCACACTGTCCTTGGGAGACCTTGGCACCAAAGATGGGTGACAGAAGTTTTCCCATGAATTCATCTCAGGAAACCAGTTTGGAGAGACACAATTCATCAAAATGGAGACAAAACAGACACGTGAGTTGGCAGTGCAGACACCTTTTGTGAGCTAACTCATGGTACAACAGACACCTTATGGATAAGAAAAGCATCTACCTTTTATGTAATTACAACACAGATTCCCCACTAGATATATGATTATGAGCAAAACATAAGGAAATTCCTAGATGAATTAAAAAAGGCCAGTGTGAAACAGTAAGGCATATTTGCTGCAAGCGTGTTTAGTTTTTAAGTATGTTACAGTATAGAACTCTAAGGTGAATTTGGTAGTGGTGAAATGACTCTTAATGACTAGTAGGTGTTAGAGTGGGAAGACAGGTACTGTACAAGGGCAGCCTTACTGCTATAATATGGATTATTTGACTAATTAAAAAAGCATTTCTTTTCTCAAATGTAGCGCTTAACCATTCTAGAATACTGAATGACAAGCATTTACTAATGCTTTTCTAATTAGTTTCTAACTACATAGGTTTGCTTGTAATCATAAAATAATACTGTGAAGGGAGCTCTAGACACTCAAAGATCTTCCTGTTTCAGGGGGCTGTTAATTATTATTATTTTTCATGGAGAATGCACCAGACATAGAGAGAATGTACATAATAAGCGTTTCATGCTGTGCTTAATTTACATATTGGAGTACTTGACTGAGGCAAACAGATATCTAAATATCAGCTTGAAACTAAAATTTGTTCGTTTGTTTTTACAAAATAAATAATTTAAATTTGGTATGCTTAATGACATGATCCCAAATAAGCACTTCATATGAATTGAAAAATATCTGTACAAAAATATCATAAAAAGCAAACTTTCAGAACTTTATAAAAAGTATTATCAACAAATTCCTGCTCTATATTCTCCTCCTTTTCTATGAATTTTGTCCTTTTATTCCAATTATGACTTCTGGGAATAAATCAAAAAATCCCTCACAAAATTTCCCTCTAAAAATAGATGAACTGTATAAATGTGTCACATAAAGGAATATATGAAACATTAAAAAAAAACCTATTCCAAATTTAACTGCTAATTTCCAGTAGGATTTATCTGTAAAAAAACTGAAGCACAGAATTTGTATGCTTATGACAAGAATTACTGAAAAATTACTTAAAATTAGATGTATATATTTTGAATCTGAATATCAAAGCAGAAAAATAGCCATGCAACACCAGTAATTTAAGTGTGAGTTGCTGATTTACAGATCATGACACTAAACAATCCAATTGAATCTTAATTTCATGGGGTTTCTTTGCTGCGCAAAAATAAGATCCTTTATGCTTTTTCATTGAAACACCATAACTGGAAAAGTATTTCCTGTTCCTACATGTAAATATGAAAGCATTTCACATATAAAGTTTTTGAACTGCCACAGCAAGGGGACCATGGCTTTTGGTTTGTGAGATTTAAACCTCTATTTCTAGTGTCATTGAGTGCAACGGAGAAAAAAATACACCACATAAAGAATGTTTAATAATATTTTTAATTAAAAAATAGAGAGGATATATCTTGGGGCTGTAACTACTGAAATATTATTAATGTTTTCTTACCAAGTGTACAGTTTTTAAATTAAATATTAACAAAGTATAGGACCCTTTTGAAATAATTTATTCACAAACAGGATGGGATTTAGCTAAAAGGGGCAAAGCCTTTTCTGTTCACTGTGAAGGTGTTTGGATGGTGTGGGTAACCAACAAAAAAATACCCCAAAAGACAAAAAAGAACCGAAGACCACATCAGTATATGTTTACTATTAGATTTGCTGTTTCATATAGAATACACAATATTATTTTATGTTGATAAGGAGTGTTTCTATGTGCAATATATTTAAAGGTATTAGAAAAAAGTACATTTTTTATCCTGTTACCTAGAAAATAAAATATTGCATGCCTAGCAGTTACTCATGGCTAGAAGAGTGACTCTGTAGTAACTAAAAAATAACAGAAAATGAGATTAATGAAGCTGATCAAGCTGCTAAGAACACTAAAACATCAACACGTGATACTCCCTTTGAGCTAATCAATTAGTAGGAAACATTTTGTAAGAATGTAGATGTGTGGTTGTAATTCCTGTTTTGTGTTTATCTGTTTGAAACCTGTCTTGTTTATTTCAAATATCTCCCATCTATTTTGATGAAAGTGTTCTGGGCTCTAATTTTCTGATACAAGAAGACATGCAATTAAATCTATATTACAACCAAGTAGTCAAAGGTCTGTTTTTCTACTCTTTATTCATGAGTTACTCTGTGGATAAAAGAACAGGAAAATGCTATTATTTCTGACTGAAAGAAACAGGACCATCTCCTGAAATAAATATATATTAGAACAAATACAGATAATTAATATTAGTTACCACATCATTTTTTTGCTAAATAAAAGATAGGATCTAATTTCTATTATCATGCTGTCTACTTACATAAAAGTTTCCATCTTCTATGGGCTTCACAAATATTAATTAAGCAAGTTAGTCAAAACTTCAGTATATTCTTTGCATTGCATAAATTGAGTGTTAAGGTCAATGGCTTTTTTCAAGACCATACAGCTAAGGGTGAGATAGATATTCTTGGGCTTCTCAGAGTTCAGCCCACAAGCTGCAGAGAAGTGCGCTGAAATTCTGTTAATTACTTAAATAGTTCATAGGCAGGTGTGTATCCTGAATTTATCGTATGTAGTGATGGATGTTCTGCAGATTTCCTGGTTTTAATCCAGACTTTGTGATGGCTGCTTTTAGATGAATAAACATTGGCCTTATAAATTGCTTGCAAGGCACTGTTGCTTTTGAGAAAAATAAGCCATCAGCTCACAGACTCCAAAAACTTTGCATTGTACTTGCATTAAGTTCTTGCATGTATCAGTATGCTAAAGACAAAAATACTGTGCTGTGCTAAAAAGTGTAACATATAAAGATTACCAGGCCCTATCTGTTATCAGATGGTTTGTAGAAGAATATAAGCATTATTTTAGTATTTCTTTTTATGTTGTTATCACTACATTCCTGATGAAAAATTCACAGTCATGAAATCCAGTTCAAATCATTGACAATTTATTGTCAATTTTCTTGGACTTCAAAATGATTTAGAGCATTTGTTTCTCTTCTGCAGATTTAGGAATCTTTTTTTGATGCTCACTGTCTCACCTAATCTGAAGGCATGAGCCCTGGTGCTAAATAAAATCAGGAGACTGACTGGAAGAAGTACACTTCAACTGAATTGGTAAAGGACATAATAGCTGGGTCAGGGATTAATAATGAATTAGAACTTTTTTAGCACACATAGTACACAGTAGCTTAAATATGATGATCAATGTAGTGATTTATGTATGTCTGTATGAAATTTATTTTGATATCAGTCAAGTAATTTCTCAAGCCCTAGCTGTAACTAAAAAACAATTTAAAAAATCCCTGTCTGTGTGTGAGGGATGCTGCAACCTTTTTTATCAGAAGTCTGGTTGTCTACCTCTTACAGTTCTTGAGGAGACTTCAAGATCTTATTTTTTGCCCCCTTGAAAAACCTCTGAAAATCTCAACTATTTCTTGAAATAGTTTGAATATTTCCAAACATAGGGAGTGTGGGGAGGATGGTTCTACACTCTGGACATTTCTTCAATATTTGACATAATACAAAGAAAATTATAAAATTTAAAGAATCTTAGCACTGACTTCATAGCCCATCTACATGCATGTGTGCGTGTATGTGTGTACACACACATTTCCTCATAGGCTGAAGTTGATTTTTTACTGGGGCTTTACCTTTCTATTTAATAAGCATTTTAGGAATTATTTATTCAATGCTATTTATACAAAATGTTAGAAACATCAACATTTCATCATGCATCAGAAATTCATATAAATTTAAGTGAGATTTTATGTCAGTGTTTGATATAAGGGCATTCATCTCTTTGCAATGATATTGTGATGTCTGATTCCTTTCTAAGAAATGGGAAGAGCAAAGATTAAGAGGCTTGGGGAATATATCCAAAGAGTAGTGCCAGTTTTTAAAAGTTTTTGTGTCAGCTCAAAAATTTTGAGTGCCAGCTCAAAAATTACTTTTCAGATAGTCCTTCAAGAATAAAGACGAGTATGACTTCTTAGCAAAGCACAGTCTATGAACACCTTTGTGGTTTTGTTTCTGTTTCTCAAAGTAGCAGCTTCAGAATTTCTGTACTCAAACTCATTAAACCCTTCTCTTACCAGCACCACCAAAAGGCCTCAGGAGAAGGTTCTAAGTCGAGGAAGTTTAAAGGGTACATCCTTTCTGTTCTGCATTCTTTTAAGCATGTTGTTTTCACTGAAAACTAAAACAACACTAAAACTAATTCCATACATTTACACATGTATCTTTTCAGTCAACACTAGTTTATGAAAGATTTTTTACTTCTTGTGCATTTGATAATGCACAATCTCATTAAATGTTCAGGAACACTGAGGAATTACCACACTTTTGGCTGCAGAATTAGGTGCTCAATCTGCAAAAAATTATATCACGTTTCTGCATATTTATCCAGAGAATGTCCCTTGCACTCCGAAACTAGGGCACAAGCTTTTTCAGAATTAGGTTTTCTGACTCTGGATATATTTTTTCTGTTACAAAGAACATTCTTTTCCTGCAGCATCAAACAGCTTATGCAGCTATATCTCTGCCTTGAGTGTAAACAACTACAATTGCTTCTAAAAGCAACTAATTTTATTTCAAAATGATAGTTTCTTATCAATCCCCTGCTAAGTTGCAATAGTTGCACGTTCTGAATTTATGCTGGTGCTTCCTTAAAGAAATTTTGTCTTTTACATGCCTTTTTTCTTTACATCACTGCCATGAATAACGATATTGTAAATTTATTTTGACTGTGACTACATTTCATGTTAAGTTGTGCACTTGTTTTATAACATATTCTTCCTTTACACAACAGTGGATGTATTGGAAAATATTTTCCCAAAACCTAAATAAATCATATTTATATGCCAAATGTTGAGTACATAAATAATTATAAGCCCTTTATAGCTAGAGCCCACACAAAGCTTTAAAAATGTACCAGCATACATGCTGCTATTTATTTTCTAATGTACTTAAGAAAAAATATATTTGCCATGGAAAATGTGTCAATGCATAGCAAATTTGTCACATTAGTGCTCCAAAGTATCTATAAATAACCACACTCACCAATATATTATGTGCACTTCCACATATATTTACTGTTGAAAAAAAAATCAGTATATTGTTGTCAGTTTTAAACTTTTTAATACAAATTCTTTTAAAAAATATTTTCCTCACTTTATTTTAAAAAGTCTTTTATTAACAGTGAGGTGAAAATCACACAATGGAATAGAGAATCAAAAAGGGACAGCACAATGTTCCATGACATTTTAGCGCACTTCGGTGCCACCATTTTTTTATCCCCATAGAATAGCAGCAAGTAATGAAAAATGCTGCTTCATTGATTTCAAACATGTATATTTTAGGTTAGGTGACAAACATATGATCACTGTTCCTATGGATGAAAATGGGCATTTGCATCTTCAGGGAGATGTAATTGATTTATTCTACAAATCTACAGATGTTCATTCAACAAAATCCATATATCTTTTCCCTCTTAGAATCCATCACAAAATAAAATACCTTAAAAGAAATCTTGGAATGAAATAATGCTCCACTCATACAGACATTTTTATCCTCTTCTGCCTTTTTATCTAGTCTGTGAAACAGGGATTTTACTAAGCTTTCCCCTTCCTCTTCCTTTTAAAAATTCTGAGGAATAGGGAAAGAAAGGATTCATTTGGAACAAAATAAAGTAAGGAAAGAGAACTTTCTCTCCATGAAGACACACAATAAAACTTTACAAGGCAATAAAACCAAGAGGAAGTGATTGAAAAGTTCAGTTTACATTCTTCCAACTTGTCTTGTTGTGGGTAAAATTTAGGCTTTCTCGGTTTATATGAGTAACTCTCTTATGCGAGTTAAAAGACAACCTGTCTTTTATTATTCAATCAAAATATCTGCTTTGGTGTACTGTAATAATCGTCTTATAGGCTTTGTCCCACATTGTCACTACATCCCACAACACTAAAAAATGGAGTTGACTGGGATACACCCCTGCAGGTGACTCTGTTGATATAAGTAGCACTAAGAGGTGGATACCTACATGTCTATAGCAGAAAGGGAAAACCTCCTGAAATGCAGAGGCTTTGGTTGCAGAGAAGTCCATGGGAAGGCTCCTCTTGAATTTAATGCAATTTAGGTCATGACCTCAAAAAGGAGTCATAATTTTAACTTCAAAGTAAGTAGATGAAAAGGTTCAAATGAGTAAACTTAATAATTCAAAGTCTTCTTGTCATGGCTCATGTGAGGCTTTCACCTCCACCACTCCCCATCCACAAACAGGATATTTTCATCATATTTTATTAAGAATAGTCCAGTACTCTGGCCTTCCTAAAGGTGACCTCCTACCATGAAGCAAACTGTATCAAATCCACAACATGGATACAGTTCTTGATCCTAGGTCCTCAGCCTGATTAATCTATCAGAGATGCAAATAGAATTGCAAAAATGAAAACAAGAAAGCACTTCATGTTTATCTGAACAATTTATGATTGCAGAGCATCCAGGCACCCCAAAAAAGGAAATAATTTCTTCCTAAAAATTAAGGAACTCTGTATAGAAGGAAGGAGAAAAGAATGGTAGAATTCTGAAAAAAGAAAGTAAAGACTAATAGAAGAAAATACGTTTTAAATGAAAACATCTGCTGGACATTTATATTTACAATTACTATCTATGTAAAGAAGTTTACATATTACAGGTTTTGGCATACTGTGTCAGTTTTCCATGCCTTTATAATGTTGTTGGGCACCTATGATAAATGTTTTCTAAACTGCACAATCTAGAGTCTAGCTTTGATTCTCTGAATAGAAAAACAATTACTGTTCTCATTGCTTTCAATGGGAGTAGATATAAATAAATTCTTGAATATATTTAAATTTCAAATTCAAGCTTACAAGCTTACAAGGTCACAGAAATCCTGTTTCTTTTCTCAGATCCAAGTTCCAGACACCCAGTCATCTGACTGGGGAAAATCTAAAAATGCTTTGTGTGGGTCAGTTACCTAAATATTGTCATCTAATGCCATTTAGAATGCCTTCTACCACAAGACACATACCTCCTGTAGAATCTATGACATTCACATCAGGCCACATGGGTATTTCTGATACCCCATGGTGTCTGAAGTGACCTTACAATCTTCTTTTTAAACAACTTAAACCTAACCTTCATATCTAACAATTTGTCTGTACATTATAAATAGTTTTAATTTACTCTGTCAGCATAGTAAGCACCTTAATTTTAAGTGGTGTAATCAGACCTTTTCTCACAGATTTATTGCAGATACTATTAAGAGTGCAGAATTGAAAGTGTTCATGTGTTCACTGTATAATTTCTATAACATTGAAAAAAATTAGACTTGAGGTCTGGAGCAAATCATAGATACAACAGTTTCAGAGAATACATCCCAATTAGTGCACTGACCATTACTTCTTAAAGAAGCATCACCACTAATTTCCAGGGACAGTAACCTTGACCATCTTTTGGTGTTTTCACTCTTGATAAATTAACTATTGTTAGTCTTTTACTTGATCTTTCCAAGCAAAGGTCTTGCCTTTTACTCCCAGTTTTATTCAAAATGCCCAGAATGTGCATGAGTCTCTTGGTGCCATCACCTGACCGTAAGTGAAAATCTACTGCAAAAGAGATTTTAAAATATTTCAACCCACTGCACACTCTTCAGTTCTGTTAAGCCCGACCAAAGGAAGGGAAAATGAATTTATCAGTCATATCCCAGGGGAAAAAATACGGTTTGTTCTGGACATCAAATGCCATGGCTCACAAGCAGATGCTGACACCAGCCAACAGCAGCTCAAAAGGCATTTTCAGTTTGAGGAAGTAAGACGGATCACTATAATGCAGCACAGCAGAATTTCTTTAGTAACACAAAGTATTAGAATCTACCTTTCACCTTGAACAAAAAAATCATAAATCAAACTTTAAAGAAAAGGATAGGAATAAATTCATAACAATTTTCCCATTCAAAAATCATATTCAGTGTGTACATTAAACTTCATTTTTAGAAGGTCACATTAGAACAGTCGGAAACTACCAACAATGAAATTGGTTACAATATCTAATTCACTGTTACATAAAATGCATTTACGGTATATTAGCTAAGGAATGCATGTAATTTAAAGAGGCCCGCTACAGCAATCACTGAGACTGAACATATCAAGTATAGTAAGTCTCAAATCCATTGCATTTAGAGTAGTGTGCAAGAACATCTTCTGCCCAGTGAGAGCCCCCCCAGTCAGACTGTCACATCATTATATTAGATTAAATCATTAATGACAATCAGAAGAAGTATTCTTTTTGATTTTCATTGGCTGTGGTTTGCATGCTGAGCTCACTTTTCAATGCAGATTCAGCACTGTCTTCGTTTTCAGATCCTTTTGCCTCACTTTTTGAGTATATGCCTTTTTTTTTATAAATGCGTATGGCTATGGCCGTGATGCAAAGCAGGATGAATATGACAACTGCTATCACACCTACAAGAAGAAAAGAGAAAAAAAGTAATGAGAAAGGACATACAAATAATAATACGTAAGCCTGAGAGCAGGACGAAGAGGAGTGACTACATCACATAATGGAAGGGCTTACAGGAAAGCCTGAGAAATGAGAAGACATTGCTGCTTTCAAATCAGAAAGAGAACTCTAGTATAAGTTTCATAGTGATTGTTTTGAAATTTTGCACCCTATTAATAATAATATAAAATCCACAGATCATTATAATTTCTGAAATTATTGAATGGAAAATGACTAGGGGCCTTATTTTCATTAAGAGGGTTTCTTTTTCTTGTTCCCTATCAGGCCCTAGATCTCTGCTGGTTTGGGAACTCAAGCCACTGCAGAAAAGGAACAGTAAGGTAAGATACTTTTCACAGAGATAACCAAGACCTTACAGACTGCCAGCCCACCTCCTCTCTTCCTCATTCATCCTGTCATAATGGTCTTAGGACTGTAGCTTCATGAGTCAGAAGATGGACAGGAGAGGAATTTGAGGAGATGTGAGACAGAAGGGAAATGGATTGTGTTTGTCAGAGGCAGAAAATAGGACTAGGCTGTTGGGGTGGAGAGAACACTAAGCAGTCTGGGAAACAGTTATAATGCAGTGCCTCAGTAGACAAAGGGACAATCTGCTGCACAACTTGGTCACCACTGCAAGAAAAATAAAAATATCTAGTCTCTTAGCACTGTACATAAATCAGAGCATCCAAAATTCGGTACATGCCTATTTTCTTGATCTCTACTATGAGCAGCATTGTAGGAATATAAAGGTTTTAATACAGTAGATCCTTCTCTGAGATGGACTTTGCAATCTAAGTAAACCTTGTTCTTATTTAAATTAACTAGAACACTCATTCTTTTATTTCAATCACAGTAGATGTTCTCTTTAAGGACTTTTCTATAAGCTTTTTTGTCTGAAGTAGCTGAACTGATACCTTTCTTAGCTATATTCATTTAAGGGTGTTTAAATTTTACTTAATGTTACACAGATTGCTTTGACTTTTAAACAAACAGGTAGTAGAAAAATTGTGAGTGCCAAATTCATAAATGTTTTTAATTATTATCTTAAAAGGATTGTACCTATTATAGCTTGAAGTTAAAAAAATTTTTTTGTTGTTAGCACACTTAAAAATCCCACCCACACTAAGTAATCTAGTACACAGTGATCTTTATGTACAGATACTTATGTAAAAAAATATTAAACTTTTGAAACAGTAAAGCAAGTTTTGACAAAGCTAGACATGTATAAAACTCAGAAAACATATTTTTAAATTCTTACCTTCTTTGAAATCAATGGTACAATTCTCATTTGGTGTGTACAAAATCACCAAAGTGATACAATAAGTATCACTTTACAAGCAGAGACGCTTCTAGGCTGAATAATCTCATTTTAGTATCTCAGGTACTACTCTCTTAAAGATCACTGGTCATGCAGTGTGCTTTTGCATGCAGTGACCATAGCAAGTATCGCTGTATAAATGGAAGACAAAAGTGACTAGAGTTTCTTATCCTAACTCAACCATTCATAGACCTAAACAATTTTAACTTAAATGAAAAGCTTGGACAGTGTTTTTCTACTAAATTCCATTATTTCCTTTGTCTATGAGGCTTTAAAAACTCTTAGAAAGTAACTATTTTCAGAATTTAAAAGACAGAGGGGGTGACCTTTTCATCCCACTGCCCTTTCTGTCAAAGTATCTATGCAATTTGAAACAGAATTATACTGCCAAAACATCATCTTCAAGTTTTATTTCCTCAGCTCCTCCCAAAAGAAGAAATACTCCTAGCAATTCTCACAGAGGATGATTTGTCACAGAAGAAGACACCATGCCTTGAAAGAAAATTTGAACTGACAGAGACATATACATATTTCAATACTGGTAAAATGAGTTGAGTTTCTGATGAGGGTCCCCAAACTGCCCCTATTGAGGCTCATTTGAGTACTTCTCATTTTTGCTAAAGAGAGAGAACTGGTAGATTTCATGTGGGTATCCATATGAGATGGATCCTTCATACAGGATTCATATGAGATGGACAATCATCCAGAGACATAGTGATGGAACCTGTACACCAGGTTCCTGTATCAGTCCTGTACTTTTAAGCACATACATCTATCGTAAGCTTTGTGCTCTGATCTGACAGGCATAAACAATAAAGGGACTATCACCATATTCACTTCAGAAGTAACTGAATTCTAAATGGTTCTTCCTCTACTCCTCTGACTAAATTTTAAAAAAAAAAGTATTTTGAAAAAAAATTATGAATCATCATTTGTAGTTCTATTCAGCCTGAAAAAAATGTCCAAAATAAATAGGTAGAAAATGAAGAAGAGATTGCATTTCAAACCAACCATAATTATTTTTATTATTATTATTTTAACATGCATTTTAAGCTGTAAATCAACACAAGTGAGTCTTTCCAAGAGAACATTGCCTTCCAAACAGGAAACCAGGATGCAATTTCCTCAGACTGTCAGAGGATTGATTCAAGCAGTGACACCTCATATTCTTAAGAAAAAGTCTTTCTTGTTCAGATTTATTAAAGAAGATTTTAAACATGACTTTGTCGCAAGAGGTAATTTTTTGGCAAAGTCAAGAAGAAATGATGGTTCTTCTATAAATATATATATAAGAAGCACTTTTTAAAGTCGTAGACAACACTATTATGCAGGTTGAAATTCTGTCTTACTACCCTGTTTTTCATCAGAATGCTTCAATATATAGCAACATGGCATAAATTTATGTAATAAGAAGAGTGTGATCAATTGCATTTAAAACAATGCTTGACTTCTATCTGTCTACCAACTGTAGTAAAATGAAGAGCTTTTACTTATTTCTTTATGCACACAAAACTAAACTGACTTCAATTCATCACTGACAGATTCACAGTTAGAAAGAAGTTTCCTGTGGATTTGTTACAGTCCCTATTACCTCCAATAATTGCAGAGTCACTTCTGATTGCATTAGCTAAGGGCTTTCCCTCATCTATTGGTCCAGAGTGATCTGCAGCAGAAAAAAAAAAAAAAAAGAAAAAAAGAAAATGACAGACAAATAGAAGACTTTTTTTAAGAAATTCTCACAATCACAGTTCATTTACAATATGGTACAGTGGCAGTAGTGTGGGTCAGTAAGCATGCATAGAACATCAATGTAGATGACACTTTGCAGAGATAAAAAGAAAAATGTAAACATTCAGATGAAAAGAGAAAGGCTAGAGAAAAGAAAGTAAGTACATATAAAAGAGAATTATTTACAAACTACTCCTGAGAAGTTAACCCGCATGGAAAAATAAAAAGTGAGTTGTGATTCAGGTCATGAGTATTCTATTTGGATTTTGCTTCAGAGATCAGAACAAGTGATAACCATATGCTACCTGCAAATGAATGGGTTGTTTCACTTGATGTTGAGTCAGCTCCAGTTAAAGTACCACAGTTGGATTCAGTGAAACGCCCTTTTACAATGACAGGGGCTGAGCTGCTGTGGTGCAGTGCAGCCTTCAAAGGAGCAATGTGGTTGAACTGCACTGAAGATAGACAGCCAACAAACCCCTGAGAGTTTGCCTTCATAGTCTCCTCATCTACATCACTGTTTTCTGTTAATCAAAAGGAACAGAACACAATTAATCATAGTGCAAATGTACAAAATAAAGTGTCAGAAGAATAAATGAATAATTAACCTGTGTTCCTCTGAGTATATTTGAGTTGCAGCAACATATGTAGATTCACTGAATCTCTTTCTTGTCTGACTTTAATGAAAAGACAGTCAGATACATTCACACCTCCCCCTTTCTTTTGGACAGATGACAGTTGCTAATTTGCTGAGGAAAACATTTTTAAATTCTTAAAGCAAATTCCAAAGCAAAAAGTTTCTATTGTAAATAAAGCATTTAAATTAAAATGCAACTATTTTTCATTCTGCAAAATATAAGACTGAAGAATGAGTTCCAGAAAAATGCATTTTATTGGATTTCTTCTCATAAAAAATATTTTTGGAACATATTCATTCTATAGACTCATATATCTACTCAATTTCAGGACCATTATGTCTGTCAAAGCAAAAGCCCTGAAGATCTCAGATCGTCCAATCCTGGAAATTCATCAAGATATTTTCTGTGAAATTTTTAAAAATGAATAGTGTTCCAATTTACTATGCATTTTAAGACATGATACCATTATTGATACTACAAAGGGAAGGAAAAAAAAAGAAAGAAGATACCTCCTCAATTTTTCTCTTGAGTTACCTTTCTAAATGCATGTGAAAAGCACTTTTCATGATAGAACTCTGTTAATTCACCAGTAATGCTCAGTAAACCACCACTTTTGATACAGAAAACAAACAGTTTATTGACTCTGACAGTTCTAATTTGAGCAAAAACTCTGGAAGTACTAGTTATAAAAGGAGAACTCATAAGGGAAGTAAATTTGCAAATAAAAAAGAAATTTAATCTCATTAATTTTCACTTCCAACATGTCATGGAATCCACAAATGAACTGGTGACCTTTACAATATCCACCATAATAACTTTAAGTTTTACAGTGCACTCCTCAATAAAAAAAAGGTTAATAGCGAAAAATGGGATAAGGTGTTCAGGTAGAATATTGCAAAATAGTAGAGTAGCATTTTCTTCAACTAATCTCTGCTTATTGCAGTGATGATGGACTATGAGATAGGAGGGTGTCAGACAAAAGTCTTCTCACATACACTGATGGATTACGTAAGACCCTGGCTGTTTAACTGTCTCTGCTTTCTTTGCAGCTGGTTTTCAATATCTGCCTCTATGCATTAAAGGATCTGCAAGGACGGGATATTTTAAGAAGAAGACTAACAATGAAGTGGCAAGAAAACATTTTCACAAACCCCCTGTGATAAAAATATATACCTCTGAGTCAGATTGAAAGCCTCAAGAGGAGAGTGGTTTCTATTATTTTTTAGTTTCTATACAAATCCTTTACTAAACTACATATAATAGGAAAGGAAACAAATGTATCCTTTGATTTCACTTGACTCTTTAACTAGAAAATATTGCTGGATAAAGTAAGGTTTTATATGGGATCGGGCAATTTCCTCCTAAAGTAAAATTTAAATGACTGAAAGCGGCACTCAAAAACGCTCACAGTTTATTTATTGTATGCTACTGTAAACTGAAGTTATGCACCCTTAAGTGTTGGGGGTTAGGTTTATTTCCTTTTGTTACTTTTTACTTACACAATTTTTTCCCATAAGTTGCTAGGACACGACTGGGTACTTAAGAAAACAAAAGAAGTGGCCACTGCCGCCACTTGGTGCTCCTCAGAGTCCTGCAGGGCCCTGAAGCGAAGCCTCTCCTCCCTCCCTTCCCGACCGGGCCGAGCCGCCATCACCGCGCGCTCCCCAGCCCGCGCCACAGCGCCCCCTGCAGGCGCGGGGGAATCACCACCCCCGCCCCGCCCCCGGGAGCAGCAGCGCCCCTGCTGGCCGCGCCCGGAACTGCAGCAGAGGGAAAGGGCCCGCGGCCGAGCGGGCCGGGCCTGGGCCCCGGGCTCTGTTTGGTGTCAGTGCCGCAGCTGTGGGTGCTTGTTTGCTTTATCATACACACCAGTAAAGAAATGTTATTCCTATCCTCATCTCTTTGCCTGAGAGCTCCTTAATTTCAAAATTATAATAATTTGGAGGGAAGCAGTTTACATTTTCCATTCCAAAGTAGACTCCTGCCTTCCTTAGCAGACACCTCTTTTTCAAAACCAAGATATTAAATATCTTATTAGCAATTCATTTGCTAAGAGTACCCAAGTTTACCATAGACAAAATGACTCCACCTACATTGTCTTTAAAAAAAAAAACAAACAAAAACATCCCTCGAAAGAAAAACACACTCAGTAACTCTCTTTAATTCTGCTTCAACCATTTGTTTTTATGAAGTAGTCAAGCAGAAAGTCAGCAGACATACAGCTCCTATCAGAATATTTTAAGACAAGAACTGTGATGTCTTCTAATAGCTTTATGTCTTACATTACATCACCCAAACCTGCACACCTGGAGGTGAGGCCATCCCAGTGCAATCCCCTCCCTTGCCCAGCTGTGATTCTGTGCCTGATGCACCCCAGGACAGGGCTGGCCCTCCTGGCTGCCAGGGCACTGCTGGCTCATGTTCAATATGTCATTGATCAGGACAACCAGATTCCTTTCTGCAGTGCTGTTTTCCAGCATCTCATTTCCCATTATGTCCTTACATACAGCTACAGACTCTGGAACCTGTCTTTGTTAAACTTCATACAGATGGCAACTACCCAGCCCTGTAATTTGTTCCTGTCTCTCTGCAGGGCCTCTCTGCCTTCAAGGGAGTCAACAGTTCCTTTTAATTTAGCATGATTGTCAAATTTACTGTATCTTCAAGTCCTGCATCCAAGTCATTTATGAAGATGTTAAAGAGCAGAGAGCTGAGGATGGAGCCCTGTGGAGCCCCACCAGTGACAGGCGGTATCACCCCATTCACTGTAACCCTTTGTGCTTGACTTGTAAGCCAGCTGCTCACCTACCACATGATGTGTTTATCCAACTGTGGGCTGGACATTTTGTCCAGAAGGACCCTGTGAGAGACAGCTTCAAAAGATTTACTGAAAAGGATTACATCAACTGGCTTCCCCTGATCAACGAAGGATATTTATGTTGTCATAAATAGAAATTTGACTTGATAAGCAAGACTTTCCTCTCATGGACCTGTACTGGCTATGACTAATGACTACACTGTCCTTCAGCTGTTTTTCAAGGCCTTCTAGAATAATCATCTCCATAATTATACCAGGCACTGAAGTGAGACTGACGGGCCTGTAGCTCCCCAGGTCAGTCTTATATACCCTTATTGAATCCTGGGACAACATCAGTGAACTTCCCGTCAAATGGAACTTGAACAGATTTCACCATTCAAAAACCACAGAGAGAGGCCTGCCAGTGACATCAGCCAGCTTTTTCAGTATTACTGCTTGAATCCCCTCAGGTTCCATAGACTCACAGGGATCCAGCTAGAGCAGGAGATTCTGCACAAGTTTGTTGAACAAAAACCTGTCATGTTCAATGCACAAGAGCTCATAAAAGTACTTCTCCAACTGAAGATAATTTTTTTTTTTTTTTAAGCTTACTTGTGTGGTTTTCCTGAACAACATTTTCATGTAGAAGAAATACATTATCTCATATTTTGTTTACTCCTTATGTTTAGACCTCTTCACTGCGATAAGCATTCATTACTTTTTTTCTCTGTCTTTGTGAAGTCTTCTTCAGTCTCTAGATAGGACTTCACAGGGATCAGAACCTAAAGCAATCAGATTTCTAATAGAAATAGTAACTCCTTTGAATTGGTAGAAACATGTTTTCTTCAGTACAGATTCTGAGACAAATTGGGCTGACTGCCCCCCAGGTCATTTCAACTCTGTGCTTTGAACTGCTGTGTCATTGCAAAACCATCACATAACTGAAGAAAATCCCACCTCTGAATTTTTGTAACTGTATGGCTCTTTGGAAGAGACAATATTGGTCCTGGTCAAAAGACCAATAGACTATTTATCTAAAAATGTACATTTACATAGATTCAATCAAATGCATTCTTAAGTAAACAGATATAAGTTTTGATATGATATTTTATAACAAAAATAGAAGAAGCTTTCATTCTGTATTGGTCACTGTGGTATTAACCTTATGTGAGTGTGGCTGCAATAAACTACTACACTTCAAATACTATACATTCCTGTTTCAATTTTATCATCATATTGTAAAGTTTGGAAAAATTTGTAACATTTTCTTGTAGTAGTTTATATTTCAGCTAATATTGCTTTGAAGTTATGCATAAGTGATCATTCTCTTTTTCATTTTCTGTGCATATCTACACACCTGTTCTCTTTTGGAATGTGAGATTTATATATAAAATCTACATTTCGAAAGTATTATTTCTGTTTTTGTTAGAGGTACTTAGTTTTACAGTAAGAAGACAAATCAGCTACACTGAGATTCTCCTAAAGATAACTAAAAAATAATTAAGATTTTTTTATGGTCTATAAACATGGTTTCTGAATTTCTTTAATACATTTTAAGCTATTTAGAATTTGGTAATTGTTCTCATAAAAATAACTATCATTGTATGAATTTCATTATATATTTAAAATTATTATTCTGCCTTTTTTAGATAACACTCTCATAATTGAAAACAACAACCACCTATTTGACAGATAAAGATTTAACTGGATCTCCTTATCCGAACATTTGCATGCAACAGCTCAATGTCTAAATAACGACTGGTGACAGGTGGTGCTCCTCTGGGCCAACACTATTTCTGTTCAACATCTTCTCTAGTGACACCAAGAGTAGGATTGAGTGCATCTGAAGGAACTCTGTGGATGACACTAAACTGAACTGTTCAGTTGACACACCTGAGAGATGGAATGCCACCCAGAGGGACATTGACAGGTTTGAGGACTGGGGGGGGTGAATGGATTGAGAGCAGCCTTGAAGAGAAGGGCTTGGGGGTGTTGGTGGGCAAGAAGCACAACATGGGCCAGAAATATGCACTTGCAGCCCAAAAGCCATTGGTATTCTGGGACTGTTCAGGGCCAGGTTGGATGCAGCTCTGAGAAACCTGGTCTAGTGGAAGGTGTTCCTGCCTATTACAGGGGGTTGGAATGAAGTGATGTTTAAGGTCCCTTCCAATGCAGGCCATTCTATGATTCAGGGCTGCATCCAAAGCATCGTGGCCAGCAGGGCAAGGGAAGTGGCTCTGTGGCTCTCATCTGCTCTGCTGAGACCCCACCTGGAACCCTGCATCCAGCGCTGGGGTCCCAGACAGGAAAGACATTGACTTGTTAGAGCAAGTCTAGAGAAGGACTGCGAAGATGATCAAAGTACTGGAGCAACTCTCCTATAAGGAAAGACTGAGAGAGTTGGGAATGTTCAAGCCTGGAGAAGTCTCCAAGGTGATTTTATAGCAGCCTTACAGTACCTAAGGGAGGCTACAAGAAAGCTGGAGTGACATTTCACATGTACATGTAGTAATAGGACAGAAAGGAATGGCTTTAAACTGAACAGTTGCAGATTTAACCTGGAAATAAGGAAGAAATTCTGTGCTGTGTGGGTGAGAGACACTGAAACAGATTGCCCAGGAAAGCAGCGCATGCCCTCATGGGAAGTGTTCAAGGCCAGTGGATTAGGCTTTGAATGACCTGGTCTGGACCAAGCTGTTCCAGCACACAGCAGGGGTGTTGGAACTAGATGACCTTTTACATCCTTTTCAATCCAAAACTTTCTGTGATTCTATGAAATCACTTTAGAAGAAAGAGAAATACCCTTTAAATTTGCACCAACACAAAATCTTCCTCTATCATTGCCAATATGAAAATAAAATAAAGGTCTTGAGAATTTCAGTCCAGGCTATTGTTATTTTCTTTTAAGAAATGGTGATTGTAGATTGGTAAATTTAATTTTGATCATTACTTAAGAGAAACAGACATATTTTGAAGAATCATCACTAGACAAAGAATTTCCAACAAAGATTTACTTACATTACCATATTCTTCACTGTTTACATCAAAATCTAATCACAGGAAGTTTTTCAAGTACGATATGTGATTAATAGTATTATATAATTTTGTATATGACTTCAATTTGATTTGTTTTTTATCCAGAATAGAAAGCAAAGTGGTGTTTCTTAATGCTTGATTGCAAAATGAGAGAGAAGTGTACAATTATTTTTAATGGAACCCACTTGATCATTTTTTCAGGAAGCACTTATTTGTGATTATATCTGTATTTCCACAAGACTGAAGTTTCTACCTTGATTGTGACTCTGTGTCTAAGTAAATCCACAACAACAAATGTTTTTCAGTGACATTTCATTGGTTTTTTTATGCCTCTTGATGACGTTTGATCCATATTTTAGAAAACCCTGTAGTTTTAGAAAATGCTGTGGTGTTCCACTTACCTAAAATCTTCCCAAGTGTGAGAGACTTGATTGCATTGAATTCTGTGCCTGAAGACAGAATAAACTTCATTCTTTCATTCTGGTTAACCTACAGAATGATAGAGTGAGGAACAAAGTAGAATAATGGAAGAAATAGTAGTCAATATTTTCAAAAAAGCAAGTAAGATCAAGGCTAAAAATAAGAAGGTCTGAGGGAAGCATTTGATATTTATAGCATAAAACTCATCAGGAAATAGATCATTAGCTTCCTTAGATCACTGATTATAACTGATATTCTAAAGCATCCCACTTAATAAGCCTTTATTTATCCTAGTGATTTGCCTGATTCTTTCTTTTTCACCTCTAGGATGAATAAAAAGTAACAAACCTTCAAGAATATGAAAAAGTCTCTTTTCATTTTAAAAAGGCACTTAGTATTTAATTTCATAAAGATCAAATATTATATTGTAAATATTCTGCCTCTCAGGGTACCTCTAGAACAACTTCAAGCCAAGTACCATTACCCAAGTTCTAGCCTCAAAATACTAAATTATAACATAGAGGTATTTTGAACTTAAAATTAAAAAAAAAAAGACCTTTTGCATGTTAACATCAAGCATTAGCAAAATAAATGTTTCTATTTTATCATAAAATTTCCACAAAAATAGCAAAAAGTATCTTCCTAAGTGGCCACATTCCTTTGATGATGTAAAAGAGACCAAAGAAAAATTTTAAAAGACGTAAATTATTATCTGTGTGGTAATATATTTTTACTGTAGCTTAATGTATAATTTAACTAAAAAACCCAAAAATGCAAGACCCAAAACAAACAACAGCAGTCACACACATTTACCAAGTTTTGGAAATTCAACCATCAAACAATTAATTGCATTTTCCTATAAAATTAGGAGGTGATATTGCCTTTTGAAATAAAGAAAATTAACATTAAAAAGATTGGCTAACATTAATTTTGAGTGTGCATCATGAGAGTGTTAACTTTGCTTTGATTACTTGAGATATTAAGGCACATTTTATTTGGGGGTAATTGCTTGCTGCAAGTATTTACTGCATTTTACTTGTCTACTTTTTTATGATCCACTTTTTCCCCCACCCCTAACAGAATTACCTCTACAAAAAGCGCTTCCTCCTCTCTATTAATCTTCACATGTTGTAGCTGTCCATCAGCCATGCTTTTGAAACTGATGCTGAAGACATCAGGATCTTGATGGCTATCTAACTTGTACCTAATCTGTAAACTTCCTGCAGGGATAAAGAGAGAAAAGGGGTAGTACACTACATACACTATAAGCAGTATAGATCATATATTTTGTGATATGTACAATATAATATATGATAAGCGATATATGATCTAACATGCTTCACAGGGGTACTGCAAGGGCAAAACAAATGTTTGACTTCTTTAAGGACTTAGCCATGAGAAATGGATATAAGTGAGAAATTAAAGGCAACAGAATGAGTAATAGCAATGTCAGAAGCAGGATATAGTGGCAAAAGTAGTCATAAGCCGTCTCAATTTTGATTATTGACTTAAAATTTGGGCAGAAATTTTATAATTACTTTCAAAATTCAGCTGAGAAAGACTCATTCTGGTAGCTCTCATAATTGTGACTTATCAAATATAACTCATAATTCTTGAATAATGTTTTCCCTGTCCAGTCCTGTAAACCTCTGACCATTTGAAAATTAAATTGAATGCAGAGTACTAACTCCTAGATCACTTTCCATTCCTTATTGTTAACTCCCAGAACACCGTCTGTACACAAATAATCACACAAAGACTCAGAGGAGAGCACAGAGACGATGTAGTTTCCTGGTAAGAAATTCCTTCTCAGCTGCAGATGGACCACAAATTTCTACTCATGCTCTAGAAAGAGGGGCCCACGTCAGATCCAGGCCAGTCATGAGCAGCACATTCCATGTCACATGACGGGGAGGATAATACAGATATTCTATATGCAAATATGTGTCTAGGAAATCAGAGAACCTTCCTCAAGCACAGAGCCATGGTGACTGCAAAGATAAACCTGAAAATTTAACTCAGACTGTGGGGTTTTTTTTACTTAAAAAAAATACTTAGATTGAGATGAAAGAATGGAAAGATCTGATTAATAGTTAATGTTCAGCTTACACAGAAATATCAGTAATGGTACATGCATTTTTACACGTGTATATATATATATATATATATATATATATATGTATATATATATATATATGTATGTATGTATTTTCATAGGTATACAAGTAGCTAATGAAATAAATTTAATGAAATTACCTCTGATTAATTTGGGAAATGGATAATGCACTTTAAAAAGTATTTTATTTCAAAATTTCTTTTGAGGATGCCAATTGATAGGCCTCCTGAATAGAACACAGCTCAGATAAATTTTAATTTTCATTTCCAGACTTTAAAACACAGACATTTCTAAAGGATTTTCAGAAATAAATGTTTTTGACAAACATGATTAAAAAACAGTAGTGAAAGTTGAAAGTGCAGTAGGAGGAATGCATTTCATGTGGAAAGAATTGCTTGATGCAGCTGAAAAACAAAGATACCATCTAAAGAAACAACAGGAAAATATGTAGTTTCTGATTCAGGTCTGGAAATCAGAGAGAATCCAAGCTGATAGTTATGATGTTCATTAGTGTTTCCAGACATCCAATCTAAAAACTCACCATTCCTGGCAAGAATGACCGAGAGGTATTCCTTGTAGAAGGAGCTGACATAGAGCAGTAAACTTGGCGTCCGTGTTGTTCGAAAGGCAAATGTAATTGCTTCCCTGGCCAGTGTCATGTCAGCATAGAAAGAAGAAGCATGAGAACTGGAATTTTTAGCTAATGTGTAGTATTCTTGAAAGTTGTATGTCACAGAAGTGCCAGTCCAAAAATAGGCAGAGATCTCTGAAACAAAAAGTAATTCAATATTTTAATATAATGCAAAATAACACTAGAGAGTTTTTTTTTGTTGTTTGGTTGGTGTTTTTCTCTTCTGCCACACCACAGAAGAAAATAAAATGTATTCTAGACTATTGTGATAAAGCTATAAAGTAAATTTAAATGAAACTAGCATTTAGAACTACAGAGAAATTTAAGACACAACCTGGTCTAAGGCAAAAGATTATTTAGACGTGTGTCTTAAATATCTGTTTCATGAAGAAGTGCATTTTTTTCTAGGTTATTTTCTATTGATCAACCTGGTCCTCAAGTATAGTATTTTCTGTCTAGCATGTATAATGCTCCTACAAAGAAGTGGGTGCGGCAATTTGATTTCTACCATTTAGATTAAATATGTGGTAGAAGAGACTGGTCAGTTGGGAGAAAAAGAAGGAAAGTAGAAACCTACTTATGCAGTTCTTATGTTTGAATCACTTATAGAGAGCTTCTGTAATTCTGTGATTTCTGTTTTCTGATGTTTTCTGCTAAAAGTAGAAAAGTTTTAGTCTTTGTGCTTAGAAAATGTCTTAGTGCTTCAGATCACAGCTTTCACACTTTGGAGAAATTTCTTAAAGTTTCTGTAATCTGGTCAAGTATTTGAAAAAATCTGGCTGAAAGTTATTATTTAGGTCACCCCACGCTCTTAGCAACAGAAGCTAGTCTGTCTCTGCTGAATATTACAGTGTGACCATTAGTCCCTTCTAATGCAGAGGAGGAAAACATCATTCCTCATACAGTGCCATTAGACCTGCAGTGCTAGATATGCAAAGTCCAAAGACTTTGGGTTCCTCACTTTTGTGGTGGTAGTGATGAGAGGGCAGATTTTGTACTAATTTAGAGTAACATGAAGTTGTGGCATATAAGCTGCTTAGAACTTTGCAGAATGCATTTAATATATGGAGGAAGCAAGATTTTTTTGCAAATCTGAATTATATGCAAACACCAAAACTTCGAGATAATTTTGAAATTCATTCATTCATTCATTCATTCATTCATTCATTCATTCATTCGTTTATGAAATTCAGACTTGTCATCATCTACCAGTATGATAACTTCACCAAAGAGCTACTTTAAAAGACTTGGAAAATGGGCTCAGTCCTTTTGGCAAAGATCTTACTTTCTTACAGCAAAAAGCAGATTTCTGCTCCTCTGTTCCTTGGTTTGTTTTCCAAACTCAGACTTAGTTTTGAGATTAATATTTGAAAGACAGAAATCCAAATGCTTTACCACAAAAACATAGTTCCTAGATTTACTGTAGTATCAAAGAATCAAAATGGTTGCATGAAGATGCTGATCCTCTCAGCATCTTCATGCTGTAAGGGTAGTAATGTGGTTCCTGCTTAAATGGTATATATTGAAGTTATCTCTGAAAGAAAAGTGTTTAGCAAAACTTACAGATTTTGAATAAACTCAGCTGAATATTTACCAACGTTATGTAAAGTGCATATTTTGCAAGATTTCAACATATCTTTAAGTGGATTTGAAGATCTTGATCTGGACTGTATGGTCCTGTTTAAATAACTGATAAAACTAAAAGACATACTTGCCTTTCTTACAGAATGGACCAGCATAGGCTGAGAAAGTGCAGTCACAGGAGAATCCACTGTATTTCTCTCTACATTTTCCACCATTGTGGCACAGGTTACCATAACTGCTACAATGTCCAGGGCAGCCTGGTTCAACTCCTGGTGTTATCTTCGCTCTCTCTTCCAGATCAAGGGCCATTCCATTCAACCGCAATGAACGAATGCATCCCAAAAATCCTTTCTGCCTGGATGCTGTTCCACCTGAAAATAAATTTACAGGAGCTTTAAAAACATTTAAATAATTGATATATAAAGAAACTTTATAGTTTACAGCCTATGAAGAGTGTATTATGACTTTCCAACACACAAGCTTATTCATATGAAAATATTTATAAGTAGCTTTAAAAGTACATCTGATTTCTGTTTTGTAAAGTAATTACAGAGAGCCCTTGAAGATTCTATTAATGCACAAAACAGGGGGGGAGGGGAGGGAGGGGAGGGGGGGAGGGGGGGAGGGAGGGAGGAGGAGGAGGGAGGAGAGGGAGGAGGGAGGGAGAGGAGAGGAGAGGAGGAGGAGAGGAGAGGAGAGGAGAGGAGGAGAGGAGAGGAGAGGAGGAGAGAGGGAGAGGAGAGGAGAGGAGAGGAGAGGAGAGAGAGGAGAGGAGAGGAGAGGAGAGGAGAGGAGAGGAGAGGGAGGAGAGAGAGAGGAGAGGAGAGGAGAGAGGAGAGGAGAGGAGAGGAGAGGGAGAGGAGAGGAGAGGAGAGGAGAGGAGAGGAGAGGAGAGGAGAGGAGAGGAGAGGAGAGGAGAGGAGAGGAGAGGAGAGGAGAGGAGAGGAGAGCTCTGTCTAGCATCTTTATTGGTGATTTGGATGAGTGCACCTGCAGTAAGTTTGGAGATGATATTATGCTGGGTGGTAGAGCTGATCTGCTGAAGGGTAGGAAGGATCTGCTAGGGGATCTGGACTGGCTGGATTGAGGGGCTGAGGTCAGTTGTGTGATGTTCAACATATCAGAATTTTGGGAATTCTACATTTTGGTCAAAACAACTTGATGCAAATCTGTAGGATTGGAGAAGAGTGATTGGAAAGCTGCCTGCTGGAAAAGGATTTGGGTTTGCAGCTGAACATGAGCAAGCTGTGTCCAGGTGGCCAGGGATGATGGCATCCTCACCTGTATCAGCAATAGTGTGGCAGCAGGAGCAGGGCAGTGACTGGTCCCCTGTACCTGGCACTGGAGTGCTTTGTCCAGTTCTGGGCCCCTCACTACAATAATGACACTGAGGTGCTGGAGCATGTCAGGGAACAGGGAATGAAGTGGGTAAAAGGGTTAAGAGAGTAATTCATGAGAGAAGCAGCTGAGGGAACTGGGGTTGTTTAGCCTGGAGAAAAGGAGGTTCATGGATGACCTTATCACTCTCTAAAACTGCCTGAAAGGAGGGTGTAGCCAGATGGGAGTGGGCCTCTTCTCCCAGGAAAATAGTGACAGGATGAGAGGGCATAATCTCAAACTGTGCCAGTGCATGTTTATGTTGGACATCAGGGAGAACTTCTGCAAAGAAAGGGTGATTAAGCATTGGAACAGGCTGCTCAGGGATGGTGTGAAGTCTCAACTCCTGGAAAAGTTCAAGAAATAACTGAGTGTGGAATTTAGTGCTGTGGTTTAGTTGATGAGGTTGTGTTCATTTAAAGGTTGGACTTGGTGAACTTGGAGGTTTTTTCCAACCTTAATGATTCTATGATACCCCTCAGCCGGTGTCTGTTCTGATATACATTGTTGTATAAGCAAGCTGTGTCTATTCTTCAATAATAGGAAGGTTAACAACCCCCTACGCAGAGAAATAAGAGCCAGATTATATCTGACTACCAAGCAGAGGTGATAACTATACAGAGCAATCCTTTGAGTAATGAGAGTTGTTCATTCATTTTTTTTCACTGTTCCTTATTTTTAGCGCATTTCATGATAGCTAGCATTTTATTTGTCTGTGTTGCTTAGCAAGGTGTGTAACCTACATACTCTCTCTCCTGTCCTTTGTTGCACAGCCTACTGATGTTTCTTGTCCTTTGTCCTCTTTTAAAAATAAAAGCAGAAAATATTCCACAATGTGTGAGACTGTAAACTATAATTCTCATACATTTCCAGTTCTTGTTTGGATAAATGCTTCCATGTAATCATCCATTTAAAGTTTTTTCAGTTTCCAAGTTTGTATAATTATTGGTGTTAAATGGAATATCTTGACATAGCTGTCATTATTTGCAGTTATAATGGACTAAAATGACCTAGTGGTGGCAATTTCATGTCATCTCTGTGAAAAAAATGGCAAGAAATTTGAACTAGATTAAGGTGCCTTTCAATTTTTATCACTCCACAAGTCTATGATTCTATGGTTCGGATGGCTGCTCTAGGCTTTAGTTCTGGTTTTGAAAAACCAGAGTGTTCTTCTTCACAAGAAATAAATGCTTTTTTAGCCTGAAATCTTTATCTACACAGTCTTCATGCTACTGACTGAGTAATGGGTGACTCAGGAAGGTACTAGATTTCCAAGATGACATTTAAGTAAAGAGTGCCTCTGCTAATATCATTCTAAAGACACTCTATATTTCATTTTTCTCTAGATTCTTTAATTAATCCCAGATCTTTGTGAATTTTCAGAATGAAAAAAAAGGCCACAACACCAGATGCAAAACAGTCACAACTCGAGTACAATTATTCACCTGAAAATTATCTGAAGAAACTTAACCTGTAGATAAGTCAAAACTGTTTTTACGTTGTCAACTCCATAAAAGAGATGGACAAGAGTATATAATTTTAATCAGATTTGCCAGATTATTTGACCAAAAAAAATCACTCTATAAATAGCCAAAATGTCACCAGGAAGTGCAACTGTTAATACAGAATAGTATTATATTTTTAGGAGGAGGATTAGAAGAACTAGAGACCAACTAAGTGTCTAAGTAATTTTAAAAGTCTTTAGGTTTGATAGTGAGAAAACACCTATAGAATTAGACCATTTCACTGATCTAATTTCAGGTATTCATATAATAGCAGTTATGTGGCAAGTCAAGTCAGAGAACAGCAATACAATTTACTCTGGTAGAGTAAATAGAAATCTGATCTTTCCTTCAGTAGATCTAGTGCATTACTGTGAATATAAACCAATCTCAAAACTTCTAACTCCACTGGAACTAATACATCGGATATAATTTTTTTAAATGAAATCCTCTATGCTTTTAATCAAAATATAAAATTCTTTAATATTTGTCTAGTCTCCATCTTCTTCTCTTTATACCTTTTGAGGCACAGGTACAATTTTTTATCAAATTATAGAAGACTTCTCTCTTTATTTAATTTTTTCATAAGCATTCACATTTTTTGTAGCTACTGTTTAAGAATACTATTGCCCTTAAATGTATTCCTCCCCAACCCACAGCAAATAAAACTTACATTAATTTAGTAAGAGTTTGTCAGAGCAGGCATAAAAAAAGACCTTTTTAAAAGTAGGGTCAGTTTTAAATGCTCTTTTATATACAACATATATTTACATCAGAGACTTATGAATTCATAATAAGTCAATATTACATTAAGAACACTACTGTGGATATAACACATAGCTCTAAATAGCTTTCTGTAATAGCTAAATAAATACTAATTAATTCTATTTTATTCCATTTCTACTTTTTCAGCATTTTTCCAAATGCCTTAGTGTGTTTCAACTCTCTTGTGCTTAATGTGCTTTCTTGTGTTTCAACCTGAGAAGCTGTGGAAAAAGACACACAACAAAATTCCCTTGAAATTACAGAAATGGCATAACATCCTTTAGTAGATTACATCCTCTCAAAAAATGGGTGAAAATTTGTATCCTTGGTCATTCAAACAAAACTCAAAAGAAATAAACTTCATTTGAAATCCCGTCCTGGAGAAATTATTGGCTTTGAGATTTATAGTCTCAAAATAATGAATATCTGCACAGATTTTTCACAAAGTCTCTCATGTCATCATACAAAGTATTTTCAACAGATCTGGTTTGCAACACTTTTTCTTCCGCTCCTCACCCCAGCATTTTCTTATTTTTATGATGATAATTAGGAAATATTTTGTGGAATGCCTACCTACAAAAAGCTGGCTGTTGAGTTGCAAGCGAATATGTCCATCAGGTGGAGCACTGTGAGATCTCTGAGGAAGTTGATCTATCTGCAAGGAAGCCTCTTTGACATTTCGCTCAGCCTTCACATAATGCCATTGGTTGTCATTTAAGGCATTGCGTGATTGCACTATGACTTCGCTGGGTCCATTTCCCACGTCAAATGAAAAAGCCACTTCAGATGGAGCTAGAAAGAGGATAGTAGCAGCAGACATTAAAATTGTTTCATAATTAATTGAGTCACAAAATAATTAACAGCAGAACAAGCTACTTTAAGGTTTAGCCTATTATTTCATGGAATAAGATTGACTCTTTTAGAGGAAGGGTTTACTGCAGGGGCCTGCAGCTCATTCTTCACACTCACTGACAGCAAGAGCAATGATTTATGCACTGCATAGAAACCAATCAGTTTGCGGACCCCTGGAGAGCATAGTAGTCAAGAAACAGTGAAATGTGCTAGCTTTGCAATTTTTCAGTTTGGATGAAATGCATCTCTTGATTACATGTTAATTGATTGCTGTTGTTAACTGTATTTAAACTATCACAACTGTAATCCAACCAACATCTTCTACTGTCTATTCACTTTTGTTATTTATTCATATAGCCTCTACGAACATCGGAGAGAAGATTTTGATTAGTTTATAAAATTATTATTTAAACTGAGTTTTTTTCTGAGCAACTTTCACATTACACAACTTCATAGTTTGCCTAGAGAATAACAGAATCTTTGCAGGTCAAAATAAAAAGATGAGGCATATGTCAGAATACTAAAGATCTGAAAATTGTGAATATTGTCTCTAAAAGTCTTTTATTCATATATTCAAAGACAATAATGTATGAAAAAAAAGTATTCTCTAGACAATGGATAGCCATAATTTTGTATTATTAAGGATTTAATTAAAGGATTATAGAGAAAATTCCACAAATCCAAAAAAAAGTTTCCTATTGACATCATTGGATTCTGACAGAAAAGTAAAAAAATTTGGAATCAACAGAATTAGATGAGCTTCAAACAACATTTTAAAGATTAATTAACTGAAGTAGAAAAAATATTCCATGCAGTATTTTTTATTTTCTTTTAATTTTAGAAAAAAGATATTAGACATTTTAAAACATTTAAATCCACTTTGGCCAACATTTTGACTGAGTAATGTCACACATTTGCAATCCTTAAGCCCTACATCTTGTTGCTATAAAGTGGCTTTTTTATAATAGTTGAACCTAAGACAGAAAAGTAAAATGGGAAATACATAAGCTGTTTCACTTACTAAATAAAATAAAGCATATTGAGCAATCAATTTATAAATGGAATGCCTTTTGTATTAAATTACCTCCTCTGCTTAAAAATTAAGTTTTACATAGTAATAACAAATAATTGATATCTAAACGCAGTTCCTTTAGTAAAATAAATTAATTTTAGGATAAATTCCTTTTCTTTAGAAAAAGCTGAGAACTCACTCTCTCCTTATGGGGATCAAAAAAACAAACAAACAAAAAAAAACCCAAACAAAAAAAAAAAACCCCAAACAAACAAACAAAAAAAAACAACCAAAAACCAACCACACAGCAGGAGAACAAAAGCAACAGAAAGTCCATGTGACTGGCTAAAAAGAATTTCTACTGAATGTTACCTTCTGCAGAAAGGTCTTTGTAATCTTCTGGATACTGTTGGAGTTAAGCCTGAAAACACAATTTCTGCTTTGAACTCACTGAATGGGCCTATTGAATAGCATATCAGAATGACAGATCTGATAAATAAAGTCACTGTTTAAATTTTAAAGGCAAGAAAACGCATAATAAAGATTTGAAATAATGAATTATGTTAGTACCACTAAAAAAAATAATATAATCTTGAAAAAAGGGAAGCAAATCCCTGAAGTTTCACATATGAAGGCTGAAATAACAAGAATGGGTTCATGGTCATCCATTGTAGTGTCTGAAGACTAACCAGAATATGTCAGAGAAAGTGAAAGATATAATCACTTAACATTCTATAATATTATAAGAACAACCTGCAAATTTGAAAGAAAATTTGGGTTTATAAGAACCACCAAGAGAATATGCCACAGGACATGGAAGGATGATACTGGATTCTAAAATATATTATCTTGCAACAAAAGACATATGCACAGAGCACTTTGGTAGTTTCTTAGGTAGCAGAAGAGAATGCATCTTAGGTAGCAGAAGAGAATGCATCCTGGACTTCTCTTCTGGCAAAAAATATTTTTTTTTGGGTCCTACCTACATCGGTGTCAGTTCAAAACTATCCAAGCACTGCAAGAACTCTTGTAACCCTAATGCATTCAAACACAGGCAGAGCACAAGTACAGACTGGCAAAGTGGAGTGGAAGTTGATGGTAGTCATGGAGAGTGGTCAGTGGTTAGAACAACTAACAAAAAGTTCAGCTACAGAGAACCATCCAGAGTATTGAGTGTAAGCATCACGTGCAGAAGCAGAAAGTGATTACCAACTAATATGCTACAGAATGCAAAATCCTACAAGTTTCTATAAAAGAAGCAGTTGAACTGCATTCATCCTGGACAGTAAGTTGCAAATTTGGGCAAAGGCCACCAGTAGTTGCATATTGCGCTGTTCTGAACTACTCCCAAAGACATTGCAGAAGCCCAGCCAAATCAATACACCATTATGTTTCCAACCCTACTTTAAATTTCTATTAAACACTTTGGAAATAAGCCTTCAATGAGCATTCAATATAAAATACCCAGACCTTTGACTAGAGAACGTAATCTTTGGTCCTATAAGTGTTTAGCAGAATATACTCTTCAGTGTTGAATCAGCTTTGTAGCTTTCAACCAATATTTTGCAGTAAATCAGTAAATCAGGAAGAAGTTCAACATGCAGTTATAACTTTATTGCAAAACAAAAATAAGGGATCAAATATCATCTTTGAGACAAGTATCTTCTTTTACTTACCCTCTCTTTTAAAATACAGTTAGGATGCACACATCATTTTTGCAAGAGTGTTCTAGAATGTGTACACAGATGCACTACAGTGTCTATAACCTCATAAAACCAGCAGAATAGCTCTAAGTCTCACATTTCATATCACATTTCTGGATCTGACTTTTTTGTTTGAAGCTAGACTTCAATGTCTACAGAACACTACCCCATAAATAAAATAATTAAATACAAAGTTTGAAAACAATCAATATATTACAAAAAATTGGTCTTTCTAAGTACTGAATGTCAAATATTAATAACATAATAAATTTTAAACATTTTTTCACATCATCATCTTAAACAGCGACATCTGACATTTACCTCATTGTTATTTATTATTACACAAATAAAATATATTAATTTATTTGAAACTATTAGTAGTAAATAAGTGTAGGTTGGTAAATTACATTCGCATTTTTTATAAAGGATGTGGAGTTATATGATAACGGAATATAAGTTATCTTGCACCATATGAAATGCTCAAGTTAATTTTTTTTTGAGAAAAATACTCTTGATGGAAATATATATTGCATGCTTCTGATTGATATTTTCCACAATAAAAGCAGACAATTCTGGATCCACTACAAACAATCCTCCATTTAATTTAGATATGACATTAAAAAAATAGTGGGTCTGTCTACTCATCAAATTAGGGTGTTTATGGAGATGAAGAAATGTCCCTATATTCTATAAAATAATTAGAAACCTTTGCTTTTTTAGATGCTGAAATTATAGACCAATTCACCCTTTTGCTTTCTTCTCACACCTCCCTATTCATATAAAGTCATTTAAAACCCATAAGTATGCAGTGGTTTTTATGCTTATGAATGAATGGGACAAGTGACATGAGTCTGCCTTCATGTTATTATTCTGAAGAAAAACTTACAGTCTTCTAATAAATTGAATAAATTAAATTCTCACAACCATTCCTTTAATGCTTCCATGATTTAACTGTTTATTTTGAAAATGGAAAACAATTTATCAGACAAGATTATCATTATTGCATCAGAGAGCCACCACTGAAGTGCTGATCCAGTACATTTTCTGTATTGCATGATACTGAGTTTACCTTTAAACTGTTCACAGATGTTTAACAGAAGGCAGTTCATACTGCCAAAAACCTGGCAAAAACTGTGTTGAAAACAGGGTAGTTTTCAAATACAGCACTATAGTATGAGATGATGAAACACAATTTCATTAAACACAAACCAATATTCTATAATTAAACTAACTACAGAAGGTGTTTCCCTGTTTGTTTCATTAACATAAGATGTTAACATAGACCAAAAAAAACCCCAAGAAAGCAGAATATTTTATTTTTTAATAAAAAAAATTAATGTTTCTATAGCAATATTTTGCAAAATAACATATATATTTATTTGTACTGTTGTCTAGAAAATACTGGAGGCTGATAACAAAATTTATTTGGAAAAAAATGAGGAATTGTCTAATCCCGAGGTAAAAATTGTTTTAATAGAACAATTTTAGAGAACTCTCAAAGTCACTAGGCAAAAAGAAGAATTTTCAATTAATGTGACATTTCAAATTAATTCACAAGACTAATGAAAAAATGCCTAATCCTTTCAAATACTCTCCTTTTCAATAATGAGCAATATAAGAATAATGCATTGGGTCAACTAAAAGATAAACGTTTCATTTTACGTTGGTCACCTTATGTCGGATTTAGTGGGATATTTAATTCTCTGTTATGTAACAAAAATTTCTTGCTGCTTGTAAGTCTAAGAATTTGTGTCTGCACAAATAAAATGGAAAAAAAAGTTGAAGAAAAAAAGAAAAAAGATGAGAATGTGTGACTTGAGATACTGTGACACAAGAGGTCTGTGTCACACATGGCGATTGAGTGAGTCTTCCAGCAGCCACATATAATGCCTGGTCTTAAAATTGGGAGGGAGAGAATTTGGTGGTAGAGATGCACTGAACACAAGAAGTAGGAAGAGTCTTAGCAGTCAGGGGCTGATTGCTGTGCTCTTAGATTAAGAAATCCCTGGGGCAGAAAATTTCTTCAAATGGATACTTGTTTAGATTTTTTCCAATGATGAAGATTTGGTAGTAGCAGTAGAAGTAATATAGGTAGAGAACAGTTTCTAAATACTCCCCTTTAAATTAAATAAAATAAAATTTTTATAATAATAATAACAACAACAAAACCATCAGTCATGTTACTTACACTGCAACTCTATCCTTATGAAGTCTTGAATTCCCAGGTTCTCTAAAAACACTCCTGAGGATGCAGTAGTTTTAAAGAAAAATGAGACATCTGCACTGAATTCTCCATGGAAGGTGGGGAAATGAAGGTAGGATGTCTCTGTGTTGAAGGAAGCTGAATTCCAAAATGTTCCTGGTTAACAGAATGAAAGGATGATAGATACAGTGTTATCTAACATTTCTAGTATAAGTTTTATAACTGATAAACAAAAGAAAATTCCCAGGTCTAAGAATGGGTTGCAGTGTTCAGAGAGTCTCACATCCACAGAAGCTTCCCCATTAGTTCATAACACAAAAAGGTATGCATTATTGGGAATGTAGAATAACGTTTCACCAAGAATAAGGTGCTTGGCTCAGGCAACAAAAAAACAATTATTAGGAAACAAAATTAATTTCCTCTCAACTGGGAAGTCCAGTTATGGCCCGATGTATCTATTCATGAAGTAAGCAAACATAGCAGCTATGAATAAACTACTATACCTACATTAAAGTAGCATGGCTGAGGGAGCTGTATAGCCTGGAGAAAAGGAGGCTCCTGGGGACCTTGTTCTCTGCAACTGCCTGAAAGGAGGGTGGAGTGAGGCAGGGCCTGTTGTCTTCTCCCAAGTTACAAGTGACAGGATGAGAGGAAATGGCCTCAAGTGTAGACTAAATATGACAAATATGTTTTTTCACTGAAAGGGTTGTAAAGCATTATAACAGACTTCCCAGAGTGGAGTCACAATGCATGAAAGTATTTGAAAAATTTGTGGATACGGCACTTGAGGTCATGGTTCAGTGGTGAACACAGGGGTGGTGCAAGGCTGACAGCTAAGACCTTTTATTTTAAAGGTCTTTAACCTTTACAACTCTAGGATTAGTTAGTACAAGCAAAAACTATGAGACTTATTAAATATATATTTTACATAACAAGGAAAAGAGACTTGTTATTGTTGTAGTCCAGTGAAATTTACCAGGTATCTCAAAGAATGCAGGACAAATATCCTTGCAATTACTGTAGAAGAAACCAAGGAAATAAATTGGAAAATTTAATAAATTATTCTAGATATTTTCCTGGCTTTATTTATTTTTTTAGTAAGCATCCAATCATGATTTGTGACATTTTGTAATTGATTTTTAAAATGCTGGTGTAAAATCTCTAATATCACCTTCTTCTGATAAGGACAAAAGCTTCATTTATGGTGTTCAACTAAAAGTACCTTGTTAATATTGCTGAATCCTTACAGATATATCAGTATTTCTTTATTAAACTATATTGCTTTCTAAATGAAATGAGACATTCAATACTGTCTTATCTAATTGATCAAGCCTATTGAATATTCTCCTGATAATGTTATGATCTCACTCTTACAGTTATGCAGAACTGCAATTTTTGCTCCAGCCATGTTCTGCTTTAGGATGGAAAGGGGGAAGAAAAAAAAAGATTTGAAAATTTCCTTCTCCCCTGCAAAATCAAACCCTATTATACAGTGTAAATGGAGGCCTAGTCCACCGCCAGTGAGGTAAAATTAAAGTCTATTCCCTCATTCCAGCAGAGTTTTTTACCATTTTTGGAAGGGTTTGGAATCCAAACCTAGAAAACCCTAGAAAAGCAGCATGGAAGGATTTTCACACATATTCTGGCCATTGCTCATTGTGACTTTTGACACTCGGGAGTACTGGCAGCTATCACAAGTTAAAGCAGCCATGGGGACAACATTTACATGGTAAGGCAGCTGTGAACAGATGGCTTAGGCTGGGAGGGAACATGTAGCTTTGCACCTCGCTCTGCTGTGCTTCCTTATGGGCTTCTTGAAGTTGCCAACCTGTGACAAGTGCCACCAGACAAAAGCAGCAGCCTCACATATTGGCATCAATTTTAAGCCCATGTTCTTCAACTGTGCCAGGTCATGGCTCCCACAGAGCAAACTTCACAACTGTTGTGACTAACAGCTGCGTATCACAGCTATTTAAAAATAATGGGCTGGCTGTTACCAGTAATTCAAACACAACAGGAAGTTTAATACTGTAATTTATACAAAATTGGTACAACATTGCCAGCAATTAGAAGAGAGGCAATAGGGCAGTAACAGTCCAGTAAAGTAATGATACAATTACCTTCAATGAAGCATTTGAATGATGTTTGTAAATCAAAATGGAGTCCTTGGGGGTGGCCAGGGATAGAAAGTTTTAATTTTTCTCTCTTAATTTAGTGCCTTTTCTTGTCTAACCATTCTTCTTCTCAGCTCTGAGAACTGTGTAATTTATGAATGTAAAGATGCTTTATCAATAAAGCAGCTTCAATACAGGCTTAGGAAAAGTTTATTACAAAGTATTTTATATTGTTGTAAATCAGGGTGGGAAAAGAATTTCTTAACTTTACAGCATCTGGCTCACAGTCTCCCATTTAGTTTCCTGGAACTGCCAAACACCATTTTGTTAGAAAATCAATATTATTTAGCATTTTATCTAAGCTGTAAGACTGCAGTCTTCCTATGAGTAAAAAGAAGGAAGATCCTAATATAAATTACATATGAAGTTATTTTTATTGAAAAATATACATATGTTTTTTGCATATATCAACTAGCCTTACCAATTTGAAACTGTAAAACCAAAAAAAAAGGGACAATAATAACAAGACAGATGAATTAGCCTTCTCAAAACAATTGTGCAATTACAATTTGTGGCGCTCTTCAAGTTCCTACTCACAGTGAAATCTGTTCATCTTTTGTGTCACTTCCTTGTCAAATCTCTAATGGCTGCATCTTCATTCTGTCAGCAGGGACACTGAATGTTGAGGCAGAGAAAATAAAGACCCTATGTTGCCAAACAGTATATTTTGTACTTTGTTTTTGTTTTTTTTTTTTAACTGTAAGTTCCACAGATAAAAGATCAGAAGGGAAAACTGTGATCATCTAGTTCAATGTCTGGTATAACACAGACTATATAAATTCCCTGAATAAGTTCTTGTCTGAAAAAGAGAATTTAGTCTAAGAAAAATACTCAATTGATTGCATTAAAAATGTCAATTTATGGAAAATTCACAAATGCTTTTACTGTCAGTTTGTGCATATGCATGTATTCACACACAGTGTAGC
This sequence comes from Emberiza elegans, assembly GCA_024865655.1. Taxonomy (NCBI): domain Eukaryota; kingdom Metazoa; phylum Chordata; class Aves; order Passeriformes; family Fringillidae; genus Emberiza; species Emberiza elegans. The sequence goes on from JALJVW010001283.1 coordinate 26,246,459, forward strand.
TTCAAATCCCAAACATAAAATAATTTCTTGATTTTATTTCCTGCTTTCAAGAAAATTATTTGAAATTTCTTCCTCTATGAAACACAAATTTTAACACATCACCTCAGATTATGCTCAAATTCAGCAAAGGGATTTTAAATACTTTCACTAAAAAATGAACCTCAACTTCTTTAATGCTATCCTTTAACCTTCCATTCTCTTCATATATGTAAAACTGTAATCACAGACTTGTATTAAACCTGTTGATTATGCAGGAAGCTGCAGAGGACCAAAACAATGTTGATTAGACTGAGGCTAGGACAAATATGAATTAATAATAATTTATATAAAGCTAAATAAGGGGGAAGAGTTGAACACATTGATTTACAAATACTTCTGCTATTGAAAGTAAAAGACATGTTCTGATTTCTCAGGGTACTGAAGAGAGATCAAACAGATTTTTTTTGCTAAATTAGAAATTTACTGCGCTGCTTTAATGAAGGTATTGCAAGTTAATCTCTGTTACATCCAAAGCTCACATTATTTCTTTATTTAAATGTCAAAAAGTGAACTCACATTAAATGGATTATCTTCTTGCATTTACATGCTTGCACTGTCATTTTGCAGTTGAATTTATTTTTTACATTCAGCCAAGTAAACAAGACTCCATGAAATACCTTATTAAAGTCTATCTGTGTCCTCACCAGTATTACTCTTATCTTTATTAATGTAAATTCCTGCTGAATGATATATTATCTTTACAATGCATTATATTATCTACAAATAGGCATTTATATTATTTTTTATTATGATCTATATCAACCATTTTATTTTTGGCCCAAGAATTAGGCTTATACTGGCAGATTATAATCACCCATTTAATTTACATAATTTTGGCACATTACCTATATTTCAGTATTTTGGATTTATTTTTATGTCCTAACACTTACTGGATATTCATAGTAATAAATGAGAATACGTCTACTCAGCTCTTGTAATGAAAGGAATAAGAACAAAAATCACCCAACATAGAAGGGTGGGTTTTTTTAATCTACTCCCACTAACTGACTCTATTGGAATTTATTCAACATCTAGCTTTTACTTCAATAATGACAAAACATAATGAAGATAACTTTCTTTTTTTCATGAAGAATTTCTATCTATTAATGTGCCAAAAACTTTGTTCATTCTCAGATACTTCAAAATCTTTCCTGTTACCCTCAGTTGATATATGTTAGTGTTAATCTTGACTTTCACTATAGTTAGATATATTTTTCAATCTGATACCAGCAGTCATGCTATATAATTTATTAAACACACTGTAGACCAGGAAAGGGATTATAGAAATGAATCAGTAATAAATTAGTGCTTCATTTTGAAGGTGACAGAAAAGTGTGAGTGTACTCACGTGTGGTGCCGAGTGTAACCAAATATTATTGACTAATGTTTTTTATATGGCCATATTCTTCTAGAATATCTTTAATACTTTCATTGTACCTTGACATCTTATAAATATAGTAAGGTAACGTTATAAAAATGCTGAAAAAATCAATAACATTCAAATGCAATTTTCAAAAACTTTTATAAAATAAACTATATTTATATTACTTTTGGATTTTTAGTTTTTCTTTTTTCTTACAGAAAGCTACTCTTTCCTGCCTTGCTCTGACTAATATGGTTTGATTTTCTTATAAGTAACATACTTTGCTGAAGAGATCAATCCTTAAAACCCAAAATAAAGAAGCCAAGTACAGAAATGTAATGTTAAATAAAAGAGTGAAATAAAAATATGCAACAATAAAGAGCCAACTTCTGCTGGACTGCATTTGATACATGACTTTTCAGAAGCACCCAAATAAGTAAATCTAACTTGGAAACTTAGTCAGTGGAGTGCATGGTTTATGGCAATTCAATTCAACCATTTATTAATGGTTCTACTTTATGTTGCTGTAGGCATTAACATTTTCTTTTCCTCCCAAGTAACTGTCCCACAAGGAATAGATTATTGATGGAATAAGAATTTATGATCTTTTGGATTCAAGTAATTTAATGCAGTACTCAATGTAGAAATATTAGTAAACCTTCTCCTCCATGTTTTTACATGGTATGCATGTCAGTTATCCTGAAAAACTTATGTCTGTCAGATAGAACAGAAACCTATTTAATAAAAGATATCCCCTGTGAAATACAATTGTATCATTTAGTTCTGGAGAGTGACAGAAGTAAAAATAGCAATGATCTCTTTGAAGAGTATTCAAATGACACTGCAAGTCCAAGAATATCTATTCTCCCTTGTTTGACAGCACTTCTGAAAAATGGGTTTTTGCCACTAGACCTTTTCTGCATTCTTCATCTTTCTAAAGGTAATTGTCATTAAAAGTACATTTAAGTAAACCCTCATGGGTGTCAGCAACCTCAGGTTCGGAAAGAAGTCTTAATAGCAGTCTTCTTTCCTTCTGCAGCTTCAAATTGATGCTAGAAGCAGTGGCCTGGCAAAAGAGTTTAAACTTCATCAATTTTCTCTAGTGTGAAAATTAATATGCAGAACTCAGAAATTACTGCAAGTCATAGCTATTTACATTAAATGTAAAACTGAATATCAAAGAAATTGTTCATTATAAAATCCACTGCTGATACACAATAAGTAGAAGAAAATCTACTATGTCCTGTACTCAGTATTTATTATAACACATATTATATATAAGGAATTATATTAATATATTTCAATACAATTCACATATTATATATATATATAAGTATATATATGGATATATAAAAATATATATGCATATACATATAAATAGATATAATTTCCTATGTAGGATAGATCACAGAATCAATTACATTGCAAAAGACCTCTGAGATGATTATCAAGTCCAACTGTTGACTGGTCACCACCTTGTCAACTAGACCATAGCACTGAGTGCCCTGTCCAGTCTTCCCTTGAACACCTCCAGGGATGATGACTCCACAGCCTCCCTGAGCAACCCACTCCAATGCTTTAGCAACCCTTTGCATGAAGGAATTCCCCTGATGTACAACCTGAACGCCCCTTGGTGCAGCTTGATACTGTGTCCTCTTCACCTGTCACTGGCTGCCAGGGAGAAGAGGCCACTCCCCACCTGGCTACACACTCCTTTCAGGTGCTGCAGGGAGTGATAAGGCCTCTCCTGAGCCTCCCTTTCTCTAGGCTAAACATCCCCAGCTTCCTCATGGGACTTACCCTCTAGGGCCTTCATCAGCCTTACTGCCCTTCTCTGGACTTCATTATATATCATGCTATAAAATATTTATATGACAATTTCATAATATGGGTAATGCATAATATATCATGCATCATAAAAATATTAAATATCTATTTAACATGACAAAAATTATATAGCAACTGGTATTGAGATATTTTATTATATACACTCATAGAATTTGTGGGGTTTTTAACACTTTGGGTTTATGTCAAAATCTATGACAAAATTATTTTCCTTCAGAAATTGTTTTGTTTTCTCAAATTTTAGTTCTTACCTCCTTAAATACATGTCTTCTCACACTGTCTTGATGATGTTAATGACTGAGAAAAAATGCATTATTTAACAATCAAATTCAATGTTCTTATTCCAAGGTTTTTGCTCTATTATGACCATGAACTGTTTTATTCTGAAATTTTTCACAGAGCTTGTTTCAGTTCAAAATTTCTTCTTTTTGAAGTCAAATGCTATAAAGTTGTATGACATTACAAGAATATTTCTCTGACATTCAGACTGAGTTCTTGTGCTTGTTGTCATGATATTTTAGAATTCTCTATCACAGCTTGTCTAGAAATCCTGTGATCATTCATCACCAGTGTGAAATATTGCAGCAATTCAATCACCCAGACTAAGCAAACATCAAATGAAGTCAGGGAGGTCAATGGGTGTCAAAACTGTCTGTATGTTTTAGAGATTACTCCAAGGAAGCTAGCTGACTTCCATGTTTTAAGATCTGTCACGTCTGAGGTCAGGTTATGTAACTAATAGTATCTGGGAACTTGGTGAGTAGTGGAATTCAAATTCTTTCCCCCAGCAATTAGAACTACACAAGCTCTAAGTGTTTCTGTTTCACTGCTGTCTTTGTCACTGGCTTCATTGCCTGTGGCCACAGGGGAGGTCTGCTGCATCGCAGGCTGAGTGAGCGTGGCCAGCCCACTGAGGGAGGTGGTTACCCCCCTCTATCTGACATTTGTAAGAGAACACCTGCACTGGGCTTCCAATTTCCATTCCTCTAGCAAAGGAAAACATTAATAAACAGCAGCAAGCGTTGTGGAGGCCACCGGAATGTTCAGGTCTGGAGCACTTGTCCTGCCCTTCAGGCAGGAGGAGCTGGGCTGATTCAGCCAGGGAAAGGAGAAGGTTTTCTGGGGAACCTGATAGCAGGCTCCAAAACCTGAGGGGAAATCATCAAAGAGACGGATACAGGGTCTTTGCATTGGTGTAAGGGGTCAATACCAAAGACAGTGGTTATGGTGAAAGCACAGAGTTTCAGGTTTAATAGAAGCAAAAAGGAATTCTCGTGAGGACAGCCAAACAGTGGTATAAGCTGCCCAGAGAAGCAGTGCAGACTCAGTCCTTGGGTGCTTCAAACACCAGTTTGACAAAGCACTGAGAGACCAGTGATCTCAACTCACGGCTAATCCTGCTATAAGCAGGAGACCTCTGTAGGTCCTATCACTCTGAATTAATACCATAATACTATAAAATAGTATTATAACATGTAGAACAAATCATCAGTTCACAATCAGATGTCAGAATAGCAAAGTGGAAGAACCCAATGGGATTTTTAAGTCTTATGAATTTTCATAAGAAAATTAGAATGCGGTGCTGAAACACACATCTGTTAAGAAATCTTCGAGGCATAATAACTCTGACAAGACAGAGATGACACAAAAATAAATACATACTAATTTATATGTTTTTATCAATGTGCTTTACTGAGTGTGCTTAAAAGTATAAATCAGTGCTTTACTGGTATTTCTCTTACTCCTATAAACTGAAGAAATTTGAAAACCAAACATGACATCATATGATGAAGTAGGAAAATCACATAAAGAATAAAAATATTTCTAAATACTCTATTATATTTAAATATAGTAATTATTATAGATAACAGCTAATTTCATGAAAACTCATAAGGTAATGTGATTTAAGAAAATTAACCTATCTGAATATTGTTAATAACTTACTCAACTGTATATCAAATATGGCCCATCCAACTCTTCACTTGAGTTCTTTGAGGTTTTTTATAGCATTTCTTCTCCTAATTCCTAATTTTTGATTACAAATAGCAGCAGACATAAAATTTTGTGTAATACATTACTATTGAACATAAGCCAAACATGTTCTCTTTTCCATTGAGTAGGGAAATTATTAAAAACAGTATCATCAAAACTTTTCAATAAGATGTCATTTTGCACAAACATATTATTATGGCTATTACATATATGTATTTAGAATATAAATCTAGTATTATTATTAAATTTGCAAAATTTAAATTCTTGCATGTAGTGGAAAGTTGCATGTAGATATTGCATACACTGAATTATTCTCCTACAATATAGTTTTCCTAGATGCATAAAAATTCAGATGAGATAATATGTGTAATGTTTTGTGATAGATGCATACATAGCTAGTGAATGGTATGTCCCCAAGACATGGTTACCAGCTACAAATTCCCCTTCATGTAATGATTTATTCATAATTTAATTCCAGTTGAGTAAAACAAAATATCTGTTTGAAAACTATTATAACATTTTTTTCATTGTTGATATGTATAGTGAAAAACAAATTTTTATGATTTCGATGGTTTGCACTGGATGGTGGTGGGTTTTTTCTAATTCCACAAAGAACTGGATGAGACTTTTAGAGAAGTCTATCTTACGTTTGTAACAAATAACATTTCAAAGGTATTGCAGAAAAAATGCATCACTGTTTAGCAAAACTCTTTTTTAGTTACTTACTATCACCATGGCAAAGCAAAGGCCCCAGTTTATAAGCAGCTTCAGAGTTTGGTCTGTCAGTATCTGTGATCACAATTTCAGTTACTGGTAGATGGTCCTTGTAGGAGAGGAAGCCAGTATCATTTGTCCTGAAAAGGTAAAATGAAAGCCACAGCTCTCCTAAATGTTTCCAATAAATATTTCATTATCATTGACACACTCCTGAGAAAAAGGCAAGCCACTTAAAAAAACTGAAAAAGGCTGCCTAAATATGTATGTGTGTATAATGTGTTTGTATATTTGTGATACAAAAAGCTGTAAATAGAAACATATGCTTTGGAGTTGACATTGGGCTCATTTGACGGGACTAAAAGAATTTCATTGGAAGTAGGTAGTCTTATGGTTGTGACCATAAAACAAGTGTGAGAAAAGTCCTCTTGAATAAACGGACACCTAACTGGCTGCCTAAGACAATGAATTTGCTCAAGTCAAATTTGAAAATGAAGTTTATGTTGCTGAGGACATACTATATCTGTAATTTACTCCATCATCAATATGGAATATTTAATGGCTTAATATAACTTTCAAGTAAGTCTAACTTTTTTTTCCAACTTTGACAAAAGTTAAAAAATCAAATAGAAAGTATGAAGTCATGCTGACTACAGGAAAAACAGTATATGCTAAAACAAATATGAAACTTGCAGAAAAGAAAATATGCAACTTTGCCCTCTGAGCACACATCTAGTACTTGTAATATTAGAACTAGTTTCTTGTTTAAAATTTTTGTTGACTTAGTGCCAGAACTGATTTTTTAAATTTCATAAGCACCAGTTTTGGCCCTGAAATTCCTTTCCCTAAATCCATAGAAATGCTCAGTTACTCAGGTCTATTCTGGAAAATTCAATCTGTTCATTCAGTCCATTCATGGTTGAATATTCCCTTTAAGGGCAAAGCAAATAGTTCAGAATAAACAGCAGAAACTCCTCATGACTTTTTCCTCCCCTCTTCCTTTCCTATCATCATCATCATCATCATCATCATCATCATCATCATCCTTCTTCTGCATACAATTTCTGTTTATCTGTTTTGGAGAACAGTGCAAACAAATGGACTTTTTTTTAGCAAACTATTTTGCTTAACTGAGGAATGCAAAACACGGGTTTTTTTAAATGCTAATTTTTCATTAAGTGAAATATTGCAGGTTTCTAATTTAGAACTAAAAGAAAATCCCTCAAAACATCAGAAGTGTTTCCTTCAGTAAAATGATGCTGTAAACAAAAGGAAACTGAACATAAATTATCTTCTATGGAGAGGATTTCTAATTTTTAAGTTTTTAAGACCATATTCTTTTTTTAAAAAAAAATTCTGTTCTCGACTTCTATAGACATAAAGCTTTTGATTAGTCAAATAAGGAGTTTAGAGTTAAATCTATGTCCAACGCATGAAGTAAGATAGGTTTCACTATAAAAGTAGACTGTCAAAACCAGTGTTTCAAAACCATGGTGTTCTCTGTGCTCAAAATGTATCTCAAACAAGCAGAGCTTCTGCCTACTTTTTCCACCAGTGAACAGTATCTAGTCAACTGATCCAAAACACTAGTCTCTAGGGAACCAAATACAGCGTTATCACAAGTACCAAAATTAGTGTACCGCTGTAACACTGGAGTCACTGGGAAGAATCTCTACTTATAAGTGTCAAAAATAGATACAAACAGAAATACAAACCCAGAGTCATTGTACTTGCAATTTAATACACTCATAAACATCTAAGCAACTGACTGGAAGTGGATGTGCACGTGAAGACATGCACATAAGCCTCAAATCTACTGTATTTACAAATATATTGTCAAAAAATTAACGTATATATGTGAGCATGGATTGAATGCATGACAAAACTGAGCAGTAATATTTTACATGTCTGAGAAATGGTGCAATTTTTTCTCAAAATGTATTCACCTTTTAACACCTTATTTTTGTGTTAGAAATTAATACTGTTTTTATTTTCATACAGCATAATAATAGGGAAAATCTTAGTGATATATGTGCTTCTTTAATCTCTTTTTTGGAATAAATTCCAGTGAATTTTACTGCAATAGGAAATTCTTTTCTCCAGAAATCTTCGAAGCATGTGAAGAATTGTTCTTTGATTAACTCTTCTACTTTTATTTCTGTGTCTGCTGAATTCCCTGCTCATGTTGAAGGAACAAGCATTTTCCAACCAAACTCATTAGGGACTCCTTTAAAGGAAGGGTGGACCTTCAGAATAAATAAATGATGTATTGCTTGATTTTGATTTTGCATACATCAAGTTGTTTCTAAGTTCCTAATCATCTTTACATTTTCCCACTTTCAAAAAAAAATATATGTTGATGCATTTTTTAAAATGCATATATTAATGTACTCACTGAACTCTATTTATTTAAGTTAAATGAACTTCATAATTTTAAGACCATAAAGTTTCTTTAACAGAAGAGCTTTCATTTGAAAAGTCCCTCTGCATTATCAAATCCTGTGCTGCATTAGAGCTACTGTTGAGAAAGTTGTATCTGATCCTACTAAATTAAAAACCAGGTTCAGATCTGACATTGTAACAGGAACGCATTCATTTTATTATTTATTTGAAAGTTATCGTAAATGATGCCAGAGAATTTTAGGCACAAGTGGAAGATGTACATCCTAGAAGTCCATTTATTCCCTTCGAATAGGACTCCATATGAGTGCTTTGCTTTATTGATAGCAAGAGTATTAATTTTCTTTATCTATGTTGTAGATGAAAAAAAAAAAAAAGGATGTAAAAAGTCTAAACCTTAAAGTGTAATTATAAATTATGCTAAGAACTTTTTTAACAGAACCTTTTATTTTAACTTTAATTACGTTCAGTAATCTAAAGCTAACTGAAGTTGTGCTAAAGAACTATTGTCTTAATTTATAACATGCAATATACTGAAGACTAGAAAGTATCTGTAAAATTAGATCTTCCTCAAAATTTATAGTGAAAAAATTAGCAATAATACTTAATGTATATAGCACTAACTTTGTGAAAAATTATGTTCTATAGCAAAGAATCAGATGACACTATGGCAACTTAGATTTCCAACTGCCTTGGTATTATATACGTGCTAAGGTTTGTATATTTTCTTTATTTACTTTTAACAAAAAAAGTATTGTGAATAATGAACAGTAAAAAGTCACCATTCATCCCTGTCCGCATCACAGTTGCAGTAATGCTGGGAATCAATGCAGCTTCCCTCCAGTCCACAAGCACATTTTTGTACAGCAGGCAAGGAACCTCCCCAGTAAGTATGAGTTTCATTGGTTCTTCCAATCCACCAGCTCAGTGGCATCCCATCTAAAAAGGTTAGAAAAAAATCAATGCCCAGTCTTGTCTCCTACTTCTCTCAGCTTTCCCATCCAAATAGTTTTCCAAAAGTTTAAAAAGACAAAAAAACCTGCTCAAATCTAACACCTTTAAATGACCAGGAAAAAATAAATTTCCACCTTTACTAGATAAGTAATTTTTCATTTTAATACTTTGTTATCACGTACTAAGTGATTGTCACAGATTTTTGCTTGCATTAGTAGAAAGGGGAACTCACAGTACCTAGCTCAGTCAGCCATGATATTAGAATAATTTATCTTAAGCAGTCAATTTATATAATTCATTTTAAAATGGTCCATGAAAGCAGAGACATAATCATCCTAAAAATCAGCATAGGTTATATTCCCTAGTAAAGATCAATTTCGGATGTTGGAACCACCAGAAATAGAATAAGGGAAGTCACAGAAATGGCCTCATCCCACTACCAAGAGTACTACAGAGCACTACTACCCATATCTGTGATGAGCTTTGGGTAGCTGAGTACTGGTGTTAATCAGAAATGCCCAAAGACAGCTGTTCGGTCATGGACAGCAGATTCAGAATTTACATACTCAGAGACAACAGAAATCATGTTAATGGTGATCCCATAAGTAAATTGATATATCTGATGAGGAGAAGCGAGGTTGCCCAGGACTATCAGATCTCTCTGTGGTTCATCCAGTCAGCATTGCTTGTAGCAAAATGATAAAACTTAGTTTCTTTAATGGAAGTACTTTAATGAAAGCACAGTACTGCAGAATAAGCTTAAAGACATTGCCAAGCAGTATAGCAACAGAAGAAATATCTGCAGAACACAAGATAGCTAAATGATATGTAGCAAAAAGATAAACCATCTCAAATGAAATGGAAGAAGGCTGACGGATGCATGAAAGGCAAGTACTGTTAAACTACAGAATTTCTTATAGATGCTTTTTTTTTTTGCTTCTGCTGGAGCTCCATTTTCAGCACCCGGCCCCCATGAAGAAGCTGGAATTTATTCTACTCTCAACTTTGCTTACAAGCACCACTGCTTATTAAACCTCACTGTTAGATAAGACTTCTGTTACACTGACAATCCTTTAGATCGCGAACATATTGACTGCATTCATTACCACACAACTGTCAGCCCAGCAGGCCAAAAAACAGTGTGAGCAGTTTTTCGAAAAGTCAAGCTTGCATAATGGCATCAATGTCCAATATCAGTGTTTGTGTTTGCAAGCCATCACAGGAGGAAGAAAACCCAGAGACCATGTATAAATAATTTATCAGACAACACTTTAAAAAGGTTCTAGCAACTAAGACTGTAAAAAGCAGAATATTCTGCTGCTTTAACAGCATGCCTTAGGTTTATACTGTAGTCATGAATAAGCATTCCCAATGTTTCACTAGGGACATTGGGGTATGTTTAAAAGCTGGTTTCTTCATACAGCAGACTGAGAGTATTTACTGAAATGCTGCAAGTTCATCCTGATTAGCCCGGATTTTTTTCACTGCCTTGGCAGAAAGTACTGCCTAGGCAAAATAAAGCCATTAATTAAAATGGTTAGAGATTTCTTCATAATGATCACATAAATGTATTAAGCAATGGATTCTTTAATGAGATCATTTGCAAATGCTATCCAGGCTGATTGAATACAATGCATTCCTAAAATACAGTCAGTTGAGAATTACTAGGTGGATTGTATGTTCCAAAAAATATATTATGTAACCATTATCAAATTTTCTATTTCTCAGGCATACCTAGCAAAGAATGTAAACAGTGGAAATGAGAGTAATTAAACTCTGTTTAAAAAAGAATTATTTTAGAAAATTTGTAGAAGTCTCATATAAGTCTCTTTCACATTTATTTACTCTTAGCATTCAAAACTAAATTTTAAATTACTTACCACATCTGATTGAACACTTCTAAAACATTTATCTTAACACATTTATGTGCATCTTATAAATATGCAGTTATATGTAATATAAACTGCATAACAATATAGTGAATTATTTTAGCACATTTACATGCAATGTCCCTGTAAAAAAAAAAAAAAAAAAAGTCTTTAAACTTTCTGCTTGAGGCAAACCAGCTTTTGAACATCTGAACACAGCTTTAATTTGGAGCCCACAGTAAAAAGAAGGTTCATCAGGACACCTTAAGCAGCAGGTTCACTTTTTTTGCTGTGGAGGTGTTTTCAAACAGATATTCTTCCAAGAGCAAACACCAGCCTAAGAAGCCCAGCAATACCCATGCCATAATTAGTGAGAAATAATGTATAAGGAAAGAGCTGAGACCTAGAACCAGAGAGGGCTTCACGCAGAGGCATTCTCTCTGCTTTGTAGGAAAGAATATCAAGGAATCAATTTTTAGCATTTTAAGAGTTTCTGGTGCACAAGCCAAAAAAATTCACTGTTTTTCAAAAGAAAGTAAACAATGAAGATTTTACCTCCACGTTATTTGGAGCACTTAGATGTTCTGAGTAAGGTCTTTTAACACCATCTCTGTGTCAATAATGTTGAAATTTAAATAGACTACATAACTTCTCTTTTATTTTAAGTAGATCAGATCTTTTGTTATTTCTTAAGGCAATTATAATTTTGTCAATAATCCACATTTTAACTACTGAGCTTTCTAAGAATGCTTATACTGGATAGTGGAAATTCAATGTTATTGATGTGTTTTGTCAAGTACTCACAATATGCACATTAAGTGCACACATTACCTTCTGCTGGTGTCTTCGCACTAATTTGTGCTCTTTTAAGAAAATATTTCCTCAGTAATAATTTAATTCCTTCTTTAAAATTAAAAAATTCTTGGAAGACTAAACAAGAGGGGATCTTAATAACAATCTCTGTTAATTTAAAAGTCTTATGAGAGAAATTAACTTGTGAATTTAATTCTCTGAAAGAAAATCATTATAAATCGACATTTGCATTTTCCTGGTTCAAATATCTCTTGGCAATTACAGAAATCTGAGAACTCAATATTTGAAGTAGTTCAAACTCCACAGTAACAAAATGCCATAGCCTTCTTAGAAATAAATAACTTTAGTAGCTAGCAAAATAAAAGCATGGTGCAACATAATAAGGTTTGTCTGCTTTACTTACCTGACTTATCTAAAAGCCTTGACTTTTTGCAGTAGTAAGCAAGCTCCTGTTCACAGTGATCTGCAAGGTTTATTGTAGCCTGAAGCTGGTCTAGACTGGCAGAATACTTGAAAAACACAGTGTGTGGGTTCTCTCGATTAGCACTTTTAACTCTGGTTAGGTTGGTGCTGTTATGCTGTATAATTGTCCACGTTGCATCTTTCAAAACATGTGAAAAGTAATAAAGAGTCAGAGCACTGTGCAAGTTAGTAAGGGAAAGAGCATGTACGATGAAATCAGACAAACTTCAGGATAACTTCTTTGATCACAGAAAGCCCTTTGGAGCCCATGAAACAGATATAAATCATTGAGCAAAAATGAAAACAATTATTCATTGTTTCGATTCATAGGTAGATCATTGTGCCATGACTGTAACAGATATTCAGCTAGTAAGGATTATTCAATAAGGAAAGAATATGTGATGACACCCAAATATTTGTATTAGAAATAAAATATTGTTTACTTGGTAAATTGCAATGAAAGATTAGAAGGAAAAAATCACTTTCCCCAGGCTTAAATACTGCATAAAATAACACTAACTCTATCTTAGAATCTACCTACATTAAATACATCCTTACAGCATAAATTAATTTATTCAGTATGATAAAATGGCCTACAGGCCTTTTCTTTAATACACAGAAGAAGGCAGAAGTTTCTTGCATATACTGTGTTTACTGTAAAACTAAGATTACATGAAGGTGAATTATTACTGCCGCCTAAAATTAAATAGTAGCCATGGTGAAGACTTGTATCATTCTTTTGTTTTGTATTTTTGCCAAGATCCTTCACCTGTGAATAGGTTAAAAATGAGCTTATTCTGTTTCAACTCCCACTTTCAAAACCTTTAACTCTCACTCTCCTGACCAAAACCCCTTTCAAGGTAGGGGTGAGAAGGCTTCAGTTAAAGCCCATCGGGGACAGTCAAGTTCAGATTTGTGGTCACTGTATTCTTGCATATTTATGGACAATTAATTAAAAGAAAAACAACAAAAACATGAGAAATATTTTTTCCTATATTTTGTTATTGACATTATATTTCAGACATTCTAACAATAGTATTCTAACTACTAGACCTGTATTCTATATCATCAGCTGCCTATATGCCACACAGGGCAGATCATATAAAAATATCCATGAAGAGGAAAGAACAATGGTCACTTAGAGATAAGTAACAGTCAAAAAATCTAGACTAAATATTTTTCATCTAATCATAAAATTTTATTAAGAATGTAATTAGACTGTCAAAAAACAGCTAACAATACAAATTTAAATTTTGGTTCCTTTGTTTTGGGTACTGTTTTCTATGGTTGTGGGTTTTTTTGGTAGATGGATAAACATACAGACACAAGTACACCTAAACATTACACTGAACATAAAAATGAAGACAAGGAGTTTGGATATTCAACTCATTGTCACACTCACAAAATTACACAAAAAAGAAAAACAGCGAACAGCAAAGTTTGTAGCATTTTAATTGACAGTGTGGACTGTAGGCTTTTTAGTCTGAAACTGACCTCCAAGAATAAAATTGGGAAATGGCACCTCCCTCCCAGCTGCCTGAAAATAGAGCCCCATGAATGTCAAAGACAAGGCAGTGCAGTAAGAAATGTGGGCATCTGCCTTTCCTGCCTCTGGTGGGAAAAGGGAATACCAGTCATGAGGAAACTGGGAACAAAACAAATATAGAGGATTCGTCCTGTCAGAATGCATCTTGAGATGAAGAACTGATCAATGATGTTTGCTTAATGTGGTGAATAAGGAGTGACTGAGGAAAACAGGAACAGCTGTTCATGGACACACAAGGATAAATCAGACACTACACTGTACCTTGGAGAGTTATACCCACTTAGAAAAATTGTCATCTTTCTACCATGATTCTTTGGTCTCTTTTAGTCTCACAGGACACTAGAATATTTCTTTTTAAGAGCCTGTGCCAATCTGAAACGTGCTTATTGTGAGTAAGCACAGTTCAGTGTAGAAGTCAAAGTCAGGAGCTGACACCGTGAGACTAGGTAAATTGTTCAAGTCAACATCAAAATCTTACTACAAGGTTTCTAAGTCAAGTTCTCAACACTTAGGGCATATCAAGCCCTAGCCAGTTCACATCTAGCTTAATCATCTATTCTTTTAAACAGTTAAAACTGTGTAAAAATAATTTTTTTTGTCAAACAAAACAATAAAATGTTCCAGTCATTTTGGCTGGAAAGCATTTCAAATAAAAGGAGCTAAGTAAACAGTAAAGGAGACAGCCATAAATCCAGCAATAATAAATTTCAAAAAGCCATTTAAATTTAAGCTTAGTTGAAAGGACCTTTACCAATATACCATATATCATACATACAGAGATAACATTAATTGCTTTGTTAAAAAGCAGACCAACTGGTTGCATCTGTATTCTCCAAAAGATCACTTTGCAGTTTGAAAGATCAAGTTTAATATCAACGTTCCTCCCAACAAGGGCCAGATCTAAGTTAAAATTTTTCAGAAGGCTATCAGGGAAAGTCAGAAAATTTCTCATAAACATAACTTATTTCTCATTTTTTTAAGTATCCTCAAGAGGCTGCAACTTCACTGAAAACAAAGCTGCTCCCCAAAAATGAACTGGCATGACATTGTCTCCACATGGAACACATGCCCCATTTATGCAAAGCATGACAGGAATGCTGTGTTAGCTTCACAGCCTGCATCCTGTTATAATTCTAATTTTTATACCTAATTATTTGCCCAATATCCTGAGCTAAGGAGTCACCTTCATTTTGTTGTTCATGTTTACATTAAATTCACAAACTGCAGAGACTTCTCACTTCATAAGTCTGTTTCAATGTAATGAGCACGCATACAGCCACAGCTGTAAGTCAAGGAAGTTTATCACCTCACCTGTCATATTGCAGTACACGAGAAATGGTCCCAAGGGGCCACTTCCATCTGAATCAATATTGTAAAAGCCTGAAGTGTTCCCTCTGTGCTTATAGGCTTCACATGATTGCTCATAGATGGCTGTAAAAGAACATATTCCGTCACAAATGTAATGACATGATTCTACATTTTATTCAGGAAATTAAAAAAAAAAAGTGCATGAGCCTTGACATTGGGAAAAGAAGTTGGGTGTGTGATATATTTGCTAAAGAATGAAGAAAAATTCATGCAATTAAAACTATGTCTTCATTAGAAATTGTTAAGCATATTTGATTTTATTTTTCATGGAGATTACATGGTGCACTTTTAAGCATTTTATTCTGAATTTCCAGCTCAAAACCTCTGGGAGAAAAACATGAAATATGGGTGAGTAAATGGTTGAAAAATTGCTGAAAAATGCTAGAATGCCAAGGGTATTACTTAGACTCTGGTAATCTGATTTTGAGGAAAACCCCATTAACTACCTCAACTAAATCAGATTTTTGTTGCTGTTGTTGCAACGTATAGCAGAAGGTTAGCATTTTTTGGCTTTCACACTTCTTAGTTTCTTCCCACTGTAAATGGAAAAGCAAGTGACTTGTCAGAGATTTCAGTAAAAGAACTAAATTAGCAAAGACAAAATGACAGCTCCTTGGTTCCCTGTCATGTATACTTTGTATCAGTCAAGATTAAAAAAAAAATCTGTGATACCTCTTATATATCAAATATCTGAGAAAAAAAAGATGTATGAGTCCACTTCTATAACTGGATTTCAGAAAACATTATGATAATGTCACAGCTGGACACATTAATCTAAAGTCTCCTTTAACTATTATTTTTCTTTTGAGCAGTCATAATGTTTTTATCTTTCATTTCAGTCTATTGGTTATCAAAAATTTTTAAAATTCCACCAAAAAGAATGAGCTGTTAGATTAATAATGAAAAGTAGTTATGAGTGCTATATTTTTTTTAATAAGCTATTGTTTTAAAGAGTACTATCTTTCTATTTTTTTGTCTGATGGTTACTGACCATATATGGCAACCACTATAAAAAGAGACAAACCTATGAAATATCGCTAATAAACAATTTTTGCAATTTTCAAATGCAATTTTATGGTTCCTTACAGTAAATACTTTTAGCTAAATTTAGAAATGACAAAAGTTCAGTTATTCATTATTATTTTAGACAATAAAAAAATTGGTAGCTCATATTATTACATTTCTCATTAGGTCCTAATCATCAGGAAACTCTAGCCTCCCTCTGTCCTCATAGAAATCAACAGATGATTCAATTTGTGACTTTTCAAATTGCAATGAATCAAATCACCTTCGTCTTCACTCTGGGCTCGTCAGGCTTTAATAGGGTAAAACTGGTATTCAAAAGCTACTATTGGCATATTTTCTATTTTACATAGTTTTTCTTAATATTGTTAGTTATGGCTGTTGCTGACTTTGTACAAGCAAGATTTTAAATAGGCAGTCTTCTAAAATCAGTGATTTCTCAAAGAATCCCATTTGGGTAGACATACATTCTTTTTGTAAAAGCTGCCAAAAAGGATTGTAATGATTTTATATAGACAATATATAACTATAGAATTATTTATCTGAGATTAGGGCAATCTTTGTATTAAAAAAAAAATAAAACAAAAAACAACCAGTAAATGTCTATGGATTTTTTATTTATTATAGGCATGTAATGAAAGCCAGTGTACTTATTTTATCTTCTTCCCAGAACATGCTGAAAGCAGTACCACAGTAAAGCATCTCCTGTGAAATTACCTAATTACATTCACTTAGGCTTTCAAAATTTGTTTATTTTATCTTCTAATCTACTTCCTGATCTAGAAAACTATATAAACATGTGTTTGAGGTTTAGCACAGGATTACTCTGGACATACATGTAGTCCCAGTGGCTCAGAAATAATAAATATTAGTTATTATGATGAATACAGATGAATTTGCCGTATTTCTAAGTGATATGTTGATTCAGAAAGTGGAGTTATTTGGATGAGAGAGGATATTGCTATCTTAAATGAAATATAAAAATGTAAAAGAAAAACACTTAAACTTTCAATCAATTTTTTGTTACATATTTTGAGTTCCCAAGACTTTTCCTCAAACCAAATTATGAGTAATTTTATGACTGAGAATATTTTATGAATGGTTAAGTTCAAATGTTTTTTACTTTGTTTTGCTTAGACTTTTTGTTTTGGTTTGGTTTTTGGTGAAGAAATTAAATCAGAAACAAAAGCATAATCAGAAATCAGAAAACACCTTAGACTTACGATAGTGACAAGTAGCTCCCTTGTAACCAGTATTGGCACAGTTACAGTGGAAACTGTTCCAGGACTGTGAGCACTCACCACCATGTTCACAGTAATTAGGCAAACACCTGGAACAAAAAACAATGCACATTTTCACTCTTTTTTCTCCTCACTTACTATTACTTAGCAAGAAAGGCAAAATCCTGGAAAAGTATAATGTGAAGGAAGTCATCAAGGTCATTGGTAAGGATGCCAATGTAAATAAAAGAAAATTAAGATAATTTCTTCCATAGTATTCCTTTTGCTTATAAAAATATCTTAATTATGTAACAAGCTTGTGAGAACAGAAACAAGGCATAAGATAGAGAATTGTTATTAGTGTTCAACTAGTCGCAATTCAATACACTCTAATAAAGGATCATGTGTTGATAATTCAATGGCAAATTTTACAATGACTGGGATTTCTTCAACAACATGTATCATAAAGCAACATTACAGCAGATTTCTTTCTGTTTCACCTAACAAATTAATTTTACCACAGCACCTGACATCTATTTCTTATTCCAAAATCCTGTTTATTTTCTATCCTAGAAAGAGTTCAGTATGTTGGTTCCAACATAATTACTTGTAAAGCCATTTCCACTCTGGTAATATGACTAAGATCCTGAAGAGTTTTGATTACTTTCTTCTAGGTATACAATGTTTGACTGAAAAAATAATTTATCTGTAAGTTCTTAGTGTTTAAGACTGCAGCACTATACTAAAGTATAAAATAATTGTGACATGAAAAAAAAAGAAATTATCTTTTTTTTTATAAATGCAACTGAAAATACATTGAAATAGATTGGCACACTTCAACCAAGTATTAACTAGCTTTTAACCAATTATTAATTAGCTTTTCACCTTAGAAATTAGTTAACATTCTAACTGCAAATAGTTTATGTGCATGATACAGTTCAGAAAGTGTAAAATGACTTTACTGTTGACATTAGCCACAGGAAAAAAAACTAACAAAAAACAACATGCCCACTAACATTCACAGGATCTTAAAATACCTTTTAATTCATCCAAGAAATGTTAGGAGAATATTAAATTAGGATTGCAGTAAGTCCAGCACTTCACACATCTGCCCTATGAATAATTCAGGGTCTTTGCACATTCGCTGCTCATGGCCCTCAAAGAACTTTATTTTTCTTTCATGTTTGTAAACAAGGATAAGTGGTTTTCACAGAAGGGAATTAAAAAAGAAGTAGCAGGTGAAGTATAGGTAAAGTAAGTAAACTGATAGATGTCATCTATCAGTTTCAAGGAAATCTGCGACATTTTTTGGCAGTGAAACAGATAATCTTGTATCTATTCTCTCACTCAAAAAATGTATTCGTAAGACTAGTCAACAGATGATATATGTCTCAATGAATTATGTTCTGGAGCCTAAAGATAAAATTTAGGCATCAGGCTTAAAATTATTTTAATTTTAAATACTTTGTTTGACAGAATTATATAAATATGCATACTATTTTTCTTAGGTAAATGCTCT
This sequence comes from Emberiza elegans, assembly GCA_024865655.1. Classification (NCBI taxonomy): domain Eukaryota; kingdom Metazoa; phylum Chordata; class Aves; order Passeriformes; family Fringillidae; genus Emberiza; species Emberiza elegans. Next base: position 26,265,585 of record JALJVW010001283.1, read on the forward strand.
ATTTCTCTTTCTAATCATCAATAATTATAAATAAAAATCTCTAGCAAAACTGTCATTCAAGACCTTCAGTGCATTCACAGACAGCTGGTCTGCTTTTATTTCAGTCACATTTTGTGTCTTTTGCCTTTTTGATGAAGACATCTTCCAAAAATTGTGTTTTATATGGTCTTTATTTGTATTGACTCCCTGTCCCTACTAATTAATCTTCCTAATATTTTTCACAAGATTAAAAGCTTCTAAGAAATTGATGATGCTTGAACCAACCTTAATGAAAGTGCAAACATGTTAAATGTATAATTTAAATCTTTTAACATTAAATTTAAATCTTTTGACATTAAGTTCTTTCCTCTGCTTCAGAATGTATAGTAGGAAGTAGCCACTTGCTACATCAAAGTAAATGTAAATTACATTATATGCTGCAGCTGTACCCCAAAGCAAGATTTAGAACACAGCTTTCTTTGAACAAGTAATTTTCTAAAAAAATTCTCATATTTGAAACAGTATTTCTAATACTTAATCTATAAAAAAAAATTTATGTCTGCTAAAACCAGAAAAGTAACAGCTAATTAAACATTAACCACATATTTCTTGATAATATGCTTTTAAGTGTGTGGCTTCTGAAAATGATATAATATTTTAAACCAAGGCAGCAGCCTATTAATAACTATAAACTAATATTGAGAGGAGAATACTGATCCAGAACATGAATATAGTTGCAATACAGAAAAGCAAAAATAAGAACTTTGTATGTCAGTTTTCAACTAGACACATTTTTTTGTATACTATTTCTTTATTCTGGTTCTAAATATCTAGAATAAAAAAAAAAGCAAATAACTTCTTCATTTTTAATGCCTATTATTTCTTCACTTTTCAGCTTATTAAAACAAAAAGAGGAAAAAATTATTTCAGAACTGTGCAGTGGTAATAATTTTTATTTTCGGCTTTATTAAAGATATAAACCCATTCAATCCATTTTTTGTATGCTGCTGGCAGGACAAAAAGGCTCCTGGTAGGAAATTGTATATTTCTGTGTAGAAATACAATTAGGACAGACACATCTGGTACTCTCCTCAGAGACTAAATATGCTAACATTGTAAGGTATTTAAATGACACTGTGTCCTTTAAAGTGATTTTGTGAATGGTTTATAGCTAATTAGGAGTTATTAAACCAATATATATTGATAAAGGAGCTGAGAGAAATGATATTAAGGAGAAATATATGAAGATAATTGTTTGCATGAATAAAGAGATATATAAGCAATAGAACAATATAAGGATGTCATGTAACGAAATGGCTAAATGAGGGACCATGGAAATACTGATGACTGCAAACAGTCATAATAATTTAAGAGTAGGATAAGAAATGAGAAAGTTTATCAAACTGAGAAAACTGAAAATAGGAAAATGGTGCAGTATTTGTTTGTATAAAATGAATAAAAAAGTTAATAATTTATATTCAGAAAAATTAATTATTAACTAAACATCTCTCCATGAAGACTGTAAATCTCACAAAAAATACTCTTCATATACTAAATGTGTATATGTGAGGTAAAGAATGGATTAAACAGAATAGTTTTCAGTTTATTTACTATTGCATATAAATCCAGTTTGCTATGCAAAGAATAAATATTATTTGTTTTCATGCATTTCAAATATGTAAAACTAATACAAAAGGACTACATTTAAGTGTCAATCACTTCTATTACAAAAGCTGTCAATAACTCCCAAATTTGGGCCATGCTTCATTATTTGGAACTGAAGATGTAAAGACTCGCATAAAGACTCCAAGACCAAGAAGGGATTTGTTTGTGCTCACCTGTAGGGAGATATTTACTATTGGGAACACAAAACACTCATTAGCTTAGGGCCTTCAAAGATATTAACAAATCATGGAAGGATGAAAACATTTTTTTTTCTCAAATAATATGGTGCACAGGATCATACAAACTACCTATTAAATATTGTTTAAAACATGTAAGCAGTTTTAATTTTGCCAAATATATGTGCTTTATCACCTGGGATTTATGGTGAGATGTATAATTAATTTGATAAAGAGAGACATGAAGTTTGTTCCAAACTATGAGCTGCAGATACTGAATTAAATGAGACTGTGAAAAGCAACAGGAAAGAAATAGTCCCAGAAGCAAGACAGCAAATACATAAATTAACGCTTGAAAATATTAGAGAAAACAAAACCAACCAACCAAAAATGTCCCATAAAGATGTTACTTTCCTTTTGTATCACTGACTCGAGAACTTTTATCCTCATCTTTTTCTTCTCTCTCCTAAAACTTTAATGAAGAATTAGGTAAATAGCTAGTATTTTTTCCATCTTTCACCTACAAGGAATAGTGACTGTTTCCAAACTAAGAACATTGATATCTGTACACTGTGTTGTCTCTAGAAAGAGACTGCAGGTCACAGAAGTAAGGTTTTGGGATTGATCCTGACACTGGCTATTGTCTTTAAGCAGATGTCTGCCTACAGCGTTTTCCCAAAAAGATATAACTTTTGAAAAGTCTTATAATTCAAAAGATGGTCTTTTTGAAATTAAAAGACACATTATGAGGACTAGAAATATAGAAAGTGAGGGGGAATTATTCAAAAGTATATAATTTCTCCTCTGTCTGCTGTGTCCTTTCAGTACAGCCTTTCACCTGGGTCCAGGCAAAACACTTTGGGATTAAAGACAGCGTAATTGTCTGTGACTGTATCCTCTGGAGTCTACAGAATAAAACTTCTCTTTCCATTGACTGCTTGTGTGTTCACTCCCTCTCTTAGCAGCTTGTGTTGTTCTGCAACCTGCTCTGCTTTCACTCACTGAAGTCAGCAATGTCTTTCCTTCAAGCATTTATATTTCTGCATATATATACAGTCTTTCCTCTTTGGGGAGGGACACTTCAGTTCTAGCCATTCTTTTAGAGAGATGCTAATTGCAAGTTATGAGATTAGTTCTGACCATGGTCTAAAAGACAATTTTCACTCACTGTGATGGATGATATCTACTGTGTTTCTGGAGAGATAGAATATAGGAAACACCAGTAACTTGTAAAAAACACCGTATTTTAAAGGGTGGATGGGACTACAGGCTGCAGTAGGAGATTTGTGTCTGCAGCTTACTTGAAAAGAAAGCAAGATATTTAAATTTGTCAGAAACAAAATTATTTTATTAAAATTTAATTTTATTTGCAGTAAAAGGAAGTCTATTTGCTATATACTATATATTCTGCATTTATTCAGGATTTCTGAATTCTTACAAAAGAAACAGCATGCCATTTTTGTAAGTGTTCTTTGCCATCAAATCACAAAACACAGGCATAAATAAATTAATAAGTAAACATTATTTTCTCACCTGTCTGTAATGCCACATAAATCTATCTGAAGATCACTGAAATTGCCAAGACCATTTTGCTGAATAGAGATCATATCCACCGCTTTATTACCAATGGAAATATGTCGCATGCATCCTTGAAAACTTCCAAATGAGGTATTACATTCAGAAATGTTTCCACTGCTAGGACACCCTGAAAAAAGAATAAAAACTGGAGCTGAAAAGAAATATTTTATTGAAAAATGTTATATACCCCAAAAGTAAATTGAACTTTTATAGCCTCTACATATTTTAAACTTGATGATTGGGGGACTTTAGCCAGAAGCTCTTCTGATAAGCCATGGTTGTATGACTGAAAAGAGATACTTCTCTGCAGTCTTACTGTTTTGAAAGCATATGCAAAATATCACTAAAAATATCGTTAAAGGATAACCTAAACAAAAGCTCCAAAGCAATGAGTAGAATCAAGATACGAAGAGAATGTTAGGTCACAATAAAAATTCACATGATTTGAACAAGTTTTAAGTCACAATTGAAGTGAAATAAGGAAAAAAACCCAAAACCAGTTACTAACTAAAGTGATTTTACTCTGTCAGCTGTTAAGAATAATTTGTAAAATACTGAAACTTCTTGTTGCAGACCATCAATGACTCAACTCAGAGAGATGCTCCATTGAACCTGCTACTCATGGACAAGGAAAAAATGATTGAAAAAGTAAAGGTCAAGGACAGGCTTGGTTACAGCACACATGAAGGTGAAGCTGTGGAGTTTATGAGCCACAGAGAAGAGAGAAAGAAATAAACTCCAGAATTATGACTCTTGACCTCAGAAGAGCCAAAGTTTTTCTGTTCAGGATCTGCTTTGAGGATACCATTAAAAATTGCCTTGGAGAGCAAAAGGGCTGGATAGATTTCAACAAAAAAGCTCTTCAGAGCAAAAGAGAAGTCCATAGCAGTATCAAAATACTTAATCAAGTGTGACATAAGCCTGCAAACATAAATACTCCTGAGTGAGCTCCTGAGTGAGTGCAAACACAAAAAGAAAGCACACAAAATGTGGTAGTAGGGGCATATAGGGGAATACAAAGACATAACCTGCATGTCTAGGAATGCACTTAGGAAACCAAAGGGAGATAAAACTTGCCAAAGATGTTGAAGTACAACAAAAAAAAAAATGGAGGTTCAACAGTAAGAAAAGGAAGGCTAACGAGATTATGGATACTATCCATATATCCCATGGGGCAGGGGACTTAGTCACAAGGGTCTAGAGAAGAATTGTTTCCTTTTAGTGGAAAGGAAGAAGTAAAACTGATCCTTAGGATTCCCATATCCTAGCAGAGTATGAAAAAAGAATGCAGTATCCATGGTAAAGGAGCACAGCAAAGTAACAAGGTGTGCCTGAGCATGCTGCAGGAGCTGGTCAATGCCATTTTAACAATTGCCATTGACATTGTGAATTCATTAACATTTTAATCGTCAAAGGGTCTTGGCAATATGCTGAACTTCTTGATAATTGGAAAAGTTACACCCGTCTTCAAAAAACTAGAGGGCTGCTAGTCTTATTGCAGTCCCTAGCAAATTCACAGAGCAAAACTTCTTAAAGCCATTTCTAAACATGCAAAGGACAAGAAGTTAACTGGCTAACTTTAGCTTCAAGGTTAAATTATGCCTAACTGAGGTCTTTGTTTTCTTTGCTGAAGTGATGAACACTATAGATAAAGGGAGAGCACTGATCTTTGCATATCATGACTTTAGCATAAGGACTTGACAGTTTTCTGCAGTGTCCCAATCACCAGATTCACAACATATATGGGTGGGATAAGCAGGCAGTTGATGCTGCGAAGTCCAGCTGATGATCACAGAGCGGAAGATTCTTTAGAGATCAGTAGTGACATCTATAACGTCTTGATTAATGACCTGGATGATGAGGCAACATGTGCTTTCAGCAAGCATGCAACTGATACCAAACCAGAGGCAGGGACAAAATGTTGGAGAGCAGGGCTGCAACTCAAAGGTACCTGGACAGGATTGCCATGAAATTCATTAAAAACAAGATCAAGATTTTTAATCTGAGATGGAGCAAGTCCATGCAACAATCCAAATTGGAGGGTAACTGTCCGGAGAGAGGCCTGAAATCCTAGCGACCATCAAGTGGATCTGGGGAAGTGCTCTTCCAGCACAGAAGGCCAATGCCATTCTGGGATGTATTACCAAGAGCGTAGTCAGCAAGTCTTGGGAAGTGGTTCTTCCTGCTACATGGCACTTGTGAGGCCACATCGAGAGTGCTGCAGTTCTGGGCTTCCCAGTACAGGGGAGGAAGGACATCAGTGTCCTAGAGTGAGGCCAGAGGAGGCCTCCAAGATGGTTGGAAGCTGAATGCAGTTATGAGGAGAGGCTGAGAGATCTGGGCCTGTTCAGTCGTAAGAAGAGAAAATAAGATGGCGCAGAGAATATAGAGCAGGACTACTTCCAGCAATACATGGTGATGGGACAAGAGGCAAAGGACAAAACTATAAACCTGCAAATTTGGATCTTAAGACATAAGACACAAGCAACAAGTGTTTTTATGGTGACAGTGGTCCATATCAGAACAATTTGCCCCAAGAAGTTATAAGATTTCCATCTTTGCAACTGTACATGGCTTGAGCGGTTACATCCCAGTAAATCTTGATCTAAGACTTGTTTAGAACTGAGGCTTAGACTACATACCATCTGGATGTACACACTCTGTAAGAATTTAATATTGTGGTTTATCTATCGTGTTACTGGTCCTGAAATGTCTTGTTCACTGATTGTCAAATAAGTAAACATTTGTAGTAAATAAATAAATTGTTTTAATCCTGATTTGATTTAAAACACCTACATTGAGCGGTTTTTTTCCCAGTGGCAGGTAAACACTACACTACAAAGCTTTACTTGTCTTTCTTTCAAGGGGTATTGTTGTTTTGCAATGATGTACAAGGGTCATCCTTTGATCTTAGTCAAAAAATACTGCATTCTGGTTCACAGCATTTGAAGACCTTCTTATTTTAGGATGTTAGAAAACAATGAGTTTTAAGACACTTTTCTGTTCCACAGAGCTAATGAGTACTTCTGAAGTCCTGTAAAGACAGTGAAGAGGCTTATGATACAGGAAAGCAAAATTATAGTGGAAACTACTAAATATATTCAAATAAGTGTGCAACAACATAAATATTATAGATATATTTTTGAGGAAGTTAGATTAGAAAAAGCCTTAAAACTGAAATTTTACAAGTTGATAGACTTGGAGTGTTCATAAATCTGCTCAGGAGCCAAACTGTTCAAAATTGTTATCATGTTTCTAAAGGCAAATGTTTTTTATCTACTTGGTCTGTTGCTTTAAGAACAACAAATATGCAAACTTGCAAAAGTAAAAATAAGAGCACAGTAAGTTTTCAGCACCACACACAGTTAGACAAACAAATTACAAGTTTTACCACCTGCTTTAGAGCATTCTACAGTTGAACGGTAACATAAATTCTGTCATTTCTGGTGAAAAATATGATGCTTATTTGAGAATGAAATACTTCCAATAGAGCTTAAATAAATAAATAATAGATAAAATATCAAACAAACAAATAAATAAAGGCCAGAGAAAGCAGGAAAAGTTTACAATTTTTTGGAATAGCTATTTTACAAAATTTGTGTGTATATTTTTCTTGGTGTCTCTTTTTCAAAAATTGTCTTCTGTTAGAGAAGAGGCAAATACCATAAACATTAATTAAATTTTGTTTCCTTACAATTGTAGACTGGATATTAAAGATAAAAGGAAATCCTTTAATAATTAAATTTATATTATGTGCTTATTGCAAAATTAAATGATCTCATTTTCTATTATAGTTGCAGTGAGCTTTTATTAGAAGAACTGAGAGAAGTTAGAGATCTTTGATGATGACATGACTAGAAATTGTGCTGACATAACACTAAAATATTTTCATGTTTATTACATATTTTCCTAGTTAAACATACACATTTCCTGCATAATTTGTATTCATTAAAATAAGTAAACAAATCACCATGTCCCCAGGACATCTCCCCTGAAAGGCTGATACTCATATTTTAACAAACAGCAAAAACATGGTAAATATTCATATAAACTTGGAAAGAAAGTAAAAATGCATTGTCTGCATTTTGACAGTGGCATATAACATAAAAATTTAATAAAGAATTTTCTAAACTCAGAAACCCACTTCAAGAATTCCCTAACTTTGTCTGAGATGCATGAGCTGCAGATTTCAGTGATAAGGCTGAGATCAGAGAATCTGAGGGATGGACATGCAGTTGCTACTTCCAGTATGGAATTATTTTGTCTTCTCCACACTGCAAAAACACAAATAGAAGCGTCCTTCTACAACTTAATTTAATATGCTTCTTTTTGTAGATCCCCACATCCCTTCTGAATGGCTCATTTGTGCCATCAACCCTGCAATGGTGAAAATCACCTCATCAGAGATCTGGGAACATGAACCAATATAGAAGGGTTATTCAAGACTAATATTTTGCATCTTTCTCTGCTTTTGCTGATTACTAGCCAAGTCAAGGGGTATTTTTAGTATTACAGGGTAGATGCCAGATGTGAAAATCCATGTGAATGCTCATGTAGCAGTTACTGTACTAAGTGCACGTCTGTGAACATGAAATTTATTTAAAAGCTGTTGTTTCAAGGGAAGTGATCTGTGGACAATTACTGGGTCCATACTCATTTAGTGTTTTGTAGACCATATTCTCAATTTTCACAGAAATTTGAGAATTATTATTAAATAATTAATAGTTTAATAACTTAAACATTAATTGTTTAAAGAGAGGAAGCATTAGCCAAACAACCAACACACTCAGGTAATGTTTATCAATGCTACTCTGCAGCCCATTCCCAAAAGAATAATATGAATAACAGAAGAATCTGCTCCACTCTAACAATAACAATACATATCATTAATGACACAATCTCTTGATGACAGATGACTGTTGATATTCCTAGAGAAATAAAGACATATATACATATAGGTTTTTAGGCACAAATTATATTCATCAAAAGTAGAAAAGTTATATCACTGTGGTAAAAAAAAAAGAAAAAAGGTCTATGTACAAAGAGGGTATTTACACAGATAAGCATTTACTTCAGGTGAAAACTTCAAGTCATTCCAGTGGAAGACTCTCCAAAATATTCATTTGTCAAAACAACATGTCTGCAGCAAGAGAAACCTTTGTGTGTCTGTTTGACTGCCAGCCAGACTATTCAATTATCAGAACACAATACAAGTTATCTAAAAAGTGACCAAGAATTTAAGGTAGTGATTTATTCTACCCAACATGGTAAAATTTAAAGAAAACTGAAAATATCAGAACAGTGCCTGAACCGAGCTAGGCAAAGAAGACTTGAAACAAGCCAAATAATTATTTTCATTTGATTAGATATGTCAGGAAAAATTGATGTGTAACTGTTGGATATTGCCTTTATAAACAAACAATGATATTTCACCTCCAAAGTAGAAAACATCTGAATAAATCTGCAGAGGTATGAAGGCATGAGCAGACGAGGTCACATCATTGTCCACTCTTACACTGATTCGATTCCTTTTGACAGAGAGGGATACAGAATGCCACTGGCCATTATTTAATCCAGCACCTGAAAGAAAAATAAAACCCCAAAATGTAGTTTGAATTTCCACTTATTATTATGCTATCTAAATGTTTTAGAATTGAAAGAAGAAAGAACCAAGAGAGAGCAATCATAGCCCACATAAAATCTCCAAGTGATAGTAAAATGAAAAAAAACTTAATAAGCACAAGCATCTTTTGTGAAGACAGAACCTTGCTTCACATTTGATAAAAAAAAATAAAGCTACTTCAGTGAATAAGTCTCAGTGTTGTAGTACTATTGTTGTAGCCTAATTATCTGTATATTCATTTAACGTAATGATTGTGAAGAGTATCCTCCCAATCCAAGGAGGTTTTCATTAAAACATCATTGTCATGGTGGATACAGTATTTTAGACATAATACATATTTTTATTACACTGTTACAAAGTGGTCATTATAGTACAATATGGCAAAATAGTAAAATACTGCAGAAGCTTCAGTAATCATCATGTCAGTGTCAGAAGACAATTTTGCTTTCAGCTGATTCTTTTATTGGACATGTGTGGGAAAATATTCTGAGAGTTAAGCCATGACCACAAACTTACATTACCCCTGGCTGTGTAGGTGTAAGGTGCCACAAAGCAATAAACCTATAGCCCTGATTCTGGAAAGCACTTATGTATACATAAACAAATTCTACACAGGGTAGCATGTAACCATGTTATTATTATGTTTAACAAGTGCTTAAAGTCAATCAAGTTCTTGAGTATTCCTCAGGGCAGAGGTACTTCTTTCATTGAAGAATAAAGAACACAACCTCTAAATTAGGCAAAGCATTTTTAGACTGCAGAGTGCCTATGATTTGTGATCTGTGATTTCCCTCCTGAAATTTCATGTATTATGTAGTCCTCTCTAGAACATGCAGTATATGTTGCACTCAAAGTCCATGAGTTAAGAGATTAATTCAAACAGAAAGAAAAGAAATAAAAAGAGAAAGATGAGAAGGTTCAAATAGCTAAATTATAGCAGAATTAGGATCCATAGATTATTGTTAATTACCACAATCTACATACAAGATCATAATAAAGTGAAGAGATAAACCCTAGAAGGACATTGCAAACTCAGATGAACTATCACCTAGATATTATCTCCAATATATTTAAGATAATATTAGTCCTATATACCTTTTTTCTTTACTTCAATAAGCGTATTTATTAGGGAGCACCTAACAAGAAATCCTAAACATTTTGCTTTAGCCCCAGCCTCTCATGAGTACTTCAAGTGATTGAAATTTTCCTCAGTCACAACTCTTTATTACTTTATCTTTTCCTTTAGAAATTAAAGGATCATAGAATCATATGGCATTTTGGGCTGCAAGTGACCTTTAAAAACCAGTTCTATCAATGCCCCTCTTTGCAGGGACTTTTTTTACTGGATCATGTTGCCAAAACCCCCATACAAGGTAACCTTGAACACTTCCAGGAGTGGAACATACAAATATAACCTGTTTTACTTTAAAATTGTCACCTCTTGTTCTGCCACTACAGATCCTTGGAGGAAAAAAGAATAAACATCTCCATTATAGGCCTTAAATATGAAAAGGCCACAATAAGGTCTCCCTAAAGTTTTTTTTCCCAGGCTGAACAATACCAGCTCTCTCAGCCTGTCTTCATGGAGATGTTTTCCACCCCTCTGATAATTTTCATGGCCCTACTCTAGTCTTCTTCTTGCAGGACCATGTTTTTCTCGTGTTGGGACCCTAGAGCTTGAAGGAGTTCTTGAGGTGGGGGTCTCATGTACCAGCACCCCCAAGTTCTTTCTGCTCTTAATCCCTTCCTCCACCAGCCTATACTGATACTGGGGTGCACTCAAACCCAGGTGCAGGAACTCTCATTTGGCTTTGTTGAGCTTCATGAGCTTTACAAGGGTCCACTCTTCAAGTCTATCAAGCACCCTCCATCTTCAAATCTACCAAGGGTTGCATTCCTTCCCTAGAGCAAATCTGCTGCACCACTCAGGTTTGTGCCATCAGCAAACTTGCTGAGGATACACTTCATCCCACTACCTGTGTCATTACTGAAAATATTAAATTTAGAAATAATCTCTGTCACTTTATTTTATTTGTTACAAGGATAAATGCTTTTAATTCTTAGTTGTGCATCCTGCTTCCATAGCTTCTTGTTCTGGTGTGTAAACCATATTTCAAACCTTGCAATATTTGACTGTGAAGGTAGGTAAGAGACTGTCCTAACATATAAAGAATAGTATTTCAGACCATCAGAAGTTTTGGTTATTGGAAAGTTAATTATGAATTTTACACTTTTTGGTTTGTTGATTGTAATTCACTTTGCTGACCTACTATATAATTTTGGAATGGGCATTTTATCTCCCCTTCTTAGTGGCTAGCATGGTTAGAGATATTCACCAATGTTCATGAGGCTGAAGTTAAGACTTCCTAGAAATCCCTTTTACTAAGTCTGAGAACTAAGGAATGCCATTGTGGGAGCACAAGACACTGAAGAAAACTGTTCATTTTAGCCCTTGAATTGAGAACTTTGACTAAATTCATATTTGCTTGTGTGGAGCCACTGAGTGGTAAAACATCTAAGTGGAAGAGGCCAGTGGACTACCAACATCTACATTCCATCTGAAACTTATATTGTCTGCTGCTCCACTATGAGTTAGAAAAATCTTAACCACAAACAAACAGGAAAAACAAAGCAATTAAATTTTTTAGTACATAATAAGGTAGCTGTTAAAAAAGATGTCCATTTATTCTCCTTAGTTCTAGCATTTTACATCTAAGTATTTTGAGTCTATGGGATGTCTTGCAGAACAATGATACCCAGCCTCAGGAACACATGTATAAAATGCAGTGTACATAAATTATCAGGAGATCAGTGGGAAACAAAAAAAAAAGTTTAGAGGAAGTAATTTATAGATTAGTCTGAAGTATAACAATGAAATTCCATTATTAACATCACTTAACTAAAAGCTGCATGGAAAATAAAAGCTTCATAGAAATAGAGGGTCACAAAACAAACTGAGTAATAGGATCCAACATTTACACATATTGTAATTCAATTTGGTCTCATAATTTAAAACAAATTAACTTTGTGTTGATTTCTGTTTTTTTTTAAACCTATGGTATTTCTTTGTGCATATTTGATGTACCACTTGCAAAAGAGGCTAGAAATAAAAGATATTAAGCAGCCATTCTGCAAAAGAAAGATAGAACTTACTATAACTTAATTAGTTAGGAAATGATATGCCATTCTCCTTGGTTTTATATGGTTAAAGAAATTCTTAAAAAAACACAAGATAATTAATTTAAGACTTGTGCACAAAGAAATATGCTCAGATTTAATTATCAAATATTGTGTATGTGTGTGTGTGTGTGTGTGTGTAAGTCAGGTCATAAGTCCTTGCCTGTAGGGGAGCAAATCTTCTGTCCAACCATCCATAATTTAATTACTCAACCTCCAAATGCAGACTTGAATTGCTTCAATGATTGCTACAACAAACACTTCAAAAACTCAAGGAAAAGTTTCCCATATGGCTTTGTTAGATAAATTCCCTCTCAGAAAAGAATAAGATGATTTTGCTGTAGCTTTTGCCTTCACAAAGACAAACACAGTTCCTCGTTTTAGACTTTATGAATGGGAAGCTTAACCTAGCATGAGAACATTAAATTCTGTTTCAGCATAGAATGTCAGGATTTATTTTGGGATGTTTACACTAATATTTTATGTTTTGTATTGCAGCTTTGAAACTGAATTAATTGCTCCATGTGCAAGTCTGCCTACTGCTGTTAAAAGTGCCACCACCATCAGCCAGTCTGCTAAAATGACAGTGCATGGCAACAGTTTCTTTAAAACACATCACCTAATTGAACAGCAATTGAAATAGCTCCTAAAAAACCAAATTCATCACTGCTAACTACATACCACTGACATTCTTACTAAGAAATTGACATTTTCAAATGGTAAGCCTAGGGAAATCTCTTGTCATTAAAGTGGCACTCTTTGTGCACCAGTTATTTTAGAAAATAAAAAGTATCAAGGCCATTCCTATTATCACCCACAGGAACAGGATCAAAGTATTTATGCAAATTTCAACATTATCTGTGGTCATTAGAGGCTTATAGTCTTTTCCCAAGTTAAAATAATCAACAGTTTAAAATTTTACTTGTAATCATTATTAATAATCCCTTCCCTTCCCTTCCCTTCCCTTCCCTTCCCTTCCCTTCCCTTCCCTTCCCTTCCCTTCCCTTCCCTTCCCTTCCCTTCCCTTCCCTTCCCTTCCCTTCCCTTCCCTTCCCTTCCCTTCCCTTCCCTTCCCTTCCCTTCCCTTCCCTTCCCTTCCCTTCCCTTCCCTTCCCTTCCCTTCCCTTCCCCCTCAAGGAAGGGAAGGAATTTTCATTTATTTAGAGGGTTTAAAGTAAGGAAGGAATCAATCAAAAAAAAAAAAAAAACAGGGGCATGGAAGAAAGATTAAGGAGACCTCATGTTCAAATCCTGTGGCTGTTTCTCTGCCCTGCTTCATTCTGCTTTGCTCCCTTTAGGCATTATACTGCCTAATAAGTTTTGAGAACACTTTAGATCAATTGATTCTTATTTTGTCTTTATACTGATCATAACTAGTTTGGGGGTTTCTCAATTGGTCTTTGTTACATAACTGGAACTAACTTGGCTTCTTTTACATTGATAATATTCTGCTTTGTGAATATAAAATGGAAAATAGAGGCTTGTGTATGGGTCAAAATGAATCAAAGATCAAGTGATGTTCTGGATATCATAAATGTGTTTTCTGCATCCAAATTCACCATTGCTTCTACAATATATTGCTCCAGCTAGTGGACTCTGGTTGTCTTTGTCCATACAGAAACCACTCCAACCCCAGCCTCAATTTCCTCATATCATAAATTCCTTGTAATCCCTTTTATCCACCTATTTTCTCTTGTCTTTTTTCCTATCTTATGTCTCATCATATCATATCACATCATATAATTCATCTGCACCTAAAGGGCAAAATTAAACGCCAGAGAATAGTACAACACTGATGAAGAGCTGCTAGGTGAAGGTGATGATATTATTACATGAGGATGTTATTGGATAGCAGCATTTTATAAAAAGACTCTGAAGGTGGAGATGACATTTTTCTGTCCTGCGATTATATTTCCTGAAAGGTGGAGATTGCTGACTGGGCCAACAGTCTTGCTGAGCCCACATCAACTGCTAACAGTGCCCAGAAGAACTGAGGACACTCTTTGTGAAAGACTTACTCCCATTTCTGCCAGGCAGAGCAAAAGTTAAAGCTGGAATCTGCTTAGAATCCCAACTGAATGCTCTCTAACATGATTGTATATTCACTATAGTAGCTTCATCCTTTTGTCTTGACATATTTGTTTGCCAAGGGTGAAATTACCCATCAGAAGACTAGACTAGGTACCAGCTTTCTGAAAATCTGTTTTATCCTGAGGGATGCCTAGCAGTGCACTACTAAAAGTAGATGATCTAGTCTCGATTCAGTGTTTAACTACAAAAGTGACCTTTTGGCTCCCAGGTATTCATTTTCCTCAAGTTCCCATTTTTTTAAATCACAGACTCAAACTGTCCCTGGTTTTCTGAAATACAATCTGGTATTGGACATCCACTGCCCTAGATTAATGGATATCTCTGCAACTGAGAACTCTAAAAAATAACAGACATTATATTTATAGTGATGTATAACTTTATAAAAAAAATTTTTACTTGATACCTTTTGAAAGCACAGACAAATGGTGAGAAACATCTTAATGACTTAGCTTGACAGAGTAAGAGACTAAATTTCATACACTTCACACCTGAAAAAGCTGCTTAGATTTGCCAGGTCATACACATGAGCTGTACATACTGTATGCATGTTAAGCTAAGGACTCAATTTTTCAGTCTATATTACTCTGCTCACTCATGGGGAAAAAAGAATAGGTATGTGTGTGAGAAAAGAAAGCATTTAGAAATAATTGGGTGTAAAATTCCCACAAGTAAAGGACAGTTGCACACAAGCTAATCATAAAAATAAGTAAAGAAAGCAAATACTCAATAAGTAACTTTTAATTTTTTTTCCTTTTATGCATAGGAATATTGTAATTTTTTTCTTTATTTCTGTTACCTGCAGCGATGTCACTCAGTACTCTTCCTGTTTTATGAAGATTGATTTTGACTCTCCCATCACTCAGATATAAGAGGAAACCACCTGAAGACTGGTGCAGTTTACTGGATAATAGAAGTCCTTCCTTGTTCCAAGTGCGAAACTGAAAACTGACAAATACTTCATCTTGCCCTGGTGTGCCTCGCAGTGCCAGGAAACTGCTGGAGCTCAGAAATGTCACAGGAACCACCTGTGGCTCTAAACATGAGAAGGACATATTGCCCTAGAAATAAATAAAACAAATATGGCATTAGGAAGAGACATGAGAAGTTCTCCATGGAAACTGCAGAGCTTCAAAACATGGTACATAGTATGAATGTATTAGTCTAAAAATTAAACATGAACAGCATCAGTTTGAGAAATGTTAATGTAGTTGTTTGATCAAAGTAGACTCATCTGCCTGCACAGAGCGGCAAGGACCTTTGAGGGAATGGCGTAAGATCCCAAGTTATGAGGCTGATTTAATGCTACTTCAGGAGTTAAAAAGATCTGCTTTGTTTCTAGCTTGGCTCAGCCTCAGTAAGCTTTAGGAACTTGACAAATTGTTCAACGACAAATAAATGCCATGCCACTGACTGCAGGTAAACACTTACATGGGTCTAAATGCTTGGATGCAAAGAAGAATGTTGAGCTGGCACTGATTGTTTAAGATGGTGTTAAATTTAAGAAAAAAAATTTCCAAATTAATGCAATTGGAGATGTACAAACTCCAATATTTGTTTTCACAAACAGAAAAATTCCACATATAAACTCTTGCTACTTACAAATGCAGAACACATACTTCTTAATTTAAGAAGTGTTTTCAAGCAGGCCTATGTGGACTAGGTGAAGAGTTGGATTTATGCACCTAGCATTTGCTTTGTTCTTGCCTTCTTCTGAAATAACTGTTTCTTACGTAAACTTGTGGCTGAATTAATTGAGAAACTCTGAGAGTAACCTGCATCTGTACTTGCACTGAGTGATGCAGATAGGAAATCTGGAATGGGAATACTGCATTTTTGCATCTGGTGTCAGAGTTAGTTAACAATTTATGGTGCTTGATAATAGTACACTGTACACTCTGATCTAATGACTTGCTGACACCATTTGAACTATAATTAATTTGTTCTGGAAAAAGGATTACTAAAGATTAATGTTTTTAAAATTTAAAGTGCACTTAATTTCTGTTCAACGCTTAGAGGTTTTAAACTTTTGAGCATACATAAAACTTTGACCACAATTTTAAAGTAGCTTTAAAATCAATTTAAGAAAAATATTCACTAGTACCTGGTGTGGCAAAGTGTTAGAGTTTATAGGTTTTAATTTTCTTCAAGGAAAATAGATAAATAAGTAAAAGCTTTGTCTTATGAACTCAGCTGTACAGAAATGAATTGTCAGCTAAACTAACTGAAAAGACACTCAGCAGATTATAAAGCCTTGTTAAATGCTAAAAGCTGGTCATTTGCAGATTCCCCCAGGAAAGTGCCTGTTTAACAGGGATTCTGTGGTAACAGAGATTCTTTCTATATTATTTACATTATGAAATGTCTCCTAAATAGTTTTGAAAGTAGTGCACAACAATTTAAAACATTTGACATGAAAGTAATGAAATTTCCTATTACAGATAATATTATAGATCCCCTTCCACTAGTCCACACAGAGCCTACTATAATTGCCCATTCCCCAATATTCATAAGCATCATGGACAGAATACTACTGCAGGGGTACAAGCTTACATAATTTTGGAATATTTCAAGTGAATTTTACATGAGAAGATATGCCTCTCATTCATTTCTTCTATGATGATACCAAATTTGATTCTTCGTATTCTGAACAGAAATCCAAATTAAAATATTTGGATCATGAAAGCATGTAATACATTTTTAATTATTCTGAGCTGATTTCTATGACACCTCTGCATTTCCTGCTATTAAATACATGTTACAAACAGAGATGACCCCTGTTGTACTAGGGAAAAAAAAACAAACCAAAAAACAGCAAAGGACTCAGTAAAATTTCTACAAAGCTTTTTGTAACACAGAACACATTTGTTTTGTTATTGGAACAGTTTCTCTAAAAGCTAGGAATTTGGATAATATGACTTCTGGCCATGTCACAATAAATACATTAAACCCACCAACCTAAACTAAAGGTTTTCAGAAACAGATCAGTATAAACTGAAAACCAGAGCTGATCTATCAAAATTTTAACTCTCTTGAGAAAGTGGATCAGTGTCCTCAGTAATAAATAACTTAAAAAATGTACTGCTGGTGTTCTTACTAGTCATACACATATTCTTATTACTCTGCCACAAAGCCAAAGATTTGATGGTTTCTGATGCATCTTGTTACTCATTGACTTTTGTCACCCAGTTAGAAAGCACACAACACTGTGGTATCAGACATAGCTAAATATCAGCTAAAGATCTCAAGAATAAAATGCATCCTGCCTTTTCTACTCAGCATAAAATGAAAAGTAGCCCAACTTGGTAATTATTTTTCTTTCATTACCTAACACAGATTTTACCAGAAATGTGTGCTAACAGGTTGGATTTGAAAGTGGTTGTGATCTTTTTCTCTCTTTGTTATTCTTTCTTATCTATAAATCTCTTACCACAATGTAGATCTGAGATTTATGCCTTCTGGCCAGGTCAATAATGTTCACTCCATTATAATAAATATTTTCAAAACACCCATGAAAGTTCCTGCGTGATAATGTCCCTGATTTTCCAGGCACAGGGATACCTCCAAAGCTGAGCTTAGAAAGAGAAGAGAAATCAATAATACTATTAAGTAATTTTCTAAGGAAAGAAGTTGACTATACTGTAAGAGCAGAGGTCAAAGACTGGCTTATAATGAATCTGCTACTTGCGTATTTCACTGTATCACATCTACATATTAAAAGAATAGGCTAACAAAAAAATAGGCTATATCAAATTAAATATATGTAGCAAATCATTCTGACATTTTGGCTTTTTTTTTCTTCTTCTGATGTATCTGTGTCTTGAATCAGTTTTCAGGGTCCATTTCAGCTGTGAAACCAAGAAGAAGAACAAGGCCAAGTACAAGGAGACTATGCAAAACAGTGTAAAAAGGGAGAAGACAATTAGCAACAATTTCTTTAGAAACTTGACCCTAACTTCT
This sequence comes from Emberiza elegans, assembly GCA_024865655.1. Lineage (NCBI taxonomy): Eukaryota > Metazoa > Chordata > Aves > Passeriformes > Fringillidae > Emberiza > Emberiza elegans. Next base: position 26,283,831 of record JALJVW010001283.1, read on the forward strand.
CCACTCTATGCACACCATAACTACTATAGAAGAAATGAAGATTACATCAAATTACATTATTCTAGGACAGATTTGAAACAAACTAAAGGAGGCACATTTTCCCTTTCAAAATGCTTAGGCTGTGCAGTTCCTTTGTACGGTGCTGTAAAATTACTTATTTCAGAAAGAGATTGGAAGATTTAACAAAAATAAAAACCCATTGAGAGCTACTAAATTCAAGAATATCATTCTGTCTAAATACATTCCTGCCCAAAGGCAAAATCTGCTAGAAAGCAGTAAATTATTTTAGAAAAGCACTGCCGCAATGGTGACCTTAGTTCTTCTCTAGTATGTTGTAACTCTTTTACACCACCAGAAACAGGATTCTAGTATAAGTGAACATTTGAGCTCACATATTTCAAAACTATTCTAGACAATGTTGTAAAAAAGGTCTGTCTAATCTATTAACCTTTTAATTTTTAAATTTGTTTTAAAACGAATTGTCAACTAGTTATTTTCCCTCTAGTTTTTTTTTTTTTTTAAATTAGTACGATCCTCCAAACTTTGATATTATGATTTACATTCAGAAATTCTGAGCAGATATGTTTTGAAATGGAATAATGCTGACACAGAACAGCATGACATCTCACTCTAAAATGCTTAAAAATTGGAATGAGTACAATAAAGTCTGCAGGTTCCTGACATTCTGCTCTATCATTCATTGTCTTATCCAACAAACACTACAGGACAAACATAAAGCAGGCAGTCATCACATTACAACTGTGAAATAGTGGTATTTTTAACCACAGGCAGGAAAATTTCACAGCACATTGCATCTACTACTGTTCATGAATCTACTATTTGTGCAAGAAAGATTTTTTCACAGTATAATTTTCAGATCTAACAGGGATTTAAGTCTTGATATAAATATTTCTACAACAGTTTTTATGCTGACATTGCAATTTTAATCAAGGTTTATATTCATAACATTAATATTCATTAAATCATAGCACTGAGTTGAGTCTCATTCATTATGTTTACAATATTGTTTATCACATTTGCAGCTCTATTAAAACAAAGGTATTAAAAGAATGAATTCTGAGATGAAAAAGATGGTCTTTTGAAAATACTGAGTTGAGTCTAGTGGAAGATTTGTACTCCAAAAACATCTCTTTGGTTTTTGATTAATTCGCTTAACAGATAGAAAATCTCAAGGTCTGAAGGACTACAAACTTTCTTAAGTTCTGTTTCCTTTGCCTGTTTCAGTGCATTTGCATAACAAAGGTAATAAATGTAATAAAGGAAATGTAATTTTCACACCTCATAATCAAGGTCCAAATAACTGAATTCTCCTTTTGCATGAAAATGATGAGTGTGTTTATCCACTGTAAAGTTTACTTGATTGTTAAAATGCTCAATGAGAACAGAATGCCAGTGTTGATCATCCAAAAGGCTGCCCAGCGTAATATTAATTTGGGCATTAGAAGGATGAGTTTTAGTATCACCTTGAAAGAAGAAAAATAAAAACTATTAATTTCATTGAAAAAATAAAATTATTCAAAAATATACTGCTAGTTTATCATACTTCATACATTAAAATCCACTTAACACTTTAAGAGAAATTCTAGTCAAATAATGCCTAGTAACTATATTAGATTTTATGAGACTATAGCTGTTACCTAAATTAATGAGTAGGGACAGCTTCCCTTTAGTTAATTCCATGGTGATGTGGTCTCCATTTTGTCCTTCTCTGTGGAGGAGAATTCCATCACTTTGCATTGTCTTAAACTTCAGAGAAATCACATCTTTCAGTGTATTAATGAGTTTTTTATTTAATGTGTAAATTAGACAACTTTTCCCATCAAAGCCAACCACCTCAGACCCTAGAAGTAAAGAAATGAAAGATAATGTATAATGCTATGTCTAAAAAAAACAGTTGCATGTTACTTCAATAATGTATGAAATTCCATCACTAACACCTCTAGATCACTTGTCCACAGTAAATTGTACTTTATGTTTTCCCCATATTTAATGATGGTGGTATAACTAGATAATAAAACCATGTGAGAAGAGATCTGGCCTCTATTCAAATCTAATAATGTTCTCATATGCTGGTCTTCCTTTTCTTGGAGCTATAAAGTACTTTGACCATTTCTGTTTTTACTTGTACACTTAGGCTGAAAATTGCTATTAATTTATATGCAATTCATTCCAATGAATAAAATTGAGACCAAAAAAAAAGCCAAGGCTGCTGTTGACCTTCGGGAAGAGAAGGAAATAGGGCTAAATGATTTTATCCCAATAGTATAAAAGACTATCCATCAAAATCAGTACAGATTGAACAAGACACACACCAAGGAACTGATAACACTATAAAAAGCTCATAGAGTATTCACAGTTCATATATAATGAAGAAAAAAGTAATTACCCTTGAAAAATACATTTTTGAAGTGAATGAAGATGTAAAGGATATGCAATAAAACATGAAGTTGTTTTTCAACTGACTGGTTGACTTCTTGCAAGTCAAGGGGAACCCATTATCTATTTACTAACTTTATATAATTTCACTATAAATATTTGTCCATATTTTTAGTATGAAAATGGCATGAATTCAAATTACCTCTTGTACTTAAGGTTAGTAATTAATATTTCATTTTCACAAAGCTCTTGTCAAGTGAATGCAGTTATGTTTTTAAATATAGTTTCTTGATTTTCTTTATATCTTGATAATGAAGAATTAATTTATCAAATGTACAATGAATAAATATTATGTTCTACCTAAATATGAACCCTAGATTTTACTTCATTTCGTCATTGAATGAATGTGGACAGCAAAGTGTTAATTAATGTTGAATTAAAATAAGGAATGTGATGTAGAATTGCTTCAATAAAGATTTCAATAAGACCATTTGTACATTTATATACATCTATCAAACCAGCTACTTAGTAGGCAATGATAACTGTAGGATTGGGAACATACTCTTCTTATTGGGACAGAGTATAAAGAACATTAACATGGCCTTCCAAAATCCCTTACACTATTCTGCAGCACTGGTTCCTAAGAAGCAATATCTGCTTTGTCTAAATTTGGAAAATAAACAAAATTAAATTTTGCCCCTGCCCTCATCCCATGAATAAATGAAGACTGCAAAAATGTTGCAGATGGCAATCACAATTCTTGTCACATTTCTCACACAGGTCTTGTCTTCACCATCTATGAATTACCCTAAGAAATATATTTAAAGAGTTATGAGAAAGACATCTTGGGTGTCCTGCAGGGTTATAAGGATAAATAGAATGCGGGCACATATCCAGAGTACCATAAGATTTTCCTCTCTTATTTACCTACTACTTGCAACTTACTGGACTTCAAAATCCTCTGCATGGATTTTCTCTGCTGTTGTAAATAAGAAAAATAAAACAGGTGGACTTGTTTTATGAACATTCATCTTTTGTTTCCACAATTGGCAGTGTCCTCCTTAAATTAATGCAATATAAATCCTTAGTGCACTATGAAAATATCTTTGGAAATCACAAAATGCCCCTGAGAAACTGGAAATTCTGGAGTCCCTCACATACCACAGGACCAAGAATCCTAGTGATCCTGAGCAAAAGTTTTAGTTGAAATGTCTTCGGAAAAATGTTTTAATCTTTATATCAATTGAAATGAATGCCAAAGGTCTATAAAAAAAAAAAAAAACTTAAACTAATGCAAACCAACTGGCATTATTCCAGTTACGAAGAGGATATGAAGTCCTTTCTTTGACTGATGTAACTGTAATGTTGACTTAAAGCATTTCAGTCAGGTAGGAAATTCTGAAAAAGCCTCAATACAACTAGAAGAGTTAGAAAACAAAAGGGTTTGAGCAGTATCTGCAGTGCTTTTTGTTATGTATCATAACATACATAACTGACAATTTTTAATGTGCATTATTTATTTGTTTTCCAATCACTTATATTCTACAATTTTATACATTTGTAATTTTCAGATTTAAACCTATCTTTCTGCCCACCAGGGTAAAAAAATCCCCACCTTTTTGTTTCTTTGATTTCTACTTTTAGACTACTGGTTTTCAGAAGATGAAATAAGAGAGTACTGTAATGAAGAGGGGAAACTGTAAGCTAAACACATTCCTAATATCCCCTTTTTTTAGTGTCACGACATAGCTTAACCTTAACCGTGTTTTACATGGCTTAATTGTCACAATCGGGCATTTCAGGAACAAGACACAGGAAATGTCAATAGAGACTCATTGTTCTCTTTTGTACACACTAAATAGAAAGAACTACCAGGCAGAGGCTGCAGACAGATTTTGGGCTGAGGTTCAGCACAGAGTATTTGCAGTGCAGTCATGGCACAAGCAGATGTTTTATCAGGTCACATGAAGGTAGGTTTAACACCTGGAGGTAGAAAACAAACCCTTCCTTCCTTCCCTCCTTCCTTCCTTCCTTCCTTCCTTCCTTCCTTCCTTCCTTCCTTCCTTCCTTCCTTCCTTCCTTCCGCCCCTTCCTTCCGCCCCTTCCTTCCGCCCCTTCCTTCCTTCCTTCTGCCCCTTCCGCCTCTTCCTTCCTTCCTCCCTTCCTTATTCCCTCCCTCCCTCCCTCCCTCCCTCCCTCCCTTTTTCCTTTCTCTCTTTCCTTCCTTTCTTCCTTCCTGCCTGTCTGCCTCCCTCCCACCTTCCCTTTTTGAAGTTACTATAGAACATGAGTAAAAAAACAAAGAAACACTGCAGAGACTGCAGAGTGAGCAGAGAGAAGAACTCAAAGCAAAGGAAAAAAAAAAAAAAAGAACTCTTCAAATATTTCATCTAGGTCCATAACTGACTGCCCCTATTTGGCCTTTCTACTTAATGAATGCTGAGACAAAAATGAAAGGGCTTGTCTGGATGCACACTTTACAAACATCTAACATGTGACCGTGCTTGATCTAAAAAGTTCATAGGAGAAAACATGTTGCATGTAAAAAAAACCAAAAAAACCCAACAACAACAACAAAAAACCCCGTAAAAATCTGCTACATCCTACAGGAAAATATAATGAGTATTACCAAGCCTCAAAGAGACTATAATTAAAGGCTAAACACTATTTGTGAGAATACTAGGCAAAGTTATTCAGAGCAGGCATTTGACTGGAAGACAGCAAATTTGAAGTGGTGTCAAAATTTGCCCTGTAAGTACGACTTCATTAAGACAGTAATGACTTTTTTAGAACATAGAGACATACATTTTTCACATCACTTCATGGCATAGAGAGATCTACATACTGTATTCTCACAAGTTTAGTTTTAGTTGTGCAATTTCCAACAGGTAAGACTGAAGAATGAAATTAGTGCATTTGCACTTGAATACAGAACACAGTTCACATACTTGACAGTGAATGAGAAGACAGTTGTTTACTCTTAATATCTAATATGCAGTGAGAGTTCCCTGAAGAAAAGGATGAGAAAATGGGACATGTAAAACATGTGAATCAAAGCTAAAGTATATATTATTGGCATTTCTCCTTTTTTTTTTTCTGGTCCAACTTTGAAAAGTACAGTCATTCAAAAAGAGCCAGGCATAATTACTGTAGCAATAACTGCATGTTCTCATTGTGCCTGATAAATGGAGAAAAAGACTGGAGAGAAAGAGTTAAGCTTTTACATTTTTAAATAATTTTTAAAACTGTAGATCTATAATCACCTGTTTTGTCTTCAATGGCAACCACTGAATTTACCTAGTAAAGGCACTTGGTAATCAGTAGATGTTCCAATCAGATACAGAGACAATAAGAAGTCTGTAATTCATTTGGAATGATAGCACTTATAGGTAGGGGGAAAAAGCATTTCTAGAATACCCATTATCATTAATTCAGATAAAATTGTAACCAACTTTAAAAAAATTACATATTTTTGATGAAATCATGTTCTTCACATACTGTATTATAGTGAAAAATGCATCAAGTAAATACTCATTTTAAATTCATTCTAATCTTAGAAGATAACTATAGTTGATTTTCTTCTATAAGCTGTCTATAGGATACATTCTGTGCCATGTATGTAACATGGAAAAAAATATAATCTTCCTCAAAAATAGTTAATGGCTACACAAAAATACTTTAATTGCATAACTGCTTATTCTAAATGTTTTCTTTTTTCAGTTGCATGGGTACTTTTCTTTATTTCTCCTTTAGACTCACAGAGTTTTCCACTGGTGGGCAACATGCATGACACAGAAGACAGCCGTCATATGGATCTTCTTGCAAGAGAAAATTATGATAGTGAATATAGATAATTCAAATCTGACTTTTAGGCATGGTCAAAAGACAGCTCTTCAGTTTGAATATGTTTGAGAGAAAAAACTGAGTAAGGATTTAAATGTTATCATATGCACATATGGTAAAGAACTGTGAAGAAGAAAAGTTAATGACTATCAAGGAATTTTAAAATGAAGCTTAAAGAGAAGAAAGACTATTCTGCCATCACAAACCACAGAAATCAGGTCTCTAAGAAAAGACTTAGATGAGATTTTAGCTTTGAATGATAAATTCATTTGTCTACCCTCCATATTTAAACTTTGCTTGTTCTGGAACTTAAAAGAGCTGAGGATAAGTTGAATCATGATCATATTTCTCAGTTACTCAGTTTTCAAGGCCATTTTCTCAGATTGTTCTAGGAATCATAAGTCATGTTCCCAGTCTTAAGGCAGCTGTCACTGAGGAATTTTGTGTGATCCTTTCAGTCTCTTCCTCTGGCATGAGATGTTTTTCTGGGATGAGGAAGTTTACATGATTTCTGAGGTGACCTAATCTCCTGCATCTAGGTTTAAATTTTCAATATCCTTAGTTCACTATCTTTTACCAATTTTAAAAGTTCAAGTTTAAGGCAGAAAGCCCAGAGATATGTTTTCCTGATATACACTTAAAGTCAGATAAAAATGCATGGCAACAGAAAACAGGTATATGGAGACCATCCAAAAGAAATCAACCATACAAAATATAACTTTAATAAGGAAGTTAAAAAAGAATGCCGAAACAAAACAAAAAAGAACAACAGATAAAAGTAAGCACGAAAAGCAGTTAAAGAGGTTGCTAAAATAAATTCGGTTTCCATCATGGAGAAAAGATGTAAAGAATAAAAAGCAGTAAAAAAATTCCTTACATAGAGAGAGGAATTTTTTTAAAAAAAGCATGGATGAAAAACTGCAACAGGAAGATGTCAGGAATATTTACACTGTCCAGCAGATCAATAAAACCACAACACTTACGCAATCTACTTTCAAAGGCTTATGTCAGTTATTGAGGGCACAAAAGCTGTTTTAAATATATAAAATATATAAAATATAAATACATAAAATACTTGAAAGTGTCCTTCAATTTTTTTATTTACGGATCTATGTAGTTGTACTCTTACTGTCTCAGGATCCAGACCATATAGATTTAAAACTGTAAACATTTAGCATAATTTGGCCTTCAGATAGATAGCATCTATGTTAAGATGCAATTTTTATGACTACGCCAAAAAAAAGGAACAGTTTGCATAAAATCAGGTATTGGATTTTGTCCACACCATTCATTCCAATACAGAAAGGACAGGAAAATAAGCATCACATCTTGACAGTTTATGTAGAAATAGTGTAGTATGCACGTGAACTTATTAATTCAGTTTTATTTGAGATTAAATTTAGCCTCAGAAATCTACTTTCAAATGTAATTTAGGCAGCCAAAGACATTGATGAAGATTAATTTCATTTAACTGACTCAGAAATAAACTTACTATATGTGCATCCATACACTTCAATGCGCATTCCAATCCTGCCATTTGGATTCCAGTCCAAAGGCACAAAACGGAGAAATCTTGCTTTAATAGAATGCTGAAGCTTATAGTACACGACACTGTCTGCATTTGTGTTTCCAGGAAAGGCCTAGAAGAAAATGAAAAAGAAATCAGCCACATCCACATTGAATACAGAAATATATGGAAGTATCACTGATCTTTTAATTATATATATTTTACTTCCATTTCATCTGGCAAACAGTCAAGTACAGGAATAAAATGCAATTGTCAGTGAATTCCACAGGAACATCAGGATGATTCAATATTGATTCTTTTGGCTAAGGTGTTAACTCATCTGTGTATTTAGGGCTGATTCCCCATGCAGCAAAGTATTTAACAGCTTCTAAAATTTCAGTGAACAAACCCTGCAAACCCAAACATTTCTGTCAAAAAACAAATGGAATATCCTCACATTTCAGTGCATGGCTCTATCGAAACTTTAGCATAAGAAAACAGTGATGTCTACAAATTCCTTCTACTGAAAGGCTAAATGGATTTCATTGCAAGCCTATGTTTCAAATGCATAGCATGCTGTTTTTAAAATGGTCATATATTGACAGATCATGGTAATAAAAAACCTGTTTCCAACTAAAGAATCCAAATTGTAAAAAGGTTGTGTTTCAGAGTCCTGTTAAAAAAGAAGAATCTTTATTTCAGTTTTTTAACAAGATGAAAGGAAAAAAGTAAACTTTTTTTGCAGTATTTAACTGATAAAGCTACTTTCCCATTTTCTTACATAAAAAACCTCAGAAATACATAAAAATTTAAAGAAGAAATTAAAAGAACCCTGTAATAATAAGCTATACCATTCTAAAAACTGGAGAATATTTTCTGATTTCTCTGGATTGTGTGGTATTTTTTTTGTCATTACCTGTTCATGGTATGTGAAGCATGAAGAATTTGTTCAGACATTTTGAATCCAAATATCTGATGGCTCTCTGAAATATTTAGATGATTAGTATTTAAAAGATTACACCTTTCTGGTTGTATGAACAGTGCTGTTGCCATAGCTATAAGCCACAGAGGTTGCATCTGGAGACGTACATAGCAACCAACATCTTTAGGTATGCAGCTTCTCTTTGCATAAGTTTTAGAAACAAAGATGAGCTTGACTGCATTCATTATTTATCTTTCTATACACAGATCATTACACCTTCTCTCTCCTGTAGTAGTAAAATTTCAGTAAATTCTAATCACTGAACTTTCAATGGGAAAGAAAAGAAATTCTATAAAACGACCCAAAACCAAACCAACCAATCAAAATGAAAACCAAAACAGCTAGTGAACTGGCTTATTTAAGCTAACCTATCAGGCTAGCAATGAGCAATGAGAGTTAGTGACTTTGAATATCCACTTTTAGCTTCATGCTTTGTAATTCCACTAAAACAGTGCCTAAAGGTGGAAATACAACAAAAATCAGAGGAAACCTACTTTTTGGAGGGTGAGACCCTTCCAGACCTCTTGTCCCTTCAAATCCTATTTGCAGTCTGTAACAAATATAACTGCCCATGAAAATGCCAATTAGTTTGTTGACTGAACCAGAAACAGGCCCCAGAAGTTTAAGTACTGCGAGCAAATGAAGTGTTCAGTTAAGATTTAAATTTTTGCAAAATTGCTTTTGGAGAGCAGCCACATCATGAAAATTAATTTAAGTTTTCAAAACAGATTTTATGTGGCTTGATATTTTTGCTGTAGGGTATATTTAGACTGTGGTTTTTTTAATTTAAAATTTGGGTTCTGGCTTCAACAATAACCTAAAAATACTTCAGACTACTTCTTTAACACCATTCAGAATGGCTAGTTTAGAAAACAGGATTTTTTTTCTGTAATTTTACGAGGCTTTTATCTGGGAAAACCACGTTTTACAGTGTATCAATTGTGCTGAGTATTAAATGGGTCTTTATTGCTTGTTTTAAACAGTCTAAAGGTTAAAATAAGTGTTTTGATTTTTTTTCAGTCCAAGACCGCTTCAAAAAAAGAGAGGACAAAATCAGACTGATTTTTCTCCAGGTTTCAGTATTAAAGGTGTACCTGAAACCTATGAAAGTATCCTGTAAAGCTTTTTAGAAGAGAATTATATTCAACCTTTCAGACAGTCCTGTCTTTACAGTAGAACACAATTACTGTTTCATGGTCCAATCCAGCAATCTTTAAAATATAGACTTTAAAACCATATAATGGGCTTCTTTCATTCTACCCCTCTTCTTTAGACTGTTCAGACCACTCCACTCTTATGCCAAACCATGTACAGGGAACATGTCATTACTTTAGATTATCCTCACAACCTACACAGATATCTAATGGTTAAAAAGATGTCATGTGTCTATTAATAGGAATAACACACCTAATAATTGCGCCTCATAAACACTGTTTGCATAAATATTAACAGGGTCATACACTTAACCCAATATAACTGTTTGTTGACTCTTATTTACATCAACTACACATTATACTGCTTCCTAATAGCTTGAAAACATACCATCTCCCTTAAAGAATGCAGTTTTTGAAACACTGAAATACTATATTGCAGTTTAGCTGTACACAGTAACAGGACCACTTAGCAGCAGAGAAATCTAGATAGATAACACTCCACAACATATTTTATTCCATGAAGTAAAAGTATTCTGGGCAGTACTGAAGCCTGAACTGAGAGCTTGAACTGCTCTCAGACTTGGAGAGTTTAACTATCCTACTCAATTTCTAACGCAGTAACATCTTTATCTCAAGCTACTTTAACCCTGCTTTGAAGACAGAATTATTCAGTTCTATGTGGTGTCAGAAATCACAGATGCTCTCTGGATTGGTAGATCTAAGTCCTGTCCATTGGAGGGCATTGGCAAGCTCAGAATGATTGTGAAGGCACGCTTGCATCCAGACAAGTAAAACAGCTCCTTGGTTTCTCAGCCATCCTCTATGTAAAAAGCACATGTGGGTGTTGACCAGGGATAATATAGGCATTCTGTCCAAAACTCTCCCACCAATCAAAAATTCTCCTAGAAATCAAACTGTGTAGGACCCACAATTCAGAAAATCTAGAGGACATGACCCTTATTTACAAATATAACTTTACTGTATAATATACTAAATAGACACTGTAAAAAATAATACTAGATAATATGCACAAAGCTTTTACATATGTTGTGCACCCATTGCAGTAAATATATTTATTACAAATATTATTTTAGAAAATGTACATATAAAAATAAATATAGGTGTACTTGGCTGCAAAGCCCCATGTAGTGATTAATAACAAGTACTGAAATAGGACCAAACCTGAGTAACTTTGTTGGAAGAGAACTTGTGGTACTAGTATACCTCAGGATGGGTCTACCTTCATCATGTGGTTTATAAATTCTAGTACCAGCCACAGAAAAAATCAGCATGAAGTAACTTGGAACTGTTTGTATAAACTACTGCATTAAAAAATGTTGCAAGATTAACTCATCTCTCCCATTTTCTCCCAATATGTCTAAATTACATCCAAATTTATATTACAGTTCAAATTATTTACATCTCAGTAAAAAAAAGGAGTACCTATTCCAAATAACCTAGTACAGAGTACAAATCCACATCAACTGACAGGTTTTCTGAACAAGAATCCAAACACTCGTGCTCATCCTTCTCATCCTATTACCACTGTGGTAAGTTATTGTTAGTCTATTGAAGTTGCTCCCCAAAGTCAACAACTATGAACTTTTCAGGTAAAGTGAAAAAATGTGAAAGTCCTTCACTCTGACCAGAGAACACTGTACCAGACAATTGTCTCCTTTCTTAGTCTGCATTACAATTACAGGACAAGGACAAAATGATCACAGATGTTAAATTAACAGATTTTTTAGACTTCATTGGTTATAAATGATATATGCAAAAGCTGGTTGATATGTTTCATATAAAATACTAAAAAGTGATATTATACTGAGAAGCCCTGTGGCGTAAGTTATTCACTGTACCTTTCACTAGATCTTTAATTGTTTGAAGATACAGTTGAAATACAGAAGTGTTACCTTAAATTGATCAAAACACACAGCAGTCACACATACTCATAAATCTGAGTGCTCATAATGTCTTTTGTAAAGAAAGGACAGCACACATTAATGACAACCTGATTAATATAGACCAGACAGACAGAAAAAAAACTTAGCAGAAAACCATCATAAATTGTTGTCCCAGTCAATGTTCACTGCTTGTACCACCTAAATCCCCATTCCTGTACTTAGAGCTTTCCATCACTGTCACTCAGAGACAGGATAGTAGGGTAAATTATATCAATATTCTTTCAGTCTATCTCTTTTTCTTATTTCTTTACATATGGTGAGTGTTTTATTCATTGTCATGGTTCTTCCTCTTTTTCTTATCTTTCACTATGTGAGTGGAATATTAGCAAACTTTACATAAATTACAGAATAGCTCCAGAATTAAGACAGGAAGAGAGGATAAGACCACACTTATCAAAGGTGACATCTGGTATTTCTAAATGAACTCTAGATATTACTTCTGCCCTTCTGTTTTGTTTGGGGTTTTTTGGGGGGGAGGTTCCTTTTTTGTTGTTGTCGTTGTGGATTTTGTTCTTTTTGAGAAGACAAGTGAAACAATTTGCTTTTATATTAATATAGAAGAGGGAGAGTTCAACATCTAAAATTAAGCTAATGGGAAAAGATCGTGGTGTTTTTTTCTTCTTACAATAGTAGCAGTTGGATATAACATTGCAGGGCTGCACAAAAATATATGAATCTAAGGCCCTTGAACATCTACTGTTAGTCAGAAGAGTTTTATCAACAGCTAGCCATGCTCATTTTGAAATCTGCTTAATAAACTCTGTTTTCTTTCTCTTTCTTCATTCCTTTCATGTTCAATATAGCTAAAATAAAAAGGTACTTAATTTTCCAAATGACATGGTACGGGGACTAATAAATAAAATAAAAACAAAAATAAAAAAATATATTTTAAGCCACCAGCCACAACAGGTGTTTTGAATTCTTCCATCTACCTTATTTCCTTTCATCATTCAGACGTAGTAAAAATTTTTATGTGAAGTAACTTGTCACCATCAGAGGGAGCTCTTGTATTGACACAACTAGGCGCAACATTCTCCCTTTAAAAATTATCATAACAATTCTTCCTTATAAAATCCCAATATAGAGTATGAATCTACTATGTTTTATTTATTAATATCTAATTACATGGACCTCAGAGATATTCCTGAAAATTGAAAATATGAATTTGTTTCATAAAAGTATAACTGGAACTTTACACAATCTTTAACAACACTTGAAGATTAGCTAGCTCTTTATTTGAAAGGAATATAGATATGCTTTTTATAATATGGATCTGTAGTCAATGAATTTAGATTCTGATATTCCAAAGGTAGCTGTGATGATCTCAGAAGGTAGCAACCAAAGAAGTTTTGGTAGCTTTATTTTCACTTTTTTCCCCCTTCTTTTTAATTTGAAAAAATATGTAAAATATGAATACATTGAATTTTGAATATGGGCTAAAGTGCAACTGTCCTTTCTACTTTCAAATCAATTTGAGTTTAATCACTACTCTTCTGGGTAAACAAATGTTTTTACTAGTGGTCTTTAATCTGTAGTACAAAATTGAATTTATACACTTAGAAATAACTAGCTCCATAAGTGTTATGAAATATTTTTTAAGGGCAACAATATATTTAACCTGTTTATTCCACATATTGTTAAAATTTGAAAATAAAATATTGTGCAGGTGGTACAGTTCTCATTGTATGAAATTTACATAGGAATCACAATTCACTATTGAATTTCTGTAATACATGACATAACCAGAGATTACCAGAAAGGTAATCCAGGTAATTTATAACTAAAATACCTTTAGCGCAACAGCTGTGTATGAAATACACTGAAATGTCAAAACAGTATGTGGGAATTCTGTTTGCTCAAAGCAATATAAAAAAAGAAATCCCAAACATTTTATTAATATTATATTATAATTTTTAAAATAAAATTTCACACCTTGCTTTGAAATGAAATTAAGTTATCAGAAAGAAAGGAAAGAAACCATATTAACGATGTAACTTAGAAATGGCACAGCAAATACTCTTATGTTCTGAGGATCATAAACAATAAAATAGTTCAATAATAAGCTTTCCTACTAAATTATTTCTGTGGCTTTTCATATATGATGTCTCATGATTTCTACCTTTAAAGAAATTCCTGTAAATGAATTCTTTTTCAATTCATCTTTATGGATTTAGACTAGTGTATAACATCAGACTACCATGACAATCTGTTTCTTAGGTTGCTGCAACAATAGTCAAATATCTCACCCATTTCAACAAAAACTTTATTGGCAAAATTTCACTTTTCTTTTCATATAGGGCTTGCCATTCTGATAATTAGAAAACTTTTCAAAAGCAACCGACTTCCATATTTTTAGCTTTACTCTGAAAAAAGATACTATGAAATGAAAATCTAAAAAACCTCACTGGGATTAAATGTTTTGGATATGATGTGAAAAATAAGGCTGCGATAACATTCTGTATACTAATTCTAATTCTGTGCAAAAGTGTTCAGCAAATGCATATTAAGGTTGCATTCAGTAGTTATCAGGAACTAGTAAAAATATGTGGGAAGTATTTCCGATTAAGAACATTTAGAATACAAAAGTAGAGGTTCAGTTTTTCAGAAACATCAGCATTCATGGTGGAGCCTACTGCTCCAGTAGGCGTCTGATGCCTCAGAAATGTAATGCAGAGAGCAAAGTCTGCGCTGTAAACATACTACTAGATCACTTAGGAATATTTACTAGAGTGCTCTCTTTGAGCCCAGGGGATGTGTCTTAAAAGCCACATTGAATACAATAAAATCAACTTCCTAGTTATTTGTTGCATGGAGAATTCGTTTCTGACACAGACTTCAGGTATTTGGGTAACCTAAGCAACAAACTAACTGTAGTTCATTCTTTCCGGTACTGCTGTGCATTTAAATAGAAATTAATGACTAGCAAATACCAGTAACCAGCAAACCTGGCATGCAATGAGAGAACACATGATGGGCAGCCAACAGAATGGACACACCTTCAACCCTCAGTGAATGGGTACGTTTGTGGGAGAGAAAGAACTGACTGATATGGCGGTGCCCATCAGCTGCAGGAAAGGGCAAGCAGAGAGTGGCACGGGTGCCTCCACACAAGAAAGGAATAAAGAAAGACTTTGCAAGAACAACATTAAGTTAATCTTCAAATAGAGATTGGAGAAGACAAGTTTAGGTGACAAAGTCTCTTTCCAGGTACAAATTTTAATAACGCCGTGGCTCAGAGGGAAAAACGTGACATATGGTTTGCAGCTCGAAGACACATCAGTGATGTCACCAGCTTTCTTCCACTAGACAGGGCTATCTGGTGGAAAGTAACTTGTACCAAAAGGAAAGCACCTGTACCAACACAGTATTAACGGTAATTCTGATACATCACTTTCTATGTGAAACCTAAAATGATTGGCCTCCTTTACTCTTATCCCATCTCCTCCACAGCATATTTTACTTCATCTTTTTATTTCACTAAGATAAAAAGGCAGACAAAAAACCCAAAAATGTATCAGGAACTGACAATGTTTTGACTTCAGCTGTCCCAACTCCTGTATCCCAAGTTCAAAAACACAAATCCAAGTTACACTTGGAGATAAGCAGAGTCCCTAATGCTTACTTCAGAGTCCCTAGTGTTACTGCATATATCATTGAGATCTAGCTCCATGCTAAGGCTGTTACAGCATGAGAGAAATGCATAACCTAGAAATAAGAACCCAAAAGTATCTATATTAATGATACAACAAGGGTGAACACAGCACTGAATTTCAAATTTTAAAGGTCTTTTGAGGTTTTTCAACTCTAATAGTCAGAGATCAGACTTTACATGGTATAAATGGGAATAAATTTCCCTTAGTGCACATGACATCATGAACCATAACTGATTCTTCAGAGGAGAAGATGACTTCATGACTGAATATAGGAATGGGAATGGTCATTTGTGATGCTAATGTCTTTAGTTTATGTAAACAGAGCAAACATTTAGTTGTACCTCTATGTGTACATCTATCACTATGGGTTAAAGCTAAAATACAGACCAAAGAAAATGGGTTGAAGCTAGCATAGATTATGAAGTCCACACTCCAAGACATCAACCAAGACATCATTGAAAGACAATCAACCATTTCCTTACAATAACTAACTGCTTTCTGGATAAAGTGGCATTGAATATGCATATGAAGGTTGTTTCTTTATATTAAAAAGAACTCATCTTAAATGAAAGAATCAAGAAATTTTGTTTTTCACTTGGTATTCCTAGAAGGAGGCTCTCATACCAACAACAAGCTTGGGAGACAAAAATGAAGCCACACAACTCTCTTGAAGCAAAAGAGCTGCCAGCTTCTAATATCATAATTTCCAGATTACTGAATTCATGTCTAACACTTATGAAATGCTTGAAGGATGAGAGACAGTGAAAGTCATTTGTGCATGGCACTGGAAATTATGATAAAATGACTACAGGTACAGGTGGTCATTTCTCTTAAACTAAATTATTCCTTGCTCAAGAGTAGTCTGGAAATTAATTTTTATTCAATTAGCTTTGATACTCAAAAGAGACCATGTGGGAATAGCTTTTCTAAGAGAAAAAATAACAGTCCAGAGTGGAATGAAGATGGTCCAAAATTCTTTTTTTAAACCAAAATTCTGGATGGATATCCCATGATGGCTTTGTGTACAGTAGGAAAAGAAAATAACTAAATAGTAAGATTTTTTTTTAATGTAGACATTGCTTGTGGAACTTGGAGCTCCATAAAATGTCATTTTCTTTTACAAGAAACTTGAATACAAGAATGCTAATTCTTTGACTAAATGTTTGTGATATGGGATGTAATTTCAAACAAACTTTTAGATGACTTTTAATGTATAGAAACTTGCAGTAACCTGTAGGAAGGAGTGTGATAGATTAATGTTTACTGCTTTAGGTTTTTGTAATATTTCAACTGAAAGGATCTTGCTTACATTGTAACATCTTTAACTGCCTTTGGCGCACATTGGAGCTGCAGAATGCTTATAAATCAAGCTATTTCAAGCAGATATTTTTAGTTTGCAAGTCATCACTACCTACTTGGTGCATCTGGAAAAAAGCAAAGTGCAAGGCAGAAGAAAATGGAGAATTATCCTCTTACACCTTGAGAAAACAATGCATCTGAACAGATGAACTGATTTTGAAATGTTTTTGAAAAACCTTCAAACTGAGATCTAACTGAGAACCTGATGGAATTAAAAGGTATATCGAAATTTGAACTCTAGTAGTGGGTTTGTCTTTAACTTTTTACTTTTTTATTTAGTCTCCTGTAGGATTTCTTGTGGGAAAAAAAGAAATTATCATGTGACACTTGTGACAAACACTAATATCTGTCTCAATACTACTCCCCCAGCTGAATTAAAGACAGGTAAATTTGCAGCGATGCATATTAGTAAAATTGTTCTTACTCCACTATACAAATACAGATTGCATCAGACAAAGGTAATTCTACTGAGAACTGTTTTCTCCTTCATTTACAACCAACATTTAAGTGTGCACAGTTCACAATTCATTGTTAAGGACAGAAAGGACTTCAGGTATTTTATATATAAAAAGTAAAAAGAAATAATAAGAAATCAAAAAGAAATAATAAGAGCTGATATCTGACCAGAGGGGCACTCCACTGAAACCAGTTTAAAAAACATTTTGTCACCACATTGGAGAACACCTTATTCCTTCCTTTTGATAAGTGTATTTCAGTATGTGCGTGCCACAGTAGAAATTCCACTCTATTTCTTAAGGAAGGCCAAAATCTGGAAACAAATAAATTAAGATAAAGATCAAGCACAAAGTTGCCTCATCACAATTCAACAAGAGTGATTTCCTTGGAGAACCCAGAGAGCAAAGGCTAAAAACAAATTTCTAGATAGCAAGAGGATATAATTAACTGAACAATTACAGAGTAATTCACCAGTGTGTTTTACAACTAGTAGGGGCAGATGAATATTTGGGGAAAGAAAGGCGGTGAAACACTTCATCAGTTCATGTGGTCCCTCCATCTGACACTGAATGATCCACTCAAAGTAGGAAGTGCCCACAGGAGTCAACACACTCATTCTCAAGACCGTTCTCAAGTTTCTAATTCTTGAGATCTAATTTGTTTTAAAAGCTGGCAAGTTCATACTTCATGGCAGCTACACAAGTTTTGGGTTTTTTAACCTATGTTAAAAGCTATGACTTAAATCACTCTATCATATAATCTGTATCTTGTAACAGCCACCTTCTCTTTTAAACAAGGAATCGTTTGCTCCCAAAAACATTTGTCATCATTGAATAAATCAATGATCAGGATAATTACAAAAGAAGACTGCTTCTGTTAGGCAAATTATCACCCTTGCATCAGAAGTAATGTCAAAATGACACGGAAAAATACATGACAATTCAATATGGTATAATTTGTAAATATTTTTAGATCTGTCAGTAAATGGAAGTCATTCTTCAACTGTCTAACAATGTTTCAAATTATCTTCATATAAAACAGAGTGAGTAAAAGATTTCTAATACTTTCAAAATGAAGATGTCATTCACATTTTATTTAAAATATTAATAAATGTCACACGTTGTTATCTTATTTTTTCATACCACAAAGTAAGATGCTTTGTAAGTATTTATAAAGAGTATGACACTGTTTTGTAAATGTATTTAGAATACAAAAAATTCTTCACAAACATTTGAAATAAATACACATTTTAAAAACCAACAACGAGAAACACACAATGCAATCATGGATTATCACAAACATTAATTGTGATGCATTACATAATCTCTTCATGTAATTCTTAAAAAAAAGTTATCGTTATTTTAATACTTTTGCAACTTTAAGCCACTTATGATAATTTAAAACATGGGTTTCCTTAAGATATGTTGACTATTACTAATTTTTTTTATTTTAAAATATTATTAACTGAAACTCAAAACTAGAAAAAAAAAAAAAAACAACCAAAACCATCCCTTCAGACTTCTCAGACTCTGCTTTCAATACATATGCTCATAATAGTTTCTTATTAATTCTGTGTGAAATTTTATCTGTCATATTACCTCTGTGTGAAGTCTGCCCTAAGGGGACTCTTATGAGGACAGCAGTCACTAGGAATGCACAAAACCTCACCTCTGTCATACTTTAAAAGGCACATGGTCATGCTGACTGCCAGTGTGCCTGGTCTTTACTTGTTAGCTGGTAAAAAACAAGATTTAAATTACCATCTCTCATACAAAGATGGCAATTCCAGAAGTTGGTAGTCTGTGTAGTGATCAGCTATTTACATACACAGAACTGTAGATGAAGAGTCACACTTATCTTGCCAAAAAGGTAGAATACACTGAAAATATATTGAGGAGAAAATGGTTCTGCTACAGATAATAAATTCTAGGACCATAATTAGGATCTGGAATGATGGAAGCTGATAAATGAATATGAAACACAAACTTACAGGCATTATTCTGCATTTTTTTGCTCTTTACAGATGAAGACTATGAAAGTTGGTTTTGTAGCATTAACCATCTGTGAGTTTCTGTGTTGTATTTTTTACGTTGTTGGCATGACCTGATATTTTGACAGTGATAAATAATAAAAAAGACCATCTCTTTCGGACTGAATTTACAAATTTACCTGCATTCTAACAGAGAAAAAGAAAAATCCAACAGAGACGTAATTAACCATGATCCCCAGTTGTGTACCTGGCTTTCCCTCCTGTAACCCTACTAGACAAAAATAATTATTCATCCATCCATCACGTTAAATGGATAAATCAAGTCTTTCTATTTGACATTTGCTTCTAAAGTCTGAGGTGGCTCCAACAGCTTTTAGTGGCTAAAGATCAAGATGGAAAATTCTGCAACAGGGGTCTGTCCTGATCTACACCTATTTGTGCAACACAGTAGAGACCCAGGAGTACAAAAAAAAAGGGCAAAATTATTCCAACAAATTTAAGTATATAGTTGTTAATCATTGAAAATATCCATTGACTTGTAAGTGTTGTTGTAACTGACTCCAGCCTAGATCCCTCTTACCACTCAGTTAAAAACGCTGAATGCTTGACTCTATGTTTGGGGTTGAAATCCCCACTTAGACCTACTATGCAGAAGATTCGGAACAACTTTACTCAATAATTATTAAAAAATATATCATTCAATGTTACTTAATTTTTTAATAATCTTTCATGACTTTTGTAGCTCTTCTCCTTGCACAACAGAAGTAAGCTGCTGCTGTGTTGTCTACTATATGTTTACTTTAGAAACATAAAACTAAGGAAAGGCTTTTTTAGCAAGGTTTCTTCTAGGAACAGACCCCTCTATATCAAGCAAAGAGCTATTGATCTTTACAGACACAGAGGACAAGGCTGCTACCTAACTTTTAAGTCCTCGTTTTCTTCCAGGCTCTTTTTTGACCAAGACCTCCTAAAAAGTCTCTTGGTAGCTTATATCCTTGCTGCTTTCTGCACCTTACCAGACTGAGGACAAACTTTCAGAAATTGTATGTCTCATCAAATTCTGTTCTAGGACTATTCCATGGTTTTACAGCGTAGTTTTTATTACGCTCACAAAGGGGTAAATTACATCCCCCAACTTGTTCTGAGGTCTTTGACAGATGTCACTGACTGCAATAAAAAGAGAACCATCAATTTATATTTTGTCCCAGTCATCACTTTCTAATTGCTAAGCTAAACCTACAACCAGCATTATAAACCCAAAGATTACCTTAAACACAGAGATTTCTGTAGTTTTCTCTAATTGTGGCCCAAGAAAGAGATACCCAGCTCCAGCTCAGAAAAACTAAATTAACAGAAAATCTCATCAGAGCTCTGCAAGCAGTGTAACAGATCTCAAGGCTTTGAGCTGCTCACGCAGACATCCTTGCTGGGTGCCCTAAATCACATGAACACATCTTCCAGCTAGGATGGCAGCCAGTGTCCCACACTGGGGAGGACACTGCAGTTGTACAACCAGCTGCCCTTTTTTGGCCACATCAAGGTGCTTTCATGGCACGCTACTCCTTGCAAACCTTGCAATACATCCACTCCCATGCTGCCAGAGATTTGCTCCCTGTCACACATGAGCTTTGTCATCGTGCTGCTCATCTTCACCTTGGTAAGAAGGCTTGAGTATGGGGTCTACAAGCTACACACATACCCAGACAAAAAACTTACCCTACACAAGTAAATTGTACTCTAAATATGACCTTTAAGTCCTACTATTACTTCTATTATTGAAAACAGAGGGGAGTTTGGGAAAAGATACCGGCTGTTGGGAATGGAATTTCAATCCATGACACAAAAAAATCTGTTAGAATTGACTAATTGCTTCAGAAAACCATAAAATAGGATGGTGTTAGAGACATTCCTTCCAAGCTAAAACTAACCTCCCCAGGATGATCAAAACCAAGTCTGAAAACTAATCATAGTCTTCAACTATGACAGAAAACATAAGTGTAAGACTTTTTCGATGATATATTCAACATGGAGTGTGAAAAAGCAGAAAAAAAAACCCCAGAAAAAACCCTACTCACTAAATTCAGAATATTTATTATTCTAATACATGTCTAAGAAAACACTTTTGCTCAGCTAAAATACTGCTTCATAATTCCACTGATATCACCTAAACTGACTGCATTTTTAACAAAGCAAAGATCTGATCTCATGTAAAGAAAAGACTAAGACAGCATTTTAAAATAATTCCATTGAGGAGAGTATTTTCAATTAAAATAATAAAGTTTAAATTTTTTATTAGAGAAATTAGAAAAATAGAAAGAAAAACATGTCAGATGAAAGAACAAAGTATGTGGAAAATCTGCCGTAACAAACCAATAATGCAAGTTAGAATAATTGCAGTGTGCTTTATTTAGACTGAGGAATGCATGCATGATGAATCAACCACTCAAGCCCTCCTTAAGTAAAATCTGTTTGTCAGAAAATTAGCTATGGATACTTAATCCAATTAAGAACTTAGCTCTTTCTTACTGTTTCGCTTCATCAAACTAGAATTTGGCAGTCTTAATTATTTCCCATCTTCCTGTTTTCAGAAAGTTAGTTTGTGCTTTTGGAGTTTTGTTTTTCTGTTGTTTTTTTGTTCTTTTTTTCTCCTCTGGGTTTTTTTTATAATTCTGTTTATTTTCTTATTTTAAAAGTCAGTTTACAAACTATATGTATTTTTTATTATTTCTGAAAGGAAAGAAAGCATGTGCTATAAACAAACAAAAAATAATTTATTTTTTAGCAATTAATACACTGCAAGTGCATTTGCGGTTTGTATTTTTATTTATTTCTTAAGAATTTATTTTAAATAAGCTACCTTAGAATGCAAAGGAACGGAAACTAAGGGAAAGTCAAAAATATTAATGTTTCATATTGTTCCTGACAATTTTAAATATATTTAAAATCATGAGTTAGCTTAGCCTTCAGTAAGGAGAGGTATGACTGTTTTTCTTTTTTTGTACATTAAACCTCTTTTTATATGAATTTGAGGGCTTGACTGAACCATTCTTAAAAAAAAAAAATAATCACATTAGTGGATTCAACTTTTTATCATTAAGAGATAAATTTATCATTAAATCAAAGTACAACAGTGTTTTTCATTAATAAATTTCTCCTAGCTTCAACAACAAATAATATTTTTTGCCATGCAATTTATCTATATTATGTACACTATATTCACATATACCTTTTTATATTTTTCTGCACCTGAGACCATGCAAATTTAGCAGTCTTGCAGAAGCTACCACTAAAGAGTTCCAATTTTTCCTGCTGGCATTAATGATAATATCTTTCAAACTTTAAACTTCTCCTGTCTACATTGCCAGAGGCAAGGTACTTCTTGTTCCTAAGGCTCACCACCACAAATAGAATTGGAGTGGTTGCAGTTGTCCAAAAGATTTGATCCTGCACTAAAATAATTCTGAAAGAAGATTTTTTTTTCAAGCTTTTGGTTTTAATGTTAGCTCTTTGTTATATGGAAGCAAGTAAAAGCAGTGAGTATCTAACAAAAATACACCTCTTTCTTTTAAAGACTATGATCTTCTAGCCTTACGAAATAAAAACTGGTACAGGTTCTTTACTACTCCAGACTAATTTCTATTCTATCTTAGATATTTTCTATGTAGGATTTTTTGGCTTGAATA
The DNA here is from genome assembly GCA_024865655.1 of Emberiza elegans. Taxonomy (NCBI): domain Eukaryota; kingdom Metazoa; phylum Chordata; class Aves; order Passeriformes; family Fringillidae; genus Emberiza; species Emberiza elegans. Next base: position 26,306,819 of record JALJVW010001283.1, read on the forward strand.
ACATTTGTTTTCTGAGATAACATAGTGGAATGAAAACGTAATTTCAACTCCTCACAACACTAATTAACCAAACTGTAACGCAGACTCCATATGAACAACAAAATCTGTCTTCAAACAAATTATAATAGCATTATGATAAATATTGTCTAAACAGATAAGAGCCACAGAAAATACCACAGTGTGATTATCCATTATTCAAACATCCCAAACTTAATATCAAGGATGTGTTTGCCATATGAAACAAACCACTGGTACAATTAATTCTTAGAAAGAACAAGTGAAATTTTCTGCATTTGGGAATATTATAAAACATAGAATGTTTATTTCCTCATAGCAAGCATCCCTAGTTATTTGCACTTACAAGATGTTTTAGAAAATATATAAATTATGGTATGAAATATGCTTATTTTAGTGACAATATTCACCATTACATTTATCCCTAAAGATACTCCTGTAATGAATGGAGTAATTTTTTAATGCAGTATCTATAAGGAATAGTCAGACATGTGCAGTGTAAGATCTGTCGCTTATTTGGTCTTCAAAGGACCAGTTTAAGCAGCCTACTCAGAAAAAAAATCCCCAAAGGAATGAGTGCTGTTGAGTCACGAGCAGGGTATGTTATTTTTGCTCTGGTCTACTGGTAGAGGCAATGAAGAACCGACCTTCTTTTTCTTCATAACACAGTGTTTACAGATTTCTGTCACATTCACACCCAATATTCTTTTTTCAGGCCAAAGAATCCCAGTCTATTCAGTCACTTCTTCCATGCCAGATGTCTGCTTTTTAATATTTTAAAACATAATTTTCTGAATCTTTTCCAGTTCGGCTATATTATTTTACAATGAATGATCAGATCAGCACTGAAAATATGAACAACAAATACACATTCACAGTGGAATAACAAGGTTTTCTGTCTCATTTGCTACAAATTTCTTAATAATTCTAACTCTCTATTTTCATCTTTGTTCCAGAAGACTAAGCTGATAATTATAAATGTTCTAGAGTTTTCAGGTGTGATCCTGGAAGCAGCATCCCAAAGTCCCTCATTTAACATGAAAGGATGGCAGGCTTTTTGGGGTTGTAATTTGGGGATTTTTTTTCCCATGTACATTTTGTTAGCAGTGAAGACAGAATATCTGTATTTCTGCTTAATTACAGTACTTTGTATGTAAATATTAGAAAGCCTCATAAATGCTCCAGGCCAAAAGCTAAGTCATAACTTCATCTGGGAGTAGGTTTTGGGGTTTTTGGGGGTTTTTGGGGTTTTTTTTGTTTTTTTTTTTTTTTTGAAAAAGAAGGCAAGAAGAAATTTTGGACCGTATTAGAGAAAATGTAAAATGGCAAGGTCATATACAAGACTATGGAATAGACCAATATGTAAGCTGTTTAATAAATTTTGAGCTATGCACTTGTTACTGCAACACATTTTTTCCTACCTCTGGTAATGAGATGCCTTCAGTGAAGTAACAATATAGTATGTTTGCTTCAAATAAAACGTGAATTTTCTCTGACATACAAAGTTACACTATTGTTTGGTCTAATTCAAAAACAAACCAAACAAGACCTGCATGATTTTCAGGAACATACTTTAAAAATTACATAATGTCAAACTATTTTGAGCTGACATTTCTATGTCTGTGTGAGAAAGAGACAGGAAACAGTGAATAAGAAAATCTGCATAGCTTTGTAATTTTCACTGATGGAATCTTTTCAAATATGTGCATATTTTATGGATGAATGCTATCTTTATTAATTTCACAGTATTTGAATATGAACCTGTGATAATTCAGCATTGGGTATGTAGATGACGATAGGAATTTTATGAGAGTTCAACAATTTGTAAATGTTACAATCATCCTGCTTCTGCAAAAGCTAAATAAAACATTAATAGTTTTCCCATTGCTTCCATATTGTGTGACTAGTATTCCCTTTTGCAAAACAGAAGTGTAGAAACATACAAAATAAAAATAGAAGGTGAATTGCTAACCTAAACTTCAGAAATATTTCAACAGAATACTATTTCATTTAATCATAGGGTAATTTGGGTTGGAAAGTAATATATTCCAAATTCTTGCTTAAATGAAGGTCAGCTACTAGGTCAGGCAAGGTTTCTCAGGGCTTTCCCAGTACGTGTCTTAATATTTTGCTGTGCATCCTTACATCTTTCACACGAACCTGTTTTGAGGAAAATTCTATTTTCTCCCCTTTTCTCATTTTTACAACAGGTTAGAAAAGAAATGAGACAAGCAGAGAGCATAATTAAGCACTCATTCTATTTATATCAGATTATTAATGGTTTGATTCTTCCGAGATGCAAAGTATATCATATCTTGATGAAGTCACTGATATGAGACATTACCTCTAGTGATATTTCTCCAGACACCACCCAAAGTAGATCAGAGGTTAACAGAGCAATTTCACTTTTTATTGCAGAAAACATGCTGGAGGAGAGATGAAATATCATGGATATCACATGATGTGAATAATTATATGCAGGTGGTTGGGGGGTGTTTTGACCTTTAAAAAAAAAAAATGACATGATGCTGACTGTTACAAACTAAACAGCTTGGGTGCATCATGAGGATCTCATTTCATTTGCCAGACTCTTGGAAATAAAAATGCATTATTAATCCAATTTTACTTGGACTTCATTACCTTCAATTCCCAAATGCCATTAACAAACAGGGAAGAAAAAATAAGAGAGAATTCGATTCTATTTGCTTATGTATTAATATATAGATAGTATAGAATGTCAAGAAATATTATCTTTCTAATTTTAAAATTTAAAATATATATGATAATTAAAAAAGCATAAAATATATTATCTATTCACCAATTTTCCCCTGATATGTATGTTTATTTTATCATCTCATCTTCCACATTACAGGTTCTAGGTTTTGACACTGTGCCGCTGCACCCTCAGAAAATGCAAATGACTGAACTACTGTACATAATTTATGACACAATAAGTATCTTGTAAGCCTCTAAAGCTTCACTGTATCTGAAGTATTTGCACCTCAGGAGAATAGAGACATATTTCCCCTAAATGGTATTCCCTAAACAGTGTGAAAAAATACCAGTACTGATAATTAAGCACGACCTGTTTGTTTTCATTACTTTAGCTTATCCAAAAGTTATTGTCTTGTATATAAACTGACAGAACTTTCCTTACAACCTGCTACTACCTGAATTGCCTAAGACCAAATAAAATAATAGAAAAATATAATGAAATTCAACTCAATTCTTCAATTATATCTGCTTTTACTGGTTTCAATTTACTGATGCCTTCCTTGATATCAAATCAACAAGGAGAAGCTGAAAATTATCATCTCATTGAGGGAAGAAAAGTTATTGAGGACAATGCAGATCTTTTTCCTCATATGGAGTCAAGTTTTCTCACATCAACACTGAAGCAAGAATCATTATCCTCCTTTGCAATTTTGTGAATTTGTATTGGCTAAATTAAAGAAACATTGCAAAAACTAAGTAACATACCACACAATTATGCATTTTGCTTGGTTGTTTGGGTTTACCCTTCAGAACTAAAAGGTCACAAATCAGCATAATAACATACTAACAATGTCAGGTGACATTTTTAATAATGCAAATTAACTGGGAACTTAATCAGGATGAAAAAAAATTATGGAAACTTTACACAGAGATCCTGATAAGGCTTTTCAAGATCATATCTTCACCATTTTTGATTGTTCCCACAATATGAATCTATGTAAGGCTAGAATCTCCTGTGTCCAGAGGAGGAACAATGAAGATACCTGAGGCCTGGAGCACTTGTCCTATGAAGACAAGCTGACAGAGCTGGGCTGCTCAGCCTGAAGAAGAGAAGACTTCAGGGAGGCCTTAGAGCAGCCTTCCAGTGAAAGGGGGCCTACAAGAAAGATGGAGACCGACTACTTACAGGGGCATGAAGTGACAGGACAAGACAGAATGCCTTCAAACTGAAAGAGGACAGATTAAGATTAGGAATTAATTAGGAAATAATTTTTTACAATGAGAGTGATGAGGCACTGAAACAGTTTGCTGAAGAAGCTGTGGATGCCCCATCCCTGGATGTGCCCATCCTTGCATTGGCAGCCTGGTCTAGTGGAAGGTGAACCTGCCCACGGCAGGGGTGTTGGAACTGGATGATTTTTACAGTCCCTTACAACATAAACCATTGTATGCTTCTGTATCTGTATAAATAATATATTTTATAATAAATTGAAATACAGTTTTACACTATATAAAATATTGTATTATATGTAGAAAAATGTATATGAATGTATAAAGTATCTACAATGCCATGTCACCAGTAGTGCTGCTAATGACTGCTTTCAACAGTCTTCATCATCTCATTCCAGAGTTTTATCTCACAATTTCAGGTCAATATTTTTCAAGTACTTCCTTAAAAAACCCCTTAAAGACCTTAAAACAGGTTTCTCATCTATAGCCACAATGAAAAGTAAAACTCAATGAAATTATTTCAAGCTTTCTTTTAACTTATTTTTGTCAAGAATGTTGATGAAGTATAATTGTATTTTTTTTTTGGCAATCTCTGAATAGCCTTTTAGTCATGATAATAAATTAAGAAATTGTAATAGCATTAAATTAAATTTCTCAGGCACATGCTGTGACTCCTGGGGATGGTGTTGGGCAGAGCCAGGAACTGGACTTAATGATACTTAAGGGTGTCTTCCAACTCAGATTATTCTGTGATTCTGAGAAATTTCTTTAATGGCATTTATTTTCTGAAATGTCTGATTTCTAAATAAGAGGAAATACCAACTTCCATATCTCTTGCCAGTCTGTAGACATTGAAAAGAACACATAAAACTATCCAGACTTCCACTACAAAACAAGCAGCAAAATTTCACTGCCATCAAACTGGGTTTTGGTGGTTGCTTCAGTGTTGCTTTGGCTGGTTTGCTTTTGGTCTTTTTGGGTTTGGGTTTGCTGGTTTGTTTGTTTCTAATGTTTACTTGATTCATGTTATTCAAGCAGGTTCTTAAGAAATATCAAATCTCATCATGCTGAAAAATATCCTAAGAGGCAACGTTCTAAAATTTTATTACCATAAACTTGACACATGGTTAATTTACTTACTGAATAACTTGGTGCTAAATTTTCATTTCTCTACCTCAGGGAGAAACCGACCAGAGAAGAATTAAGGGAATAAATTCTGATTTTTTTTTCACCAGGTGCTACTGCAAATAAAAAGGTTTCTGGGAGTAAATGCAGATACAATACAGTCTGAGCAACATGAATAGATGAACCTACAGGGTTCCTCTGGGAAATATTTTGAAGAGGCATTATGTCAAAACTATTTGACATTATGAAATACAAACAGACTGTACAGGCAATCTGAAAAGTATTAATTCCTCAGCTATATTGCTGGATTTTCCAGTATGCATGATATTTCTGGGGCAGATGCAGGAGGAAGATAGTTATGGAGAAGATAAAGATAAGAAGAGAATGACACCTGAATTGCAAAAATGATGTATAAAAGGAATGGCAGAAGTAGGAATGTATAAGAGGATATTTTAAATATAAGAAGTAAAGACAAACTATGATAATTTGTAATTAGTATCTTTAATAACTTATTCAAAGTAATCTTTAAAAATACATTAATATATATGACAATATTATAAAAGACAACACTGATATAGTGTTAAGAGTTCCATTTCTAACATTTATTTATTTAATTATTGATCCAAGAGTTTTCAATGTCAGATGTATGTCTAACATATCTCAGAACTGTTTTGGTGGATATCCTAAGAGGCAACGTTCTAAAATTTTATTACCATAAACTTGAAACATGGGTAATTTACTTACTGAATAACTTGGTGCTAAATTTTCATTTCTCTACCTCAGGGAGAAACCGACCAGAGAAGAATTAAGGGAATAAATTCTGATTTTTTTTTCACCAGGTGCTACTGCAAATAAAAAGGTTTCTGGGAGTAAATGCAGATACAATACAGTCTGAGCAACATGAATAGATGAACCTACAGGGTTCCTCTGGGAAATGTTTTGAAGAGGCATTATGTCAAAACTATTTGACATTATGAAATACAAACAGACTGTACAGGCAATCTGAAAAGTATTAATTCCTCAGCTATATTGCTGGATTTTCCAGTATGCATGATATTTCTGGGGCAGATGCAGGAGGAAGATAGTTATGGAGAAGATAAAGATAAGAAGAGAATGACACCTGAATTGCAAAAATGATGTATAAAAGGAATGGCAGAGGTAGGAATGTATAAGAGGATATTTTAAATATAAGAAGTAAAGACAAACTATGATAATTTGTAATTAGTATCTTTAATAACTTATTCAAAGTAATCTTTAAAAATACATTAATATATATGACAATATTATAAAAGACAACACTGATATAGTGTTAAGAGTTCCATTTCTAACATTTATTTATTTAATTATTGATCCAAGAGTTTTCAATGTCAGCTGTATGTCTAACATATCTCAGAACTGTTTTGGTGGTCAACAACCTTCACCATGGAAATATAACTGAATGAAGTTTAAAAAAGTAGGTTTTCTGATAAACTGGAGCATATGAAGAAAAGCAACGGTGTAAGCTGTTGTAATGAATTTCAGGCAGAAAATAATGTTGTCTGTAATGAAATTCAGACAGAATAGTAGACGAAAAAACATCAAGGGATATAACGCTAATAAAAAATATAATTGATTTTAAAAAATATCATTTATATATTTCAAAAAGGAGAATTTCAGGAATCTATTGAAAAAATCAATCTAATACTGACAAGGGAATATAATTTTTTTACATTAGGGTGTTTTTTAAATTTTAAGTAGATGAGGATTCTTTTAATGCAAAAACTGTTAATTTTGGTGGTGGGTTTTTTTCGTAGTTTTGTGAGTCCATGTGTTTACATTGCTGTGGTTCAAACTGATCAATAAACCACAACATCAAAAATACTAGTGTACATACTCTAGCTAGATTTTCTGCCAATTTTGGCATTTGAACATTTTATGAGAACAATATTCCATAAAAATAAAGTGGGTCCAAGTAACATAAATTGCAATTATGAGGAAAACAGAAGGAAGTTTCTATTACTGGATAATACATACGGCTTTACAAACGTGTGACATGTGTTCTGATGCTGAATGCTACAAACCCTGAAACAGCAGTTCTGAAAGCACACTTTCAGGTAGCAAAGTTACTTTTTTTCCTATCAGAAATAAACAGGTTTATCCGAAAATCTTTCTTCAATCCCACACTCAGAGTAAGAGAGTTGTGAGCTCTTTAATGGAATCTTATTCAAGGCTTGCACTGCAAACATCTGGTTTTAACAAAATAATCTTAAAGTACAAATAATTTTCCCTGGAACACACACTACAGTGTAGTATATGATCTGAGAAAATAAACAAGAGGTATCAGAGGTGTCCCTATACAATTCCAGGGACAAACTGATCCTATGATATGAAGCACAAACAAAATAAAAAAGGCCAAGAGAAAACACAATATAAAATACAGGGCAGAGCAGTTTCCATCTTGACTGCAGCTGAAGAATAGTTTTTGCTACACAGTATATCATTTTTATTGTAGAACTCTCTCAGCTTCTAGCACATCTCTGAGGAATATCTTGAACCACCACTCAAGTAAATCAACAAAAATGAACTATAACTTGATAAATGTGGCTTTTAGAGATTTAAAACTATTTCCATACCATTTAAGTCATTGACATCATTGTAACTGTCAGGAGCCCAATTAATTCATATGCTAAAGTCATCACTCTTTGAAACGCCTGACCAAGATAGAGATATTACACCTGTGTATGAATTTAAACACTGAAGTGAGCAAGAAATGGGAAAAACAGCTTTTCTTTTCTAGATGACAGTTTAAATTCATTTCAACTCAGCAGTGATTGAATAATACAGACAAAGACTGCATGTTGATCTGTGAAGATTTTGTTGATCTTAATCTAGTTTCTAATGGAAAGCTTCAGCATTCTGTCATTCTGTAAACCACAGAATTCCAATCGGGAATTAGTTTTTGTGTTTTGAGCTTTACCAGCTTCCATATAACACTGGAAAAGGTAATACAGTGTCCTTCAATGGAAGCGACATTTTTAGATTAGGAATGAGGAGCTCTGATAGAATAAGGGTAGCTTCTCTACTTAGTCTGTGGTTGTTTTACATAAAGTGACTAAAAACTGATTTTTTTCTCTGCCTGAATACATGTTATATTACAAATATATGTTCTTACATTACTTATAGGATATTCCTAATAGCACTGTTAAAGTTATCAATTTTCAAAGAAATTGGTGAATTTAAAAATCTAGTGCAGGGCACACATCTGTAGATTTCTATTTCTGTTTTCATGCAGTCAGTGTACAATGGGAATAATACAATATTTCTTTTTTCAAGATTGGTTTTCTTTGCTTTATGTAAATATGAAATATACAAGTAAAAAAGCATTCAAACATACTGGTTTTTTTTTTTTTAATACATTAATGGTGCATTTACTTGTTTTTTTCCTTCTAGGTTATTGAAGTTCAGTTGACTTGAATCTACAAATAAAAGTACCTCACTTTGGATACTTCTCTTCCATTTAAAAATTAATATAAGACAAACTGCAAAAACTTAAATAATTTTTAAAAAAAACTGTTCTTCATTTTTATTTTAATCTAAACATTTTTAAGATAAATTCATCAGATCAGGTGAGAATTTTGCTATTTTTCCATTCAACACAAGCAGATTTTTCAGATTAAAAATTGTGTTGCACTTTACTACTCAATTGAAAACCACCCCATACTCTATACATCATAATGACTGTCTCAGGAATATGCTCACAGCCTCTTTACCACCCCTCACTCTTCCTTATGTATCCTAAGAACCCCTTCTATTGCATCCTTGGACTCCTTTTCTTCTGATTTTCTGTTAGAATGCTTATACATTCCATTCTTGTCAAAATGCAGCAGTTAAATATTATTAAGCACATTACCTATTTTAGCGAATAAGAAAAAGGTCTTTTTAACTAATATCAAGAACATCTTCAATATTGTGATCCTAGAAGACTTTGAAAATAAAGCGATCACCTCATGTTTTCCTCATTATCAGAGTCTCTGAACAAAACACCTTCATCCCAACATACGCTAATTTTTTCATTCTGCTCTTAGATTTTTTTTTTCTCATTATTTTTGGGATTTGGTAAAATTGATCTTGGTTTAGAAGACAGTAGGAGTAGAAATATATGACACCCCACAGTATCAGTAACCCAGTACTGTTGTAAAAAGTAATAAATACAGCTTAAATGCTAACCTGATCAAAAGAAATTTAAGTGGCCCATAAAGCTCTTGAACAGTGGAATGCTGTTTATAGCAAAACTTTCCATATGCCCTTCTCATATATAATACCTTTTTCTTTCCATTAGTGTCTTTTGAGAATTAAAATGGGTTTACTAAAAAGAGTTTTACTGCAGTTCCTTTTTAAATAGCACTCTGTAGGATGGTATATTTATGCACTAATTTGGTACTCCTGAAAATTTATTACCAGGAATTAAGTCAAATAATTTACATCACCTTCCAGGAGCATAACAGTAATATAATGGTAATTTCTTCCCTCCTCCTCCTGAATTCTGCATTACGAGGTCTTAAATATGCTAAGACAGCAGTGGACTGATTTGTGGAAAGTGCTCAGAAGAGGATTATGTCCTCAAGTACATGAATGTAACTGGGATGGAAATATTTTCTAATGAGAGACTTTTATTTTTCTCTCTTTCATAATAGGACAAGACAAAGCCTTTTTGTTTCACTGTGAAATCCAAAATACTGCCACATGATACACAAATATTTGCCTTTAATGAGATCACATAACATTATATCCACAATTTTTGAATGTCCATAATTGAGTCTGTTTTAAAAAGTGATGTGAATTCAAGATGTGGTCATAAAAGTTGTGCACATTTTTCTGAGAACGAGAAGTTATGTTGGGGCTGATCAGGGCCAATCATGATTATATTAAACTGTAACAAACTTAATAACATTGAAACCAATACCCAGAATAAATCTCTAATTTCAACAGACCAGCCTCACTGTCCATTGTTTTTTGCTTTGAGACATCATTCAGTGAAAAAATGGATGCAAATAATCCAGAAGGCTACTAGTTTGCTCCCAGTAGGATGGCAAATTCTGTGCAAGAATTCCCAGAAATGCGTTCTCTCAGACAATCAAGCAACTGAGCTCACTGGAGTGTCAGGCAAAACAGAACTAGGTGAGGGTTGCAGCAGTCCTACCTCTCTTGCTCCAGCATTGCCTGAATTTTGGCTTTTTAGTGCAAGAATAACAAAGACACCAGGTAAAAAAATTACTGCCAAACAAGGTCATCAACAACAAAATGCTGAAATTGATATCTACGTCAGGAATTAATTTTCTTCTCCTTCTTATTTTTTATTTTTTTTTAAATTTAGTAACTCAATGAAAATATCTGAAATATTGAAAAGTTCAAATAGTTTCTGATGGTAAAATTCCATTCCTTGCAAGAATGGAAAAAATGTCAAGAAATGAAAGTTTTTTCTAGGAATGGAATTTAAATGCTGAAAAGCTGAAAATATTTCTAGGAATGAAAACTATTGTTTTAGGTTTTTTAAATAGACAGCTGGGCACGTGTAACAGCAGTTCTAGGGACCACATAATTTACTTTCTTATTTAGTAGTTACAAGATGTCTCTTCTGCTAGCCTGAAAAGGTTAGATTTCTTTTTAGTGCAATGTTTCTTTGAGAAAAAAACCTGACTCCATATATGGTAACTAGTTCCTTGATGATTTCAAATTTCATCATGTTTCTTTGTAACCCAGATTTTTTTCCTTAATATTTCAATAAAATATTGAATTTTGTTTTAAACGTATTTTAAAAAAATTGACTGAGGCTGAATGTATATGAGATTATGAGATTCAGTATATTTATCTAGACTGAGTTGCATTCAAATATCAGCACTATTTTTATGGAGAAATCCTTCCATATCGAAGATATTTTATGCTCTTCACAGAAAGTAACAATTTTGTTAGCAATGTTTAATGCAAAAAGAGCAATAGAATGCTCTTCTTCAGTGTTTAATGCAACAGAATAGCAAATTAACAGTTTGGGAGTAAATCAAATTCCCACCCTGCCTCAAGAAGGGCATACATTTTACACAAAATACTTAATTAGACAAATTAATTTTTTTCTGGAACTTATTTATGTATTCAACATATAAATGACGTTGCATATACTTAGGCAAAAACTATGTGCATGTTAATAAAATTTTATCCTTTGTTCAATTGCTATCAAAATGTAATGTCTGCAATCAATTATGTTCTTCCATGTGAGATTTTGTATCTTAGAAAAGAGAGGATTAGCAGGTCAAATTTACTAAAGAAGAAGATGGAGAAATTAATGGAGCTTTCTATGACTTGAGAGAGTGTGCTTGACCCACATTTCCTGAGAAACAAAGTAAAATAAAATTCATACTAAAATAAATAGGCAGTTTTTCTTTTTTTTGCCTCTGTTCACCCTGGAAACCATATGAATAATAGATGGGTGAAAATGCCTTTTAAGTTTCAATTCTTATTTTTACTAGGGATATACATAGCAAAAATAGTGGCTTCTTTTTCACTTTCCACCCTGATTACATCCTGATGAAATACCACTACTGATTATTTACATTATACCTGAACTAATCCACTATACTAATTTTCATCTCCCTAAAATGACTTTGGTACCAACAGAATGACTACCACATTCTAATTTCAAGGTGAGATGTTGTAACAGCAATGGAATAAATGTTTTCACACCATGAAAACCCATTGATAAAATCCTAATTTGTAATTGCATTGAATCTTGTGTTCAAATGGCATATGCTGAGACAAAGTAATAAAAAAGTTTTAATTTTAATCATAAACCATTAGTGATGCTTCATGTTAAATAAAAGCCCAAATCAAGTTCTACATTAACAAACAAAAAATTTCAAAATATTTCAGAAACAAAGCAAGATCCTCATAAGCCTTTTATAAAATAGTAAAAGAATACCCCCTGTTCAAGATTCTTATAACAGAAGGCTAATCAAGAAACTCATAGAAAACAAAAGATATTATCCAGAGCTAAATAATAGTCCACAGAATTGATCAATAAACTCTTTAGTCTGAAATAACATATGGCTACAAGAGCAATGTTAGGGGATTTTTAAGACTATTTCATAATACTAACTATGACTTCCACCCCTCTTATTCTATTTTCTCTATAGTTCAACCCACTGACTGGAAAAGGGAAATTAAACATGAAGGTATCCTTTTTTAGAATAGGAAATAAAAAAAATCTATTTATTGCCTGCAATATTAGTGATCCCTTAATGCTCATTCACACCCTTGCACCCTAATGACTAGGTTGTATATACAGAAAGAATAAACTGAAAATGTTGTGTGATCTCTTATGACATTAAGCACAGAAAGATGTCCTACAAAGAAACTCAACCTCTACAAAAGTATATAGAATATAAATATGAAATGTAATGTAAGTCATTTTAAGAATAGCTCTTGATTTGCTATTTATTGTTTATTGATTTTTGCACTTCTTCAATAGCATCTTACAGCTCAAAAAAATCATGCAGTTCCATTTATTTTATTGAAAGTCTGAAACATGTCTATTTTCCCATTGAAACTGTCACATCCAGTCAAAACTACTTGTTTCTTTAGAATGACACAAAATAATTTTGAAATGTATACTTCTCACACATGAGGTTTGTCCCCCATTTCTATTAGAAGCAGTTCTCAATCAGTCAGTAGCACGAAAGAAGAAATCCCTTCCATCTAATTGAATGCACATGGCTAAATACCATGACACAGGTTCACACACACTGGATTAACTACTTCTATCTGAAAGGCAGCAAGCCAATCCCTCTGAACAGCCAAAAAAACCATGAAAGGCTACACAATCTGGTTCTAAATATTACTTAAAATACACAATTTTTCCAACTATAGTAAGGAAAAGAAAGAAAATTGAAGAACAAAACTGTTTCACAGTGAAGTTTACCTGCAATATATATCTTAATATATGTGTCATATCATCCTTCATGAAAAAAATTTTCAGTGCCACCCACGCCCCATTTCTGTTTCTGCTTTTCCCTAAGGAATTGCCTGTTGAGTTCAAAACCAGTATGGTTTATTCTAAGGCTAGGACAGTAACTCTGCCATTATTCAGACAATATTCCTAAATGTAAGTGGACAATCAACTACAAAGACAAGTATTGGAGTTAAACAGGATATTTATGTGATTGATGACAAGCACAAAGTTGGATGATAATTCTTGTAGGTGGTGTGTAACAACTTCTTTTTTGTATTTTTTTTTCACCACTCCAAGGTATTATTATGGTCTATGTAGAAGAAAGCAAAAGAGAAAAAGAAATTTATCTAGACTCAAAATTACCTTTATATTTAAGGTATTTATCTGAAATATCTGGATACATTAATATTCACAGAAGGAAATGCATGAATCCCCTATAGCAATACTAATCTGCCATGACTGTCAAAACTTAGAAAATTTAAAAATATGTAAATTAAGGAAGATTAACCAATTTTCCAGATTCTTCTTGAGAATGTAAAATACTTTAGCATGCTTTCTCTGGTTTTTCTTGACTTTTGTGAGAGTGAGAGAGTGAGAAAGAGTAAACAAAAGGGAGGGAGTCAGGCAGAGGGAATGGGACAAGGCAAAGAAGAGGGAGAGGTATTTAATTTATTGAAAAAGAGAATCAGTTTAGAAAATGAATTTGACTTTAGAAATATGAACATTGTGTAGCCTTCTTTTCAGTCTATGTGTTATATTTTCAAGGAGTATGAAGTGGATTTTGTCTTGAGCATCCAGCTGTCTCCACCAAGGATCCTAAAATTTTCTGGCTACCCATTATTACATGTGCAAGTATATAGCAAAGGTATCTTCCAGTTGCTGACTGAATTTTGAGGAAAAAAAAAGACATAATAAGAACTGCATTTTTTATCCTACCAAGAAAGCAAATTGCACCTGTAATGGGAAGAAGTGCTGACAGAACATGTTATGAAAGACAAAAACCCCAAACCAGCTCTCAAAATTGTGTTAGGATCTATGTATCTTGCTCTTCACTTAGATCCTGTGAACAAGTGTCATCATTCAAGAATGTTGCATAAATAAGTGGAGTATTCAGGGCCTTTATGCAATCCGTACCAGCACTCTAATGAGTTGAAGATACTCCATGCAGAAATGAGGTGTTCTTGCTTTCAAGAAGCACATTTGCAGTTTGAGATACAGACTGTCAAAGAAATTTAGCAGGTAATATAAATTTGTCCAAAAAAACACAAATAGAAAAAAAAAAGTAAAAAACAAATCAAAACTAAATATTTTGAACTATCTATAAAAAAAGACAAACATGCTTCTGCTGGAAGCTATGAACAAAAAAAGGTATTCTGAGCCATGTTCATGAGCTGCAATTTCTTCTACCTTACACCAAATTAAACTCTAGTTTTATAAGGAAAATCCAGGAAACATTGTTTGATTATGATATCTAACACAGCCAATTCAATTGTACAACAGCAAAATCTTGGCTTACACCATGTAAAAATTGTCTTTTTGAGGATTTTCTGCACAATAACTGAGAAAACTGGTTTCATACATGTTAAACAATGTATTGTACGTGATCAAAATATTTGATATTTGCTGCCATTAAGAAGAAAACATTCCTTCTTCAATTTTTCTTCTTACTAACAGTTCTGTGATTTTAATTTCCATGCTGTATTTTTATGTAATGAATAATTTTCTCTATTAAAAATTTTTGTGTTTCAGTTATTATAGTATTTAGTATGTTATCGGTTCCATCAGTAACATTACAGAAGAGAAAACACCACACTACATTGGAAGTGCATTAACATATAGATTAAAGACAACTCAGTCTTTTCAAAATGTGCATAATGTGCATTTATTCAGAGCTACATACATTCAGCTAGCAGAAAATTTAGGACAACTATAAAGCTTAACCAAACAAGTGGCCGGTGAGGTTTTTCATCAAAGTTCATTATAAACTGTTTCTGAAACCATTAGGTTTCTGACCTGAGCACAGTCATTATTACACTAACTTTGTAAACACTAATATGTAACAGTTTGTAAAAACTAGAATTAAAAATTCCATTTTTGCTATCTTTACATTTTGCTTTTTGCAAAGTTGTATTCATAAGTAGTTCAATACTTCCTTGAATTCAGGCTGTGCAGGCAGGTAAGATTTATTTTCCTAAATACCTTTGTATAAAACATAACTTAAAACCTGTATAATAGAAACTGCAGCGTATAACACTTTTAATACTTCGTCTTCCAAAGCAACCATATTTTTTTGTAGATATAAAATAAAATATTGGCTTTTTATGAACACAGTGTTGGACAAGATGAATAATTATAATTTGTCAGGATCTACTATCTGCAAAGGCCTGTATTACTTAATTTTCTTCAGGCTTTCTCTTTTGTGCACAATAATTTCAAGGAAAAATACAAAAATAAAAACCTCCATTGCTACAGTATATTTTTGTGCATTAGCACATGATCAAAGTATTAGGCTGGTGTGGATGAAGCACTTATTGATACATGTCTGACTGTGCTAGAATTGACTCATTTATTAGTCTCAGCTTGCGGACACTTAGGCAATCATGCACAGTTTCCTAACTTGAGTTTATATATTGATTTCATGCAAGCAATATTATTAACACTAGGACCCCATGAGTCAGAAAGGAAAATCACAAGAAACAATGTCATGTCATTTACACATCAATAATCCAAATCAAATAATCCTTAATATGTTTAAATCTCTCTCTGAAAGAGAGGTCTTTGTTTAATTTGTTTTGTTAGTTATAAGAAGAAAGGGAAACTACTCTCAAAGAGGGCACGCAGGAGAGTGCATGCAAAACCACCTAAAGAAATTACATCACACCCAAGTGAGGATCCCACAGAAAATCTACAAGTGATCTGAATAAGATCATAAAAAACCCAACAGAAATAAAAATATTAGAAGTAGAATTCATCAATTCCTGGAAATATGATAATTAAAAAACCCCAAGGAACTAGACAGAAAAATATTTCATACCTAATTTCCTACTCTGTGAAAGAATAGATCAGCAGATGTCCAAATAAAATGTTTAACTGTACAGACTAGATTATATATAAGCATATAAATAAGCATAGCTGAACATTTTATCACTTTGCTAAAATTTGAGTGTGTACCTATTTGTACCCTGGTGCATGTAAATATGAAGTTCTCCCCATATTTTGCAATGATTTTAAATGGTTTCTGGAGTTGCAGGGTGTTAATGGTTCCATGTCTCAGTAAACCTAAGTAAATTCCTAGTATGAATCATGTATCTTAGGCCAAACATATTTTTCCTGGTGCTATAAAAATAAATAAAAAGAAAGTGTATCAGTGTTTAAGTCCCAAAGGCATCTAACAGAATGAGGAAAATAGTACTGAATTAGATGGTGTTTGCATTAGATTGATATTACCAAGAAAAAAAAAGCCATAAAGGTCCTGCAAATGATGAGCTCTCTGCTGCTCCTGATTCACTGAAGTTCATTTATTCATTCATTCAATTTAAGTTCTATCCTTCTTACTGCCTTAATATCCAGTGTTAACTGTTTTTGTTCATAAGCTACTCTGTTCTTAGCATTCAATTTGGGCTGGGTGCCTTTTAATTTTTGTAGGGGACACATATGCATGTGAATTAACACTTTCTAAATTTTTTTGGTCTCCCAATATTAATTACACTATATTAAGTAAATATGGTATCTAACCAACCTTCAAAGAAGGGCTGATATAACATTTACCATCTTTCTGATTTTCTTCTTTCATATGACAGAGAAAAAAATTCTTTAGTTAGTTTCTTGAATTAATCGGAATTCAGATATTTTGTTTCTTTCAAAGTACTGGAACAGGCTATCCAAAGAAGTTGAGGAGTCTCCTTCTGTGGAGATATTTGAAAGCCATCTGGACACAATCTTCAATAATGTTTTCCAGGAGACTCCTCTCAAAAAGGGAGGTTGGACTAGACGGCCTCCAGTGGACCCCTCCAAATTTAATCATTCTGAGATTTGGGATTCAGTGATTAATGAGTTCTGAAAACATAAGAAAAGTTAAAAAAACCCTTTTTTATTCATCAATGCTCTTTTATATAGAGCTGAAATTTGCACTGCATTATAGAAAAGATATACATACAATGAGAGAAATCAATTTTGATGACAGGTTAGTTTAATAGAGTGTGCTTCCCTATATGTGATAAAGAATTTGAAAATGAGTATGGATTTGTGATCCATCTCCTGTTCATTTTATCTGACTATTCTTTGTCTATTATGGAGGAAAAATACCATACTTATATTCACTAGAATAGGAAAACCATACAAAATTTACACACTTCCTACACATACTCTAGAACATAGAAATAAAAAAATGTGAAACAACAACAACAACAAAAAAACTACCCCAACCAACTTAACAACCCCCCCCCAAAAAAAAACCTAAAAGCAAACAAACAAAACAAAACCCCAAAGAAACAAAACAGCAAAAAAACCTCTGAAATAAACAAAAAACAAAACACTTATCGTGCACAATGTCAGTCCAGTAAGGCAGGAGGAGACATGGACATAAACAGGAAAGATATTTCTTAATGAATTAATAGATCCACAGAAGAGAAATTGATGGAGATAAGGAGTAGATTTTAACATCCTGACAGTGGAGAATCAGAATTAATGAAAATTTTTCTTCAGCCAGTGTATAGGGCTTTGCAGCAATGCCTTGTCACTAGCATTCAAATTTTTACATTTTGCTTAAACTACCTTGTTAGGATAAAGAAACAGCAAGGACCTCTGGCCAAGTATTTTCCATTGTGTCTAATAATACAAGAACAGCACTGGATTTGGAGCAGACAATTTGGCTTTGGGCAGACATTTGGTAAACCAAGAAATGCAACTGCTTTCTTCTTTCCACTTAAAGTGACTTTTTATTTCCCAGTGTAAATGATACCTCTGACCTGTCAATTCCATTTGACACCTTGTTGGCACTGGTGTTTCCATTGAACCAGTGCTTGCCAGTAGATATGCTGACTGTCTAGAGATTTCTAACAAAGAAGGATTTGCTTTACATATGTCTTATATGTGTCCACTTGCCATGCTATTTTCATATCATGTTAACTGTAAAAATAACCCTAGGTGCAATCTGAACATGCAAGAAATACAGATTAACATAACCAGAGTGGAATTAGTATTCTTTCATTTAAAATGCATTTAAAAGCTAAGGAAAAATACAATTTGCCTGTCTCTCATACTATAAAAATTGAAGAACTAAAATAAGATATATGAGGAACAGAGGAAAACATTTACATGCAGCGGGATGCAAAAAATCTATAAATATGCTCAAGACAATACAGTCATTCAAGAAAAAATGGAAGTCATTTGCAGTCTCAAAGAAAGAAATAAAATTTTGCTAAAGTTAAGTGAAGAAAAATTCAAATTCACATATGGAAAATATTTACTAAATGACACACATAAAATTTTCATAAGAGTATAATGGCAAGAGATTTCAGGGGGTCATGTACTACTTTTTCTCATGCTATTTGTAGTATGATTACACTGATATATTCTTACATTTCAGAGCTTGAACAATTATGTGTGTGTGTATATATATAAATGTGTTGCAGTTTAGGTAGTGTTCCGCAAAAGAAACAGAAATTATTTGAAGTTCTTTCCCTATTTCAGTTAAAATTAAATTAGCATAACTTTGATGAAAAAGAAAGCTTCATGCTGTCTTACAGTTAACTATCAGGAATCTAAAAACTTTGATCTCCTACTGAATTTGAAGATCTAGGTATAATAAAATGTCTATATATCTTAACTTTTGAAATATAAGACAAAATTGAACACCTCACATTCAGCAAAGATGACAAAACTATAAACTTGGGTCCACTTTATCTCCTGTTATTTGTAACAGCTCATAGCCTGTTAATTAATCTGACATCTCAAATGGCTTCAATGCAACATATTTTCAAAATTTAAAAAAAAAAAAATAATTTGCTTTCCTCAGAATTTCAAGTTTCTGTTCAACTTTTCTTCTTAAGAAGATGAAAACAAGAATGCAAATCTTTTTAAGCATACTTTTATTTACCAGAATCATAATCTCACTTCTGGATAGGTGCTAATAAACAAGTTTACTTCTTTTTTTAAACCATGTTGAGCAAGCCTTTTAATTCAACGTATTTTTTAAAAATATTAACAAAGAAATGTTCCTAACAGTGAGATATAAATTTGTTGTTACTATGAATGAACTGAAAGGTAATTGCTAAACAATTTCAAGCTATGGCAGTTCTCCCAGTAATTTTTAAGATGCCTTAAAACATCTGTCTTACTACTAATAGACTGATCTCACAACTACATGCCATCAGTTTTATGTAGTGATCATTGGTTTTTGAAAAAAAAACAAAAAAGCCTATCTGAACTATCCATGGATTTTTTTCTAAGTGTATTTGAGGTTCTGTCCATTTTAATCGTCATTCACAAACAGACTGACCCATATAGAGACCTGAGGAAAAGGCATACATCCACTTATAATTTTTAAGAAGACACAAAAGATCAGTACAGAATTCTTCACGTGCACATTTTTCCATGTAACATAGGGGGTTTTACTTTCTTTTGATAGCTAAGGATGTAAGACTAATATAGAGGGTTCATAAAAGACGGCATTCAACACTGTTGAAGACAATACATGGACACAAATCACAGGCTCTTTTTTAGGCTGAACAATAGACAGGAAATAGAGCTGTTTTTCTTACATCAAAACTTATCTTCTGCACATATGTCTGTCCCTTGTTCCCTCTCACTATTGGAAGATATTGTCCATGAGATTTTTCTTCAAAACAAGGACTGAACTAATAAAGTCTGGACAGATTTCCATAGTATTACCACTGGCCTGAAACTATTGTTTTCCAGTAATCTGTTTCAATTAACTGCATTTCCAGTTACAACATTTGAGCATAAAATTCCTTCTAACAATTTGTCTGGTATTATTGCTATTATCACAGACCACACTCAAAAATGGTAAGTTATACTCAAATCAGCTTTTAACAAGAAAATGTTGTTGCCAGTACCTTCTTTATTCTAGAATTTTTACAATAGTAAGTTTAGGTTTTCAATATAGTTTATTTTATTTCAAAAGGCAAACTATTACAAAGTGAAAGAAAAGAACTATTAATACAGAACTAAACTAGTGTGGCTTTCTGAAATAAATTTTTCGAAACATATACTGATGCTGTTTCCCAGAAATTTTGTGACAGGAGGTACAGTCTTACAAAGACCATTTGTTCTGGGGATACTTAGTCCCCTGTGCAGGAAGGCAGGGTGAGGAGAAGAATGAAGGGCCCAAAATTAAAGGGGAAATTTAATTTCTACATTAATACTTTGTCTACTACACTATTTAGTCACACACAGGTCTACCAAGCCAGATGGAATTCACCCACAGGTACTGAGGGAGATGGTAGAAGTGCTTACTGAGAGACTTCAAACCACTGATCAGCAGTCCTGGTTAATCCAAAGTGTCTCGGGTGATTCAAAGTTAGTAAATGTGAGCCCCAGCTACAAGAAGGTCCTGTAAGAAGATACAGGTTTAATCTTTCCCTAATGTAAAAACATTATTTGCAGGCATAATGACTCAAAATATCTCAAACAACTACTTATTCTTACGGTTTAATAATACCATGGTCAGTCACAGAATACAGACATGGGATGTATAGAGATGTCTAGTTTGAGACAGAAGCAATTTTTTTCCAGTTCTCCATTTTTGTCATTTTAGCAAGAGATAATTCATTATAAACCATGTGTTGGGGGTAAGGGTTCTTTTGTTTTCTTTCTGTTAGGGAATTTTCTCCCGTTTTGTTGCAGAGACACGTTAACAACCGGGTATTAGAGGAAAGAAGTTGCCGCGGGAAGGATGCAGCTGGCTACTCTCTTATCAGACGGTTTCTCTCGGAAGGGCAGAGATACCATGAGAATTGGTCTGGGAAAAAGGGGGCTGGGGCAGCTCTCTTGCTCTCTCAGCTTTGGAGAAAGACGGCCAGAGCTGCTGCTCAGACAGGATTGGGGGGAGATGTGAGAGGCGGGAAGGAATTCACTGCACCGCCAGAGCCCAGCCTGGTCCCGCTTCTTCCTCCGTGGGTGAACCTCTGCTCATGAGAGCAACCACTGAACTAGGACCTTATTATCACCCAACCTCACTAAAAAAAGCCTTTTACCATCTGCTCTACTGTCTAAGGAGAAAACCCTGGGATCCCCAGCCCTTCCCCTTCCCAGGGAGCCTCCGGAGCAGGGCTGCAGCCCTGCCATTCCTCTGCCACTGCTCTGGGCTTTTTGCTGCACCGTAGCTCCGTACCCCCTGGCTGCGGGGACACCCCGTGGTTCCAGCTACAGCCTGCCCTGAGGCTCCAGCCGCTGCCCTGAGGCTCCTGCTGGGGCCCACTCTCACCAGCCCGTCCGCCATTACCGCGGGAGGGAGCCAGGCGCCCCTGCCGGCTGCGACTGGAACTGCGCCAAAGGGAAAGCGCTTGAAGAGCGGGAAGAGACTTCCATGGGATTTC
Source organism: Emberiza elegans (assembly GCA_024865655.1). Classification (NCBI taxonomy): domain Eukaryota; kingdom Metazoa; phylum Chordata; class Aves; order Passeriformes; family Fringillidae; genus Emberiza; species Emberiza elegans. Next base: position 26,328,440 of record JALJVW010001283.1, read on the forward strand.
TGCTCTTGTTTGCTGTCGCTGCCACTGCTGGTGGCTTGCCTTGCTATACACACTAGTAAGGGCCTATTATTCCATCTCTCTTCTCTGAAAGCCCCTTAACTTCAGAGTTAAAATTATTCGGTGAGAAGGGCATCGTATCCCCCATTCGAAGGGAGGTACCCATCTTCCTTGGCAGACACCTGTCTTTCAAACCAAGACACCATGTTAAAGTAAATGACTTGCCTATATTACTTCGCAGGTATCTTCAGAATGGTGATATTTTCTGGGAAATGCTGTTATTCTGTCCCAGATTCAAGATTTCCATCGTTAGGCATTCCACTAAGTCCAATTTAAGAGTGTTGTAACAGGAGAAATAAGAGACACATGGAGGGATGAAGATACTGTTTCAGACCCTGGTAAGATTTGATATAAATTTTCACTTCACTAGTTTGCTAATTTCAGTTTTTACTGCTGTACTGTTGACGAACAGTAAGATTGTGGGACAATTGAGTTTATGATGACAATTTTTTCAGTCTGAGAAACATTAAGGATAAAACTGCTGTCCTGAATCTGAAACTCTTTCACCACCCACTCTGTGTCAGAATGTGATGAAGAATGATGGACAGCCAGAAGGAGAAAACAGAATGCTTGCAGTTTTCAGCAATGCAAAGAATAAAGGGAAAGTTTTTGCTGTTGAGCAAAAGCTCAACAGCCTCTTTCTACAACTCAAACTGCCCTGAGTGGAACATCACACCTGTTCAAATTTGAAATAAACCTTTGATAACTCCATAAGCTAAAGCAGAGAAGGAAACTATGCAGGAAGAAAAATCTCTGACATGTAACAGGAAAAATGAAACCCCCAAAAAACAACAAAATTGACCACTTCCTCTCCTCATCTTCCAGTACCCTGAAACAACAACTTTCCATAAGAGAGTCTAGTTAATGAAGACATCATAAGACCAATCTAATCATAAATTCATGTCTTAAATCAAGCTGCACAGTTTTACAGATCAATTTAAAACTCCAGATATGCAACTCCTCATCCCTCGTCTGCTATGTATTTCAGTCTGCTTTTATAAAAACCACAACAAAATTAAGATACCAAGAAGAGTTTAAATGGGCGAATTTTCTAATGGAATATCCCAAATTTTCTCACAGTCAGCTTGCATGAGTGTGATAGCCCTCTGAAACCTAGATTTGGCCTTAGAAAAGCAAAACCTGAAGAAAACATGTGCATTCAGGGTTAATTAAATACACTGAATAAATAAAAAATACATCAGAATCAAGGAATAAAATCCTGAGCAACTTGTTGATTTTGCTAGGTGAAAAAGCATGAAACTCCCTACTTTAAGTCTCAGTCCTTTCCCTGCATTAAGTAAAGCTCATCTTTGGGTCTCTCATTTTAAAATTCAAATGACTTCAGAGTCTTAACCTGGTCATAACTTTGCAGCAAGTAAATTCTTATAAAGTCATCACATAAACTAACCACTTAATTAGCCTATACATAATTAACTCATTAAATCATGACAAAAAATTGCACTGGACAATTTTCCTTAAGAAGACATTGGTACAATGATTGGTAGTGGTTAAGACTACTGTGGCTTAATAATTCTCTTCTTGGGTCATAATGGTATTCTTCTTTAGTTTTATAATGCTTCTGCATGCTTTTGGAGATTTGTTGGCCCAAGGGGAAAAAAAAAACAAACCAAAAAGATAACTATTTTCACAAATATACAAAGAGTTTGAAGGACAGTAAGTTTTTACTTTCTCTCACTTCTCAAAACAAGCTATTGTCTATTTTCCAAGGGATCAGAGGTAGAACCTGACCTTTGTATATTTCTTATCTCCACCAATAGCAACAAACACTAAGACCAAACAGGTATTAAAACATAATTAGCAACAACTGAGGATATGCTGAATGCTAAAACTCTTTTCGTTATATCTGCTAAATTTTTCATTTCACTGATTAAAATTTTCAAGGTAATTTTTCATTACATATTTGAATTGTGAGAGACTGAAATGTTATGGCTAATGGCTCTTAAAAGGAATAAATGCCCAAACATTTCTGAATAGAGGTGAATAATGCATTCTAAGTTTTGAAAGATGGAGTTGTTTGAAAGAGTAATATAGTGTATGTTTGACTATGATAAACAGATTCATAAAAGTAACTGATAGAGCTGTTAAAACTTGCCATGCCAATGCTAATATAGATAGATGTGTCTCTTTGAGACAAAATAATCAGTTAAGTCAGAAAAACCACGCATAAAAGCTAAAAATTACTTTTCCATTCTTTTTCTATTTTCCAATCACTAGACTGCTAGAGAATAAAGTGTAAGATAATAGCTCACAAATTTGACAAAAATTCCATGCTGACTCCAGTTTGTATCTATGACTAGGCAGTAACACCACCTAGTTTTTAAAATTCCCTTAGGAACATAGTAACTTAACTGCATAATATCCTGAATCTCTATCAGGTGGTTGCAGGTACCTGTGCTAAGCCCTTAGTTAAGGGCTTCTTTCTCTTTTCCCCAAATATTCCTGTCAGAAGCCCTAAAAAGTAATAATGAATGTTGTGATTATAGGAAAAAGCTGCACAGCCAGCTATTTAAAAAATATAATTATTGCAAATGCCATGGAATCCCATAAGAAATTCTCTGGTGTCCTTTACAACATAGAATGTGATAGCAGGACTGACAAATATAGAGAATCCATGACCTGTCTACTAACCCTAATAAAACTTTATCTAGCAGGTAAAAATAAAATTCAGATTTTTTTAAAAGAAAATTATGGAAGTTAATGAAGTCTACACAAAAAAGTCTCTATGCTCAATTCCTGTTAAAATATGTGAACTTCCCACTAGGAAATCTGCTGAAAACTTACAGATAAATAAACAGATATAGGAAATAAAAACTTTTGATAAAGGACATGCTTTTGCTTAAAATAAATTAAATGCTGTAAATTAGAATGTTTCATGAAACTTTTCTGATACTTTGACTCAGATCGGAAGATAAAAAACCTGTGAATTCTAGCTAGCATATTCACAGATAACTAGATAGAAAAGTAGAGGAAGGGGCTCCTTGAGGAGCATTAAGTAAGTTCTTTCCAGTGATATTTTAATTAGGACTACCTAACCTTGAAAAAATAAGGCAATTTAAGAAGTGGGAAAGAATGAGGTATTCACTGAATTTTCAAAGTATAGATCCGATCACACAGAAATCTTTACTAGATATGAATAGTACTGCTTTAGTTGCTGAATCACTTATTTAAAACACACTGAAATATTCCTCACACAATTCAAGTCTAGCAAGTTTTATACAAGGGAAGAAATATGCAATAAAGTTAATTCAAAACTACTTACCAATGACCTTTAAAACAAGTGGTAGCAAATGTCACTGTCTGGCAGCAGAAAATGTAGATTTAAATGGGTTAAACACCTATTCCTAAAATCTATTCCTTATTCAGCATAAAGATGCAAGATCCTAAGATTTAAGTGCATGTCCAGTAGAGGAATAACATTCCTCTCCATTTATAAGAAGGCCCTAAAATATTGAAACAAGAAACTACACAGTATTGATATACAAATTACTAACCTTGTTTGTCCTTATATGATTCAAGTTTACAATAATCAAAAATATATAAAGTACAAGCTTGTAAAACTTTAGTAAATTGTATGCCATTACCAACACTATGAAGATATGATGATCACATGGACTCTTAGACAGCTAAAAAAATATGCAGAGCTAAGTTTTTACCAAGATACTGGTCAGGTGGGTATCAATTGAAGGTGATGTTGATGAAATAAGACATTTACACTAAAAGGTATATGAACATTTTACTTCAAAAAGCAACAAAAAAAATTATTCACTATCTCAAAAAAAAAGATCGATTTGTGCACATGTCTGTCTTAAACATAAAGATTTCATTTTTAGAGTGTGCAGGAAGGTCACAAGGAAGGCTAAGGTCTATTTGTAGTTAAATCTGGAAAGGGATTTCAAGGACATTGGTAGTAAAAGGAAGATGAGGGGAAATGTGGGTCTGATGTGGGTCTGTCCTACAAAGGACACAGAGAAGGAGGGGATACTGAATGGCTTTTTGAGTTTAGTCTTTACTGCTAAAGGTAGGCGCCTCAGGGACCCCAGACCTCTGTAACCAAGAGCACTAAAACAGGTTGCCCAGAGGGGCAGTGGAGGTTCCTTCTCTAGAGACATCCAAAATCCACCTAGATGTGATTCTGTGCAACCTGTTCTAGCTGATACTGCTTTAGCAGTGATGTTGGACTAGATGATCTCCACAGGTCCTGTCTAACCCAAACCACTCTGTGATTCACCCTACATTTAAACTTCATTTGCCCATTAAGAAAAATACTTTGGAAAAAGATTTCGATTTTTTTCTCCCAAAAGTCTCTGCATTCTCAAAGTGTTCAGAAGAAAATTCTTACCCATTATTTACAACCTTTACTACATAAACAAATTGTGATGCAGAAGTTATCTAGGTTTCCAGTGAATACTAAGGCATGAGTTTATGAAACAGAACAGCTACAAAAAAATAAAGGCGGATCTTAGCTCCTCACTAGCCTAAAAACTGTCATTCAGTCATGTAAGAGAAGATTATTAGCCATGGCATGTGTTTTACAGAAATGCAGATACAAAGAAAGAGCAGTAACAGATGAAAATTAGATTGAAAACACTGAAACGTTATTGACAAAAATCAGATTCCTAAAAGTTAAAACAGGAAATTGGGCATCTAAAAATATGTTGGAGCTGCCAAGTTCAAGAAACACTTAGATCTCCAAATTCTTTTTTCTACTTTTAGGACACTAGTTTCACTGCATAAAAAGTTTTGTAAAGGAAATTTAAGTGTCTAAAATGGAAATATGAAAATGATTTAAATATTAATATGTTGTAAACATGATATATGATTAAAATAACTCATAAACTATTAAAATGGCATAACCATCCCAATACCAAGGTTAAGATATTATATACTTAAAATAATTTGAGGTTTTCTCTGAAGTTCAATGACCAAAGTTTTTATAAAAAATCAGTTATTTCACCTTGTTAACTTCAAACCTGAGGAATTATACTAGGCATAAAACAAATCCATGTATGACAGAGACATTCTTCAAATTAGGTCTGAAGTCCATTTCTGAAAGTATTTTTGCTCTGTTTAAGGAGGGTGGCTGGAATAAACAAGAGAGAAGCTGAATATGTGCTACTACTTAGTTGCTCAATAAGCCTTGAGCAAACTGAACATACTCTGTTCTGATTATAAAGATTAAATGCTTTCTTCAAAGGCAGCTTGATTTCTTCAAGCACACAATCTGTCTGTTGCAGAAAATAGGGACAATATTTTCCCAGCCACAGCACAATTTTCTTCATCCATCATAAGTCATTTTCAGGCAGGCATATGCGTTCAAGCACAAGCTTCTCATATTAGAATGAGAATGATAGGGATCAGTGCAGTATCACTCTAGAGCAGCCAGCACCTGAGAGGAAGGACAAAGAACTAATTTTTTTTTTTTTTTTGTAGTTCTAATGCTTGCTATGGCATTTTCCACACATGTATGAATATTACAATGTTATTAAGATAACCAATAGGTAAAGGCAATGCAAAATAATTCATCATATAGCAGAGTGAATTATTTTAGTGGAAAAATGATGTACTAGCATCAATATATTTAGAGTAAGAGATAATATGTTTAGAGTGCAGATAATCAAAGATCTAAAAAAATAATTACATTAATGAAAAAGCATTAATTTTAACTTACAAAAACAACTCAAGATAATAGCATTGTCATTTACAGGATTTCTGCATCTTAGAAGTGCAAAGTCATTTATAGCTCAAACTCACTAACTAAACACACAGAAAAGGCAGAAGCAAAGAGCCCAATGGTTGTTGTTTCTCTTGTGGTACCCAAATATAGAAAGTTGTAGCTGCTTTGCTACTGCTTATGATGCAGCTGGAAACTGTCTGGAAAAAAGTCCTGATCAAGATCAGTCCCAGAAAACTATTTTGGTACACAGTTAATAGTTTGCATAGCGTAAATCTTTAAAATAAAAAAAGTATCATCCCAACACATTTACATTTGTTTCTCAAAGCTGTGCTAATTTAATGACTGCAACATTAACACACACATTTAAAAGGACCTGTGAATGTCTGAATCTAGAGAGTATTTATTTCAGCAAGCTGCTGGATTTGCATATTTTCAAGGTATCTTGCTGTCCTTGGTTAAATACACATTTTTTAAATGTGTGTGTGTAGTTGTTTTTTTTTTCCACAATATGGTCTGCCATATTATACATAGTGTCAATATATATTTTACTGGTTCTGGAATTAACAATTCTTTTAATATTTACCTACAAAAATTATATAGGTTTTATTTAAGGCACTACATTTTTTGCTGATGTTTCTACCTTTTCTTCCTTCCTTTTAACTTACCTTAAATATTCTGGGACAGGTTAACCTTGATGCATGCATTCATCTTTTCACCTAATATAAGATATTTTATACAGTACATTAATCATTGTGACTACAAAATTAGCCTTATTAGATTGCCATTTAAGTGTCTAAAAATAGCGCTGAGGTCAGAGTGCTTTTGAAATAGAAGTAGATGGAGAAATGCAGAAGTTCATAAGGTAAGTTCCGAAATTTTATGTTTGCAATACCTTAAATAAATATTAAAATGTCCTCATAAGTGAAAGCTTATGCGTGCAAACAATTTCACAAAGGCATTTGTACTCTAGTCCCCTGCCTGTATTATTCCACCCAAGATTCCTTGTATTTCTTTCTTCATACTTAATTTTTCATATTTCCCTTGAAGCTCCTTTTATACCTTGAGTTAAGAATATTCTCCTCCTTTGTTTTTTTCCTGCCTCTTCCTGCATTCCCCTACATCTTTCCCCAGTCAAAACAAAAACCATCAAATTCCCCCTCAATCAGTTCACAGACAACACCAAGCTGAGCAGATGTGTTGATATGCTGGAGGGTAGAAAACTCTACAGAGGGATCCAGACAGGCTGGATTGACGAACTGGGGCCAGGTGTATGAAGAAATCTTAAAGATGTGCTAGTCCCAACACCCCTGCCATGGGCAGGGATACTTTCCATGAGAAGTGGTTTCTGTCACACATTTCCTCTTTAAGCGGGGAGACTCCTCACACTCTTCTGTACTTCAGCATGTGTCCTCTCCACAGACTGCAGTCCTTCAGCTACTCTAGGGTCCAGTGTGGGTCTCCCATGGGGGTCATTACTGTATGCTCTACTTTAATTCATGGATAAAGAGGTTTCTCTCTTTCCTGTGACTAACAAAAGAACTGTCAGGCAGTCTGAAGTCACAATACTCCAAAACTGTACCTATGGAAAATGTAGTGATGGAGTACCCATTGAAATTATCTATGACTTTGCTTGCAGAAGGAAACAACAGAAAAACCTTCTGGGTTCAAAAAGTAATTAGCAGAAGTCCAAAAAAGTAGCATATATAAAAGTAGCAGTCTTTTGCTACTAAAGTGAAGCAAATTATGATCAAGAATGATTACTGCTGTCTAAGGAGGAGGATCATAGCAAACATGAATCATTGAGTCTAAGATAGAGTCACCAGCTTTACCAAAACAGTGCATTCTCTAAACTTACAATGTGAATATCACAGAATACTTGTGATTCGTTATTTCTTAACCTCCAACTTTGCATTATTGTGTGTTGTTTTACACCATGAGAAGTCTCCAATAAAATAAAAAGCCCCAACTCCTTTAAAAATAAAGTTGTGAATATGTGTAGCAATGCATAAGCAATTAATTCTTCACCATCCATAAAATTATGCTACATACCATTAGAATAGTAACTGTTACATTGAAAATACTTCTGTGCAAATTCACAGGGTTGCAGATATTACAATAAAACAAACTTACAGTTTTAACTTCGGCTAAGTTTAATTAAGCAACCAGTAGACCTCAGAACCTAAATGTATGTACAAAAATAAACAGATATAAACAAATTTGTCTTCTAAAAGAGAATTTACTAAAATAGTCATAAATTCCTCACATTTTAGCTATTTTTGTCTATTAGTTTTAATTTCTCTCTTTGGAAATAATTTTTAAAGGGAAGATTCAAAACAATTAAAATTGAAAACTCAATTCCAGCTGTGGAGTGGATAAATCACTATTCTCACAAGAAAAAAAAACAAAATCCACAAAACTGAAGGCTGAATATATGTGTATTTCCAAAGGTGTGTCAGAGAAGAAATAGTCAACATTAAATCAAAGAGGAATTGCATTTATTTTGTTCCTCAAAATTCCTGCTAATGAATAACATTGAGATGCTTTTCTCCATGAGTTAGATGACTCATGGTTTCACTGAAATTGTCAGCTATGGAAAACTTGTTATTCAAACTGTGAATTGCTAGGCTTCTTCCCCTTCTTAACTCCTCCCTTTTAATCTCTTATTACTCTCTGTTTAAAAGATGAGCCATTAGTAATGTCAAAGAGAGAGTTCAGCACAAAAACTCTTGTGATACAAAACCATGAAGTTAGTTAAACCCAGAAATTATACTAGTTTAAAGGATCAGTATACACCAAATAGATAAACATAATTACAATAGGAGATTTTTCACAACCAAAATACAAGTGATGATATCTAGAATTATGACAAAGAATACAAATACAAATCAAGAGGACAAATGAATAGCAATACCTCTAATAAAGGTAGTATTTACAGACATAAGGTCTCCTAGCACTTCTTGACCAAAACTTAACATATATTTTTATGATGTTTTACTGTATACCACCTGATGTCTCACAGAAGAAAAGTGAATGAATAATCATTTCCAGAGGAAAAAAAAATCTGAAAATACACAGAGATTTGAGGCATCTGTTCATTTTAAAGGTAAAAACAGAACAGGGCAAAAGATTGTGCTTGGAAGTTTGAACTCTACTGCATCTGAAACTACATCCTAATGAATGGGAACACAATAAAAAGATTGAATATAAAAGGGCACAGCATGTGTTGTTCAAACACTTCCATATTTATGGTAAAATTAAAGAAAATATAATATTGAGTGGACTTAATTTCTTTCCAAAATTCAACTAATAATTATCAAAGGGAATTATTTCTGTGAAAAACGTGTTTTACCACTAATAACAACTATTTCACTTGAGAATTATATCTTGACTGGAACTGTATCAGTTACTAAAAGAGATAAAAATATTGATTCTACTAAGGTCTGACTGAAAAACTCTTACCATAAATACCAAGAAGAGGGCAGAAAATACTTACAGTTAACTTTAAAAAGACAGTGATAGTAATATCACTGAGAAAAGAAATCAAAATGTATGGTTGACATAAGAAAAACTCTATTGTAGAACATATAGCTAAAAATACTTAATAATACTTTATCTATAGTGACTGGAGTCCTAGGAATTAAAAAAAATAGAATTAGTCTTTCAAAAACTCCTCTAGTAATTAAATTACTTTAAGCAATAAATAAAATCCACATAAAGTACAGACTTCCTCCAGTTATGTGACAGCAAGTAATGCGTACATTTAGGACATTGGTACAGCAAAAAAACAAGAACACTGAGAGCAAAATATATTGCAGGAGTAAACACTAGTCACCGTGATACCCTCTAAATCAATTCCCAATATACAGAAAAGTGAAAACAAATATTTAATAATTAGCAGCGGAGAAGGGACAGAGGATAATCTCACCTAACATCAAAAATTTTACATCCAAATTCAGCACTAACACACAATGAAGTTTTATAGGCAAAGGAAGGTGAAACACGGTTCATTTCAACCTAAGCAAGACACCTATGGTCAGAGGAGCCAGCCTTGGAAAAAACTACCCACTTCACAGACTATTGAGAGAGTTTTGATAACTAGATATTTTGCAGATGTGTAGACAATATTCTTTCACCTCAGCTGTTATAAAATTTTTACAGAGGATGAAAAAGCTGTTATAGCTGCACAGTGACAGGAGCTTCAGAACCTTAAGATAAGCCATAAGGAAATAAAGACAATTCAAAACTATCTTCTGAAAAGATATATAGAAATTAGGAAGCAGTGTATTTGCAGACAAGAGATTATGTCTACTTAAGTCTACAAAAAGTGGTTATGAAGTAAAAATTCTTTTTTCTAATGAAGATTTCAACACAGGGTCCTCAGAATTGGAAAACTTCCACCATTCTAATGCAGAATAGTATTAGGAAAACCCTAAATATTACCTCTGGTTAGTAGCCTTGTAACAGGCCAATGACTCAGATAAACACAGGATAGAAATAACACAAGAACACAGTAGATTTTATAAAATGTTGGAGGTTCTTGCCTTAATGAACTTGAGCATGTCATTTAAGAAGTCAGCATAAAGAGATAACAGTCAGAGAAAATCTATAAAATAAATAGGGATTTAAGAGTTTCACTTCAAGACTACATCTGTGTATTAGTTTAGAAAAGAGAAAATATATTCCCCTAGAAGCAGAACTCCTAAATAAAGATGCATAAAAAAGATCAATAGACTGCCCTGAATTTGATGGTTTGCATTCTTGAATTATTCATTACTGCCTGCAAGCCATACCTTCAATCTGCATTGCAATCATTAAAATAATCATTTTTTATTAAGTTTGAGATGATGGAATTGAAGCTTCACTTTTTCGCTCCTATAGATCTAACAACCCCCTTTATCCAATGTCTGCATCAGCATTTAGCTATTTTTCTTAACTTTCATTTGATATTTTACTGGTGGCAATATTCAAGAAATAACAATCTGCATCACTGTTTGCAATACCAATATCAGATTTCAAAAGAGCAGTCATGTTAGAGACCAAGCTGCCCTACCTCTCAGATATGTTTTGTCAGTCTGTCTTAAGATGAGCAAAGACAATATTGTAGCAGCTTATGCTCATTTAACATTTGGAAAATTGATTGATTTTCTTACTCCCCACAGCCATATGGATTAGAAACTCATTTATTTCGCTTTGTTATGAAAACACAATCTGAAGCGGAAGTATGTAGTAAATGTAAAAAGCAGAATAATTATGCAACAAGTAAAACACTGCATAATCTCATTATACCATAGACGGGTTTTGACAGTAAGAGTGACAAGAACATTTTGAATTAAAAGTCAACAAAATCAAAACGCATAAAATGAAACACATTTTTACATAATGTTTAACTGCAGCAAGAAATAAGTGAAGTCTAAGGCTTAGAAAAATTTAAAAATTAATCAGCTCTATGGATGGAGAACAGAATTCACTTGACAGGCTAGAATAACATAACATATCACAAGTTCCAATATTCTTCACTAGTCCAAGCTGCCAATTATTGGGGATCAAGGAAAGATGCAATCCTTTTCTAAAGTGATATAATCCACTTTTTCATAATCTTTTGGACATAGTCTCTCAGGTGTTGTACCCTTTGCTCTCATTTATATTTAATGCAAAAAAAAAATTATGATCTTATTAATGGCTTATTAATTATCATTGATGTTTACAAAGCTAGTCAGAGATAAGCAGATTGCAGCATCAGAAACTAGACTCTGAATTCGATGACCAAAACATAAATATTGCTTAATTTATTTATTTTTTGTAAATGGACTGGGATTTGCTTGTTAAGATTTTAATTTCTTTGGTTGTTTCATTTTATTCTTACAATAAGTTTAAATGTTTTTATGCACAAAAAATGCACAAAAAATAAAGTGTTTTGTTTTGTTTTTTAACTGTAACTAAAAGCCAAGTTTCATACAATGGGATCAATACTTTTGGGAAAAGAAGTTTGCCATACATGGTAAGACAAAAGAAATTTTGTAGTACATTTATAATCCTCAGAACAATTCCTTGTATCTTAATGGAGTACTTCTATGGCTAGGTTTTTGATGTTTGTTTGCTTTTTACTGTCTTTCATCTTTTCAAGAGCTAAATTGCTTTGTATATTTAATTGTCTAAACATTTTTAGTGTAGTTCTTTATATTCTACAGCTTTGCTTAGATTTGCAACAATGCGCACTAAGTCGCCTTTAAGTCTTTTGCAGAAACATAATTTTCATTATTGAAAGAACATACCCAAATGCTTTCTTCTTGACGATATTGTTTCCAATTCTGTCCACTGTCACTGAACATCAGAAGGTAGCTTGTTACCCAGTCTGAGCTCCCATAACCACCTTGAGTAGCAACAGCAGTAATCTCAGTTCTTTCTCCAAGATCAATCTGAAGCCATTGATATTTATTGGACACAAGTGGAGACCAGCCACCAGCACCTTAAAAAGAACAAAAAAGAGTGAAAAGTATTCCTAAAAATAAGCAAGTTAGCACAAAACTTGTATATACAAAAATAATTTAGTTCATTTGAGCAACATTATCTAATGAAAAATGTCCAACATTTTTCATCTAGTTTTCAAACTAGATTGTTGTTAGGAGTCCTTTCCAACTCAAGTGATTTGATGATTCTCAGATTCTAATTCAAGCTATAGTTTCATCAAAACTATTTTGATATCATTTAGCAAGTATTCTGAAAATATATACTAGATTACTAGATATTGGTAATCAAATGGAACTATTCTAAATTATTAGGAAGTGATTCACGCACTTTTCTCTATCTTGAGGTTCTACAATAAATTTTACAGAGTAATTTTTACCAATCAAACTCTTCAAGTAAAAAAATCTGATTTTTTTCTTTTTATTTTATGCATCTCAATTTCATTTTATGTAGACTAGGAGATCTCCAGAGGTCCTGTCTCAATGAATTTGCATGATTATGTTCTGTGAGGCCTGGATATTTAAATTTTCATATGAAACAATAAAGCGCAGTTAGATGGCAAATGTGCACATGCTCCTTAAAATGGCCAAAACAATTGTAAGCAAAATGATAAGAGAGTATGAGATATACATGCAGTTTCAAGCACAGGTACACCTGTCTGCAAAGAAAATATTTCACCCAAAGTGGAGAGCTACCCCTCCAGTATTTTAACTAATCAGAAAGATATTAAAAGGAAGAAATTAAATTAGTTCGGTGTTCCTTTGTCTTCCTTTGTTTGCTTTTATTTACTCAGATCAGGCTAGTTTTCCTGTAAAGCTGGGTGGAAAAGGTTAAAGGTAGGTATCAAACAATCTCATAAGAAAAAACATTGGTTTACAGAACTACATTGCAAAATATGCAAGTATTCAGACACAGCATCGGCTGAGTTTTATCAGAGAATGCTGTGGTAAAAATTTAAAAATACCCATTATTTAAGAACATATTTAGATCTAACTCTGAAAAACACAATATAAGAGGCACCTTGAAAAGTTCTTTAAGCCTGCATACACAGAATCACAACAGACATATCTAGTTTCCACAACAATCAGTTTGCTACAATCCAATTTTATGCTTGTATGGGCTTCAAGACACAGAAAAATTCATAGCTAAATACTACATGTTGCTTAATTCTGTTTAGAGTCATAAGCCAAGTTCTAAAAATTACCTCCTCTAGAAAAGAAAAAGAAAAAAGAATTTTTACTTAAATATAAAAATTAAAAATAAAATGGTGGGAAATTATATAAGTATTCATAAATTGCAAAAAAGTGAGGTCCGTTGTACAGAAAGAACTGAGAAAAAACATAAAGTCTTATATATGTAACAATTCCTTTGTCCACACATTTAAGAGCTAATTAAAATGCAACAGAATTAAAACTATGGAGTTCAATACTGTGTATATTTTTTTTCTCTCTTTATCTAAATCAGTATTTTGAATTTTATGTAAATATATGATTTCAGAGGCTGCATCTCAATTACTCTCAAGCAGATTCCAAAGCTTTTCCTTATGACCACATAAATTCATCCTTTAGTGGCTCTGCAGAACAATGTGGTGGCATCAAACAAGCAAACTTTTTGAACAGTCAGCATGGGAGGTTAAGCAAGGGTCCATTCACATTGTACACTGTATCTGTGACATCGCCACATAAGACTTAACTGCTGCCTTAACTTGCAAAACATCAGTTCATGCATGAACACTTACAACACCATTCTGCCATGCTGTGCTACCCAAAGCCTCCCTAGAATTAGGTGTCACCGTGCTAAGTTTGGGGACATTTTTGAACATTTCCACTTGAAAGGTGGGGTTGAATTGTAGTCAACAGGAGTAGTCTGGCAGACTGTACTGAGTATATAATTTGTAAATTCCTTCCTAGATAAAACACATTCACTTGGTGACTGCAGGACTTTATTCAGAATAAAGTAATGGAAGTTAGAAGAATGTAAAAAAATGGCCTGGAAAGCAGTCTGTTACCGCAATACTACTTGGTTCTAGCCTGAGGTAAATAAGCACTCCTGTCTTTAGTATTGTGTTTTCCAAAAGTTTTTGCAAGGCATGCCACCACATAGTCTATACCCCCTCATCATGCTGCACTATATTCAGAAAAGAAAGAAGAAAAAGAGACACAGATACACAGCATTCTAATGTCAGGGCTGTTTGATTTGAGGCATTACAGTAAAGATGCAGTCCCAGAAGTCATCTATTAGCCCTGTATTGACCAATACAACCTAAGTCCCATAAAGAATAACCATTGAGCAGAAGCAGCATGGTATCTCCAACAGCCTGTATTAAGCCTCAGTCTGGACTACCAGGCAGAAGCTGGACATGTTTCCTGAGAAACCACAACACTGGTTCACATGATGCTTTCATCTGTCAAAGGCTCTTCATGAGCTCTTTTGTCTGACTGTCCAGCAGCCAGGTGTCCTCCCAGCATTGGACTGCCACCTGAAACATCACAAATATGAAATGTTTGCCCAGTCCTGCAGGAAACACTAGTAGAGCATGTTAAGTTCTGATCCAGCATTCTTTACAGTGTGTCCTGTCCTTGCAGCAAGATTAATGTGTGTACCAAACTGTAGTCACTTTTGGCTGTAGAATATATCTGGGCATGGTGATGCTAGCTGCATAACAGATGTCAAAAGGATCTTGTTTGTCAGATTTCATGCTGTATGGCGTGGGTGTTTCTGGGAAGATCTGGAGAGGTCTTAAAAAGCTTCTCACGGGTATGCAGATGCCACCTATATTAAACAAGGCTGTGCCAAAATGTATGAACACTCAAGGATAGACTAAGATTTACAGAGACATAATTTTGTAATCTCTAAAATTCTTGAATTTTTGACCTTGAAGTTTTCACCTTATTTCTCTTCTCTCTTATTTTTCTCAGTGTCTTTTATATAAAGCACATGTTTTCTTCAATTACATCTGAACCTATGTTCTACAGTAACTGATGAAACATCTTTTGTTGCAAACAAATAGCAAATCAGAAAAATAATTTTCAAAGGAGAGAAAATCTGTATGTAGAGTTCCTTTATTTGAACTTTATCTCAGGGGGCTTTTAACCTTTTGTATTTTCCACTTTTTTATGCCAATATTGAGATTTGCATGCAAAATACCAAAAATCTACATTCAAGCTGCCCAAGCATTCAGGATCCATTCTTTATTTCTGTTAAAAACCCCAAGTGTTACATGGTTTCTTTTTATGAAGAACATGCTGACTTCAAGTTGAACACACAGGTAACACAAAAAAATCTTTTCATTTCACTTATAATTCCTATTATATTATTTTAAATACCAACATTTGAAAAATGTTTGTACACATGATGTATTTTTTTGAAGTACTTAGTTTACTGAACACATTTAGCAATATTTTTTCTGAAGTACTAACTCCTTTTCCTAACTCATGAATCTCTGTCTTTTAGTAAGACAGAGATTCAAATCTGTCTCCAGATCATGAATTCCATTTTAGTAAGAACTTGCCAGTTTTACTTGATGGCTCCTAAGTAAATGAAGGATCTATGGTTACTGGGAGAATTTAAAGCAAAGTTTAGAGTTTCCATCAGTCACTTATACATACTAATGGATAAACAGCCCCCTTCATTTTATTATTAATCAAGAAATTAATTACTAAATGATTGAAAAAAAATCTAAGTTTTTGATGTTTTTAATACATTACAATTGACTAATGTGCTAGATTTAAAATCTAACCTATCATGCATCTTTCATATTTCAAATTTTTCCTGTGAAATTCTGTTACTCTTGATTTCTGTTTCTACAATAATATAACACTTACTTTCAAGTCAGTTAAGTGAAATATATTGGAGTTTCCTCACACATTCACCCCAAGCAATGCAGAGTGCTCTTCTGCAGGAGTTATACAGGGTGGCACCATTCATCAGTTCAGTCAGCAATTTCTTCATCACTACACCTGCCAAGCTACAAACAAGACTGCAGCTTGAAATGTGTCTTGGATTTTTGCACTAAAATTCTAGCATAAGACTTACTTTCCTTCAGATACCTCTAGATATTCTATTTCTAGAATTCAATTTTTATGCACTTGATACATAGTTTAAATTTTATTATCTACCTTTCTTGCTTTTGGAGGTTAAAAATCCTCTGCCCTCTTCCATGACCATCAATATAAACAAATCACAACACTGAATGGATATTATTTCATTACCCTGGTTCCAGTCTGCAGGGATATGTGTTTAAAGAGCTTTTACTTTCGTATTTCTTTAGCTTCACTGGGATGACAATTATCATTAACATGGAAAATAGAAAACAACTCAGCAAAGTTAGCAAATAACTACAAGAGGACAAAACTAAAAATGACTGAAGATGTAGTCCAAAATCTCACATCTAGGGCAGAAAGTACCTGAGTATAGCTACAGTGGACTTGGAGTGCTATATCAGGTTAAAAACTTTTAACCCTGATGGCAGAAAATGTATTAGGTGATGCTTAAGCTTTCCAAACTTGCACTGTGTAGTTATCAGGATTTCAAGCTACTTTTGCTTAATTTTACAAACTATAAACTACATAGCATAGAAATTGACTTAAATATTGTCCCTTTGTATGAACTTTTTTGCTTACCAGGCTGTATGACTACAATCACCTGTATTGTTACATAAACCACAAAACAGTTCACACTCATGGATGCCTTGACATCTGCTTCTTCACATGCAGTTCATTAGACCATTTAGCCAGCACCAGCACTTACACCACACTTAAATTCTGTGACTTTTTTTCATATTTAATTGCAATAATTGCAAGAACTGTATTAGCAAAAGTTAAGGTTTAAAACTAACACATACCAGAAAGGATGCTTTCCTTTGATTAATCAAACTGTGTATTTCCCACATGCATCATTTAACAGAAGCTGATTTTAATTTCAAGTCAATAAAGTTGCAGCAGGGATGAATTTGCCTGCACTTATTACAAAGCAGATTTTCTGCATGCAAAAATTGACAACTGAGTCTTCTAAGGTTTTAGTGGAACTGGTTTACAGCATTCAGAACCTCTAAAATACAAAAATATGATACTATTTAATTTTTTAAGCTGAACAGTATCCTCTTTCACAAACTGAGAATTAAAAATCTAGGTGTATACCTATATAAACACTCCAAGGGTTTTGTTCTTTAAGTTTATTGACAGATAATGGAGGTGGGGAGTGGGGTGCAATATCTGATAATTATGTTGATGCACTGCTAGCAGGTGATAACCCTCTTGGCCCCTTAAAAAGCTGTGTAGAGTAACAGTACTGCTGTGATAAATCCCTAGTCTTTTTCATTTTAGTTCTATGTTTGGATGAGGCAATTCAAGACACAGAGCTCATACAATTAGAAATTCCCATTTATTGGAATGCAAGAAAATGCATTCCAATAAAATGCAAGAAAAGTAATTATCAAGAAGAATCTAAATAGCCAAAGACGCCAAAGAGCATAAATCACAACCTGGCATATTTTTCAGAAAGACTGTGGGAAAGTTATCACAGCAATGCTGTTCTGAGCCATATTTCAGTGATAATAGACAAAGACAAAAGCCTCAGAATTTGAAACCAGGGACAAACTGTGGTAAGTAAACCTGAGAAGAAATGAGGGACCTTGAGTTATGAGTAAGAAATATAGGACACAGAATTTATTTTTTTTTCCCACACAGATTGAAGAAGCCTGGGAAGGACAGCTAGATCAGAACCCAGTTCTGCAGTCACAGTCATCACATATAAAATTTCTGCATAGTAATTTTCAACCACAATTTTGACAGCTGCTAATTTTTGCCTTTGATACGTAGCATGATGCTCTGTCTAAGTGGAGATAAAACAGCCTGAACTTTACCACATTTGCCAAACTTATTGATTATATATGGAGAGGAGGGGCTTTTTTGTTGTTAAAGAACACTGAGGCCAGCCTGACACATCAATCCCAAAGCTAAACATTCTGAGGATGTGAAGAACAACATTTTCCCTACAGAAACTCACACCTGTGAGGATGCAGCATATAGACATCCTTATAAAGGAACCAGAAAGTGATAATAGTCATAATTTATCTAAAGGCTGCTGAGCTGACACAGCAGACTTCAAACCTTTGAACAACAGCCAACCACTTTATCCTATGAAAACTCACAGTATAAGTCCCTCTTGTTACAGCAGGGACTTGCAACACACTCCTTCTAGGAGTGCATGTGAAGATTCCTCCCTAGAGTGGGGACATCACCTCAAGGCTGCTCCTTGAGACTCAATGAAAGAGTTGCCCAGGGTCATTGGTATGGCTGAGTAAAATAAATCTCCTGCCAATAATTATTTTGAAAGTCTTAATATAATTATTTCAATATTGCTTTAAAAAGTAGTAGGTATAAATATACTGTGCAAGAAGTAACTCTATTAAAGTATTTTTGTCTAATCACTATCATCCTATCATCATCAATTTCAAAAAACAACATACTTTATTCATATAAATATGTTTGGTTTGCTGTCCTAAATCCTGTTGGAGAAAGTTACATAAAGGCTGAATTACACCTACATAAACCATTAGATGTAAACTTTTGACTAAGTCTGGGACTAGGATGGATCCTACCTCACCTAGACTCCTCTCTAAGAAGGAGTTTACAAAGCAAAGTGTTTCTTTCTGAACTTTGTCCTTTTTGTCCTTGACAAACTTTATCTGAAGCTTCCACTTTTTATTATCAGGACTAAGAAGTCTTTCTCATAGTCTCATATCATCTATATTTAAAACTATCATACAAAACAACCAATCTTAGCACCTAAAAAAACAAAAGAGCATTCAGTGCAGGAAAATGCGGCTCTTCAAAAAGAGTTGCTATTGCCTGATGAAAGACCCATGTCTAGCTGGTCTCAAAAGGCACAGCCTTGGAAACAGAACTACCACATCACAAGGATTATGGAGTCCACCTCTTAAGTGAATGGTCCATAAATGGATCAAACCTGCATCCTTGGTGTTATTAGCACCATACTTTAACCAACTGATGTTTTCATCTCCACAGTCTCTTCGTCTAAGATTTGCAAGTTAGGATGATATAGGGTATTCAGCCAAAGTGCAAGATCACAGGAACACCTTTTTAAAGATTACTAGAACAATGGGCTTTGAATTGTTGGGGAATCTTAAGACTTCTAGTACATAGTTACTTTTCTGCATATGAAGGAGACTAAAAGCAGGTGTTACCTGTAATCTTACCAGTGTATAAAAAGTCTCCATGGCTGGCCTTCAGGACATTGTCATGGTTTAGAATCCTTCCATAGCTGGAATTTCATAGGAAATCATTCAACATCTTCACAACTGTCCTTCTTTATTTAGAATGGATTTAAATAATGTAAGTTGTATCTAGGAGACCAAGTATTAGCTGATGCTGTCGTAACTACTAAGATGAACTGATGAAAATTAAGAAACACTCTTACATAATCCATCTTCATGTATAGCTTTTTAGCTGTTTTCTAGTCTTGTCTTCCTATGTTGCAAACTGACAGATATGGGTTAAGCTCAATATTTTAAAAAAAGGTACGGAAACAGAATGGAATCTTGGATATATTTCAAGGAATTAAAAACAAGATCTACCCTTCAAAGAACTCTTCTGAATTATGTCCTCTTTTTGGAAAACAGTACTTATTTGTGTATATTACAACAAAACCAAATCTGATGCACTATATAAAATCTGAGGGTCCTCAGTATTACCCCTCCTTGCTTCTGAACATATAAGTTGCCATTTTCTGGATTGTCAGGGAAGCTCTTGGCCACATTTCAGAAAATACTGTGAGAGAATAACTGTGAGAGAATAAGAGACACATTTTTGAGAGCCTGATATCAGAACTTCTCACTTACAGGAATATATCATGAGACATACTGTTTGAATAAAGACTGAAAAATCCCATGAATGGCATCTGATTCTGAAACCTGTAAGTTACTTTTGCTGTTAAGAAACAAATTAAGAAATCTTGCCTCTTAAAATCTGAAGAATGAGATTAATCTACCTGAGTAATTTCCAGAAATAAGTATAGACTTAACGAGTATGTTTTGGCTTATCCATGAGGGAAGTTATGTTCTCTAAGGATTATTTCACAAGTGGCATGGAGAGCTGTCTCAACAGAAATCAAAACTACTAAAAAATTTCATCTACTTTTGAGGCAGAACATATAAAGAGCTATATTAATGCTTCAGTCAGACAGAACTTTCTAAGGGAGGTGGGTGTAGCAGCTACTTCAGTGGCCTCAAAGGCAAATAAGCTTAATTTTGTAGGAAGGTCTAACCTTATTTTAAGATATTCTGGAACTGAATATCAATTAAGAAAACATGTACAATCTTACAAGAGAAGGAGCAATTGTGTTTATTTTTTCAACTGTCAGAATATTTAATATTTAAGGAACTTAACTTTCAAAATTGTGACAGGTACTATAAAATGAATATTAGGTTTTAGTAATAATTTGTGACAAGTAGTAGTTACTATGTCAAGAGGAGTTTCAGAGGCATTTTGAATTTGAATTAGCGCGACACAAAGGCACAAGGAAATGGTATTAATAGTGACAAAGTTTGATCTACTTTGCATCATTCAAACATAAGAAGGTAGATAACTTTATTTCACTCCCCCTTCTGCATTAACAGTAAATTAGGTGAGTGAGTGAGTCAGTGAATACCATTTTACATTTCAGAAAGCTCTGAATACATTTCTCCTCAATTAATCATTATGTAAATATATCAAAGGAGATAGTTTGATAAGCTGACATAGTTTATCAAAAGGAAAGCATACTGGCAATGGTTCAAAGACCTATCAAAGCCACTATTTTGCTCAGATTTTTCATCACCAGCATACCACACAGTGCTATGAATCAGTGCCCTATAGTAGGAAACATCTTTTTTTAGCACTGGAAAGCCCAAGTTTGAGTAAAGAACTTTTATGTAGGCAATGAAGCTGTAATTGTGTAGGATATAATCTGTGCCACTCTGAGCCACTTCTGAGCACTGTACTAAAAAGGTGGTTTTTTCTTCCTCCAGCAGGAGAGAGGTACTAAAAGAAAAAAGTCATTCCAAAAGATTTCCACTGAAGAAAAGGATGCATCCTCCACAAAGTTTCTTACGAAAAACTGTTTTGGAAATGTGCCAGTTCATTGCAAGACTTACATTCTTGGCTATTGACATCCACTTTTACTTGATGATAAGCAAACTATCTCTCTTACAACAAACTACGAATTTCACATAGCAGTTGTACAACTTTTTAGCACATATTCTGACAATAATCCAAGACTGAATATAAAACAGAACTGAATCTGGGAGACTGTCTCCTCCTTAGGAGAATGGATGCTTGTGATAGAGAAGAGAATAGCACTATCTCTAGCCTCTGGTCATATCCAGGTTTAGGATACTGTACTAGTAAATCCTGTTCTGCATGAAGTTTGGTTCACTACTTACAATATTTAACATTCTCTCTCTTTTTCTCCATCAGTGAAATGAGGATCACTCATCACTGTACATTTTATCTGAGGCACTTATTTTGTTCATAGATGATGAACAGAAAATTTAATGGGGAAAACAAAATTATGAAACTTCATTGCCACCACCTTTCACTACACTACTGAGTTTAAGCAGCATTCTCACTTAAACTTCTGTACTGATGCAATTTCTTGTATATAGAGCATTATGTCAGGAAATATAAACTAACTGCATGGAAATGGAAAATGTATTTATTGTATAAATACTTGTTACAATGAAACAAAAAACCCCACCCACCATGGTCAGCTCAAATATACCATTTATCGCAGTTTTATAAAGTTACATGACTTTTTTAAGTTTATAAATTTTTACATGTTCTTTAAAGAGCAGCTGCTTTCACTGAGCCACCTGTATTTGTTTCCCTTGCTCAGTGGTCTTGACCAAAATGCTACACTCCTGTCTTGCAATTTAAAGCCAGTAGTGATAATTAGCCATAGTTTTCATGGCCAAAAATAGTTTTATATTGAGATATTGACTTTTTACAGTTAAACATCTGCAATTAATTAACTTGTAGATATTTTAGTATTCTTCTTTCTTAGTTGTTTTGCTTTAATTGATTCCAGGGTGAAACAACTAGGCAAAACCAAAATTTGAAACCAAATTAAACCTGTTTTTTTTAGAATTTACTCCTGTTCACTTCAAGCTAGTATGCCATCCCAATATTTTACTGACTACAGCCACAGAATTCAAAGAAAATGAAAGCAAGCACTAAAACATTTTGCATTGATCAGTTGGCCTTAGTACATCTGACACAAGAAGACTGAATATTTATGTATTTGTCACTATGACAGTATTCTGAAGAGGTTTTCCAGGGTAATTAAATTAAATTTCCTAATACCAGCTACAATCTCCAGTGATGTGAGTTACACCAAAACATACAAACACGTGTACCTAAAACGTATTTTTCTGATCCAAACATGTTACTGTACAAGCTGGCTTGTCCTGATAAATAAGAAACCCAGCCTGGTTTCTAAATCGGGCCCTGGGTTGATAGACAGGGCCCTTCACCTGCCACATTCCATCCTGAGCTGCAGGCATCTCCCTGGTCAGGAGCTGGGCTGTGAGAGGATCAGACCCATGAGCTGTAGAGACCTGGCAGTTTTGAGCTCCCTCTATGAGAAGGCTCTCAACAATAAGACAGGCTGTTTGTCCCATGGAGCTTTGGGGTGCGTGTGCCATCCCTGTCTCCAGCCACCGACCCCACGGAACACATGGAATTTAATGTTACACAAACATTCATGTGTGATTTGTGTTCCTGTCTCCTCAAATATAGATCCACCACTCTAATAGGAAATGGTGACACTTATTAAGAACAGATTTAGTAACAGATTGATACAGGTATGAAATAACTTTTTTTTTTTTAAACTTCGCTGCAAAAAAAACCCTGGTGGATGAGTATTTCAGATATTATTGTACTTTCCTTGAGGATCTGACTACTGCTTGGAAGAATGTTGTTGCACAGCAGTATCAGTGAACTGTAGAAGGATCAGCAACAAGTTCAAAAATACTATCCATCAAATCTTAAACCCCCTGACATTTATCACCCAGTTCTAATATATAACTAGATGTATGATCTCCAGTTTTACTTAGCAAAGTGATATGTTTCTATAGTTTACAACAAAATGAGCAGGACAGTACCTTTGAGCTGATGAACATGTTTGTGCTTGTCATTTTTATCACTACTTTAATCTCAATCCTCAATAATCCACTTTGGTACTTCTGGTGGTACTTCTGGAAAATCTATTTCAGCCTTCAAAATGCTGATTCACTGACTCTGCCACCTGTTTCAGTACACATGAGGCTTTCAGTACAGCAAAGCAAACAGAAAAAATATTGACATCCACAGTTTCCAAGCAAAATACTCTAAGTATACATATTTAAAATAGAAAAGCTCCATTTTATTTCCATTATTGTGGGTGTAAATTACTGTAAGTGGCACCAGAGAGACACTGGCCAGCTCCAGCTGGTTATGAGCCTGCATGGGTATGCACAAAAACAATGTGATTTTTTAAGAAAACAAGTGCAGTGTCAGCCTTTTAGTCTTTAAAGTCAGTTTGTGCTTATGTGCACAAGAATATTAATATTCTGCAGTGAAATGACAGATACTCTGTAAGTCAACAGAAGTGTCCAGTGTGATTACATTTTGGCTTTATGTAAGGTTCAATTATAACAGTATGCATGTACATGTGCAGTTCCACTTCTGTACATCTTTGAGTGACTTGACCTGACAAGAATAGAAAAGAATGAGATAAAACTGGTACATGCATTATCCCCTACATATACAGTATTTCCCTAATTTGGTGCTCTAGTCATTACTCACAGCATTTTGTTACAATACAAATATTTAACTTACAAATACATGTCATATGACACTTAGCACTTCATTAATTGGTATCTATAGGTGAGACACTATGCCAGATCCTCAGCTGGGAAGTTAATATAACTCTCCCTAACTCCTGTATTTAGTTTCCAGTAATATTTTTCATATTGACTTCAACAATAAAACATGGCTAGAGAAATTTATTATGAAGCTTTTACAAAGTCAAGATTTGATCAATCATTTACCTTCCATGGTAAGATTCCTATTCTTATAAAAAGAATTAAAAAATATATATATACTGCTTCTCTTCAAATCTAAGTCAATTTCTGGTTTTGGGTATTTGTGTAACATTTGTGTTTTTCAGAGTTCATGCATTATGACCTCATTATTTTCCCACATAATTTGGAAAAAAGTGCTCACAAATCAGAAGATATTTGAATATTTTGAGGTTTCAATCTTTTTATACAGCATTGACTCATGACTCAGTTTTATTGGCATAAAGCCTGAGAGTATAACAATGATGGCTATAAAAAACAACAGAGAAAATGGAATTGAGCTAGACTAATGGAATTTCATGTTTAAGAAATATAATCACATCTGGCTTGATTACCTAGGAGATGACATCTTTGTTGGTTAAATGTTTAAGAATTGTAGGTGGTATGTTATTAATAAAAGAGTTTATTATTGTTGTAATTGTTATTATTGTTACAACATCAGAGGAAAAATTATTAATTGAATTATTTAACAATGAAGAAAAACTGCAGTTCCATTCATTTAAGTTTTTGTCCCTCGAAAAACTTTTAAAAAAAAATTTCAGCACTCTGAATCTTACTTTTTTTTCCCCAGAGTATGATGATAATATTAGTCCTCATTTGTGATTTTCAAAACTAGCATTATAACGTTTACAAAATGAAATCGGCCAATCTCAACAGACAAATGACTTATTCATGGATTTTTTATTTGCATCAGATTTAAGAAAACTGGTGTATAACTAATGCACAACTAAACTGTATTACTTCTAAAATTATGCTTAACTTAAAAGCTTTTGTCAGACTAAAAAATGTGTATTTATGCATATTCAGATCCCATCTTTAAAGGTCATCACAGCTTTTTACTTTTAATGACAGCCATTATAGACAGCTACTGGAATCAGATTATATAATATATGTAATGATAAATAAATCATAGTGGTTGTGTAGAACAATTTCTACAGTTATCAGAAAAACAGTATTTCTGTTTAAAACCTTGAGGGATTGAACAGTGCAACTACTGCAGGCTACCATGATCCAACTTTACTTTTTTCTTCATAAGTACTATATTACTTTAAATATTGCATAGAGTTTAAATAACAGTCAAAGTGAAACTTAATGCAATCCACTGCAACTTACTAATGTTTATATTGTTTTTCTTGTCCTTAAGAATTCATTTTGTGAACTGAGACTTCTTTAGCATGATCCTAAAGAACTGTAAGTTTATCTTTTATCAGGAATTACTAATCCAATTATTATATTTTTAGTTATAAAATCACTTGCCAATTATTTTCAACTTCTCGCAACACACAGGTAGATAAAATGTTAATTTATTAAAAAAAAAAAAAAACTCATTTAAGACAAAATAAAAGGCAAAAATATAGATAATAATAGGATGTGACCATACAATATTTTTCCTTCATTTAAACCTATATTTATACAATTATTTATTCCCAACTGCAAGCTAAGGTCTAATAGCATTATTGTTGTGGTGCTGCTCTTTAAGTAAAAATGTTCATATACCAGTTTAACTAACACCATATCCTGAAACATTATCCTGGATTATGGGATATCTGCAATTTTGCTAGACAGATATTCAACTAAAAAATCATACCGTTCTCTCTGCACTTTTTTTTAATGTATAAAGTGTTATGGAACTGAGTTGAGGTTTTAGCTCTCTATATTTAAAACATTTTTGGAAGTAGAATATGATAGCAAATATTACAGAGATATATATGTATGCATACATACATATATCTATATATAGATGTATATTGTATGTAGAAATACACATAAACACATCATATAAATAAATACATGTGTCTATGTATGTGTGTGTGTGTATGTATATACATGTATAATAGAAAAAGAGAAGCTGACTCAATCTATCAAAAAATCATATATATATACACACAGAGATCCCTTAACATCCCTTAAATTCTAAAAGCATTTTATTTATTTGATATAGCAATTTAAGGTGGCTAAAAATTGTACATTACTAACTGGATTGCAAATGGGTTTATGAATTCAAGAACTTGCTTCTGTCACTCCTGGGTAGTCCAAAGAGATTTAGTCAAGGATTGAAGCCAAACTGATTAAAAGCTGTCCAAGAATAAAAAGTCAGTCTCTGCCTCTAAGAGATGCGGGTTTAGAGCTTTAAACTTCTAACTGAGACATTATGTATATTACATTTTTGCCTACATCGTAATACTTTATTTTCTGGGTTTGCAGGTTTCAGTCCTAATGAAAAAATTCTGCCTTCTTATACAGGGTAATGAAGATGTACAGTAAAGATTTATTCACACTGAAAACTAATATTTATAGAATATTGATCTTTGTTATTGAATAAGTAGATGGTAGTGAAGCTGTTGATAATTAAAGGTGGATACTTAATTAGTTATGTATTAATATTTGAATCTCGTTTTGTTGTGGTTGTCATTTGTAGAAAGAAATAACCTTTATTGTATTACCAGTCCATCCTTTTACTGGGCTACAACAAAATCACAAGCTGAAGAAAAGGAAATAATTTCCAAATGTTTTTGCCAGAATGTTAATTTTACAGTCATGCAAGAATAATAATGTTGACTGAGTGTAGAAACTGTCAAATACTGCAGTTAGTTGAAAAGTTTATATTCTGCCTACCAGTACTAAACCAGTTTCATATCTTAAAAGAAGACCAAAATAGAAGCCAAAACCTCACAAAAAGCCTATGACATGCTTTAAAAATTATGCCAACAAATGAAGAGGAAAACAGATACTGCACATAAAATTTGGATAGGAAGGTCAACATGATCTTAATTCTGATAATTAAATTTAACTGGAGTTCCCAGCAAAATGATAATTTTGAACAGAAATAACCCGGCTGTCCTAGTCAAGACTAGAATGCTATAGTAGTGCAGCAGATCACAGATTAAAAAAGGGTGTTAAAAAACTCAAATTTTCACAATGCTATTTGTTGGGAAGCAGGGTAATAAGCCTTCCCTTTTTTTGTCATCAGAGATATTTCATCCAGCATCTCTCATCTCCCACCTACTAGAGGCAGTCACAAAATAACACACAAAACCAGGCTCCCCAAGTTATAACCATAAAATTTTTGCATGCTTTGCATTTTAAAGTCTCATAGACGAGCTTCTCTTCTGGAAGGTAATTAGGATTTTTAGAGAGCTACTTACATGTAGCTACTTCAAAAATAAGACAAGCAAGAATGTTCTATTCCCTAACAACACTGTTACAGGGTATATCCACAGTATCATAGACTTACCTGGGGGTGAAAGGGAGGAAATTAAATGTAATGTTTTCGTAAAATACACTAGCATAGAATGAATTTGTGTAATTTCAAAATGGTTAAATCAAATATACAACGATATGATACTCCATACCAAAATATTATACTCTTAACAAAAAGCAAGTATCTGCTCTTAGGTAACAAAGTGTTGGTAATTCAGAGGTCAAAGTACAGCCTGTAGCAAAAAACTCAATGATGAAAAATACCCTACAAATATGTTAGGCTTTTTCTTACAATCTGACAATCTACCATATGAGCTACCAGAGAAATAAGAAATCTGATAGCTGAAATTCCACTTTCAACTGCTATTCCTTTAGTAATTAAGCATTAACAAATATATTGCTTTTTAGTGAATAGGAGACTATACAAAAGGGCTTGGGATGGGCCACAAATCAATCGCAAACCTGCCCTCAGCTAATCATATTATAGGGGCCTTTTACAGTGAGATGTCAGCTCTGAATGTTGATTGCCCAACCATAGCTTGCCAAGAGCTACATGCTCTTCCTCCCTTATTAAGTTACATGAAATTGAAAAGATATAGATCTGGATTTCAAATCCACTGATCTGTAAAAAAGGTACGAAGAATTACATTATAGGAAATCTTGGTAGTATGGTTTATTATTAAGGTTATCCATTATTTCCAGGTATTTCAAATTCAGTCAGACTTATAAATAGACTGAAAACTTGCACCTTTCAGGTTTATTTCCTCTCTTTTTCTAGTTTTGTTTTTGTTTTTTCTTATCTGAGAAATGCTTTTCACATTCTAAGATTAATACAAGGATTTTTTTTTGTTTGTTTTTAGGTGATGAGTATGTGCCAAGAATATGTTTTTTCCATCTTTTTCTTATTAACCACCACATTTGGCTGATATATAAAACAGAAACAAATGATCAAGATATTATTAGGTTATTAGTTAGCCCTGAAAGGTCTGCCTGTGTTACTCCACAGAAGTGCAGGCACTGCTGTGATTTATGGGCTAACACCAGGTACAAGAACTGAAATGAAGAAATTTATTTTGCAATTCATTTCCATCTGCTTTCTTTCAGAGAAGAGAACATGCAATAGAGGAAGATAAGAATTTGATCAAAGATGAGAAGTACAGATTGGTACAAAGAACACTGTGACTTAAAGTGGACTTCTGCTATAGTGGCTTTAAAATAAGTGCACCAGATTCATCATTAATACTGAATGTGTGAGTGTATGAAGAAAGTATTTAAGTAGGCTGAATAAGGGAATGGCAACAAGTGACATGCAGAAAGAATAAATTGTGATCTTGGAAAAAACATGTTCCTTGAATGTTGGTTTCTTTTCAGTTTGTTTGTTTGTTCATTACTTTTTTTTTGCCCATAAATATGGATGCTGTAAAATGAAGAAAAACAAGGTCAAAGACATTGCACAAATGAAAGATATTGTCAATAGTCAACTTTTTGACATGGATGAGATTACTAAGATACATTTGCTTTTGATTTGATGAGAAGTCAAAAGCTTATTGGTACCAAAACATGAATCATTTGCAGGTGACATCCAATTTTCATAGGGATTTTGAGGTGGAAAATGTATTCTGGTAATTATTTTCATGTTATGTGAGACATCCTGTATCTGTAAGATCAGTTCTTACCTGTGACAGTCAGCCAGGAGCACTGCCTTCATATCAGGTTTGAATTTCTGGTAGTTCAACTGTGAAATTGAGTCCAGGCAGTCTGGAACCTGGACTAAAAGCCAGAATGACGTTTGTAACCACATAAGCCAAAACTGCCCCAGCAAGCACAAAGCCACAAAAATAACTGTGCCTTTGTCTTTTCTGATCTCAGAAATTGTGAAAATATTAGGGAAATGACTGTAAAAAGCACTTTTTTAGTTTTTCCTGAGAGCTACTACAAGTGGAATACAGCCAGAAACTGTACTGGGAATATGGTTTCCCTCAAGCAAAATTTTGACATTTAGAAAATTCTTCTTTTTTTTTTATTATGTATGCCCTCCCAGGATGAGGCTCCAGCTGCTTCAGATCCTGGCACTAGGTCAAACAGTACAGCAGTATTCATACTGATGCTTCTGGTGTAATAATTCTGTGAGCCAGAAATCCCAGTTCAGTCTCAATTTCACCAAATTTTTCCTGGTTTCTTTGCAATCCCCAGTCCCAGAAAATGATGAATACCTGAGGGAGAACTGCTTAAAAGCAGCTCACAAAATCCCATTCTAGCTGAAAATACTGCCTTTGAGACTACAGAGGCATGGTCGGTCACATAGATTAATCTAGAAGCAACTTTTTAAGAATTCTGGGAAACATGAACACAGACAACTTTTGCATAGAGTTTAAATAACATGGAGTCAAAGCTTTGAAACTTAATGCAATCCACTGCAACTTACTAATGTTTATATTGTTTTTCTTGTCCTTAAGAATTCATTTTGTGAACTGAGACTTCTTTAGCATGATCCTAAAGAACTGTAAGTTTATCTTTTATCAGGAATTACTAATCCAATTATTTATTTTTAGTTATAAAATCACTTGCCAATTATTTTCAACTTCTCGCAACACACAGGTAGATAAAATGTTAATTATTTAAAAAAAAAAACTCATTTAAGACAAAATAAAAGGCAAAATATAGATAATAATAGGATGTGACCATACAATATTTTTCCTTCATTTAAACCTATATTTATACAATTATTTATTCCCAACTGCAAGCTAAGGTCTAATAGCATTATTCTTTTTGTGGTGCTGCTCTTTAAGTAAAAATGTTCATATACCAGTTTAACTAACACCATATCCTGAAACATTATCCTGGATTATGGGATATCTGCAATTTTGCTAGACAGATATTCAACTAAAAAAAATCATACCGTTCTCTCTGCACTTTTTTTTTTAATGTATAAAGTGTTATGGAACTGAGTTGAGGTTTTAGCTCTCTATATTTAAAACATTTTTTGGAAGTAGAATATGATAGCAAATATTACAGAGATATATGTATGCATACATACATATATCTATATATAGATGTATATTGTATGTGAAATACACATAAACACATCATATAAATAAATACATGTGTCTATTAGTGTGTGTGTATGTATATACATGTATAATAGAAAAAGAAGCTGACTCAATGGAAAAAAAATCATATATATATACACACAGAGATCCCTTTAACATCCCTTAAATTCTAAAAGCATTTTATTTATTTGATATAGCAATTTAAGGTGGCTAAAAATTGTACATTACTAACTGGATTGCAAATGGGTTTATGAATTCAAGAACTTGCTTCTGTTGCTCCTGGGTAGTCCAAAGAGATTTAGTCAAGGATTGAAGCCAAACTGATTAAAAGCTGTCCAAGAATAAAAACTCAGTCTCTGCCTCTAAGAGATGCGGGTTTAGAGCTTTAAACTTCTAACTGAGACATTATGTATATTACATTTTTGCCTACATCGTAATACTTTATTTTCTGGGTTTGCAGGTTTCGGTCCTAATGAAGAAATTCTGCCTACTTATACAGGGTAATGAAGATGTACAGTAAAGATTTATTCACACTGAAAACTAATATTTATAGAATATTGATCTTTGTTATTGAATAAGTAGATGGTAGTGAAGCTGTTGATAATTAAAGGTTGATACTTAATTAGTTATGTATTAATATTTGAATCTCATTTTGTTGTGGTTGTCATTTGTAGAAAGAAATAACCTTTATTGTTTTACCTTTTACTGGGCTACAACAAAATCACAAGCTGAAGAAAAGGAAATAATTTCCAAATGTTTTTGCCAGAATGTTAATTTTACAGTCATGCAAGAATAATAATGTTGACTGAGTGTAGAAACTGTCAAATACTGCAGTTAGTTGAAAAGTTTATATTCTGCCTACCAGTACTAAACCAGTTTCATATCTTAAGAGAAGACCAAAATAGAAGCCAAAACCTCACAAAAAGCCTATGACATGCTTTAAAAATTATGCCAACAAATGAAGAGGAAAACAGATACTGCACATAAAATTTGGATAGGAAGGTCAACATGATCTTAATTCTGATAATTAAATTTAACTGGAGTTCCCAGCAAAATGATAATTTTGAACAGAAATAAACCGGCTGTCCTAGTCAAGACTAGAATGCTATAGTAGTGCAGCAGATCACAGATTTAAAAAGGGTGTTAAAAAACTCAAATTTTCACAATGCTATTTGTTGGGAATCAGGGTAATAAGCCTTCCCTTTTTTTGTCATCAGAGATATTTTATCCAGCATCTCTCATCTCCCACCTACTAGAGGCAGTCACAAAATAACACACAAAACCAGGCTCCCCAAGTTATAACCATAAAATTTTTGCATGCTTTGCATTTTAAAGTCTCATAGACAAGCTTCTCTTCTGGAAGGTAATTAGGATTTTTAGAGAGCTACTTACATGTAGCTACTTCAAAAATAAGACAAGCAAGAATGTTCTATTCCCTAACAACACTGTTACAGGGTATATCCACAGTATCATAGACTTACCTGGGGGTGAAAGGGAGGAAATTAAATTTAATGTTTTCGTAAAATACACTAGCATAGAATGAATTTGTGTAATTTCAAAATGGTTAAATCAAATATACAACAATATGATACTCTATACCAAAATATTATACTCTTAACAAAAAGAAAGTATCTGCTCTTAGGTAACAAAGTGTTGGTAATTCAGAGGTCAAAGTACAGCCTGTAGCAAAAAACTCAATGATGAAAAATACCCTACAAATATGTTAGGCTTTTTCTTACAATCTGACAATCTACCATATGAGCTACCAGAGAAATAAGAAATCTGATAGCTGAAATTCCACTTTCAACTGCTATTCCTTTAGTAATTAAGCATTAACAAGTATATTGCTTTTTAGTGAATAGGAGACTATACAAAAGGGCTTGGGATGGGCCACAAATCAATCGCAAACCTGCCCTCAGCTAATCATATTATAGGGGCCTTTTACAGTGAGATGTCAGCTCTGAATGTTGATTGCCCAACCATAGCTTGCCAAGAGCTACATGCTCTTCCTCCCTTATTAAGTTACATGAAATTGAAAAGATATAGATCTGGATTTCAAATCCACTGATCTGTAAAAAAGGTACGAAGAATTACATTATAGGAAATCTTGGTAGTATGGTTTATTATTAAGGTTATCCATTATTTCCAGGTATTTCAAATTCAGTCAGACTTATAAGTAGACTGAAAACTTGCACCTTTCAGGTTTATTTCCTCTCTTTTTCTAGTTTTGTTTTTGTTTTTTCTTATCTGAGAAATGCTTTTCACATTCTAAGATTAATACAAGGATTTTTTTTGTTTGTTTTTAGGTGATGAGTATGTGCCAAGAATATGTTTTTTTCCATCTTTTTCTTATTAACCACCACATTTGGCTGATATATAAAACAGAAACAAATGATCAAGATATTATTAGGTTATTAGTTAACCCTGAAAGGTCTGCCTGCATTACTCCACAGAAGTGCAGGCACTGCTGTGATTTATGGGCTAACACCAGGTACAAGAACTGAAATGAAGAAATTTATTTTGCAGTTCATTTCCATCTGCTTTCTTTCAGTGAAGAGAACATGCAATAGAGGAAGATAAGAATTTGATCAAAGATGAGAAGTACAGATTGGTACAAAGAACACTGTGACTTAAAGTGGACTTCTGCTATAGTGGTTTTAAAGTAAGTGCACCAGATTCATCATTAATACTGAATGTGTGAGTGTATGAAGAAAGTATTTAAGTAGGCTGAATAAGGGAATGGCAACAAGTGACATGCAGAAAGAATAAATTGTGATCTTGGAAAAAACATGTTCCTTGAATGTTGGTTTCTTTTCAGTTTGTTTGTTTGTTCATTACTTTTTTTTTTGCCCATAAATATGGATGCTGTAAAATGAAGAAAAACAAGGTCAAAGACATTGCACAAATGAAAGATATTGTCAATAGTCAACTTTTTGACATGGATGAGATTACTAAGATACATTTGCTTTTGATTTGATGAGAAGTCAAAAGCTTATTGGTACCAAAACATGAACCATTTGCAGGTGACATCCAATTTTCATAGGGATTTTGAGGTGGAAAATGTATTCTGGTAATTATTTTCATGTTATGTGAGACATCCTGTATCTGTAAGATCAGTTCTTACCTGTGACAGTCAGCCAGGAGCACTGCCTTCATATCAGGTTTGAATTTCTGGTAGTTCAACTGTGAAATTGAGTCCAGGCAGTCTGGAACCTGGACTAAAAGCCAGAATGACGTTTGTAACCACATAAGCCAAAACTGCCCCAGCAAGCACAAAGCCACAAAAATAACTGTGCCTTTGTCTTTTCTGATCTCAGAAATTGTGAAAATATTAGGGAAATGACTGTAAAAAGCACTTTTTTAGTTTTTCCTGAGAGCTACTACAAGTGGAATACAGCCAGAAACTGTACTGGGAATATGGTTTCCCTCAAGCAAAATTTTGACATTTAGAAAATTCTTCTTGTTTTTTATTATGTATGCCCTCCCAGGATGAGGCTCCAGCTGCTTCAGATCCTGGCACTAGGTCAAACAGTACAGCAGTATTCATACTGATGCTTCTGGTGTAATAATTCTGTGAGCCAGAAATCCCAGTTCAGTCTCAATTTCACCAAATTTTTCCTGGTTTCTTTGCAATCCCCAGTCCCAGAAAATGATGAATACCTGAGGGAGAACTGCTTAAAAGCAGCTCACAAAATCCCATTCTAGCTGAAAATACTGCCTTTGAGACTACAGAGGCATGGTCGGTCACATAGATTAATCTAGAAGCAACTTTTTAAGAATTCTGGGAAACATGAACACAGACAACTTTTCTGGATTTGTTAGAGAAAAAATAACTTGCATGCTATTGAGAAATGAGAACAAAGACATGGAGGGTTTTGTGCTTTGTCATTTGAGTGTGAAGAATCCTATGCATGCATGTGACCCCCTTAGCATCTCTACCCATGCCAGTCTGATTGTGTTAATCTTTGTTTCCATGTAAACATAGCAGAAAACTTTAAGGACCCAACAATGATCACGTAACTAGTTTTATGTGACAAATACTTATGTAACACCAAAAATAAAACATTATTTGTTGCAGTTATAAATAGAAGGTGAAGTGGGGTTTTTTCTTTGTTTTCTTTTGCTTTAGCAGGAAGTAAGCTGAAATTACCTTTTTTTTTAATATGTGTATATATGTATGTGTCTAGCAAAAGATTAAATGATAAAATCTTTTTTCATATTTCTGCAGGCTAGAAAAATAATCAAGGCTTCTTAGTTATCCAAAAGGCAAAACAATCCCTTGAGGAAACACAGTAAACAATGTAATGACTTGTGAAAGCTATGATTTCAATGGATCATTTCCTTTTTGCCTGAACTGCTCTTTCATGACTACTCTTCTAAGCTTACCAATTTCAAGGTCGACTTTTTGCTAAATGTAGACAGCTGGGCTTCTGCATCATATTAGAATCTAGTCCTATGAGTATTTACAGTTATTACTTATTATACAGTGATTTCCCTACAAAATGTATCTTAAGGTTTTTACTGCCATTAGAGAGTATGAAAAAGGTAATATAGAATGAAGTCTAGGTAAGTTTAAAAAAAAAAATTCAATACATGGAAAAAACCTTATACCTAAATGTGGCCACAGAGCTAGAGGGTAAGTACAAAAAGCAGAAAAAAACCTTATTGAACTATTTCTTTAAAATAAAAGGATCAATTATTAAAAACCAGTAGCAAAACCAAACTCTGTTCTGGTTTATTGTATTTTAGATTAGATATGAGGCACATATAGTTAATGATCAAAGAGCTTTTGCTCCTATTTCTACTAAGTATTTGCTTCTTAGCAAAATGATAATGTATGGACGTGTTAAACTTTGCAAAACTATCAGAATACATACATTTTAGTAATTCAGAATAGTTTACCCCTACTAGCTGCACCCTGAAAAACTGTAAAGCATTCACTTTTTAAAGAAATTGAAGATATTTTTTAGTACCAGATATATTCAGTAGCAATTTTATAAAAAGGAAGAGGTGTTTCTTTTGCCAACTAGTGTCCACTTTAGAATGCAGTACTCCTTTTAGCAATGTAATGAGTCACACATTTAATATTAAAAAAAATCAAAAGGTTATTGAGTTAACAAGGTGATTTTTGTGAGAACACATTGAAGATCTAAAGAGATAAAACAATATCGTAAAAAAGGAGCAAACAAAGGAAAATCACATGCATTGTCCAGAATTCTAATAGAGTTAAAATATCTACCTAAACTCTCTTGATTTATGAATCAAAACATGCTTACAGCATATCTTGAACACTTTGCATATAAATATTGTTAAAATACATGGAAAGACATGAGAATGGTCCACTGAAAATCTTATTAAAAACCTTTTGTGTAAATTGAGCTGGAATAAAAGGAGAAAAAAACTAAATTATCAAAAAAAAAACCAGATTAGTTTTTCCAGTTCTTTTTCATTCCAAATCAACCCTGATCTTGTTTGATTTTAGGTACTTTACAATACTTAGGCTCCTGAATTCAAGATTAATACATCCTTTGCTATAGTTCACATTTTGTGGTCGGCTCTTTTTTATTTGTTTATTTTTGAGCTTAATTAAAAACATCAGGGTATCTATAAATGGGCTTAAATTGCAGACATCCTGTTCCAGAATTAAAGACATAAAATAACCACAAACAAACGGTTCTGCTTGCCAGATGTAAATCTGTTATCCCTCTCAACAACAGCAAAAGTGAAGATTCCCCTTCTTCCCTTCATTCTATATTTAGAAACCAGGTGCACTTCAACACGAGGCAGCTTAATCCCTTTTAAAATGTTAGAAGTTGAAATACCAAGGCTTTCTGAAAACCGATTTATCAGTGAGCTCTTGACAGTGTTTTTTGACAATTTACACTTTAGAGTCAATAGACACTTTTGATTTCCCATCAGAAAGACATCATCTTTCTATAGCTCAAAGGTCTAATATTAAAGGAAGACTTCGGCTGCTTTATATCTAAAAATAAAGAGCACAGCTTTCACTCATCACTCAAAAAACAAGTAAACTATAATGCTGAAAAAAAAATTTGATGGCATCTATTAATCCCTTTTCTTAATATTTTTATTCAATTATTAAAATTATTCAACACTCTCTTTTAAAAACTCAGAATTTCCAACTGAATTTCATAATATTACTGAAATAAACAGCTATCTGAAATGATGCTAAAAGCACAAAGCATTCTGTATTGTATCTCTGTTAAAATTCCCACCTTCGTGTTTCTCTTCTCGCAGCTCGCAACACTGGAGATCTCAGTTGTGTGTATTTTTAAATCAATGACTGATCAATGACACTAATTATGTACTTAAAATGCCCTCTACATTTCAAAATTGTACTAGCTATACATCTAGTGTCCTGCTCACACAACATATTGAGTAACATATCTATTTTGTTACATTTGAGAAATTTTAAAAGAGATAATTTCAATTTATCAACAAATAACCAAATCAATTAAATGAGGAATAATATTTTTTCTATTGCATTATCCTCCATTCTTGGCCCCTCAGCAAAACAGGCTCTTTTAGCCTTCAGAGTACATTTTTTTTTAATTGAACATTGCAGCAAAATACTAGCCTAGCAAAGTTGCAAATGACCTTAATTAAGTCCTCCCCATTTTTTGGGAGATTTACTTTCTAAATTTTTTTATATAATTATTTTTCACAAAATACCCAGGTAATGGACTCAAAATTCTGTTTTGAAATTCAGTTCTTAAAATGTCTTGCATATCCCTATTGAACTTTCAGGTTCATTTTAATATTTTGAGAAGCAATAATTAGTTTTGATTACAATAAATTACCTGTCCTGACACATATTTTTAATGTAGGCAACAGTTTAATAATTTAGATTTTACTTTGGGTTTTTTATTTTGCTTCTTCCTTTTAACCAACTTCCTTAAACAGTATTATTTAAGGTTACATTTCTCTCTGCTTATCTTTCTGTCCCAAAACAGGGGAAATCAGCCTTTTGGTGATGATATTGTGAAATACACACATAGCAATGTAGAATAACCATGAATTGCAAAATATATTTTATTTTTATGTTTCTTTGCAGGTCATACCATTTATCAATGACCTCTTAATGTTGTCGTGCAAATGGTACAGAGAATAATCTATGAGCGAGACATCCTGCAACCCATGCATGCTTCAGGCAGACAGCAACCTTAGCGGGAATTGATACACAGGTATCTGATAGCAGCACCATTTCTATTCAAATTAATTCTCTACTGAAGGATTATAGAATACCTCAGCCAAAAAGTATGATAAATACATTACAAACACTCAGTTTCTGACCTCAGTGTGCTTGCAGGTCTGACTTTTGCAATGACTATCACTGCACACATGCAATTCTATCATGTTAAGACACTGGAAAATAAAACACCCAAATCACCTTCTAGAAAAAGGCTGAACTGAAACATGTGCATAAATAAATAGAGAACACTTCATTTTCTTTCTAGACACAGTCATGATGAGACTAATGCACAGCTGTATTTCAGTTCTCAAACAGAGAATGAAAGCCATACTAATGTGTAGAATAAATGACTGTGTAAAATGAAGAAGCTTCTATGCCCAAAAACAAACAATCCCATAAGCAACACACCAGAAAACAACAAAAAATGTAATGTTCTTATTCTTAAGACAAACAAAACAGCAGTAGTGCTGGTAACCTGGATAAGTTCATATACTAAATAAAGGGCAATGATTTTTATAACCTAAGATGCTGAAGACTAAGCAGCTTAATTTACTGATGACCTTTTAGTTTCATTTAACATGGTTCATAAGCTATAATCTACAATTACCAATATGACACTAGGAAGAGACCACAACAACAGAAAGAACATCAAAGAAATTATTTACTAGAATCGTCATGACACTGTAATTTAGGTCCCTGATATTTTAAAACTGAAGAAACCTACAAAATCATACAAAGGAGCTGTCATGCCATATTCATGGAAATTTTAAAACACACACGTGAAGGCTTTTTAGCAGATCCACATGTTCATAAATTATTTAACAGTTTATTAAAATTACTAATAGAAATATCTTAAATCCTACAAATTATATAAATATTATTTTATGCTAAATTGTAATCTATTGATTCTTAAATGGTGTTCTATAATAAACGTTGACAGAATTCTTAATTTTGATAAATAATAACAAAGGAAATGAAGAGGCAGGCAAAACAGGTCTCCAAAAAAGGGTACTTCCATAAAGGACTTAAAAATATTTATAAAAATTTCTACTGAATTAATCCAAATCAGTTCTGCCCACTCTACTGCTCTATTGGTCATCATACTACGAAATAAATTAAAAAACCTAAACCTAAAAGTACTTTAGCACTTCTATTTTTGCATAAACATTCTTCTTAGGTAGTTATTTGACCTTTTTCTACTACTTCAAGCCATTGGGAGGAGTTTTGGAAACAACTCCCTTGAGAGTGAAGGAAATCATAACACCAAGTACATGAAGTTGTCTTGCAAGTTAATACAGCCAAAGCTGAACCACTGTAGTTTTATGTGATATTTGTACCAGGAGCAATGACTGGAATTAATTCCAACATGGAACAGGATGCTACTGTGTTGTTTTATTCTTCTCCGTAGAGCTCAAACCTTTGTTATATGCTCATTCAATTACCTACATCAAAATAATTTGTTACAACCTCTCTGATTAGCAGTTGAGATATTGTAATATGGAAATTTATTGAAGAATGATGGAGAGACTTCAATGTCCATTAAAAATCTGAAGAAAACAGAGCAACAAGTATATTTTTGGCTTATTTTACACTCATTTTCATGACCTAGCACTAATTTCTCTGTCTAACTCTTTATATGCAACAGGTGGTAATTGAAAATTATTCTTCTGGAACTTTATTCCTGTTTTGGGATATAAGACTGCTAGACAGAGGCTGCTGTTTTTAATCTGGCCCCAAGAGCAGTGAAATTTATTCACAACAGCTAAGTAATACAAATTCATTGCTAATTTCACTTGGCAAATGCTAAGTCTAGAGCAGGAGCAGTTTGGGACAGAAAGTTTAAAAATGTGAATGAAAAAGGTAATATGTATACAAATATACATTTTGCTAACTTAGTGCCATTATCTAATAGATCTGTGGATTTCACTTTTTCTTTATTATTACATCAAAATCCTTTTGATGAAGAGAAATAAAAATGCTGAGACAAGTCAAAGTCATTTTTCATCAGAAAATTCTACTTTATATATTAATCAACTAAATATGATGAGTCTGATACTTTCTACAGGCCTGTTTCAAGAGTGTCTGATGTATTTTCAGCTCTTATCTCTTAACTGAAGTAGCTTAGTTCATGATTTTCTGTCTCTTTGAGATACCTAAAGATGTAGAATATAATGTAATACATAAATTTAACATAATTTCATAAAGATTACAACAATATTTATATGAATTGTATAGGCATATTTATATGCCTATATGACACGGAGGGAAACAGTGACAAGTATATTCATTAGAATAACACCATTTTGAAAAGCTTTAAGATTATTCTAGGAATACTGAGTTCCCCACTCAGCCAATCAAGTATGGCACTAACACTGCAGCATGAGCAGGATGATGAAAGGGGAAAACCCCATGTCTCCCAATGCAAGAAAGCTGGTCCTTAAGAAGCTAAAGAAATCTATTATAAATGAGATGTCAAAAGACAGATCCCTTGTACAAATAAAGTCTCAGAACTTTTTGTAGGCGTGTGGCAGGAAGAATGCTTTCTATGTTTATAGCATTCCCCTTTAAAAATGAAAATGTCATAATTCCCTAGAAACTGGAATTTATGACACTCAGCCTTATTTTACACTACAGCAGAAATTAGCCATTATTACATGACACAGAAAATTTTGTACTTTTTTTAAGTCAGGATTTTTTTCCAAAATCTGGTTTTATCCAATCTAGCAATTGGTGCTTTTTAGGTTTTTTTAGAAAAAAATATTTAAGCTCCTTTACCCTTGGCCCAAACATACAAGAGAAAAAAAGAAGAAAATCAGATGCATCATCACGTATGATCTATTTCTCCATCCCTCAAAAATTAAAGGTGACATGATCTTAAATTCTTTGTTTCTGCAAAGCAATCCTGGGAGTCAAATTTTATTTTGACTCTCTAAACATTATATTAATGATTCAAAATTTGCATACAATTCAGTCTTTATCTAAGATTTTAGAAGTATATTATTTAAAACTATCTAAACCTAAAAAATGGCTATATCCAAATTTCAATTTTTTGTTCTATTTACTTTAACAAAAGGGACAGTAAATATGGGTTGTAGCAAACTTTTTTTTTGCTTCAAAAATTTTTGAAGTCAATTTTTATTTGATCTTGTTCTCAAGGCTGTTCAAAATTGCTTGTAAGAGTATTTGAATGCTGTAGTTCAACACAAATTTTTAGAAAACTGGTTTTTTTCTTTAACTGTTGACTTGATGCTTCCTTAACTACTATTCTATTAACTAAACTATTTTAACCAAATTCTATTGCTAGAATTCATTTATCCAATTTGACCTACTTAGTGTAAGTTCTCAAAAATTTTTCTATTCCCATAGCTATAGTTCAGGTAGAAAAAGAGTCCCAAAAAATTTCAAGAATTAAGTACCCTCACTAACATTTTTTACTTCTTCCATGCATTTCACCACGGACTTTGCTATTCCAATGATGAAACATTAAATAGCTGGCTGAAACCCCTTTTTATGCTTTGTTATGCTTAAATGAGTTTTGATGACAAGTCTGGAATTAAGTTTCTTGAAGTAATTGTAAAAATATTCCTGCTCCTCATAAATGTTCATGAAAATACAATGGGCTGCAAATATTTAAAATATTAGTGATTCTTTGATCCTATTTACTCATTCTGCTTAAGTGCAATTTAGTTCCTTCTTTCTTTCTATCTTTCTCTTCCTTTTTTTGTCACTTTGTTTCTCACCCCTACATCCTTTTGCAATACCAGAATCACACCATATACACATATGAACAGAAGGTATAGCAAAACAAATTAAAACTTTTATAGCATAAATTAAAACTTTGACATTAATGCAATAATACTGCTTCAAATGCTACCTTTATAAGGCTGATATACTCCTGAGAATTTTTTTAAATTGTGTACATGCAACATATTCACGTGCAACACCATATACATGTGCCTATACAATTTTTTAAAGGTGTCTAATACCCTTATTAAAAACATTTTCTGCAGAAGTGAAACTCTAAAATGACATTAAAACAATTTTCTAATTAATATGCTGAAAGATCCATGGTAATGTTCTTATTAAAAGATATAATAATTGTAATAGCTACAGGAAAGAAACCAACCAAAGAAAACCAGATTGATTTCTTCTTCAGAAACTGCATGGTCCTGGACTTTTACTGGACAACAGCACATCATTTGGTCCTTTATGAAGAAATCACTGTAAAAGTTCTTATTGTTTTTTGTTTAAAAGCAAAAGACTGAGACTGTTACTTTTGCCTTTTTCCTAACTTACATACATACATTAACAGGTAAGTCATAAAAATGTGTCAAGATGTTAGATGCTTCAACTTAGACTTGCTGTTTGTTTATAAAAACATAATGATTAACATCAGACTTGACCTTTTTTTGTTCTTGTTTCCTTTTGTTGTGCCTTGTATTAAAGTAAAATATCAGCTTTAAAAAAATTTATTCGTATACTGCTGAAATGGAGGGGCTAAGCTTTTCCTAATTATCCTTTGGTGACGTACAATCCAAGCTGCAATTAAGTTTTTTTTTTAATTTGTCTCTCATTTTATTTTAATTGTTAGCATTACATTATGAAGGTTAAACTGCTTCTTATAAAAATTGATGAAAATTGACTTTGTTATTGTGTAAATTTTTTTTTTCTTTAACTTTTGACTTGATGTTTTCTTTAGCTACTGATTGCTGGAATTCATTTATCCATTTTGACCTGCTTAGTGCTAGTTCTCAAAAAGTGATTAAAGCATACTGTTTTATAAAAAGAAAAATAAGTATGGAGTTTACAATACCATACTGAATAAACGATCCTTTAAATATGCTTTGTAACAAAAGGAATGTGATAAAGCGTAGGATATTCAGTGTAATGGTAAGGTAAAGGTAATGAAAAAGACAAAGAAGTTCCATATATACAGCAGAGGGGAAAAAAAATAGACCTGCTGTTAAGGCATTCAAAATTTCAGGCTGCTTTTGAAAAACTGGCAGGGTAAGCTGACAGCATAATTAAAATACATGGGTTTCTTTCTACTTCAGGGAAAGAGAAAGCTGTAAGCC
Source organism: Emberiza elegans (assembly GCA_024865655.1). Taxonomy (NCBI): domain Eukaryota; kingdom Metazoa; phylum Chordata; class Aves; order Passeriformes; family Fringillidae; genus Emberiza; species Emberiza elegans. The sequence continues at coordinate 26,371,314 of JALJVW010001283.1, forward strand.
AATTTTTTTGGCTACTTAACAATTTCTATATTCAATTTTCCTCTGTCATATTTTGATCAATTAATTGTGTGTGAATATGGGGCAAGATAATCACAGCCAAATCCTTATCCAGCTTATTTAGCAGTCCAAATATTAAGGCTATTCCAATGGTATGTTCACTCTTGTAGAACAACTGTCTTCTGGATTTTTTGTCTGCAAGATTTCAAAAGTTCATTAATTCAAAAGAAGGCTTGTGTTCTTGGGTATAAAGACTCATGGTGTGGTGATTCAGAGTGCAATTAATGTATCTTTTCCAAGGGTATTGGAATGGAGAATTAGAGAGTTTGTACAACCAGCTTGACAGCCCACTGCAGACAAAACCAGAAAATGCTGAGCTCAACAATGACACAACCTTCTCTCCATGTGGTAAAGGGCTCTTTTACAGATCATGGCTGGGAGACAATACATCAAGAATTTGCAAACAGAGCAAGCCCTCTGTAGTACCAGACTTCAACTGAGTACTCATCATGTAAATTATTGGCAATGAGTGGACAGAAACACATCCTTGATGGTCCTAGTTAGGTATTGGTATTTAAATTCCTATCACTATCCCAGGCAGACATGTTCTGAATGCTGTGTGCTTTTTCTCTTCTTTTGGGATGCCTCAGTTCACCCTATAAAGAGGTGCACTTTACCTTTGTTCTTTTTTCCTTTTTGTTTCATTTACTCTCTTGTGGACAGATAGTAAAAAGACCCTGAACGTTTTTTGTGTCACCTATTCCCACTGGCATAGGAAAACAGCCTAGAATTTCAAACAGACTTTCAGCATCCAGAATTTTAGTACACAGCTCAGTGGTAAAGTATAAAGCTATATAGAAAATAAGAACATCTTTTTTTTCTGTTTACTTGTGCACAAGTTTGTTTGTTTGGTTTTGGTCTTTGTTTTGGTTTGGGTATTTTTTTTGCTAGAGAAGAAGCTAAGGGGGATTGTTAATTTATTAAATCTCCAGATTAATCTGAGCCACAGCTTTGTAGAACAGAGTTCCTCTTTAATAAGTATGACCTCTGCTCTTTCCTCTAAATACTTCATAACTCACCCTGTAAAAGTGTTTATTTATATTATATATTTATGTATATTTATATTGTATATTTAGGTATACTGATTACATATTTCTTCATAATTGCTTTGCCTTGCTTATTCACTATTTCACCAATCTTCATTTCATTACGCATTTCATCATAAATGATTTGTGCTTACTTCCATATAATCAACAAAAGTATTGAACATAGCTAGCCTTAAAGTTTCCTTTAAACTTCTCTGAAAACACCTTTACATAAAAATGATAAATGCATTATGAAGTACACCAGCTAGATCTCAATACCTTTAATTTGAATTGCATGGATATGGTGGTACTATTTATAATTACAAAATTAGGCCAAAAGTCAAACTCTACTTATATTAAATTCTTGCATTTTATGTCTGCTAACTTCAAATAATTAAATCAGGGGTTTAAAAATTTTATTTTTCCATTAAAATAATCAACTGCTAGTAGTGATTGAGGTTTTTTGTGATTGGGTTTTTTTTATTTAGTTATTTTTACTTATTTTTTCTATCTAATTTTCCATTATTACAAGCGAAGCTGATGTCAGAATAACTACTTTAGCAGTTAGCAGAAGTATTCATTAGCTGTGCTTGAGTTTTGAGTATCTGAAAACTTCAGGGAATCAACGAACTAGTAATAATTAAAACTCTGAAGAACATTTAATGAGTTATTCCTGGATGTTATCACTTTCCCTAACTGCTAATGGATTGGAATTTTTTTTTTGTTATCAAGGAGTTCAACCACATTATCTTTCTGCTTTTCAAAGAGAAAGCTGAAACATATTCTCAGTTAGCTGTTTTACTAATCATTCACTGCTGTTATCATTTTTGCTATGTCTTCACATAAAGAACATATTGTACTTCTTTTCTTTAGGCTTAAGTTTTCTCTCCTCAATCCCTTTAACTTTTCCTATTGATTTTCTACATTTAGTAAACACAAATCTATATGGTTAAAGAACCATTTCAGTGCAACTTCCCACATTTCTGATAAATTTCCTGCTATTTTTTAACTTTCCATTGCCAACTGAAACAGTGTAGGTGTATATACATATTTAGTTTATTTCCTTATTGATGAAGGACAACATTTAACTCCCATGTGATCTGCGTAAAAATACGCAACTTTTTTCTGTCAAAAATACATTCAATTTTCCCTAACTTTGGCATTTTTAGAACCAAGCATCCTATTGTATTAAAAACAATCACTTATCCTAAATGAATGTTAGGAGGTCACAATCACCCCCAGCCACTAAAGTAGAGAATGATCTCTATTAAATGCAAACCCACTTTCAATTAGCACACAGTCTCTTTTAAAACTCTAATGATGTGTTCGTTGCTTTCATAAAATCACTGACAGCACACATCATATATTCCTAATAGATGCTTTTTCCAATCTGTATGGTTTAGCAATCATTTCTTGTATGCCTAAATGTTTTTGTTTATAACCATGTATATACAATAACTAGCTTTGTTCCATCCAAATAAAACTTTCATGTATATACACCTGTAAATATAATCAGGTTTTGCATGGAAATTCACAAAAAAAAAGTAAAACCACAAATTCAATGTAGAAAATATATTCCTGGTTCCACAGCAAGTAGCAAGTCTCTACTCTCACTGAAAAATAAAAAAATAAAATAGAAGTTAAAACTAATCTAATTAGGACTAATTTACTGAAGACTGAAGAAATTTTCATCTCACCATTTCTACACCATTCCATAAAATTCCCCAGCATTCCATAAAATTATGTCTGAATGACCCAAAAGATATCTAGCCAAACAATCTGGTCATATTATTAAAAAATGACAAATGAATAAGACATTCAACCTGTACTCTGTTCAGTTGCATGAACCTGAGGTACACAGAATGAGAACGCAGACAGTCACAATCTTCTAATTAAGCTACCTGCTGTTTTGTATCTACATAAGTTCAAATGAGACCAGATGTAAGGTTACAAGAATTTCTAATGTGCATACAGTACAGGGCAAAGCAAAGGAAATTATAAACCTAAAAAATGCATTTTAACATGGCATAAACAACTTCACAGCACATAAAACATGAAAAGAGCCAAATGGAAAAAGCTTTTTAAACATACATTTTTAGGGAAGACCAATATGAAAATGCTAAGTTTGGTGATAATACAGGCATTATTGAAAATTCTAAGAGCCTATACTACTTCAAACTAAGGGAATTCCTTCCAGGATATATATCATTTCCACTGATATCAAAACTTCTTTCAAAACAGAAGTTCATGCTTATACTGCATACCAGGTCAATAAAATAGATTGGGATATTCCTTCTTCACAATAGTATTTCTATCTATCAGACATAGCAAATATTCCAGGAAATCATGGAGGTTCAATGACAGAAATTATTTTGGCAGGACAAAATATTATTAAGATTTTACATACCTCTCAATTAAATAATGCAAAATACAACAATGGACTACATGAGGGACATTATATGTATATGAATTCTCTAAGTAACCATCACTAATATTGTGGCTGAATTATTAAGAACCAGATTTTGACCTAAGACACAATATTTCAGTGAATTTTCCCAGGATTGTGCCTTTGAAACAGTTAATTTATCAGTTTCCTCACTGGTAATAATTAAATAAAAGTCAGTATCCATAGATGCTGCCTCTTCAATAAGCCCACAGAGCAGCTCCAGCCACTGAGGGCTCATGTTGTCAGACAGCTTACCATAGGGTGAGAAGATGAGATTCACAACTTCCTTGAGCCGAGACTAACTACACTGTCATTCATGGCTGGTATACAAACACCAGGCAAAAAATATTTGAAAGATAACATATGCTCTTGAGTATCTAAACTGTTTTAATTTCAACCCAGAATTAACAACTGACCAGTAAAATTCACTCACCCTCTCTTCGGTTAAGCCTTGCAAACCCAGGGCTGTGACTGCTAGACAGCTCTGATGAGCTACTGAACGATGACTGAGGCAAAGCAGACACCAGCTGATCATCACAATTATCTGCCAATGAAAAACATCACATACAGGTTAATCCCACAGAACCAATTACTGGAACTGTAACAGAATCAACTCTGCAACTGAGAGCAGCATATCTCTAAATATTTCCTCTTGCTGTAGCATGTGTAGAAGTATCAGTACCGAGGCACATGTTTTGGGGTTTTTTACCCAATATTTCATGAGACAGCCAGACAATAATTTGTCACAGACATCTTTTCATGAAAAATCCTTTCCTTAGTATTTTTCCTCCTGAGAAGGTGAGAGGTCCTCAGGAACAAAATGCCAACAATGGTTATCTGCTGCTGTGGAATGCAACAGGTGGATCTTTTGATTGTGCCATCACCGCCCAGCTGACTTGGACAGAGAGCCGAGACACAAACCTCTGTAATCATTCCTTTCTATTCTTAGCTTAGCTAGCCTTCTGATGAAACCTTTTCTTCTATTCTTTTAATACAGTTTTAATGTAATATATATCACAAAATAATAAATCGAGCCTTCTGAAAAATGGAGTCAACATTCTCGTTTCTTCCCTCATCCAAGAACCCCTGTGAACACTGTCACAATAATTTATCATGTTCTTTAACCAGCTGGTTTTACCCACTTCTGATTTTAACTTCTGAGATCATACCAAGGAATGGTTCACTGTCCACTCACTATGATTTACATGAACAGCAAGTGACACATTCAATCCTCTGTTGCAGCACCAACCTTCAACCTCACCATATGTTTTTTATTTACTTCTGACCTGATGCCAGCACAGTTCTTTGCAATCACTTTTAATGTGAAATCACATTTAATACAGCTGTTTCTAAAAAAAAAATCATAAAGTCAAGCAAACTGAATGAAATTAAATAAAAAAGTATTCTCATCCCTTTTCAAGTACAGTAAACATGACAAAATGGAAAAAATTTTTCTTTGCAAATGGTATATGCATTTGATACAGACACAGCAAAATAATCATTATCTCACAATTATTAGTATGCAAGTCCTAACATCATACAGAATAAAACCTGAGTGTTTCAGAAAAAGACGACTTAACTGCAGTTCACAATCAATTGTGAAGAAACAAGCAAATGGTAATCAATACTCTAGCTTTAAATGCCTCTCCAGCTGAATTACTATAGAGTATATGTGTTCATTCTCCATTTAAATTTGAAATGTATCAATTGAAAATCGTTATGTGATCTAGTTCAGCTGAAAGAAAATTAAGTTTAAAAAACTCAAGTACAGCAAGTCTTTCCCTAACTATACTGGGTCTGGCATCAGTTCTTTAGAAAAAGAGGAAATTATGTCAAATTTTAGTCTTTACAAAGTGTTTCTTTTCAGGACAGTCACAGTCTTTGGATGCAACTAATAACTTACAGGTCATAGGTGAATTCTTCTTCTTCCAGCTCTTCTATCTGTCTACTAGGATTCACAGTCAAAATCCATAAATATTAATGAATACAAAATCTTTTCCCTACCTTAATTAATAATTAAGTGTTTCTGCTAAGTAATTATAGATATTTCTAATTAACCGCAGACTTTAATTTGAATGTCCGAAGGGGATTTTTGATCACATTCAAAAATTCTGGTTTAGATGTTGTTTAATTTAGTTCTTTGAGGAAAACTCTTTCTAAAGGAAAGGCCTAGTAGTGGCCTTGACTGTTAGAGTTAGAAATTCTCTCCTAAATGCTATAAATAATACCCATTCACAACAAACAATAGGTTTTAATCATTGCTCTTGATAAAGTCACAAATGCTATATTCTATCAAGATGAAAGTGCTTCTCTCATGAAAAAAAAGAAATAGAATTATTCCTACTTTCAGAACTTTATTTCCTGTTCTAGGTTTATACAATAAAAAGAAAAAAAATTATACTACTCTTTAGTGTCTAACTGCAAACTCAATTTTTCACTTCATTATCCACAGATTAGATTTACAAAGGTGGAAGAATTCTACTTGGGACAAATTGCCCAACTGGTAAGCACAAAAAGAAAAAAACTGGAGGTCTGCATTGCACTGGCAAGTCTTAGAAAAGGATCTCATTAGTGAAAGATTTCTTTACAGCACAGAAAATAGAAAGAACTTATTAGTCATAAATTGCATTAGAAAGAGAAGGATATGATGATGTGCTTCACACAGAGAGCTACTTACTGCTGATTCAAGGAAACACTTCAAGTGTCACTGATCCCTTTTCTATAGCTGAAGCCTACATTGTAAGTCTAGATACCAAGATAAATATTAGAGGAGAAAATAAAAGGCATTTTTACTCAAATCTATCTGCCTGATATACAATTCAGGACCCACAGAATGACAGAACAGCTTGAGTTAGAAAGGACTTTTAAAGGTCATCTAGTCCAACACCCTGCTGTTGGCTGTGACACCTGCACTAGACCAGATTGCCCAGAGCCCCATCCAACCTGATCTACAAGGTTTCTGAGTGTGCAGCATCTACAGCTTCTCAGGGTAAACAGCTCTAGTGTTTTACCACCCCCATCATAAAAAATTTCTTCCTTGTAACTCATCTAAATCTACCCTCTTTTGTTTCAAAACCATTTCCCCTTGTTCTGTTGCTACAGACTTTCTCATTACGTACTGAAAGGGCCACAATAAGGTCTCCGTGGCAGCTTCTCTTCTCCAGACTGAACAATCCCAACTCTCTCAGTCTCTCCTTCAATGAGATCTTCTGCTCCATCCCTCTGAACATTTTTTCAGCCCTCATCTGGACCTGCTCCACAGGTCCATGTTCTCCCTGTGCTCAGAATTGCAGAGCTACTTGCAGCAGAATGTCTCATCTCTCTCAAATGCCTCGTATTTTAAATATTGATCTTCTGGTGAGAGGTGGCATGTGTTGTGAAATGAATCATCAGGAATGAGAGCATGCCATTAATACATAGAAGCACTAGTAGATAAACAACAGCAGGCACACTACTTTTAAATCACCCCTGGGTATAACTCTTCACAAATTTCAATTCAAAATAAACCAAAAAAAAGCTACATTTCCGCTGGATGGATGATACATCTGCCTTTGTAATGTTAGCTTCTGCCAAATACATTTTTCACCTTTTTTCTGTATAATGTACATGTTGGAAAGGAATCAATGGTACTGAATTATTTTACCCAGATGGTCTAATACATGTGTAATTGTGAAACACACATATTGCTTTGAGATATTCCCAGAAGAATTCTATGAGCACTTAGCATTTATCATATAATAGTTTATGTCAAACTTGATTTATAATAAAAGGCACATAAAATTTTGAATATTAAAAAGAGATATTATCCAAAATCCAACAGTCCATGATATGGCTTTTTGCCTTTTGCACAATATGAGAAATGAGCAATTTGTCACAAATAGATATACACTGAATAATTATACATTTATTTTACAAGAGCCACTATGCTTTATTTCAGGAAAATGACTTCATATGAACTTCTGCTTTATTGCCCAGCACATGTAGCTTAAAACATATTCTTGTGGCAACTTCCATTGTGCAATTTAACTCAAAATTTAATATGAATTCCAGAGTGAAATCAAAACACTTTGTAGAAATTGTCAAGAACCAGATGGCCAGTATGAACTTGCTTCTCAATATAAATAAAAACAAATGAAAGAATAGTCTCTACAGGGTGACAATTCTGTATGCTTTTATTTACACTGGAAGATATTCTACACAATGGAAACACGGTATGAATTCAGTGCTTTCTCACATGCTAACAGTGACTTCTCATTTTTCTTGGACAGCCTTCCACTGTTCAACAGAACACATCTCGCTGCTGAAGGCAATGTAGGGCTTTCTGGTGATATTTCACACAGCTTCTTCTAGGCTAAAGGAACACTTAAATAGACCATTCTAACAAAGTTTTAAAACAAGGCATTTTAGTTAAAAGTTGTCCATCATATAGCATTTATTGCATTTTTTGTGATAAATATATATTTTCTGAATGATACACAAGAATACCAAAAGCATAAATATATGCACAATGCCTTAATATGCACAAAAATCTGGTAACAAATAAGGTTTTGTAAAAGAAAAAATATATAAACAACATACATATTATCTGTTATTCAAGAAAAGTTATTCAAGCTATATAAGGCATGCTTTCCCATATACCATAATTCCAGTGTGAGTTTAATCAAATTTATGAAGTAACTGAGGCATTTTAAAGGAATAAAACTCTGAAGTGATGCATGATAAAGTATGCCTATCATTCCTCTTCCAGCTCCAAACAATAACCCATTATGCATACTCAGAGTAAGCCAAGAAATTTTTAATAAGCAGGTACTATAAATTACATAGATCATGCCATATGAACTACAACAAATGAGTTCAAATAGGATATCATCCTATAATAATAACAGTTACTAACAATATTTACAGTTATCATCACTATGTTAATAACATTATGGTTGAACAAATACATTTTCTTTCTTCTACCAAAGGAACTGCTTGCTGAAATAAAAATTGTAATAAAAATAGCAGAATACTAGGATAATCTGAGATTTATTCATTCAGAATGCATGTGTGTACTAAAATAAATTAAAATAAATTTTAATTTCCATGTAGTGAAAAATACCTAAATTCATTTACAGGCATAAACCTTTTCTTTTCTGTGAAAACTTAAAAAATATATGGCACTGATTTTACTTTGAATGGAACAATTTCTTTGTCTGAATTATCAGCTTGGTCCACAATAATGACTAACAGATTTTAATGCTTTCCAATTGGAGTGCAAATTTACTCTAAATAAGCAAATGCCAACACACAGTGTGTAGCTACCACAAGTTGATGTGAAAAATTATATTCTGTTCATAACTATCTAAAACTTACATGCATTACATTGTCATATTGACTTTACTAATGACATATCTTAACTCAAACACCCCAACCCAAGTGCATACACAAATTAACATAGTGCAATTTCACTTGTTTTGCTTTATAATGAAATTATTTTCATCTATTATATTGTTGCATGTACCTTTTTTTTCTTAAAATTCAATTTACTCAAAGTCCCTCAACCAACAAGAACTACCAACTCCTTAATTAATTATTAAACTTCTCATAAGGCAGGACAGAAGTAGCATAGAAGGAAAAAAAAATATTATGATGTTTGACTTCCCTAGAAACATATCAAGTTCTTCAGTTTTATGAAGGAAAAAAAATGTTCCAGTAAAACAAAACAAGAGTAAAAAAAACAAATCAAAGAAAGTTTTGCGATTTTTTCTCAAGTAGGGAAAACTAAATACCTAATCATCAGACAAATAGAACAGCTAAAAACAACTAGAAATGCAATCATAGTGGAACAGAATAGAAGAGGCAACAGCTCTGGGAGTCTCTCAGAAGTGTAGTAGTGTTCATCTTTCCCATACAGGTAAGCCCTAAGAAGGATCAACTTTGCTATCAATTTTTAACAAATTAATGTCTATGATGAAAAACCTCATGAAAAGGAATGAGATTCATAACAATAAAGCACGTCATACTGTAGCAACAAGACTAGCACTTGCTAAAACCTAAAAAAAGGTGCCACAAAACCTGCCCTCCAACAGATATTTATTAAATCTTTGGTTTTGTTATGTTAACTTTGAAGTTTCTTTTCCCAACACTGTGAAGACCAAATATTCTCTAGCCTGTCTACTCTTTTCAACATAAGACTTTTTAGTTTCCCCAGGAGTGAGCACCTATGTCATTTTACCTAATAGAATTTTTAAGTATGTTGATTGTGGTAATTTAGTCTGTGGTCAGTGTGCAGGCTTGTAATTAGTTCCAAAACATTCACTGAATTTAATGAGATTCCTATGACATAGGTAAAAAGAGATTTCCCCACTCCTTGTCTTCCTGAGAGGTACTGCCCATTATGCTGGTCCCAATCTTAGTAAAGTCTTCATCAGTAAGAGAAATGAGGAGAAGTCGACAGATTTACAGACCATTAGACCTTCACAGTTTCAGGCCTTCTGGCTACACAACATGCAATGTCACTTAAGATGAACCCAGCCTATCATTACTGCTGCTGCTGCTTCTCTATGCTTATGCTTGCATTTGCTTCCCGGGCAGGGATAAATCATCCTTGTTCTGAGAGCCTAAGAACTTCTTTATCTCAGGTCTACTGCTAGCTATTTGTAGTCAGAAGCTTAAAAACAACTCACTAGGAAAGCTGTTTCATTCATGCCTTTTGAAATAATTTTGTCTGAATTATCAGCTTGGTCAATTTACTCCAAAGTCCCTCAACCAACAAGAACTACCAACTCCTTAATTAATTATTAAACTTCTCATAAGGCAGGACAGAAGTAGCATAGAAGGAAAAAAAAATATTATGATGTTTGACTTCCCTAGAAACATATCAAGTTCTTCAGTTTTATGAAGGAAAAAAAATGTTCCAGTAAAACAAAACAAGAGTAAAAAAAACAAATCAAAGAAAGTTTTGCAATTTTTTCTCAAGTAGGGAAAACTAAATACCTAATCATCAGACAAACAGAACACCTAAAAACAACTAGAAATGCAATCATAGTGGAACAGAATAGAAGAGGCAACAGCTCTGGGAGTCTCTCAGAAGTGTAGTAGTGTTCATCTTTCCCATACAGGTAAGCCCTAAGAAGGATCAACTTTGCTATCAATTTTTAACAAATTAATGTCTATGATGAAAAACCTCCCGAAAAGGAATGAGACTCATAACAATAAAGCACGTCATACTGTAGCAACAAGACTAGCACTTGCTAAAACCTAAAAAAAGGTGCCACAAAACCTGCCCTCCAACAGATATTTATTAAATCTTTGGTTCTGTTATGTGCACTTTGAAGTTTCTTTTCCCAACACTGTGAAGACCAAATATTCTCTAGCCTGTCTACTCTTTTCAACAAAAGACTTTTTAGTTTCCCCAGGAGTGAGCACCTATGTCATTTTACCTAATAGAATTTTTAAGTATGTTGATTGTGGTAATTTAGTCTGTGGTCAGTGTGCAGGCTTGTAATTAGTTCCAAAACATTCACTGAATTTAATGAGATTCCTATGACATAGGACAAAAGAGATTTCCCCACTCCTTGTCTTCCTGAGAGGTACTGACCATTATGCTGGTCCCAATCTTAGTAAAATCTTCATCAGTAAGAGAAATGAGGAGAAGTCGACAGATTTACAGACCATTAGACCTTCACAGTTTCAGGCCTTCTAGCTACACAACATGCAATGTCACTTAAGATGAACCCAGCCTATCATTACTGCTGCTGCTGCTTCTCTATGCTTATGCTTGCATTTGCTTCCTGGGCAGGGATAAATTATCCTTGTTCTGAGAGCCTAAGAACTTCTTTATCTCAGGTCTACTGCTAGCTATTTGTAGTCAGAAGCTTAAAAACAACTCACTAGGAAAGCTGTTTCATTCATGCCTTTTGATAGCCACCAGCAGTTTTCCATTCTTCAGCTCAGTTTATGGAACATATTAGGCATTTCCACATAATTACTTTTCAACTGCATGTAGTAGCCAAATGAGTTCATAATGCCTTACTTCACCTAAGGTTTCTGCTGTTTGCTTATTTGAAAGATGTTAACCTTTCAAGATGAAATTTTACTTGTGAGTAGCTCAGGCTGGTTTTCTTAATTTATTTATTATTTAAACACCAGGTTTCATTAATAGATTTCACTTATTTCTTGGAGGCAGTGGAAAGATGAAGGCAGGGAGCTGACTGCCCAAGATAAAAAAAGAAGGTTTTAGGATTTTGAAATAGTTTCTCTGCAATGTAAAGACTTTATCAAGGAGATAACCCACATGGCAGGGCTGATGATTTTCTTGAACTTGAAAAAAAGCCTTCCAGTTTTCTGATCATCTTTTCCAGATAGCAGCTAACACAAATTCAGCACAGAATTCTGACACTTAGCATTCAATTCTTTCTTTTATATTCACATCAGGCATGTGACTTTAACAAAATACACAAAATGCTGTATTTTTCTTCCTTGCAAGGAGCCATCCCTTTTTATAACTGCAGCCATTTCATGCCAACAAGAAATCAAGAACAGCTAGTGAGTACAAAAAGCCAAATTTCCTCTGTGTTCACAGACAACCTTGTTGCTCTCCGGGGACATGAAAGACTTTTTGTGACTAAACACAGCGAACTTAAAACGACAAACCAGAAGGAATAAGATAAACACTGCAGTAACATGGATCAGAATTTAATTATACAGGAATGGAAGGGATACAAAAAAATGTTTCCCTACAGACACTTGCAAAGATTCACACCTTGCAATAGATCTTCAATTGCTGGCATGGTTGTTATATAGCTGGAAAGGATGTTTTCCTTAGGTTTTTATTTGTTTATTTTTACTTTGCTTTTATCTGCTTACAGGATACTTTTGTTCCATACATTAGGGGAAGGGAGCATGAAAATCACAAAGAGTTCTGAAAATCCTTGAGCAAGTGAAATAAAGGACTTCCTTGTTCTTAGTACTCAGAAACCAGCCACAAGTCAGAAACTCTACTACTACTAACTGACACTAAAGACAACTGAATTAACTCACTTTTGGTCTTTTCCAGAAACTGTCAGACAATGATTGAATGCAAGGCAAGTACTGTCACTAAAACTTAACTCTAAATTCCTACTACCATTTGAAACAGAAAAGTTCTTATAATAAGTCCCAAGATGATTATAGAAAGACTTTTTTTCATAGATTCCATTTACATTTTTTATTTGTGAATTCAGTAGTGAAAAAGCCACTGAAGATCCCACAAAACATTAGACTAGGACAAATTAGACTGGAGAGGTGATGCGAGAAATGGATGACTTCCAGTCAGGATCTTCTTATTCACTTTGAAAGAATAAGACAAAATTTATTAATTAAGCAAATATGCTTCAGTAACACTTTTAGATCAACTTCTTCAGGATGTATCCTACAGTAAATCAAGTAGAAGGACTTCAACTAGATGGGCAAGTTTTGTGTCTTTTGACTTAAAGGCCTACTTCTCCTCAAAAAGAGTCAGAATGGAAAAAATAGGATAAACACTGTCCAAAACATTATAGAATCAGATTTTTGTGGTTATTTGGCTGTAAAAACTCAAAATAATATTTAATTAATATTTCTATTTCTGAAATATCATGCATTTTCATTGAGTTTTGGTGGGGATCTTAGCAACTTGGACTACAGGGTGAAAAAAAGCATTTAGTATAAAAAGATAGTAATAAATTAAATGTTAGTAAGTATAATCTTATGGATAAATAAGAACAGATCAAATTATTCAGTAAGTCCAATGGAGTTTTTTCTGGGAAAACCTATGAAAGACTAATGCACTTTATGATGTCAGTTGGAAGTTTCTTAAGCACTCGTGTGGTAGAAAAGACAGGGGTTTTAGAGAGAATGAAACAAATACATACCTTGTAAGGGAATTAAAAAAAATACTTACAATTTATAATTAAAATATTTCATATAGATCAAAAGCACATAAACTTTACCATCAGCATTGATTTTTTCCCATGTTATTGTGCAATATATGAAAACTAATTTTGTAGCACCATGAAATGTTCATTCTCATGAGGTATGTCTTTACCTTTCTTGCTGGTTGATTAAATTTTCACCATCTTAGTGCTATGTCATAGTGTTTTTTAAATTTGGAATATTTTATTAGAAATAAATTCTTTTCATCCAGAATAACATAATTAGATAACATGTCCATGTTTCTCAAGATCAATAAAAGCCTCTTTACCACAAGACAGGATATTTTACATGCCTTGTTACCAGAAGTACACAGAAATCTTTTTGCTTTTTCCTAAACCAGAAGATGCAGAGAGAATTCACACAAAAGGGGGAAAGAGCTGTTTGTCGGGTTTGATGAAAGCTTTGACTGTGATTTAATTACCTGAAATTTTGACTCAAAGGTAGAGGGTTTCCCTTAAATTACACTTCACCCAAGCAACAAACTTCCCATTCTTAAAAAATAAAACCACCTCTCCTCTTAAAAAAAAAAAAAAAAAAAAAAAAAAAAAGAGGAAAAAAAGGTAAGATTTCACAGGGAAGCATAAATGGAATTCAATGCCTGAAAAAAAATATTCCAAACCCCCCCCCCCCCACCTCATTTCATCCATGACTCTGGCAACAGGGTCCTCACAATCACTTACTTCCAAAGGCATGGGCTAGTTCCTCTGCATGAAAGTTTCTGACAAGCAATGAAACTCAAGAGGCCCCAGAATGCTGAGGGCAGTACAAATAAAATCCTTGTTATCTCACTGTAGGAAAAGAAGAAATAAGTGCCCTTATTCATTTCAGGATTAAAAGGGTCAATATACCAAATGGACTCCTCTTACAAACTGTAAAAACTGTCCCAGTAATTAATACCTACACACACAATGTGTAACAGTATTTTACAGTTCTAAATTCTATTTATAAATTTAAATATCTTTATTGCTACGGGAATAATATATTTTTTCCAGATCTAAGATTTTCAAGACAAGATTTAAAGTTTACCTTCAGCTGTACACCTTTGGATCTTGCTGTCTTGTCTCCATACGAAGGAAATTATCTCCTTTCTTCTCTATCAGTTGTACTATTTCAAGTGAAAGTTTATGCCAATGATGATAAAATTACATCAAGAATTCTTAAATAAATTATTTCAGTCTTATCCAGCAAGCCCTATTTTCCACACCCTGTATCACTTTGTAGGCATACTTTGAACAGTTAGCATTTGCAGCTTTTTCTTGAAAGAAAGGTACAAGCAGAAAAAGTGGTAGCAGGACTCAATCGTCTGGGCTGAAAGCAAATTTTCATCCATTACTTTCATATACCATATTTGTCAAATTTGCTTCTCAAGGCCCAAGATGCTGTTCCATGAAACACAGGGTATGCCTCCAGCTATCCTGTAGCTGTCTCCACCATTGTGAGCGCATAGGTCTTGCCTTGGTAGATCTGCAGGAGCACAATGCAATCATACCTTCCCTTATTTGTATTTTGATCTGAGCTAAGTCAGCTGATTAGAGCATGGTGCTAACAATGCCAAGGTTGGAGGATTTGGTCCCTGCATGGATCATTCATTTAAGACTCAGTGATCCTTATGGGTCCCTTCCAACTCTGAATATTCAGTGATTCTGTGACCACTGTCTAGCATACCACCAAGGCTTTACTTGGCCTGCTTGATCCCAGCACCTTTCACAGTTATGGACAACCTGGGGACAGCATCCATGGATAAGTCCACCCCTTGACCACAAGCCCATATCGGTGTTGCATCTCTTCCCTGATGACCTGAGGCATCATGGGCCCACCAAGTCATAAACAATTCACCCTTATGTTGCCAGTCCAGATCCTCCTGAGACATTTCATCTTGGCAGCTCAATCCACCTGTCCACTGTTGTGATGTTCTTCAGCAGCCCAACTCTTGGGCACATGATGAACAACTACAGCCAACTTCTCTATCCAGGCAGTGACATCTTGCCACAGTTCAACAGCTCAGGTGGGTTTGTCTCTGCACTCCCAATTGGTCTTTTTCCATCCTTCCAGCCACCTCCACTGAGCATTTGACACCATCCATAAGTCAATGTAGAGACAGAGTGCTGGCCATTTCTCTTTCAGTAATATCTAAAGCCAGGCTTTCAGCTCTGACTTGATCCACCTTGTCCCTCAATAGCTTTAGTGACTCATCACGTAGGACATCCATTTTTGATGTACCCCTACAGATGGCAAGAACCATTATTTCAGAGCTTGTATCGTTTTTCATTTTCAGGTAGCTGATTATATTGTGTGGTCTCCTCAGCACATGCCATCTTCCCCTCCTCCTCCTCTGATGATGGTCCCAAATTTTTGCCTTCAGGCCAGTTAGTGATGACTTCTAAGATCCCTGGAATATTGGGGTTTCCTATTTGAGCTCGCTGTGCGAACAGCACAACCCACTTACTTCACATCACATCAGTGTCATGAAGGGCAGAAAGGACTTTGAACATCCATCCCAGCACCGGCACTCAGGCTGCTAGGAGGAGCTGTGCTTCAGGGCCAATCACTTCTGAAGCAGTTCAAATCACTTCATAAGCTGGCCTTCTTCACTTGGGGTGTAACAGGCCTCAGATCTTTTGTATTCACAACTCCAGAACCTCATGAGTCATCCTTGAGTCTCCCTGGATACTTTCTGGCAATCTCCAGAAAGGACAATTCTCTCCAACTGCAGTGTAGGGCGCATTTTTTGTATCTTGTCCTGTTCTGACTGGCTCAAGGGCTACTGTATGAACAATCCCCCACTTAATTTGTTCAAAAGCTTGCTGCTGTTCAGGATCTCAATTAAAATCATTCTTCCAGGTCACATGAGAGAGAGGGATCTTATCTCCAGATCACAATCTCACTGTGATCTGGAATACACATCCTCCAAAAGCCCACAACACCCATGAAAGCCTGAATTTCTTTTTTGCCTGTTGTGGGGGACAGAGGTGCTATTTTGACCACATCCACTGGAATCCCACGATGTCCATCTTGCCATTCATCCAGGTTCCCTCCGGTACAGGGTTAATTTATGCAGTAGCCAGTAGAAGATGAGGACAGTCAGGTTATTCTGTATCACCTCATGTCACCCTCAATGACCTGAGATAGTACAGAATAACCTGACAGGGTGCAGGGGAAGGGGAGAAGGGCTTCCTTCCCATCGAGCAAGTGTGGTGGACTGAGAGGTGGGGCAGCTCTGGTTTCATGCTGGAAGGAGTGGTTTGGGTGACACTGATTCTGTGCCAGAGGGAGTGGTGGGGGTAGTATTTTAAGGAGGGGGGCAGTTGGGTATTGTCTGTTTTCAGGGGTTCCCTTGGTGAGCAATAACTTTATTTTTTTTTGTACACTCTGTTGTTAGTGTTATTGCTGTTATTGTTTATTTTCTTATCTCACTGCTGTTTCTCATAAATTCTTCTTATCTCAACTGTGATCTTTACTTTTTGTGCCTGAAATTCTCCTCTCCAGCCTGCTGCAAGGGCGGGGAGGGAAGGCAGAAAGAAGCAAGGGAGCAGAAGCGTGGTTTGGAGAGTCTCAGTAGGAACACTAAATTGGGGAGTACCATTCCTAAACCATGACATCAGTTTATTCCTAAAAACTGAATTTACTGGGGAGGTCCCTTCACCTTACTTTCTTTTATGGAAAAACCAGCCTTCAGGATTATTTTAACTATCTTCACCTCTTCCTCAAAACTTCCTCTGCTGTGTTGCCACACATCATGATGTAATCACTGTCCTGCAAATGTTCTGGAGCTTCACCTTTTTTCAGTGCAGTCTGGATCAATCCATGGCAAATATCAGGGCTGTGTTTCCAGTTCTGGGGCAGTCAGTTCCAGGTGCACTCCATGCCCCTCCAGGTGAAAACAGACTTTATTCAGGCCCTGACAGTCCACTGTCAGTTTCCATTCTCCACTGGACTTACACACTGGCCACATAGGGCTGTTAAAGGGTGAGCAAACCTTGCTGACTCTCCCTGGGTCTCCAGCTCACAAATCATCCCATGGCTGGGGACCACAGAGTCCCAGCTGTGCAGTTTTGCTGACAGTGCAGTGATGTGGTAGAGATCAGCACCTGTTGTTCTTTGACCCTCAGCAGCCCCACAGCAGAAGGGTCCTCTGAGAGACCAGGCAAGGTATTCAGTTGTCTAATTCCCTCTGTCTCCATAGCAGCTATCCCAAAAGCCTAACAATTACCTTTTGGGTCCTTGAAAAACCCTCTCCTGAGGTAATCTATGCCAAGGATCCATGCAGGTTCTGGGCTAGTCACAGTGGGGTGTTTGGCCACGCATTCCCAGCCAGGCTCACTCCAGCTTCCAGTGCAGTCAGCTGTTGGGATTCCCTTGTCACCCCAGAAACAGAGATGGGTGCTGCCCCTACACATCTCGATGGCATGAAGGCACATTGTGCTCTGGGGTCAACTAAAGCTTTAGACCCTTGCATGTCGATGTCCCAGGGCATGGGATCCTCACAGTCCAACAGATCTGATTGTCCCTTTCCACTACCTGGCTGGAGTCAGGACCCCTCTAGTCCTGGTCATGGCTCTCATTGCTCACTTCTTGTAAATACAAACTGAGGTCCCTTCAAGAGGTCCACAAGTAACAGCAGCCCTTCTATTCTGTCTGAGGGAGGATCTGCCCATTGGAAACTGGAGTGGCATTTATCCTTGAAGAACTTCCTCTGCTACCTGCTCTTTCTTTCAGCTCACATACCTGTGCCACTAGTGCAGAGGTGGGTTTTCCATCCCACTTCCTCATGTCCTCTCTGAGGTAATTCAGGTAAAACCACAGGTTACCTCATGGCATGGATCCTCTCTCACACAAGCATGGGATGCTTGCTCCCAGTAGAAGAGACTCTGGTCCATTCTGGCAGGGCATGGGACATCTTCTTTCTAATTTGTTTGAGTCTTTTGAGTCTGTCTGCAGTCTTGGACAGTTTCCACAGACAAGGTACATTTTAGCAGGGAGGAGAAAAGATGATCTTCACATTCACAGAGTCAGGTAGTCACCTGAAGCATTGCTTGTTCTCCTTCTTTCACTGATATCAATGCTGATGGGATGGTCTACAACAGTGGCATACTCTGTACAAACTTCTGCCCCGTGGATTGTGTACACTGGTCCTCACATGGATCTACAGAGGTCTACAGCTTGCCATTTGAATCCTTATAGAATACCTCCAGCACAGCTCACTCTCTCAGGTACTGGGTACTTTTCTGCATTGTGCTCCAACAGCTTGGGTGCATTATTAGATCACCCTTGAGAGAGAATACCTTTCTCTCATGCTTGATAGGAGCCACCTCCAAAGGCTGAGAGTATCTGTCCTCTTCTCAATCCCCTTGTCAACACCCAGAACAAGGATCCTAGTTGCTTGGCTTCACTACCATCTAGTTTCATACCAGGGGCCATGACATCCCAGTATCAGAGTGGGCAGGTCACGTGGGGCCCATTCAACTGGCAGTTGTAATTTATTTATACATCTCTGAGCTCACCCAAGAATAGAGACCGGATGATTACCTCTTGCTCTGTCACTTCCTCCTGTTCTGACAGCCCCGCTTCCTCTTCATTCCTCACTAAGCTAATGGACATGTTCTTGAATCTTATTTTTGTATAGGGGCAGCTGCTGCTGGCATGGGTTGTTCCTCTGGTTCAGCGGCAGTCTGAGTGACCTTGCTGCCTGTTGCCCTGCTTTCCTCTCCGCCCCCTGAGTGCTGTATAGTAACAAGTAGAAAGTAGCAGCCTGGTAAGTAGCAGCCACGGCCCAGCAAGTTGCATAACTTCGCACCTCTTTGGAGCTGTCACAGCATTTATCTTCCGGATATTCTGCCACTCAACCAGGGTCCTGTAGTTTTTCAGGGTTGGACTTCTGATCCACTGGAGCAGAGCAGTCCTCCAAAAGCAGACCCACTCTCTTCCACCTCCCATGCCACTCATCCACCCTCGAGGGCGGATGTCTGAAAGACCCTCCTAAAAATCTTTTTTGTCCCTCTTTTGTTGGTACAAACATGGGTGTGAACCACATTCAGGAAACCCTGCAGACCTAGCAACAAGAACATGCTTTCCTTAACATCAAACAGAAATTCAAAATTCTCAAAAGCTGTTGTAACAGGCTTGAAGGAAGAAAAGGTGGGGGGTGAAAGGCTGCAGGAATTTATGCTCCCCTGTTCTTTCCAGTGGGTACAGTTATTAACAGATTCCCAAAGGTAACAACCAAGCTAAGGATAGCACAGCAACACTGAATACACATTCCAAATTGTCTTCATTGCCCTTAATGTTCTAATGTCACAAGCTGGTATCACACAGTACAGCAAAAAACCAATTGTGAACCCTCTCCCTGCTCTGAAACAGAACATTGTAAGGAGCACATAGTGCATATATAGGAATATATAAAGATTAGGTACCACAATCCCATGAAGAGACCAAGCAAATTGTGACCAGTGACTCTGGATCTAAACGAAAAAAATTATTAGATCAAAGTTGTTTCCAATTTGCTCTGGAAACAGAAACAAAATGAAATAAAGAACAGTAAAAGTAACAATACTAATGATAAATTGTCCAAGAAAAGAAAGGAAGGATTCACATTGCTCACCTTCTATGGAAACCCCTGGTAACACCCAAAATCTCTCTCTTCCAGGCTACCTAACATGAAAGGGAACCCTTCCCTCATCCCCAGAAGATGACGTGAGGTGGTATAGAATAACCTCTGGGTCCTGGCCATGTCCACTCCTGACAAAAATTCATCCTGTCCTGGCTAGAACCAGGACACCTCATAATAGAAATGTTCCAGTTCCCTAGTCAGTTTAATAGCTCTCTCTGCTGGACATATCCCGGAAGTTTCATGTCTCGCTTGTTCTGTGTCCAGAACTGGACACAGCACTCCAATTGTGCCTCACCAGGGCTGAGTAATAAGATCACCTGCCATGAACTACTGGCAATCCTCTTCCTAGTGCACCCCAAGATCCTTCTGGCTTTCCTGGCCTCAAAGGGGCACTGCTGGCTCATGGACAATTTGCTGTCCAACAGGACTCCCAGGTGCTTCTCCACAGAGATGCTTTCCAGCAGGTCTGTTCCCAGCCAGTACAGCTCCTTGTTCCAGTTTTGTATCAGCAAACTTGCTGAGGACGCAGTCTGTTTCTTCATCCAAGTAGTTTTATTATTAGCAGCATGTAATTTGTATCCCAGCATATGTTATTGACAAAACAGGACTAGATGAAGTACCTGTCTCTCAGGCATCCTTCTAAACAATGCTCAATCCAGTGATCTCACCTTAGTTACACCTGCATACTTCAAGATTGGCACTGAGCCAGTTTTAATGGAATTTAGAATTTCCTATATAAATAACACAGAAGACAATTCTTTAATCAAAGTTTTACCCAGCAATCCTCCACATGACTGAATTATTGAAATAGAAGTGCTTTTATCATTGGTTTTTAATTAATATGTCATTTACTCCTTCTGATTATTACTAAATTTTTAAGTTTAAGAATTGATCTGAATTCTACAGCCTTAGATAATGTCCTACAGTAGATCAAACTTACATGATGTTACACAAGTTTGTCTTCTTAAATCATATCCAGACCCTTTATGAAAGTGGTTTCTGAGACTAAAAACTTTCACTATAACTTCATCAAAGTCCAAATACAATTCCTTTTCACCTCCTTTCACAAGTTTTTTAACCACTTTATAACTAGCAAATGCCAATAAGGAATAGTGGTATTAAACCCTTTTAGAATGCATGGACGTGAATGGACCACAAGGAGTAACATCTCTTTTTTGTAATATTTGGGAACAACTGACACCTGGTATCATCATGTATAACAAACAATGTAATAGGCTGTCAGCTTCACCAGAATGTATGATTAGATCTGGTATAATTAAAGACACAATGAAACCCTAAAAAAAAAAAAATTAGGAACATCAACAACAAAAGCATATTACATTTGGAAGTATTTTCGATTTCACAGGAATACCCATGCAAACTTACTGTACTGATTTTCTAATAAAAATGAGCAGTATTTTGAAAGTAGGAAATTGTTTTAAGCAGATGTAATATCTCCATATAAATTTAGTATTTATATATCATGTTGTAGAAGGGTATAATAAAAAAAACAGTATAAATACTTACAGCAGAAATGTTACACACTCCTCACAAATCTTGAAGCTTAGGCATGCACACCTCATTGCATGTCACTGCATGCTACAGTGCATTCTCAATTATTATGTTTTGCTGGAACATACTTCTCTTTCATTTTTGGTGACATTTTCCCACTTGCCCATTTAGCTAGAGTGAATTCACAGACTATTACTTTTTGCATGCTTTGGAAGAATTATTCTGAGGGCTAACATTCCAAACTATCTGCATAGATAGATAATGCCTAGTTCTTACCCAGGTACTTTCAATCTCATTAAATTCACTTTCAATTAAGAAAGAAGATAAAGAAAGAATTTGGAAAATTTCTTCTTATGAAAAGTGAAAGCCCATAATATCAGACAACAAACGTATTTTTTTTATTTCTCTTTTTCTGTCTTTTTTTTTTCTCAATTACTTTGCTGTTCAGTCCTCATAAACCATAGTTGCCTGTTCAGGACTGTTTGTCACAGAAAATACCAGCTGGGGAGAGCTCTTCCATTAATGAACATGCTGTGCTGCCCCCTTTTGACTGCTTCTCTAACTCTTACAGGCAAACTTGTCTTCCAAGTCTCCTAGGGATTCAGGAAGATTTAATTTTTCCTCCCATATCTCCTTCTATTCCCTTCTTGAGATGACCACTCTTCATAATTAAAATAATGTTTGTTCCACTTCCTTAAATACACAGTTGTATCTTTTCTAGGCTGGCTGATGTATCTACTTTGCTAGGTAGTGAACAGCTCCTTGCTCCAAAGAGATAATACCCTTCCAAACTCTTGGATTGGAGCGTGCTACCACACATGTGTTTTGCACTGGATGAGTTATTTAGTATTTATATATCTTCACTATGAAATATTAAAAAAACCTGTGTGTGATTATCCATTCAATCTGTTTGGGGTGGGAGAGAATTTGAGGTGACCTAAATTATGCTACACCACAAGCACACTTTAAAATGTCCTGCAGGTCTTGGCTGCAGTCCAATAAAGAGAGAAGATTGAGTTCTTTGTTAAGATAAAAAAATGTTTTCATAAATGATGTGTTTTCCATGTTTCCCAACAGAAAATATTCTACAATAATATAAAAAATGTTAAAATATCAGGGTGGATTCCACAAATTAAACTCCTTAAAATGCAGGCTTCACCGGGACAAAATCTAGCAATTTCTTCTGTGACTGGAGATCCAGAATGGATACAACACTTCTCTAGGAGTTATACAGAAGCTTCTCTTAAATACCTTAATAATTATTTCCTCTCTAAAGTAAAACAAATCAATATTTGATATGAAACCAAACAGACATTGATTAAATCTAAGATGAGTAAAGAATAGAAGGAATAGCAAAACTATCAGTGGGCAAATTTCTACTCCTGGTTCAATGCTCAACTCTGTCCCAGGAATAGAGACAAAGGAAGATATGTTCCTTTCCATAACCTGCTAGTTCTGCAAATTTATGCCACCTGGCTCATTGTTAAGGAGTGAGAGTTTCACTTCATGCCATATTTTTTGGGACATTTCCCGGAAAATTCTCCCAAATAATTTTCTCCATTAAACTGAATTTTGGCACAACTCTATCTGAATAACCAGATACTACTGCAGTTGCTATTACTACTAATAATAACAACATGAAAGAAATATGGAGACAAAATTATTTGTAAGACTTTTGGATAAGTCCTCGTATAGCAACCATAGCTGCAAAATATCTTCTAAAACTAGTTGCATTATTGCTCATAATGAAACAAAGTGGAGGGAACTACACCATACATTTAAATAAAACAGGGGACTGTACACAATTTTAAGTTATGATATCTTAGCCTTATGACTTCAACAGTGATTTGAGTAGTAATAATCATCATCAGCAGCAGCAGCATCATCAACATAAGGAGGTCTTCTTACAATAAGGACTTTCATTTCTTTACAAGTTTAGTTGAAGCTGTCTGTGTATCTGGCACTGCATTGAAACATAATCTAAGAAAAACTGTGGCACCATGCTTTGCCAAGTCAGTCTAGCCCAGAGAAAGTACTTGAACCACTTTATGTCATATACATTTTTCCACTGCTTTAGCACTATAAATGGAATTGAATACAGGAACTTCCTAACACATGTCCAAATCACTGAACAGTACATCTCAAACTAACACTTATTTTATGATGGGTAGGCATACATTTAAATTAGTACCTAAGTTTATGAGGATAACATTAGTACAATATGGCACAGAGACAAAGGAAGAGTACCATCAGGGTTGTACACAGTCAATTCTACACTTTCCAACAGCATACTTGTACAAAGTAGGGAATTGATTTCTTCTTCCTTTTTTCTTTTTTTTTTTCCCTTAAAAACACTTTCAATAATTAAATTATTAAGCAAACTATTCAGAGATTTTTTGAAACCTCATTTCCAACCAATTTAACTAAAGGGACTTAAAGCATGTCAAATAATGGACAACTCACTATGAAAGAACAAATCTATAATGTACAAAACAAGCCTGTCTTCCTTGTGGTTTTGGTTTTGGTTGGTTGGTTTTGGGTTTTTGTTTGTTTTTAACTGCATTTCTAAGAATGGATGGCAAAGAGATTGAATTTCAAGATATTTTTTTCAATGCTTTATTCATAATTTCTTGACATTGCTTGAAGAAAACACACCCTAGATACCAAATTTTTTGTCTCAGGAAGGGATGAACACAGGGTTCTGACTACAACGAAGTTTTATTGTTCAAATTCAAATAGAAGCCACACAATGCCACACAGGGCAGAAAAGCAGTTGATGGCAGCCAATTTTAAATTATGGTGTCTTTCCACAATGACATCTACAGTGATTTGGGAAAGAACTGCCTTATAATAAGGAACTGGTTGGTCAGTTTGGTTTTGTTGCACAAGTTCACCAGAATCTATCTGTATATCTGGAACCTGATTTAAACTGTAGACTAGGAAGCACAGTGACATAATGGGATTCCAGATCATCCTAGTCACCACTAATTTTAGGAAAATTTAAATGAAACCTCTAAAATTATATGTCATCTCAGATGTTTATTTTCTCATAGTAAATTATTTACCACTTTTTCTTGATCATATTATGGCATTTGCAGATTTATATCCCCTGTAACCTATAATTTTCAAAATAAAGTAATTCTCACCCAATCTTGCAACAATGAAATCACTAGAAACAACTGCCTCAGATTATACAGTTACATAGCTACATCTGTGTTCATTAAAGGAAAGCAAAATAATGCAATAGCATTGATTTACTCTGCCTGCAAAAACCTTCAGTGTCAAAAATCATGTAGGCTCTTATTTAACATTCATACCAGGAGTGCAGGGCTAGAGCTAACATGATTTAGGACCTTCTATAAGAACCCAAAGTCATGTAGATCCCCCTAAAGAGGATGATTTTGAGGTCATCAATTCACCAGCTTCATGACTGTTTTAAATTATGAGAAAGCAAGAATAGCTATCTGGTCTAAAGCATTATAGATTTTTTGTTTTCCCTCAGTAGAGATGGAAAGCATGAGAAAAAAATGGAAGTCATTATGACCTGACTTTTGAGTAAATCACATCTTCCTTTCAATCACCACCAGCCTTCTGCAGCCATATCTCTGAATGTTATTTTCCACAGATGTCTTGCAGTCTTTACTGTATTGCTAGATTGTTCACAACATTAATATATTTTGTTGGGTTTTTTAAACACTCAACATCAAAACTCAAAACAATCCTTTGATTTCAGAAATTTAAGGTGTGACTTTGTAGCACTTAAAGTTATCAAGCCTTCCCTCATAATTACGTTAGCATAGAAGATAAAGCATTTTGGATGCAAAACTAAGTTATGTACACGTATATGGGGGAAAATTGACTTTATTGATCTCATAGCAATTTTTCTTCCTTAAGATTACTTACATTAACTGTGGGATCAATCTAGGACTTCCAAAACACAGGAGTACTTTCTTTAAAGTATGAAAACACAGTACGTGCTGACAAAATCACTGAAGGAGGCAAAATTATTTCTCTAAATCATTACAGCTGAATTTCTTTGCTGTATAGTGAGCTTTGCTCCTTTTGTATATCTAACTAAATATGGAATATATTGCAGTTGCTTGGATTTAATACATGACACAGTTTATCACATGGAAAATCCAAGTCCCAATTGGTTTAAATTTTCATTTTTTTTAAAAAACTTTTGTGATAATTTTCCATTTTTCAGAAAGTTGAAAATAAAAATCCTCATATTACAAACATTTATGGTTTCTCAAAGTAAAGAATTTCATGCTTGATTTTGAGGAATTTTACAATTTTCAGTTACAAAATCAATTTGATGTTAGCACACAGCTTATCATATCTAGACTTCCTACATCACATTACACTTTAATATAATTTTGAGGCCTCTTATTATTTAGTTGCTATGGAAAAATGCATTTACAAAAAAAAAAAAGATTCCAGTAGTTATGAAATGCTATATAGACAGTAAGTAAGGAGTAAAGCTCCAAACATTTCAATAAAGAGAGATTATAAATCTTTACAAGAAACTACTCAAAGCTGAAGCACTACATTGAGTATGAATAAAGTTTACTGAAGAACAGGAAAAAAATCAAAGGGTAGCAGTGGTAAGAAGAAAATTAAAGCAATCTTTTAGAGGTTTTTAAATTAACTGAAAGAAATTATTTCATCTATCAATTAATTAGATCCACAGTA
The DNA here is from genome assembly GCA_024865655.1 of Emberiza elegans. Lineage (NCBI taxonomy): Eukaryota > Metazoa > Chordata > Aves > Passeriformes > Fringillidae > Emberiza > Emberiza elegans. The sequence goes on from JALJVW010001283.1 coordinate 26,397,592, forward strand.
AAGTACTCTGAAAAAGATAAAATTCTATAATTAATGACAACAGAAAAGATCTATTAATATAGCACATAGGAAAACCTTCATTTTACTTTTTTCTTCTTGCATCAAAATATGGGTAGAGTAAAAATGAAGTTACAAGGCAAATGAAGTCACAAGGCACCTAGTCCAGTAGGTGGTGAAGAAATCCTAGAAGAGTTCATCCTTTGTAAAATAAAGTTGTATCAATCACCAAACTATTAATCTGTACCAATCTGGTGTCTGCAGGAATTGCAAATCACAGAGTTAGCTGATGCTGAAAAACCTCTTCCCTACCCTACCCTACCCTACCCTACCCTACCCTACCCTACCCTACCATACAGTGTAATGCTCAGTGTAGAAAACTGGGGGAAGAAATGGGAAGGAAGAATTGCCTTTGGAGCATTTCTCTTTCATCTTTACAAGCCACTATTACATGTAGTAGAACCCTGCCTTCCTGGAGATGACAGAACACCTGACTGCCAATGGGAAGTTCTGAATTAAGTTTTTGTTTTGCTTTGCTTGCGTGCATGGCTTTTGTCTTTCCTATTAAACTGTCTTCAGCTTGACCTATGACATAAACAGCTGAAAAACAAAAGTCACACCCCCAATTTTACCTCCCTTCCATTTTATATCAAAGAGTATGTCTAAATGAAAGAGAATAGTTACATTTTTCTGTCTTATTAAAAATAACAACAACAATCAAACACATCGAGAAGTTTTCAGAACAACCTGGAATTTGGTAGGCTACCAAATGAAAGTGGTAAAATCAAACAAGAGATGCATGATTGACAGTGGAAATTGTATACTGTCATCCAGCACTGAAAAGAAGGAAAAAACTTTGTTTAACCCACAATTTCCTCTAGAGCATTAGCATTGTCACAGACTGATGTAGAAATATCAGAAAAGTTTAAATATATTTATAGTTTACATCATGTTTATCTTCCTTTAGCTATACACAGATTAAAAATATACTTGATTCTATGGAATATAACTTCGAATATATTAAAGTATTAGAAGATTAACACTTAAATATTGATGTTGCTTTTGGAAGTAAAGTGTGTTTGAATTTAGTCTGATATGTAATTACCTTATAATAAAAGCCTGTTCATTGTTTTAATTAAAAAAAATCTTTTTTCTTTTCCATAGGAGGCAATTCCAATATCTGCATTATAATAAAACAGGATTTTTAAACTTCATAGCAACTCATTTTTAAAAACTGAATGGGAATTTTTATTATTACTTACTTTAATTCTATGATTTACAGAAAGATTCATTTATTCAACCCCATGCAAACTCAGTGGAATTAGGTATTCACTGAAGATTTGTTTTTAACTGATAGCATGAAATACTTATCAAGTGTTTAATTCTGCAGAAAGGGCATTTAGCTAGTTTCAGAAAGAAGGGCTGCTATGATCATACTTTAGAATAGAGTTTGTGATAACTTAACAATTATTCCCAAAGGCAAAATTCCACCATTTATAGGTTTGAAAAGACTGAAAAGAATCACTTATAATTCATTTACCATTTCTATTGTTTCTTGGTAAATCTGGTTTTAATTTTAAAAGGTCTTAGCACTGGGAAGACTGGATCTCAGCACTAAGGAAGTGAACAGAGCATAAAATTGCCCTTCCTTTTCTTTATGGAACGGCACCATTTTATTAGTCAAGAACTCTGAGGAAAACACTCAAGTTTTAGTTTGGTTTTCTTTTTTAACTTGAATATTGAGTTGAATTGAAATCACACCTAAAAATCATAGTATTCTTGGAAACATTCTGTCTTGGACACACATGACTCTCAGAGAGATAATACTCCAAAAGTAGATTTCACCCATTGTAAAGAAATTATTTGCATGATAAAGTTTAGATTCAGTGCAATTAAAGAATAATTCAAATGCACTTCTGATACGTGTAGTGCAGATGTTTTTCTACAACAAAAATTTTCTATTCACAGTGCTAAAAATAAATCAGTTTAGCACGGGGTGTCTTATCTCAACTTTCCTTAAATAACATTCCTTATTATCCTTACCCTTTCCTGCTCTTGCTCTTTTTCCCTCTCTTTGAGACAGATACTTTTGGAGTTGATTCTGGTTTTAGTTTGAATTTAGAATTTAGTTTGCTTTTCTCAGTGTGTCTCAAGCATCCAGCAAGTAGCAGAGTGAACCTTGCCAATGAACTCCGTCATGATTTAACATTTACATTATTTGCTCATATTCACTGATACCTTTGCAGGTGATTCTTTAAGTGACCATAAGATATTGAATGATGACACAAGTGTTCACCCAATGTTATTCAAATGAACTGTCTTGCTCTACACATCAAGAAGAATTTATGTGGTTAACAAAATGGATGAAGAAACAAATGGGAATATTCCTCTCTCTGACCCAATTGACTTTTTTCCCCCTCTGACCGTGGGTGGACAGCATATATGAAATTAAAAGATCTGTAATTCACAATCTCTGAAACCGGAACCTAGAATAATTAATTTATATTCTGTTTTAAATTTAAAAAAAATATATCAAGGAGCAGTAGTATACGCATCCACATTTATTTCTGTCACATTTTCTTATTAGACTACTTTTCTGAGATCCTAAGCAAGAACCTCAAAATTCAGTGTTTTACAAGGATATACACTTTCACTACAAAACAAGGCTCTAATTAAGAGCACAAAGAGACCTGAAAAGGGTTGAGAATAAGGAAAATTACCTTTGAGCCATGTGGTTAAAATATTTCTGTCCATCATTGAAGAGAATTTGAGTCAAGTTTAATTGATTTAAAGTAGTATTTACTTTAAACAATAACAAATTTGCAATCACATAATTAATTTCTTGGAAGGTTAAAAAATATAAGTTTTCAATCATATCCAAGAATGATCTTTTTTAAGCAAAGTGGTGCTTAACGCTTTTTCCACAGCAAACCTAAATGTTCTCAGATGGAGATGGTGGACAACCATATTCAGGAAACTACAGACTGTCCTTGTTTAATCTGCGAAATTCATAATGTTCTCCTTCAGAGCAATGTCATAACATTTAAAACCAAAAGCAAGTAACAGCAAATAAAATCACAGACTTATTTACCTACTTTGAAGCAAAAGTAGCCAGCAAAATATCTGCCCATCTTCATGTTCAGTTTACTTTTCATGACATTTGCTTCAGATAGATGTATTACAAACTGCTAAAGGTTTGATGTTTCTTTTCTGCACTTAAGAGTTTAACCAGGAACTCATAGTTTCCATCGTGCTCTGGAGCAACACAGACCAAACCTGAAAGAAATTTCTCTCTCTCCTGTTTAGTTCACAATACCCATTACTGTGACATCTGAGTGTGTAATTTTCAAGATACTTACCTTCACCAAACTTCTGACACACACCAGATGGTGTGAAGGAACAAAGAAAAGGCTTGGTGGCTGTCTCACAAGCAATATGCAACTAGACAGTTATTTTTTTACAATTCATGCAAGAACTTTAAAAATCTACATCAAGAAAGTGTTATAATGTTTAACTTGGTTCCCTACTGAAGTAAGATATAATTCTGTAACTATGTATTTCTACAGTGTGTGCGACTATTTATGTCTCTCCTCTATTCTGCTGTCCAACTTTGCTTTATGTTTCCTTATTTCAACTCAATTTTAAGAACAGGAGAGGTTGCAAAGACAGTAAAGTTCATTAAAACTTTGAGATCATAATGGAAAAGGATTTTATTAAGGATGCCAGATGGACCTTCATCTTATAAGGCACCAGAAAAACCAAACAATCAACTACAAATAATCACAAATACAGATAAATGCTTACAGTGGTATTCAAAATGTCTTTTATCAGCTTATATACATTCAATTTTATACTGCAAAACATAAATATGTGGAAAAATGTAAATCCATTTCAGTTTATATATATTCAATTTTATATTGCAAAATGTAAGTCCATGGAAAGGTGGCTTGTTTAGTGGTGATCTATTCTTTTTCCTCCTCGAACAGAACAAAATTAATTCATTCATACACCACATTTCAGATTTATTTAAGTATTTCTAATTTATTGAATTAGAAAACCCCTAGGTATATGAAAGAAAAATAGTCTACATTTTTAATAAAAAATTTAAATCAAATTTTAATCCATATTTAAATATAAATTTAAATATAAAAATATATTTTTAAATTAGATATATGAAATACAAACCTCTAGAAATTCAATTCCACCTTTCCTTGTTTCAGCTTCATTAATTACTCTCAAACCCCTTTATTTATTAGAGACAGGACCAAGCTACACTATGACATACCTGCATGCACACATTTGCAGCTTTTGAAGTGTTAAAATGTTCAATCAGCTCCTGCCAACTTCTTCCCCTTACAGAAATTCTTATTTGTAGAAATGCAATGGTTTTATTATATTTTATTATTATAATATCAGATCTGTTAAATTTTTCGTTTATTTGCCATTCTTCTTAAAAAATTTCAGGTTTTAATATGAGGGAGAAATAAAACTTGAAAGAGTAGAGATGAAACAGAGGTTCTTCTCCTCTACATTACAGAACAGTGTATGTGCACACAGTCATGTAAATCTGTGTGTGTGGCAACTGAAGAAATGCGCTGATGATGTCTTAAATACTGGTGGGGAAAACCAAAGTTGAAAAAAGCTCTGTCAAGATTGAGAGTTTTCAAAGGTTTCGACTGCCTATGAATAAGGTTGACATGGATCATTTTAAAGAGTCCTAGGAACACTGACCTTTAGCAGGAGAGTTCATGGTAAGCCTGCCAGTAAATTTTAAAAACAAACAAACAAACAAAACCAAACAAAACCGAGAACAAACAACCAACCAAACAAAACAACAAAAAAATCCACAAAACCCAAACAAAACAGAGATACCTATGGGAGAGGGATAATTAACCCTTATTCCCCAGTATTTTTTTAATAGTGTCAATACTTAGTGCACTCTGCTGAAACTTACTCTAAAGCAGGTCAAAATAATTTTTGGGGTGTTTTAGCATTTTAAGGTTGAAGTAAAATACTTTGTTTTCTCCTTAAAAAAGTCATAAATATTTACAATCTGAAAGCTTATAAAAGCTCAAGTCAATCACAGAATGTCATCAAGTTTACTTCCTTCCTTCCTGTATTTTTATTCAGGGTTGAGAAGGCACAATGTTACTGCAGAATACTAATATTTTTATTTAGACAAAGCAAACAAAACCTTAAATCAAGCAGATAAATACACAATCTGATAATACTATCAAAACACTAGATGATAAATAGTGAAGAAAGCATATCTTATATAAGCTATCTCAATGGACTGAGTGTCATTTAAGACACATTTTTGTATAAGCCACTGGCAGTTCTTTCCTATCTAAAGTCAATGAGGTACTATTATAGTACTCATATTGTTGTTTAATGTAACAGTTAGCTAAAAGTTGTTACATGGTAAAAAGTACCCTGAAATTGGGATTGAGCCAAAGTAATTTTCATAAAACCATCATTACATTTAACTGCTTGTATTTATTCAAAATGACGGGCCATTACTGTTATAATGCAGCACAATTTAATCATTTCCTTTTAAATTTATATAAATGGAGAGAAGTCAAAAACTTGGTAACTTCAGACAAATGGCAAACATAGTACTTCTCCTTGCTTCATCTAGAAAAATGTCTATGTACTACTATTTTAACTATTTAAAGTTATTAATGTATGTTATTTCCAGATCCACAAATGTTATTTCAAGGTATACAAATGCAGATACTTAGAATCAAGTTTCACACTTTTTCAGATCTATACCAGATTTTGAAAAGACTTGATTAGCTGAATGACATAAATTAATAACTCTCACCACAAAATCAAGGGGCTCCAAAAATTCTGTGCAGGAACTTGAAAGAGAGATGTATTTTTAAGCATTAAAAACATCATACTACACAAAACATTTCTACTGGGCACAACACATTTAGGCTATTAAACAGAACTTATTGCTATTAGATCTGCTTTTGTTTGGTGAGGACCTAAATTTTACTAGGTATTTTTATTAAACGAAAACCATTTATTCACAGCTCAAATACATTACTTGATCTAACCAGATTAAGAAAAGCAAAAGAAAAGCCAACAGTACAAAATTAAATTAGATTGTTCCCTCATAATGTAATAAAAAGCAAATATAAAGTACATGCAAAGTATTTTTAGAAGCAATAATCCCAGAAAAAAATCCAATATTCATATTACTTACACATTTATTGTTTGTTACCATCTTATTTTGTGATGAAGTTTAAGAATTAATTCTGAGTACACATGTATCTTTTGATATCCATGCTTCTGCATATCATTATGTCCAACAAGTACAGAGTGCCTATGTTTATTGATGAGACATTCAACTTTCCACCACACACATCTCATTTCCTCTTGAAGTATGAAGACATCCAGGCTTAAATGTGAAACTTCCTTGCTCCCACAAATATAATGTTACATACTAAATTATATAAAAAATTCTCTCAAACGATTTTATAAATGTGAGTGATGACCAAAGATATTGAAGTACAATGCATAATGTGAACAAATTAAAAAAAAAAAAAAAAAAGTCAAGAGCAGTGTATTATAGCACTCCAGCTCTGTTCAGAAGTGTCTGTCTCTGAATTCTGAAAACCTGACACATGTTACTACAGATGCAAATAAAAGCACCATAAACTAATCTTAACAGGGTGAATTAGAACAGAGTAAGTGGACAAAATCCTGTGTAGTAAAAATACAGGAAAAAAAATGATAAAAAAAAGGTGTAAATCTGACTTCAATAATACAAGAGAATTTAGGAAAGTTCTGAGAGGAAAGAATATTTCACAAAATGAAGGTAAATCAAAAAACTAGATCAAATGGAACAAAGTTTATCTCATGTAGATCAAGTCAAAGTAATCTGTGGTTTTCTGTGACAGGCAATTTTTAGAAAAGCAGTGGCTGATTTTATCTATTGTTATATAGGAAATTGCTAGTCATTCATGAGTAAATGAGAAAAGGAACTACATACTGCATAAAAACAGGAAAATGGCAATATGAGATACTGAGAAAGGAAGAATCAAACTACCCACGACTTAGTAATCACAGATTCAAGGAATTCCTTAATTTCATTAAGACCATGAAACAAAAACTATAGATATATTCATGAATTCATCTTCCATACAATTAGGTGCCATCAATACAGAGCAGAATCAAGATATCAAAAGACAGAGCTAGGTGATGGCAGTGTTAACAGAGAACGAAGTCTGACATCAGAAAATACAAGGTCATGTACCTGACTGAAAATAACAAGAGTTTCAGCTCAAGTCAGAAGCCTATTACGCAGACATGACTGAAGTGTACTAGTCAGTCATAAGATGACATAAAATTACTTACACGTGGAAAAAAGTGGATACTTAAAACTTATCACATTCAATTGCTGACTCAACATGAAAAATTACACATCCATGTCACAGCCCCAAAGATATGGATATATACAATTTTCTGTAGGCCAGTCCTAGTGGATAATATCTCATCCACAACCCTCAACCATCTGGACAGACAAGAAAGAAAAACAGAGCAGAAAATTGTAGGGGGTTGGGTTTATTTCCTTTTGTTGTTCCTTTTTACTTATAGAATTTTCCACATAAGTTGCTAAGAAACATTAACAACTGGCTACTTCAGAAAAACAAAAGGAGTGGCCAAGCTCGGGGAGGAGGGCATCTGGTTGCACTTCTCTTATCTGGGAGTTTCTCTCAGAGAATTGGGCAGGTAAAGGATGGGCCTGAGCAGGTAATCTCTCTCTCTCAGCTTTGGAGGAGAACAATCGGAGCTGCTGCTTGGGGAAGGGAATTCGCTGCTGCCACCAGAGCCCAGCCCAGAGCTGCTTCTTCTGCCGTGGGGTGAGCCTCTGCTCGTGAGAGCAGCCCCTGAACTGAGACCTCATTATCAGCCAAAAGAGGGACCCACCCCCAACTGCTCGGGTGCCCGGGATCCTGAGCTCGCCTCTCCCTGCCCTGCTGGGAGCCGGGCCGCCCCTGCCCTGCCCCTGCTGCTTCTTCAGCAGTGTAGTATATGGCAGAGTTAATTCGTGCTGTTTATGTATAAAATATTGTAAAATCCAACCCATGTCTTTTGGCCACCTCGGCTGAGAGCAGAGTCTTATTTTTATTCAGTTAGTTCCCGGACAACGTTCAGGTAATATCGATCCTGTTAATGGAACCTTCCTGGGCCATGATCACTGACTTCCCAAGAATGTCTGGGACACTCAAGAGTGATCTGCTCATCGAAGATTGCATCTACGACCGCCGCGACTCTTTACATGCGAATACCGACTCCTCCGGAGTGCTCGGACATCATCTAGACACCTGGAACCGCACCTTTGTCTACCTCTGCACATGTATGGACCCAGCTCCGCATGCGAAGGGACACAAAGGAACATTCGGTCATTTCTGCCCCAGGCAGAATAAACTGTATATAATCTCGCCGCAAGAAGCAGTCTGTGTGAACCGAGGGGGAGACTCTGGCACTTTGGAGATCAGATCCAGGTTCACCCAGAGCCAATCCCGGATTCGACACTGCCCGAGGCTGTGGTGTTTTTTTTTTCTGATCGAAATTCTGTTTTGCTGAAAATCTAATAAATCATTGCTAAATTTTATTATAAATTTGGCTGCCGATTTGATCATTTATAACAAGCAGTGCTCCATTTTCGCTGCTCTGCAGTCCCGCACCCCTGCCTGCCGAGACTCCTGCCATCCCGGCTTGGTGCTCCTCAGAGTCCTGCTGGGGCACCGGGATCGGCTGCCCCAGGGCCCTGAAGCGAAGCCTCTCCTCCCTCCCTTCCCGTCCGGGCCGAGCCGCCATCACCGCGCGCTCCCCAGCCCGCGCCACAGCGCCCCCTGCAGGCGCGGGGGAATCACCACCCCCGCCCCGCCCCCGGGAGCAGCAGCGCCCCTGCTGGCCGCGCCCGGAACTGCAGCAGAGGGAAAGGGCCCGCGGCCGAGCGGGCCGGGCCTGGGCCCCGGGCTCTGTTTGGTGTCGGTGCCGCAGCTGTGGGTGCTTGTTTGCTTTATCATACACACCAGTAAAGAAATGTTATTCCTATCCTCATCTCTTTGCCTGAGAGTCCCTTAATTTCAAAATTATAATAATTCAGAGGAAGGGGTTTACATTTTCCATTCCAAGGGAGGCTCCTGCCTTCCTTAGCAGACACCTGTCTTTCAACCCAAGGCAGAAATAAATCAAGGTTTTATTCATTCTGGATTAAGAGATTTATAGAGAGGTAAAAAGTTCCTTCTTCAAGGGTCATTTTTCATATCTTTCCTTACACATCACAAGTAAGAATACAGTAGTGGGATGGAAAACAAAATCCAGTGCTTCTGATAGCTTGCTCTCAGATGAATGATAGAGCTCTGCTGAAGTAATGACACACTATAAAGCAGTAAAAAATACTGATGAAACCAAGCCTTAAAAAAAAAAAAAACAAAAAACAAACAAAAAAACCCCAAGTATTAAAACAGGTAAACCAATTTTTAAATATTGACCTTTTAGTGAAAACCAACATCTTGTACCTATTGTCTATTTAAAGTTTCCAAGTGCACTATAATTGAGGGCAATTAAAAACATTTGGACCGTCAACCTTAGGAGTTCCTGCCTTATTTTGACTGCTAACACTATCATATTCATGTGAACATAATATAAGTAAAGCTATTCAAGCTGCCTATGTGAAATAAAGAAAAACAAAAGTAAAGCACAAAGATACTCCCTTTCAACCTGTTCCTCGAGCACAATATTGCAAAATTATTGAGATCTTTCAAGAAAAAAACAGAAATGTAAGAAAGGAAAAAGATCTTTCTTGCGCTCCCTCATATTTCAATAGAACTGAAATACTGTGTTAAAATAACAGCGCAAAAATACCACCATTAAAACCAATTTAGAAATTGGTTTTAAAGAATTAGTAAGGCCTTTGAGGTATAATTTAATTTTCCATTTACTTGCTACATAAATCTTGCAATTCAATAACTCTTTCTTCAAGAAGAAATATTTTTTTGAAAAAAATTTCACCTTTGGTTATAAGACCAGCCTGCTTTGTTAGCCTAATTATCACATTTCTTATCATTATGTTAGTTTTTTAGTAGTGAAAAATTTGTATGAGATAGCTACTGTTGTGCTTACTCAAACCATAAAAAATTATGTTTGGGCTGAAGATGATATCTTAATCTCTTGGCAAATACTGAAATCTCAAAAATACAGTAGATAAAATAACTATGGGTTTTTTTTTTTGTGAACAGTATGCACTGTTTGATAGAATTAATTAATTTTTTCTCTTGGCCCTAGTTCATCAAGTCTTTCTTCACTCTTTTCAATGAAGGCAGCCTTTGCATGGAAAGGAAATCCCTTGCTAGACTTTTCTATTTAGTACTGCCTTCTCACATTTCTATACACAGCTGTAAAAATCACTGTGGCGACAAAAAGACTATGCTGAGCCTGTCTTATCTTGCTGGTCTGCTTAAAGAAATGTGATTCACCTTTAGAGAAAACAAATTGACCCATCTAATAGCATAGCAGAGCACATAGAAAAACACTGCATTTCATTACTTCTTAATGAATTTACCTATGATTAAAATAAAACTCATCTTGTCATTGCATAGAATGCTCCTGCTGTAATTATTGAAGTATTATCTATCCATTTTCTCCTCAAGATAGTGCCTAATTATAATATCAAACCAAGTATTTCTTACTGTTAGATCAATTATTTAAACTTATGGTGGGGGCAGTGGCAAGGGAAGCAGGTGTTTTGAGGGGCTTGATTGAATACAGCACTATGAGAGACATACACATCTAGAGGAGGTCGTGGCTGTTTTTCTCCTCCTTTGACAGAAACTGGTGTTTTCACTTTGTTCAATGGTGTTGCATAAAATAGTTAAAACTTCTAGTAGTGACAGAAAAAGACGTATTAAATGAAGTACTCTGTTATTTGGAAAGGCATCCCTTATTACAGATGTGAGCTCAACACCCAGCAGCTGTGAATGGCACACCTAAAAAAAACACAGAAATGTTTGTGCAGGATGTTTGGCATTTGTTTTTTTACTGTGAATGCATATCAGAACTATCTCTGAAATTTGCTCTGAACAGTAACAATAGATACCTTTCTGATCACCCTTTGGCAGGGTCTGCATTGGTATCCGCAAATTTGATCGCTTGTGTCCTGTGTTAAATTCACAAATGTGAATATAAACACATAAACATCAATAGGAAAACCATGTTAAAACTGAGCAAAAAAGAAGAGCTTTGCAGTGTGAGGCACATAAAAAAACCCTAATGTATGTTAGCTATTTCATTAAAAGAAATTTTAAAATCACAATTATAAAAATAATTTTTATAATTATGAAGTAACTCTTTGCATATAGATTTGTGAGTACAGTTACAAGTGCTATCTTGCCACCCTATAGAATTCATTGATATCATGTATAAAAATTTTATGAAGTTTAGCTCCTGACAATTAAATGATGAAAAGTTCTTTTTTAGTGGTTTGCTGTTTTTGTGGTTTTCTTTTCCCCAGATTTTGAGTCACCTGGCAATATAATTAATGTTATCTGAAGTTTCCCAGCAATAAAACCAATTCTCAAATCAAAACCAAAAAATACTAAGATGCAAAACAAGGGAAAAATCAGGCAATATATTCTTGCTCTTTCAAAGGTGCTGATGCCAGCTAGGCTCCTGTTGAAATCTTTTCTTGAACAAGGACAGACTGGGAGCCCAGAATGGGACTCAGACTTAAAATCCTTTAGAGCCACACACAGATATTTCATGCCTTAGCTGAGGTAACTCATGAAGTTGTTTTATTCTCTTCCACAATTAGAAAGATTAATTCTTAAAAAAATCATTGGAAAGACTTCATTTTGTGCAACTGCTTGAATACTGGAGTAACACAGGGGGTGTACAATATCAAAACTCAGCATTAAAACCGCACAAGATAGCCACACTGTGCATGCAGTGCTTACATGCACAACCAATCATTGTGAGTAAACCCATTTGCTTACACAAGAGGTGATGTGTTACAGATGGACTGTCAGCAGTACACAGGTTTAGTGTCTATCAGGTTCTTCTTTCTTTTATGAGTTGTTGCTTCAAATATTCAAATATATGCATGACTTCCAAGTTCAAAGGACCTATCTACTCATATCCCTATGAAAACTGCACATTTCTCACTCACAGTAAGAAACAGTAATGAGCAGAGTGGCCAAGGCCTATCGTAGCAGCCAAATCAACTGTTAGAAATAGATAATCCCAAATCTTGGAAAATTTACCAGGGAAACAAATGAGGCCATGGTGAATGAAACAATCAAGCATCTGAATTTCTGATGCCTGCAAAAGGGAATTGCGGGAGTTTATGAGATAAGAGTGTCCCTTACAGTATGGTTCCACAAACCTGTGTTTTGACTGATCATGTAACATTATTTCATACTACAGCAAACTCCACCATTGTAAAAAAACCTAAAACTGAGTCAATTTTAAAACAACACACACACACAAAAAAAAAAAACAACCAAACAAAAAAAAACCCACCTCATAGACGTGTAAATATTTCTAGAGTAAATGAATGAATTTTCAAGTCCTAAAAAAATCTGGGCAAGGCATGATTCCTCAATTTTAATATTGTTTGAAAACATAATAAGACATGGGCATCTGTGTTTTGCCCCTGCCCTCGGCCTACAATTTCAAACATAGTATGGTGTGCAATTTGGGTACAAATTCTATTTTAACATTAGAACCACAAAATCGGACTTCTCAACTACAATTAAAAAAAACAAAAACAGTTATCTGCAAAGCCACATAAGTAGAAAAGTGGAAAGGGGAAAGTCAAATTCTAACTGGTCATCAGTAGTAAATCTGTGATTGAGAAATAATTTGTTATAGAGGGCAAGAATGCCTCAGAAAGGATTAAAGAGTCTAGGAGGAAGGTTGGCAAATACATAACTCCCTATTGTCTTATAGCAATCCAGGAATACCAGCAAGGTGGTTGGGTCCAAATTTGGGCAGCAGTACTGGGAGAAGGCCTGGACTCAAGGGTGGACCAAGGTGTGACCACTCACAGGGCTGGTACTGGGGCTAGTGGTTAGAAAACATCTGTCAAGAGGCACCTATGCAGACTTGTTTTAAAACCACTCATTAAAGTGAGATTCTGCTCACTGTGTCATACATTAACTACGTATATATATATTTAAGCATGAACATGTGTTTTACATGCCTTGACAGATAAAATAAAAATTCCCAACAGTAGTTTAAGCAGAGTATCACTTACTATTTACTATTTTAAAAATGTTTTATTTTCTTCTGAGTCATGCAGTTAGGCTTTGAAGAAAAAATTTCTGTTTAGTCTGAAGGAATAACACAATTCTTCTTTCACAAAAATTCCATATTCTAATATCAATAATACTGATCTGGCATAGTATTTCTTCTCTCAGTGATGATAGATTAATTGCTCTAAAAGTGACAATGAATTATTTGCTTGGAATAAATTTAAGTGGATCAAGATGCTATCTGTCAAATATTTTTAGGCAGACATTAAAAGACACTATAAAATAGACCACTATTTATACTCCAAGAAGGTAACACACTGAGTGAGTATCACCCACTGCTATTTACCACCTATTTACCTGATTATGTTTTATGAAAAATTACAGTTTAAGAAACATGCAATATTTTAGAATGTTCTAGTCTGAAAAAAAAAATTGTACCAAACAATACCTGATTTTCTGACTGAAATTGTCCACTGCCACAAAAGTGGTTTTAAAATATTTTTAGCAGTGGGGTTCCAAAGTCAGCAGAACACTGTCTTCATCACCACTTTCTCCTACACATAGCTTTTTACTGGCAAGAGACAGGGTAGAAAGGATGACAGAAACATTTAAAAATTCTTCCTGGGTCTTCCTGCTTTAAGGGTAAATTTATTACATTTAATGATTGTGAATTACTGAGAAAAGGACACATGTCCAGTCTGGGATGTTTCCCAAATGTACTTCTACATTAGTTAAAGCCACAAAAATAATATAAATAATTAAATATCTATGCCATCAGTAAATGGTAACATATGAACAGAAATTCACATGTGAAAGATTAATGAATCTCTGATAAAAAAAATCTATTGAGACAGCATTAAAGCATTCAACAAGATAAGGATACATGTAACTATAAAAGCTAACATGCAAATATGAACATCTTTAAATCTGTAATATTCAAGTATGCACAACCATGCACTGAAACTTGACATAATTTGATTCTACTCAGTATATGTTTTCAACACCTGCGGCATTATCTTAGAAACTTCCCCTGAGACATTACAAAAATATATTAGAAACATCAAAACAGAGACTACTCTCTTCGGTACCTCCATCACACATATAGACTTTACTAGAGTTGAGAGCTAGATCAGAGAATTCTCTGTTAGAAATTCTCAGTCTGTCCTTGTGTAGAATATCCATAGAGAATACACTACCATCCTTCCCAAGAAGCAGACTATGGTCAAATTTCTATGTAGTCACTGCAGAGATGCAAGAAGAAAATACTTATTTGCCATGGTAGATTCCCCACCTCCACCCAACCTTCCCACCCTGCCCCAACATGACACAAAAGCTTGTTTTCTACTGCAGTTTCCTAAGTATAACAGAGATGAAGTTCAGCGTAACTGTGAATCCATCACTCAGCCATCACTAAATCTGGGGCAGTCTGACTGTATATCTACCACTGGTGGGCTACAAAGAGCAAACTGGCAAAGAGATGTAGACAATTTGTAAAGGGTTTGAAAATAACAACACTTCATTGCAGACAGTACAGAAATGTACATACAGGTACTTGCACATCAATCTTCCTTTTTCCCAGTCTCTACCTCTTAAATTCTTTATTTTCCTGCCCACAGAGAATGAATCAGAACACAGTAAAGCACAGGTATACAGCATAAGTATGATCTATGAGGTAATGACTGTTCACAAAAGTCAAAACAAGTTGAGTAGAGACGGAGGTTTTTGAGCCCTTGAGAAAGAAAAACTAAAAAAATTAAAAAGTCATCATACCTCAAACACATTAACAATATATGAGGAGTAGATGCTAAAGTGATATTCCATAAAAAAGCCTTACACATTGCCTATCATAACTGAAAGGATTCTTCAGGAGAATGCTATAGCTACGTTTAATTTGTCACTTGTGTCTAGGTGAGAGTTTTACACTTAATTATTGTTATATGCACTGCAAATTTTACCCAGATACAAAAGTATATTGATAGTCTCATGGGGTAACAGTAGATCAAAACCTAACAAAGGTTTGGCAGCTGATTGATCTATCACTGAATTCCTTCTGTATTTTATTTTACTTGACATCCAAATAACGTTTTTACAGAACTGCACCCTGAGAAAAACCCTGTCATAGTCTTCTCTTGTGCCAGGCTAAACACTGCTATCCAGATCTTCCAAAAGCACACCAGGAAATAAGATTACAAAGCACCATGGTACTGTTTGTTCTGTTTTGCAGGGAGAAAAACATATTCAGTGGCATACAGATTTGTTCACAAATATGTTTTATGGAAGAGCAAGTATGTTAGGAGTAAAATTATGGGTTAGTATTTGCGAATTATCATATTTTATGATAATCCCTCCTTTCTCCAGGAGGTTGATTTGTTCTCAGTGTTAATTACTGGAGGACATGTCTAGTCTTTGGAGAAGTAGCCTCTGAAACAGAAATGTAATCTCTGACAGGTATGGTGGAGCTCCAGAGCCTGCTGGCATGGTGAAACTGAAAAACAGCCCTAAAACTTCCACACTCAGGCTGATAAAACTAAGAGTTTACTGCAACATACTTTATCAGTTTCAGGGCAGAGCTCAGCAATCGTCAGTGTGCTCCACTGCATCCAGATAGTGCTGAAAGAATTTAGTTTTAAGGGCTATTTCACCCTTGAAAATTAAAATCAATCATCTTGATAGTTTTTTTAAAAAAGTTACCATTGGCTCAGAAAACAGCAGTAGTTTTTCACTACAGGCATGGAAATTCCCCAACCACAATAAGTAGCTAAAATTCTACATGTCTTTTTCTTCTCATATTTATATTTTGTCAAGCAGGACAAATGAATAATTCTTGTTTGTTTTACAGTTGTGTATCTGAGTCCTCCAAACAAGGCATAGCGAAAGGAAATAAAGAGAACAGTCATATTCAAACTATGCAGCATATCACTGTTGAATGAATATTCAGCTCATTCTTTTTAAAGCTTTTATTCAATATTTATTTACGCAAAGCTGCCATTGATTTCCCTAGGAGCTTTAGTATAAAGAATAAGGATGAGATTAAGTGCTATTTTTAATTGAAACAAAAACAACTCTCCCCCCCAAAAAAAAAAATCCTAAAGATTGCTTATTCTTCTTAAAAAAGAGGGGTAAGTAAATCTTGATATGATTACAAAACTATTGCAAACTAGACTACTGCATAGCAGATAGGCTTCCTGTCATTGATTGAAAATTATAGTGAGAGCCACAGTTTACTGCCTTGAAGCTTCCTAATCTAAATAACTGTCAGTCTGGAGGGTAG
This sequence comes from Emberiza elegans, assembly GCA_024865655.1. Classification (NCBI taxonomy): domain Eukaryota; kingdom Metazoa; phylum Chordata; class Aves; order Passeriformes; family Fringillidae; genus Emberiza; species Emberiza elegans. Next base: position 26,414,131 of record JALJVW010001283.1, read on the forward strand.
AAAGGCTTTAAAGTAACCACCAAAGTACCAGGATATTTTTATTTGTTTTATTATTGTTTTGTGAAAATATATGCTGTAGAGTTCTGGTATTTTTTTTCATAATAGAGTCTATTTCACTCTATGCTTTCTTTTGAAGAAAAGAAAAACTACAGTTGTGACAAGTCTGGGGTTAAAATGGAGCTTAATCATGGTTTATCAAAGGGGTGGAAAGATCAGACTGTCTCAGGTGGATAGAACAGTCAGTTTCAGCTTATTTAATTTAATAAGATTGCACTTTACCAGAACATTGTGTATGGTCAAAATACCCATTTCACACTTTCGGAATGAAAGACAGTCTCACTGGTAGGACATTTCCAGCTCCTTACTTAGTCCCTGTGTTTTACCTAGGTCTAGCAAAGGCAGCAGCCTCAACCCCTGGGAAATCAAGGAGCACCTTTGTTACCAAACACTGAAAAGGGGGACTGAGGGAGTCTTAACAGCAAATATGAATGAGTTGCCAGGTATAGCTGATGATTTCTGTACAAGATAATCAATACAGATTGGTATACTTTTTTCTAACACTTATTTACAGTAAGATATTTTGACAGAACTGGAACCCATCTCATCTAGTGTAGATGTCTACAAAGCATACAGATTACCTACTTACGTGGTCAAAATCAGTAATGACAGCCAAATGGCACTTTTATACTGCAAACCCCCTTTGAACGTGATTTCTTCCTTCCATCTTTGTCACAACTTCTTCACGTAAGACACGCTTTTTTTCTTTCATGTGACCAATAAGGGACTTAGCTAGCTCAGATATCTAAATTTCAGATTTCAAATATCTAAACTTCAGATTTTTAATTTCATAGAGATAAATCCCACTTTTCCTGTCTCTGCAGAAGACAGAAGTTAATCATATGCCTCAAAAGTAAGTAATATTTGCAAATAAATGGAACAACGTAATTCTCCCTTCTCCTGCTAAAATCTGTAATTTTATTTCTAATTCCAAAAGTCTTCGAGGTTCAAATTGGTATTTTCTTATTATTATTCCATACACATCACCTAACTTCTACCATAATCAGTAATACTGAAGAAACCAACTTTGCCCCCGCCCTTAAATTTTTCAGATAATTATAGAATATTCATATTGAGCACATTCACTCTTCTGATGTAACTCAGGATGCAGCAAAATGCTGCAGGTGAACTAAACCAGTGTTTTGGGCTCCCTGTATGTAACTCGGTTTGTCTAGAACATCACTTTTATAGCGCATGTTCCCCTCAAAAGGTTTTACTCTTGCTGTCTTGTTGAAAACCTCTGCTCCAGGACTTATTTAACAACAAGATATTCTGTTTTCTCTCCAGGTGAGGTTTATCAGGTTATATGGCATCTGAGTAATAATATTTTTCATACTCTGTTTAACCACGTATTTTATGAGACTTTTGTTTTGTTCTTTAGAATTTTCTATAAAGGTATTTTTTCACAATAACTGAACAGATCAAGCAAATACAGATGGGGATTTCTTGCAGGAATATTAAACTTAATTGGAAAAAAAATAGAAAATCTTATTTTTAGGAACAACTACGGTTTTGAAAACACTTTCTACTTAGATTTTGAAGAGGACAGAGGAACACCTGAAAAACTGAAAGATTTCCTTCAGCTGTTGGCGGAAAAAATAATATATTAAGTAATAGAAATAAATTCAAGTATTCCAACATACTGCTTCTAATCTACTTTTCCCTCAAGACCCAATATGCAAATATTTTAATTGCTCAAATAATATCATAGAAACAAACAGGCACTCTAACAGCAAGGAACAAGCAATAACTTATTCTTGAGCACAACTAAATAACAAGATCTACTTAATGAAAAGTTATTAGACCCACTACCCAGCTGGACAAATTTTCTAACTATACTTTTTCTCTATCCTTTGAGACTTAAGGCCCTAGAGGCACTTTTCTTTTCTTGCTTATTAAGTGAGTATGATATTTAAATAATAATTCTGTTGTTCTTAATTTTAATCTACTTAAAATGAAGCTTCCAAGATTTCAATCACTTTTCAAATTATTGCACTAAAAATGCTCATTAGGTAGATTACAGTATAGATATCAGGTCCACACAGTATTTTGGTTTCTAAAAACAGCATACCAATTTGTAGTAAACACTTAAAACTTTCTTCTGAAAAGCTAAATAATTGGACACCAATCCTCCACTGTGTTTCACAGATTTAACTCAAGGTTACTGGCCTCAATTTCAAGTGGTAATAGATGACTATATTCTACAGAGTATAACATTAGCTTGTAATGGGATACTCACACATACATAAAACACCAACACATGACAAATAAGTAAGAATGATAAAATACAGAGATACAAAACATTGCAGAGGTAAAATTTCAGCAAACCACAGCTGGCTAAACTCTAGCAGTAAAGATGCATCACTTTTTGCAAACAAATAGAGCAACACATTTTGGTCTTGACAGCATGCTGTTTCTCCTATATGTTTTATGTTATTTCTCAAATTTAGAAAGACCCTTGTTACAAGTGATATTTATCTAATATATATCAGTATACTGAGAAAGACACCTCTTCTTCAATTTTTAATCTAGAAGTCACACGTAGGCCCTGACTGCCAAAATTACAAGTTACAAAGAAATTTTATACTTCAGAACTACCAGATCAATTTAACAAAATAATTAACAGTGCAAAATACAAGCAATTGTACAGAAACTCATCACAATCAATGTTTTCACTATTGTTTTTACTTTTCAATTACTCTTCACAAAATAACTGAAAACTCAGAGGGAAAAGCAAATTTTAACTTTTTACTTCAGAAACATCTTAAAAATAATGTATACTTCTGGAGTCAGTGACAGACACAGACATGATTAATTTCAGTACTTGTTATTTCTTCACTGTTTTTAAAAAATTGCCTGGAGTGTTCTAGGAAGGAAAGCCCTTTGAATTAGTGATGGCTCTCACAGCTCCCACCTCTGTTATCACCTTGTTAGTTGAGAGCAGCTAACATTAAACATTAAAAGTACTGAGAAGCAGTTCTAACTTTCCCACAATCCTGTGTGATACTGCACACTGAACTCTCAGATCTACAAGCAGCACAAAGGCACAGGTTTATCTGGGGGGGGGAAGAAAAGAAATGTTTGAGAGATTTAATGCATCTTGACTGTTCAATTGTTCTTTGATTTGCTTGCTTGAAGTGGGGAGGTAGCAGTATTGAGAAAGCATGGGGGGGATATTTGGCCTATTTTTTCTAAGCTAAACTTGTTAGAAGGTGAGATTGTTGAAGTTTTTTCAAAAGATGAATCAGTAGACAGAGTACTGGCAAGTATATCATATGAGATATTGTGCTGGTTTTGGCTGGGGTAGAGTTAATTTCCTTCACAGTGGCTGGTATGGAGCTGTGTTTTGAGTTTGTGCAGAACACAACATTGATAATATAGACATTTTTTTTGTTATTGCTGAGCAGGGCTCACACAGAGGCAAAATCTTTTCTGCTTTTTGCACTGTCTTAATGGAAAGGAAGTTAAGAATGCATGGAAGGCTGGGAGGAGACACTGCCAGGAGAGATGACTCAAAGTGATAGCCCAGAATACATGGCATCATGCTCAGCATATAAAACTGGGGGAAGGGGAAAGAAGGGGTGGGGCAGTGACATTTGAAGAGACAGCATTTGTTTTCCCAAGGCACTGCTATGTGTGATGGGGCCCTGCTCTCCTGGAGATGGCTGAACACTTGCCTGCCTATGGGAAGTGGAGGAAACATTCCTTGTTTTACTTTGCTTGTGTCTGTGACTTCTGCTTTTTCTAGGCACAGAATTAGAGAATTTCTGAGATGGAAAAGACCTATGAGGATCATCAAGTTCAATTTTTCTCCATCCACAGGTTTTCTATCTTTTACCCTTCCTCATCTTTACCTGCTGGTGGGGGAATGACTGAGCAGCTATGTTGGGCTTGGTTGATGGTTGGGGTTAAAACAACAAAGACCTATAAATATATTACAAATTATCTGTTTGTGGATTTTTTCTAATGCAACAGAGAAATGCCTGGAAAGAATATTAAATATGTGTTTTGTTCCTCATATGCAAAAAAGTGACAGAAACACACATTATTTTGTGAGACTTTGGCAAATCATCTTATCCAAAACTTGTATTTCTCATGGATAAACACAGATGTAGGCTTAAACACTCTAATGTAAGAAAGACGGAAAGCAGAATGGCCATGACTGAGTATTTATGAGAACATGAAGAAGTTCCTCTAGAACTTCTGAACGGCATTTAATCAAAATACAGTATGTCCTAACCTACACAGTAAATGTAATAAATAATTAACATATATCCTACTGCATTTTCTGCGTGTGGTTGATACTGTCATTCTTTGAGAACACCATTAAATTGTCTCTCACTTTTCTCCAATCATGACTCCTCCAATCATGACCAAGTTTGCTCCATCCATCCTGCTGACTGGGCTCAGGGACAAGCGTATGCATAGGAATTCTAAAGCCTGGAGCAATGGGATGGGAATTGTTGATTATACTCAGTGTGATCAATCCAAGGCTTTTCTGTGAATTCTAAGCCTTTAAAGTCCTAAAAAAAAAAAAAATCTTTTTCTTCTGGTGTTAATTTAGATTTGATGTTGATGCAAGTTTTTGATGTTACTGTACAAACAACATGCGAAATATACCAGAGATGTCTGTAATGTTTTATTCACGTAAGTAATTGCCCAGAGATGGCCTGATCTCTGATGAGCTCTCCATTGCCCTCCCATAGCAGAGATAGATGATAATAAACAGAAAATAAATATTAATTAGGCTAAAAGAAAATTAAGGAAGGGACTACTTTCTCCTCCCCTCCAGTTCATATCAACCACAAACTAACAGTAAAAGAATTACATTTTAAATTAAATTGCTTTTGATTAACAGCACTTCAGTATCATTTCAAAGCAGGTCCATAAAATTGTCAGTTATTCTATGGAGCTGTTTGGTACCAATGATTAACATAAGAATGGCAATAGTTTCAAAATTGATATACAATGTTCTTCTTGTAGAAAGTAATCCCTGCCCAGCAGGTAATACTTGTTCAATAACTTCCATCTGACGGTATAATCAAGGTACGTATTCACTCAGTCCTCTCTTTGAAAACTTCAGTTTCATTAATAGTCATTCTCTGTCATCTTTAGAGAGGTCCTCTAATCTAGCATTAATGAGAAATTCCTGTTATATAAAATAAAATATCAACAGCAGCCATAACAGTAGTAGCAGTAGAAGTAGTAGTAGTAATAATAATAAACGTTTATGTGCTTATAGAAATTGTGATTATCATAGTACACATGTGAAAATCTGAATTCATAAAAGCCTCTGTAAAACTGGGGAGTTTTAACACAGAGAAGTAGGTATGCAGAAGTGAAAATTTGCATGGAAACTCCCCAATTTGTCTTTATTTCCATTCACTGCAACAATTTCCCTTAATAATTTTTAGTCACAGCTGACTTGATGTGTATAGAGGGTTTAATTATATTTTCTGCAACACTTCAGTTTTAGAGAGTTTAAAAAAAGCCACTGCACCTACTGGAGTACCAATTTCTGGCAGGTTCTCAAGTGATGATTTAGTAACTTGCTGATTTACAACAGTAGAGACAGTTACTAATAAAATAAAAATGTCTCATAGCACCAGTGGAAAAAACTTACAGCAGTACTTGCCTTAATCTTTCATTTAAAACTCACACTTGACCTTATACAATTACTTACTAAGGCTGTGCACTTCAAACTTCTTTCAGCTACACTGGAACTTCAATTCTTTGGGAGGAAGAAAGCAGAGGAAAGTTCTAAGCACCACTAGTACAGAACTTTTAAAATATTGGGAATTTCAGCACCAATTATTACTTCTCTTGGTTGGAAGTGTCAGTGTCAATTTTCAGGGGAAACAAACAAAATAAGACCCTAGAAATAAAATTTCATAGTTAAATGAACATTTATAATATTTAAAATATTAAAAATATGTCCGTTAGCTCCTGACAACCTAAGAACTTCAAAACCATTTTACCCAAAAGAGGAATAATGCGATTTCTTTAAGACAGTCATAATTTTAAACACATCAAATTTTGATCTAGGAAATTCTCTTTGGACAGCTGACTTAGTAATATTACCAATGACACTTCAAGATGACATTTAAAGGTCTTTAATTTTGTCTTTTCTTATGGGCCACTGGCCTTAAAGGCAAAGGAAAACTTAAGTATTAAAGATCTATTACTACAGAAAGAACCATAAAATTAAAACAAGAAAAATATATTAATATAGAGGAAAAATTAAAACCCCATCCTATCGTCTTTGATGATTGGCAGCCTACTGGAAAATTTAGCCATCAAAATCATTCAAGACATTCAAACTTCACCTGGTTTTGTAAATAGGTTTAAGTACATTAATGCCAATAGTAGAAGCACCTACTGAAAAGGATTTCAGTTCCTGGTTAACATCACAAGAAGAAAGGAGTAAAGGAAGTTGAAGTAGGTAGATAATGGCTCCTGCATGGATCTACATAAGCAGTAATTACGAAAAACCTTCTCTCCTAAGGTAATTTTTTTGAATTGTAACACGCTAACAAAATTTATACCATAATACTTCAAATATAAACTGTCACTTCTAAAACAAACTACCTCTCCTACAGAAATTTTTGCTTCCAAAATAATATATATATAAGGACTTTTTTTCCAGATTAGGTATTGAAAATTATTGTTTATTGCTTAATTTAAATAATTTAATTTATTTTTTACATATCTTGTCTGCAGTATGGGCAGAGTTCTTGTATTTTCCATTCAGATGAGTGTTTTGACATAGTTGTTAGGATTTATCCCTAAATAAAAATACTTTGCATTTATAAAAAACAGCATATGCATGAAAAAAAACCTGTTCATTCAATTCAACCATTTGACATAGGATTTTTCCCTGTTTTTGAGATGTATCTGGGAAAGCCAGTAGTGAATGTATTTTATACTTGATTTGTTTCATCCTTCAGAATTCTGTATTGGAAAGAAGCTTGAGCCTCTTCCTCAAACCTTGCTTCCTAAATTGTAAGAGTGACCTCTAGTGCTTTATTGCTTTGCTGTGTGATGCAAGTCTTTTTTTGCGATGGTTTTAATATGCCTCCCTGTAAGCAACTGATTTAGTTTCGTGCATAGTGCCAAATGCTATTAATGTGCAATTCAATTATCATGGTCTTGTGAAAATGGATGTATTCATGAACTGTACAATGCAGAATGATGAAGAGAATTAAAGCTGTGACTGGATTGCAGCAGGGTGTTTAACATGAGGAACTTAGTATTCATGTTTAGGGCTACACTATGCACTTGAGTATCAAATGAGATATCATTACTGAATGACAGCACAAGATCATTTTGGTGCTGCAGTGTGAATGTCTGGCTCATGGGAGCATGTTTAGTTTACAAACCATCCATATGCAAAACCCTAGGCTATAGATTCATTGAGCACTTCAAACTTCTCTGCCATTGCTCAAATGTTTCCAGGGAGCTGTCCCCTGCCACTGGGCTGTGTAAGGTTATTCCTGAACATTCCTCATTGCTTTGACATGCACTTTCTTCCCATGGAATCATTACTTCAGCCCTTCCCATTCCTGTGATGCAGAAGCAGTGCCTTAACAGGAAGGGGAGAAAATATGTTCAGTTCAGGTTATGAGCATCTGGCATTTAGGCTGCTGCACTACCACAGAACACAAAATGAAATCCTTCAGCTTGCTGAAGCTGAATCAAATGGAACAAGAATAACTCAGTTCTATTACTGAATTATAAAAGCCCTGAAAATTAATTACTTAATAAGTTTTTTCTTTTTTAATTTAAAGGTAATTAACCTACTTCAATACTGGAAACAGAGATTTTTCAGATAAATACATATATATATATTTACATATATATGTGTGTGTGTATCTATCTAGCTAGCTATATATCTACATATATATGATTTGCCTCCTAGAGAGCAGATTGTCCTTAAAACTGTAATCACGGTCTTTATTTTGAGATACCACTCTACTGGCTAACTCATTTAAAAAAAAAAAAACAATCAAAAAACTTTCTATTTGTTACTGTTTGTAACTGTTAGCATTCTCTTCTGTAGTCATGCATGAACAATACTCCCTAAGCAATCAATGCAGAGTCCTTAAAGTCTTGCTAGCCACATTTTTCCTTGTTACATTTCTACTGCTTTTGAACTGCACTGTGATTGCCATTCAAGTTGAGTGCCAGCTTAATCCAGGATATGCAGATAACAGCTTTCAAAATTTTCAAATGCTAAAATCCTCTACACAATAGAAACATTGCACAATAGAAGTCTGCCAGTAATTTCCACGTAAAACAAAATTTCTTGGAAAATACTCCAAAAGAGAAAACAAAAATGAAAACACAGCTGAACATGCATCCCTTACCAAAATGCTTCTTTCAAATACTCTTATACAGTAAGATTTATAAACAACATTCTGTACATAGTCATGACAAAAATCTATAGAAGAGTTTTAGAAAAATTTTCAGGCTGGAAGCTTGATGTAATGATTTCAAAACATAAATGTTTATCTCAGAAATTATATTTATTCCAAATAAAAAAAAAAAAAAATCCCCGAAGTTTTCAACACACTCCGGATTGAGTTTTATATCATATGCAATACTTACATTTATTCCCTGTCACTGCCATGTGCTGGCGATGAACACACAGGAGAAAGAGCAGCTTCAAGAAGATTTCAGTGACAGAATCCATGTTCACAATCATTGAGGCACGCAAAAGAACCAGAGTATTCGGAAACAGCTGTGCTGTACTTCAGTCCTGCTCCTGCCTCCTTCCCACCGCCTCCCTCCGCCTCTTCTCGCAGAGCAGCTTCCCAGGGGCCAGGCACCTCAGCCAAACGCGCTCCGCATCTCCTGGCACACGCACGCACACCTCCGGATCTCCTTCCCAGTCTCGCAGCAGCAGCAGCAGCAGCGGCAGCAGCAGCAGCAAGCCCAGAGGAGCAGCAGCGAGAAGCTCCCCGCTGGCACAGCGGCGCTGCGGCCGCACCGGCAGGGCTCGGCACGCCGCTGCAGCCGGCAGCCCGCGGGGGCGGCGCTGGGCACCCCTGGCGGCGGCGGGCGGGGGCGGTGCTGGGCCCGCTCGGAGCCCGCCCTGCCCTGCGCGGCCCGCGCCTGGGCACCGCCGGCTCTGCCCGCTGCTCGGCCTCTGCCGGCGTAGTATCTGTCTTCTTTTTTTTTTTTTTTTTTTTTTTTTTTTTTTTTTACACTTTCAGCTGCAAAAGCGTTGCGAGTTTTGCTCTCTTAAAGGAAAGCGATTTGCCTGTAGGAGAGAGCCTAAGCTTGCGAGTAAAATGAGCAGCCTGCCTTTAGTTGAGGAGTGAGTGATTGACTGCCCCTCAGGAAAAGACACCACCACTGTCCCTGGAGGGCTTTATCGCTATTCATGCTGGCATTAAAGAATTACATTCTCAACTCCTGAGAGTAAACACCTAAACATATCTTTCCCAAAATACTTCAGCCCCCACATACCCACATAGAGCATTTTGCTTCCTATACTTTCACAAAGCTCTCTTTAAACCCTCCTATTGCTTGTGTTTGGGAAATAGCTTCATTTGAGAAAGGGCTTCAGAAGAATTTTAGGAGATTGTATTTAAACTATATTCTGAAAGTGTATGGTTTTTGTTTGGGGTTTTGTTTGGTTTTCTGTTTGTGGGTTTTTTTGCAAAACAGGCTGAGTTACTGTATGTGCTCACTCTAGCAATGTTATTTCTTAAGTGTGAGAAACTGTGTAATAACTGTATTAGCAAATTCATGACATTAGTGAGGGTAAAAGCTGCACATCAATGGCCCCATCCCAGCTGCTTCTGCAGTGTTTAAGCTGTATGAACTGTCTATGTTTTTGCAGAAATTACTATGACAATACGAAACTGCATGCCTTGTGACTCTGAGGTATATAAAAAGCAGACTTAGCATTTGTATATTCAGCCCAGTGGTCCAACCTTCGTCTTCCTATTATATGTTCCTATCTAGCAGCTCTTATATACCAACAGGTTTTTTTCATCCTTAGTGTACTACTGTGTGTGGGTTAGACACTAGGTATAATGTTGCTGACTGCTCTCTCTTCCATGTTGCAGAGAATACAGAATTTTCTGTGAATTTCTATGTAGAATTGTTCAGTGTCAAGAATAACTGTGGGACAGGGACGAAACGTGAATTAAGCTCTCATAGCTTCTGAATTTTTGTTGATTATTCAAATCAGTTTCCTCACTCCTTGGAGGATACTCTTATTCATCTACAGAAGTAAGAGTAAAATGCGTTCTGGTTTCATGCTACCAAAGCCAACCTGGGTTAGGTGTTACAAAAATGTATTTCAGCTCAGCCAAAACAACTAAAATAAAAAATTTGAAAGGCAGGTTTTTGTTACATCCTTTTAAAAATCAGCATGATTGAGACAAAGAGGCCTATTTCTAAATTGCTATATTAGGTAGAAAGTTTCAAGCTAATAATCTTGAAGTTAATAATCTATTATGCAGCTGGCCTTCCACTTCTCCATGTAGACTTTTATTTGAACAAAAATGCATGAAGAAACTGTATTAAAGATTATGAGAATCATAACCTGCCTTCCAGCTCTCCTAAATCAACCTTTAAATTCTACATTCTGTTTCCAGAGATTAGTACAACCATAGAGTCACTGTCCAGAAGCTGGATTTCTTTGCTATATAGTTCCTTGAGTTAATATTGACCTTCTAACTAAATTAATATGAGCATAAAAATGTTCCATGTGCTGCATCCCATCTCTAAAGAATATCCCATGAGAAGGTCCTTGACTCTACAGCTAGACAAAATTTCTAAATGCTTAAAAATAGGACAAATATCACATAAAATCTTGGCAAGGACTTTCAATGTAATGATGTTCTTTAGGATTAGCTCTAAGATCCCCAGGGCTTTGAATCAGAAAGAATTATTATTCTGGTAATGTAATGCAAATTCAGTAAAAAGGGCCAATGCCATTGTGGGTAAATATTTGTCTTATAAAATAGCTTACAGTCACCAAAAATGAACATCTAAAAGACAAAGGTCATAGAATTTTCTGCTTTTTTTTTTTTTTTTACTGAATTGAATGCAAATATACAAATTGATATAATATACTTTTATAATTATGGAAAAACTAGTCTTAGAATAAAATGGTATGTCGAAACATGTGCATGTGTTTCTGTTTGGACAGATAGAATTACAAAAGTCTATGCAGTATGTATCTGGAATATCAAGATAATCATCTATTTATCCAGGGATGAATCTATGGTATCTGGCACTGGTAGAGTGCATAAAATAGCATAGCTTGACTCACACAGAATATCGCAACCTCCTCTTTGCTTCTGCATCGTATCTTTCTCCTGCATCCGTGAAATATTTCTGCTCACATAATCTTATCTCTGTATGCCAGCATCTCATTTGCCATTTCTCTTCCGTACAGTGTCCAGATTTTTCACTAACTTCTGAGCTCCTCTTTGTGGAATTCAGACAAGTCTTTCTGTTTCTTACAAGCCTCTTTTCCTATAGTAATTTTTAAATTTCCCCCCCTCTTCCAGTGTTCTGTTTTTCTTCTCATAACTTACTTTTGAAATTTCCCCCAAACACCAAAAAACTTACTCATTTTATTTGCCTTTGAATTGCAACATTATGACCACTTGATTTGATAGAGAATCTTTTCCAGTTTATCTTCATATATGTATTCTTTAGAAAGACTTCAAGTTCCCCAGAAGAACTGTGTCTTGTTACAAATTAATCCTTACAGATAAAGCATCTGCAAAGTTTAGTTGTTCAAAAATTTAATTAGTTGACCTGGGTATTGCCAGCCTTCGTTTACAAATGAAGGACCTTGTAGTGAAGTCCTTTTAAGCACACAAAAACTAACAGAAATAATTCCTCTTTAAATTATTTACACTGTTACTTTTTGTCTATAAAGAAAAAACACTTTTAAATTCACACTAACCATACTTCTGGTATTATTGTGATCTGCTTATTAATTTAAATTTTAAAAAGGACAGTTATATATATATAAGTACTTTCTTCTGCTTCTGGTACAAAATCCACTTCACAACAGCACAATTGTTTTCAGTGTGTCACAGTTATTCAATACACATTATTTAATAACAATGAAATAATAATTTGCTTGCAAAGCACAGTAATAAAAGTATGAAAATGCAGCAGCGTCCATACTGGCTAGCTGAGAATACTTGTTTTATTCCTTCTCAGTAAATTCCTCATTCGAAGACATCAACCAAATCAGAAATTAGCTATTCACTTACTACCTTCTTCACCTCACCCTTCACTAATTTAGCTCCATCAAGCTCACATTTACTATCCAACTAACAGTGACACTGCAACTTTATTTCAGGAGGCTAGAAATAAAGATAAACATTTTAAACGTTTTTGTTCATCTTTTCCTGTTTAGTTTCCTTGGTGCCTTCGTCTGCGTCATGGCCTTGGTTAACCCTCCTTCTAGTGCCACCTGCTGCAGTTGTGTTGGCATTACAGGTTTCTCTTTACAGCATCTAGTCGTATCATGCAGCTGGAGAATGTGTCTTTTTAATGCAATCGAATTCTTTCGTGATCGCGTAAAATCTTCCCAGTGCTATTCCTAACCCTGCAGAAAAACACTGCTGTAATTGTCTGCAGAGGATGCAGAAAGCAGAAATGCTCAAAGACAAATATAAATCAAAAATAAATGAACAGAACCACGTAATGCCAGGTACAGTAATAGTGATATTTTCAATGTTTTTAAGCCATTTTTAAAGAAAAAATAATTCTCATATCCACCTTATATTGCTACATGTATTTTTTTAATCATAGATCTCTATAGAGTAGGTATAACATAGAGTAAAAATTGATTTTCAGAAATAAGGGTAGCATAACTACTAGTTTTAACAGTGTTTTGGTTTTTTGGTTTTTGTTTGCTTTGTTATTTTCCGGTAGGGTCAGCATAGCACATTTTGTCTTATTGCAAAGCTACAAATTTCCTTTTAGGCTGTATTTGTTAAAAGGGGAGGGGATGGAAGCCATCTGTGTATGGCTCATTTTACTGCTTACTGCAACTACACTTATTGCACCTACACTAATGACTTCATTAAGGATTTAAAACCTATTTTTTTCTCAGATGAGACACAGAACACAAACCAGAGCAGACATGATTCCATGCACCTTCAGAAGGATTCATGCCTTTAGCACTGTTGTGAATCTGTGTTTGAAGGTTGCAACAAGATACGTGGCTACACAGAGAGTTCTTTTGCTGCTACTGTCTGACCATTCAGGTTTTTCACCTGAAAGGGTGCCATGAAAATCCTGGGGACAACTTTTTTTTAGGGATTGTGAAAATGCTTCTTCTTAGCCCTTCTCATTTCACAGTCAAGAATTTTATTATTTCCATCATAAACACCCTGTGTATTGTGCCTCCCAACACAGGAAATAAATACAGGGTTCTGGAAAATGAACTTATACACACGATCATAGAATCTTTAAGGTTCAAAAAGACCTCTAAGATGATCATGTCCAACCATTACCTTGGTACTGACATCTACACTGTTAAATTACGTTTACAGGTGCCACATCCACATGCCCCCTAAATTCTTTCAGGTATAGTCACTCCATCATTTCTTATGAAGTCTGCTATGCTGACTGCTCTTTCAGTCAATTAATTATTTTTAATATCCAATCTAAATTCCCCTGACACAATTTGAGGCCATTTCCTTCTTTCCTGTCGCTGGTTGCCTGGGAAAGAGGCTGACCCCTACGTGGCTGCACCCTCCTTTCAGGCAGCTGTAGAGAGTCGCAAGGTCTCCCCTGAGCCACCTTTTCTCCAGGCTAAACAAACCCAGCTCCCTCAGCCACCTTTTACAGGATGCTCCAGACCCTTCCCCAGCTCCACTGCCCTTCTCTGAACATGCTCCAGCACCTCATCTCTTGTTGAATCGAGGGGTCCAGAACTGAGCGCAGAATTTGAGGTGTGGCCTCACCAGTGCTGAGTACAGGGGCACAGTCTGCCCTGGCCCTGCTGGCCACACTATTGCTGCCACAGGCCAGGATGCCATTGGCCTTCTTGGCCACCTGGGCACAGCTGGCTCCTGTTCAGTCACTGTTGAGCAGCACCCCCAGGCCCTTTCCTGCCAGGCAGCTTTCCAGCCACTCTGCCCTCAGCCAGTAGCGCTGCTGGGTTTGTTGTGATCCAAGTGCAAGACACATCACTTCACCTTGCTGAACCTCATGCTGTTGTCTTCATTCCATTGATCCAGCCTGCCTGCGTCCCCTGCAGGGCGTTCGCACACTCCAGCAGATCAAGACTCCTGTTCAACTTGGTATCACCCGCGAACTTACAAAGGATGCATTCCTTTCCCCTGTCCAGGTCATTGATGAAGGTATTAAACAAAACTGGCCTCAAATATTTTTCTAAATATTTACTGGTGACAATAAGAAGAGTTTTAATGGCAACAGTAATAATAATAACAACAACAATAATAATAAAAAACAACAGTGTTTAGTAAGTATTTTTACCATCTCACGTGTGGCATGGGTATTTTTTAAAAGGATGTTATTCACAGTAATTTGTAGAAATAAATGTGTAAATAACAAAAGGAAGAAAGAAAACAGTATTGAAGGACTTGATGCTAAGGTACTTTAGTGATTTTTTTTTCCTAATTAGACCATATCTTGAAGGACAGAATATTTAAAGGCATGGAGATTAGAAAGGCACAGTGAAGGCATAAAATATAATATGGATTTATCAAAGGCAGATCACAGTATACAAAGCTCATAGTTCTCTTTGATATCTGATTCCTTCTTAAAGGAAGAGTATAAATTTTTGACACTGGATGCATATGAGTATGATTCTGTTATGATGTTTCTTTGATAATGTAAAAAAGATGGAGGATAGCAAAGCATGTGTGCAATGAATCAGAAGGAAAGGCAGTAAAGAATGGTGGAAAAAAGTGTCATTTATGTATAAGCCTTGCTTAATGTATTCATTCATGGTTACAGTGAAAAAAGCAGGAACAGGCTTGTGGGGCTTACAATTTGGGAGATTTTTAGGAAAATGCACTCAGTGTAGGAAAGGTGTCACACAGATGACCTTCCCAAAGAAAAGTTAGAGGCTATACAATGGTAAAATATGCAATAATATGCATTATCCGAGGCTGATATTGATGACACCAGCTGTAAGTTAGTTCTTTAGTTGGAAGCAGAAGATCCTAGCTGAATCAGCCAACTCTGAGATGAATATAAGTTTAGCTTGAGCCACAAAAAAAAAAAAAATCAATTGTAACCTGCAAAAGGCAAGTTTCTGAGCTGCGAAGCTGGGAATGGGTTAGAGCCAAAGGATCTGAGCAGAAATGAGCAAGGGATCCAGAGATTCCCTGTCCCATGCTGTGTACCAGTGTTACGAAATATGAATTTGAAAATCTTCAAGAGTGGTGAAGAGCCAAGAACCCAAGATCCATGCTTTGGCTTGGTATGCAAACTCCCAGATGGTCTGCAAATCTTTTCAAATATTGGTATAGCATTTGCTTCCTTTGCCAAAGGAGTCAAGTAAATCTTGAAGAAGACTCTGGGCTGTGACTTCTATTTTATATAGTTTCATTCAACAGAAACAGAGAATTAAGATTGTTTTCTTTAGTGTTTTATGAAGATTAACTTACATCATTGCTCAGTGGGTGTTTGGCTTGGTATAATTCTCATTCACAACTAGCATACCCTGGGCATCACATAGGGAGCTTAGTTGCCTGGCTGAAATCTGGAGATTTCAGGCACCTGAAAGTCAGGTGAAGCTGCTTGGTGTGAAGTTGTTTGCTATCTTCATGCCCAAGGTTACAGCTACAAACACAGGTGTAAATAAGACTACAAAGCATCCGGCCTGGAGCTCTAATATGTCTGTCTACTGATGTATGAAAAGTGAAGCTCAGCTCTGTATTTCTCCAAGATATTTCCTGTATTTCTTCCTATATCAAGCCTGGATTTCATTGCCAAGGAAGCAAGAGTAATGAAACTTTGATTCTATAAGGAGCCCGGGTTTATTTCTCCATGCAAATTACAAGTCTCCTTGAAGTAGGAATATACTGTCCTCAAAGAAGGAATATTAGGAAGGTAAACATGAAGAAGTTGTTTATGTAACTTTTTTTTTGACTGTACCAAAATCAGCACTACAAGGCTTTAGTTATATGTAATTATTTCATGTTCAAAATCTATCAATTCTGTGGAAAGCAGTCAAGTGTTCAGTTGTTGTTCAATAGAAGATGTAACTTATGCAAGCCTTATTTCCACCATGTTAGGGGAAAAAAGGCATATAATATGTCTTCTCTATCTTAATTTGTGTGAAATTGTTCATTTGACAGCAGAATTAGGATACTAATCTGGTGCTTTGTTAAAGCAATGTGTAACAGAGAGATAATACAAAAGAAGAAAGGTAGTAAACAGGTTTCTGCAAGTTGAAGAAGATCAAAAATATGGGACTCAGCTCTTTAAAAAATGTGACTATCTCTGAATTGAATGGGTAGGTCTCACCTGCATTGTCAGCACTGAGAGTAAGCTGCAAATAGCCAATGTTTCATTGATCTGGGCTGTATTTTACAAACCAGGGTCAGACTCTACATAGTGTAGGTTAACAGTTGTTGACATTGTTCAGTGCATTGAAACATACACACAATTCTCTGAAGGGAAATTATTTAATTTCTTTCTTTTCTCCCTGTTTTAGGTATTATTTTCCAGGCATCAGAAAAGTGAAAATCCCCTTATGTGTTCTTATTTCCCTTTCCTTTTTTATATGCCTATTAGGATTATAGCAAAGTATCATATATGTGTATATATATATATATAATGTATGTGTGTATATATATATATATATATTAGTGATATAAACATCACATGATACCATGAGCAATTCTAATACCAATGCCTCACTGTTAATTATGATCATTATCTCTTCAAGGTGTAAGATTGCTTTGGAGGTGTGTTTCAGGTAAGTAGTCTTTCTTTTTTTCATTATGAAAGAGACACTTAGAGGGAGAGACATTTGGGATATGAGCAGTGACAGAAAGATTAGCAACCACATGAGTAGTTCTCCCCATCCGTATCAGTGTGCAATCAAGCTCTTGCAAATGCAGTTTCATTCTGAATGTAAAATGAGCAATTGTCTTCTCTTTTGCTCTTTTATGTAACCAAAAAGAAAAAAACACTTATTTTGTGCTTCTTTTTATTATTACAGACTTGACTGGACAAATTCACTCACTTGTTTACATTGTCTTTTTTGCTGAATAATGCATTAAGAACCCAGACTAGCTCTTATCTGGGAAGGAGAAATCCTTGGGAATTATGCTTTTTTGTGTTTGATGTCTAGTGAAATCTTATGAGATACAAATTCTTGAGTCCTGGGATGACAAACAAGATGTAAATGAATCAGAGGCACCTCTGATTTTCCCAGATTTTACTGCATCCTTGCTGCCAGCAAGACTTTTCACCCAAGATTAGAAAAAAAAAAAAAAAAACAAAGAAAAGCAAGTATCCAGTAGTTTTAATACACTGTGTCATGTAGTGTTGTCCTATTTGCTCTTGTGCTCAATACTTACCCTCTGCACACTCATTCTGAAGGCAGCACCTGTCTTTATATATGAATTGCTCTTGCCATACTGCCACTGCAGTTTGCTAGTTGTTTAAAACAACACTAACTTCTGAGTCCAGACTGGTATATTTTGAAGCAAGAACTAATGCTCAACCTGAAAGCAGCAGAGCATCCATGAAAACTTATACATTGCAAAGCAGAGGAATGCCTTGAAAGGGGTACTGCGAGGTTAAGCATCTGTATCTTTGCATTAGGAATCAAGATTCCCTTCAGATCCTCACACTTGATGCAATTACAGGGAAGCTTATGTTCTTTAGGCCTTCCATTCTTCCATTTATCCCTCCTGAAACAGTAGCTAATGCCCTGGGTTTTCCACAAACCAAGGTTTAATATTGATCTTTCTCTGGACTTTTCCCATAGAAGGGAACAATTTGTCTGTAATATAACCTTGATTGAGCTTTGTGTGCCCCTGTTGATATCAGCAATACTGCTAGTACAGTTAAAAACTAAACAAGGTTAGGAAACACACAGATTTTACAGAAATATAGAAGAAAGTAAGCAAGCAACAGACAGACCGACAAGCATAAACATTAATTATGGCATGCTGGAGAGAAATTCAAGGGTACTTACAAAATGGGTTAGAGTCAGCCAAAACAATCAGGTACAGTTTTGTTTCTATTTATCATAATCTCGGAAGCACACATAGGCACGGACTGGACATGTATTTCTGAGATTAAAATATCTAAGAAAGACAGGAAAAAAAGACAGGACTTTTATGTTTACTCCTATTTACTACTAATTTGACATCACTAGAGCTTCTACAGAACATATCCGTCACTGCCTTCCACAGAAATTCTCCAATTTTAATGAAAATTAACAGAAAGAGTTTCTATATTCTCTGTAATTCCCAGTCCCGTTTTCTTATACACAGTCAAAGCAATGCAGTGAAAGTCATCTGTACTGCAGATACAAACTTTCTTCAACTCAAAACTTCTTTCCTGTCTTCTGAAACCTCTTAAAAAACTTTAAATGCATAGTCATTGTAATACAAGTCACTATGTTGAAAATCTGACACACAGATTATAAAAGGATAGGGCTTTTTGCTTTTATGAAGTCCTTGTTTAAAAAAGTCACAGTGTTGTATACTGACAAATCTACTTATTTCATTTGTATGTTGTACATGATCAGACATTAATCTCATATATGTCATGTTCAATATGTTTTATAGTTGTTCTCTTCTTTTGCTATTTCATGTTTTAATAATAGGGAAGAAACAAATTACATATTCAACTGGCTTCGCTGTCTTTTAAAATGCAACTTCATCATGCACATTCTGAATGCAAATGATAATAAGCTATTTATTTCTTATATAACCTATATGGGAAACAGGGATAGTTAAAACCTGGGACTTTATATTGAGGACCAAGTAATGAGATTTAACTGATTTATAACTTCATCTGAATAATGCTTACACTTTGCATTTAATATGTAGGTAGAAAAGAGTTAGTTGATGACTAAAGACACCTTTTATGGATCTGGTTCCAAAATTTCCAATAAAATCATATATTTCAAGAATGCATAAATTTTACCTCATTTAGTTTACTTTCCAGAACTTTAGAATATTTGCAAACAACAAAAACAATACAAAACTCTCTCTTATGTCTGTGCACAGGACTATATTTCCTCTGTTCCAGTCTCAGTCACAAAGCTATCAATGGGAGTTTTGCTAAAGTAGAAAACAGACTCGAAGCAGAGTAATATTAAAAAGCATAACCTTTTATGCCTAGATTAACATCTTCAGAACAGGTGCCTGTGATTTTATTTCTGTTACCACATATGACATTTAATTATTATTGGTCTAGGATATCAAGGAGTTGATACATTCTTGGTGTTTTGACTAACTGAAAATAACTAAGTTCATCTTGGCATTGCTTTATATGCGATTTCTCAGCCTTTAGAATTTAGTTAACTTGAAAATTTCAGTCAGCTTTAATAACAGAGGAAGCATAAGCCAATAATTTTGGTGCTAATCTAATTCAGGTTATTGAGTATTCTTTGTTGGTACAGCTTTTCTGAATAAGTCTGAGCCATTTAAGGCAAGATCAAAAGAAAGGCAGCAAAGACTTATGAGCTAGGTGTTCCATCCCAAATTGCAGAGCCACCTACTAGTCTTGATATCACCTTTAATCACCAAACTACATCTGTCTTCCTGAGCTGAGCAGCAAACCATTTTTCTGAAACGTGGCTGACCTCCGTAATTACAGCATTCACCCTGCTGCATCTTTCACAGGGCAGTTATAGCCACTGTCTGCTGAATATATAAGGAATTTAATTATTTAATACATTAGTGGCAAAACCACCCAGGCATTCTGACTTTCCTCTCTCACAATGGCCTAAATATTGCCCCAGAAGTGGCAAACACCACGCAGCCTCAAAAGAAATGAAAGCCATGTCTCTCAGCTTTTTAAAGGATAGATTTTCAATGGTAGAAGGCAGTATTTGCCATTTTCTGAAGCTATTGTATTGCCAAAAAAGTAGTTTAAGATTCCCTGGCCCCTAAAAAATGAGAAAAAAAGCAAGCTAGCAAACATGATATTGCAGCCTAGGAGTCAGGAGAATGCATCTGAACTCCCTGCAAGCATCATGGATTTGGTCTGTCTTCTGGGAAGTGCCTGCTGTATGCAGAATGCAGAAACAATCCTCAGGGTCAGGCTCCAGGTTTGTTAATTAGATTTCCTATTCTGTCAGCTGTGGAATTGGGCCTTATGCCTTTCCTAACTCCCTCCCTTTTTAAATAAATAGATTACTGATATTTTTCTCATGGCTGCAATGTATATAAAAAGAAAATATTGTTAATTATGAAGTGCATGGATAATGCAACAGTGAAGCCATTTAAATATCAAATATAATTAATAATGCATAATTCAGAAAAAAATGCTTTTTTGTGATAAACCAGTTTTTAATTGTTTTGGTTTTGTTTTATGGTCACCTCATATTTATGGGACACAGTATTTGTGATAAAAATTTGTGTCTCATGAAGCAACCTCTTTGCAAACTTACACCTTAGGTAGCCACAAACTATATTTTATGTTCAGTTTTCTTACTCTGTTCACTTTTCACTTCCCTCATTATCATGCTCTTTCTATTTGTTACAACAGACTGTAAGAGAAGTTGCTATTTTTTCTTTATTTTGTGGTTCTCTCTTCTGTTTCAGAATTATCTTCAAGGGAATTAAGCTCAGTAAATGGTGTAGTAATACATGCAATAGTACTATCACATGGAAAAGCAGCAGAGGAGTGGTAAAAAATCCAAAGTCTAAAAACCAAATAGTAAAAAACCAAGCAACCTAAAAACCAACCAAAAAAACCCAACAAAACAAAAACCCCACCAAAAACAGAGCAAAGCTTTGCAATAGAGACTGCAAAAGCCTGCAAGATGTAAATTTATTCTAATGTTTTTAAAATAAAAAGACATTAACCATATATATATATCATTTTGCTTTTCTAAGAGAGTTTTTAGACCAGAATATTTATAAAAACATTTATCAAAGAATTTTGAGGATACCATAGCAAGCCCTATTTGTTGTTACATATAAAAGTGCACATAATTTAATTGATTTCCAGAAGTAGACTTGCTCTAGGCTGAGATGATATGACTGAAAGACATGATATCATTTTCATGGTGGTTTTTGCCAAGACCTCCACTAGGCTATTAATGCAACAAATTTATAGTGGCTAGAGCCATCAAATTATATTTCTGCTTTAAGAATCAAACAATTGAATCTACTAAAACACCATTAAAATCAAAAGCTAAGTACAGAAAAGCTTATGTAGATTTTAGTTAAAATAATTATTACAACAATTTTATCTTAAGAAGTGAAGGAGGGAACTAGCAAGTAGTATTCATGGCCTATCATTTTAATTTAGGTCCCACCTAAAATCTTTTCAAGTATTTTAAACACAACAGCTTTGAACCATCTTGTGTAGGTGAACTTTCAGGGCTGGTAGTTCAGATTCACAGGGGGCTCCAATTCTTCAAGGAAAGGCTGGCTGACGACACAGAAAAATAATGGTTGTAAACTGTTGTTCTTACCTTCTACTGTAGAAGCAGAGTACAAGCTTCTTGGGGAAGGAAGGCTGGCAAGTAATTGAGATGGAAAAGGAATCTAGATAGAATTCTAGATTTATGGAATACCAAAAAACCTGGTTGGGAGGGGAGCTTGAGGATCATCTGATCCAGCCTTTTCTGGAAAAAGTACAATATAGACTACAAGGCCCAGCACCCTGACCAGCTGAATCTCAAAAGTGTCCAGCATTGGTCTTCTCATTGTAAAATATTTTTCACTTCTTTCTGATCTTCTCTAAGATCAGGATCTTTCCAGGTTTAACTTGTACCTTGGATTGTATTTTCCCAGGTGCAAGACCATATACTTGTCCTTGTTGAACTTCATAAGGCTCTTGTTAGCCCACTCTTTCAGCCTATCCAGGTGTCCCTGCAGGTGCTGAAATATTCACTAACTTTGGTTTTTCCATGTGATTTCTTGTAATAAAAGGATTCTCTATCTTCTTTGTGACCACCCTTTCAAATAATGGAACATGGTGATAAGGTTTCCCCTGAATCTTCTTTTCTCAAGGCTGAACAAATCCAGTCTTTGCTCACATGTCAGGTTTCCCAGTCTTTTAATCAGCTTTGTGACCTTTGCCTGGAATCTCTCCAGCCAGTTCATATCTCTTTTGTATAGTAGAGATCAAAATTGAAAACAATATTTCAGGTATGGTGACAAGCAATGAGTAGATCATGGCTATCTTTATCTTCTTTATCTCTGCTGCTGATGCAGACCAGCATCCCATTGGCTTTCTTTGCCACAGCAGCCCACTCTTCACTTATATTGAGCTTGTTTTTGGCCAGGTAACTCAGGTCCCTTTCCACAGAGCTGCTGCCCAGCTGGATAGATCCCAGCCTGTGCTGTGATTCAGGATTGTATTTTCCCAGGTACAAGACCCTACACTTGTCCTTGTTGCACTTCATAAGGTTCTTGTTAGCCCACTCTTTCAGCCTATCCAGGTGTCTCTGCAGGTGCTGAATTATTCACTTAGCCACTCAATTTTATAGCAGCACCAAAATTTCATCCCCATACTTGATCCCATGATCTACATCTCCTATTAAGTTATTAAAAAGCTTTGGTCTCAGTTTTGATCCTTGGGAGATTCACTCAGGACAGGTTGCCAATGTGAAAATGAGCTGCTTACCTTTATTGAGGGATTACTGAGCAACAAGACTAGCACCATTTTTAAAAAATTGTCTGCTCTGTTGCATGGTCTGTTTTACTTATTTACAAGCATTTTCTGTATATTCAATCTGTATAGAAAGCACAATTGTTATTAGTATCTTGGAATAAAACATGCAGGCATTATGTGAGATATGAATAAAAAAAAAGGAAAATTTAAAAAAATTAAATATCACAAATTAAATACGATTCAAGATGATACTTGTATCCTGATGTCTAAGGTAACCAACATATCTTTTTCTAGAAACAACCATTGCCAGAATGTGAGAAGAATCATGTTACAAACATGAACAACAGAAATGTCTGAAAGAACTATATGGCACCATTCCCCTCTCTTTCTTGAATTTAAATCTGTTAGGTTAACTCCTCTGATTTGAGAATTGTCAAATTTATAAGCAAGGGTTTTGTATTATCAGTTTTATAAAGCAGTTCCTTTCATCTTCAGTTTCTGTTATCCACAGACAGCCACAGCCAAAGAAACTTCCCTTGTTCTAACCGATTCTCTGTATCAAATTTGAGTCTCTAGAGGCTTTAGAAATTTTAATTTTCCAAAAGCTGTGGGAGACCTGATGTATGAGATTACCCTGTGCAATGATTTCAGAGCTAGCAGTGTCTGAGATTAGTATATGCAAAACCTGTTCTCCAGCACAGGCTGGATATAATGAGAAGGGGGAAAGGATAAATGTCCACAATAAATTGCAGAAAGTTAAAGACCAAGCTACAATGAAGTGTATGAGAAAGGCATCTGGAACAAGCAGAAACTGAAACAGGTTTTGTAAAAGACATCCAAAGGAAACTGAAAACTTTGTACCTAGTAGCAAGTTTTGGAAGCAAGTTTTCCATTTGTCAGTGCTCCTCTGTGGAAGTTCATGAAACTCACAGGTGAAAATTTCTCTTTGTTTTGGCAATACCAGTGTTAATAGTTGCTGCACTCATTCGTACAGCACAGGCTACAGTGGATGTAAAGAGAGCCCCAACTCTGGAGATTTCATCACGATTTTTCTGATTATGGTTCAGTACCAGCAATGTTATCCTAACTGCTGCTAAGAATATAATAATGTGAAGATGGGAATGTCCCAATTAACTAAAAAAACATTTCACAATAGTTTAATTTCTTATTCCAGTGCAGTTATTTTGCTCTTGGAGCAAAAAAACAATTTTACAATAGTATTACAATTTATAAAGTGTGATTATCCCTTCCACAGAAGAGTGACATTATAGTGACAGTAATCCTTAGGTGACAAAATGCATTGTTTTTCCAGTTTAACAGTTTCTGAATGCCTAATATTCTAATAAATTAAACAAATTAACAGTATTACTCAAGAATTCTAGCTATACTTCCTTAGTCTTAAATTAAAAAAAAAAAGCAAAACAAAAAAAGATTTGTTTTTTAAGAACCTGTTTTCTCTATAACATTTTTTTATTTTCTGAGTGACTTTGTTTAAGTCTCCAGCAACTATCCAAATGACATTATCCCTTAGTACTAATTGAGGTACAGAATAAAAGTAACTAAAACAGCTTTGGGGTGATGAAAATTTGTGGAGCAGAAGTGTAATCAAGCATTCAGAAGTCTCATTTCCAGAGATAAGGAAAGGTTTGCACAGCATCTTATATTACTGAATCATCCTGTCATCATTAATTCAAATATGCATAGCCCTCTGTAGAAAAATATTCACAAACTGAAGGCAGCAAATTATGCCCAGAAAATAACACACTGAGCATATCCTGACTGTATGGAGAAATTGTGAGCATAAATTTATAAAGCAGTGGTCACTCACTGCTGGAAGTGATCATTTAAATGCTGCAAGATAAATATCCTTGTGTAAGAGCCATCCACCATTGTCAGTGCCTGGTCTGTTTTGTACAGTGTTTATGCCCTCTACTCCAGCTTAGGTGAGGACTTTTCTAGTTTTGGAATACAACCTGCAGTGATTCAGCAAACAGATCCTATAAAAAGTGATGTATCTGTTTTTGTATGATTGCCCAACAATGAGAGAATTGTCTGGCCAGTGATCTGTGTTTAACTCTGCTTAAACTGTGGAATTAAAGTTTCACACATGCTTCATCTTCCCAGAGATTTCTGCTTCTAACTTTAGAAAGGAGTATTTAATGTGATATTCAGACTCCACAACATGAGATACCTTGATTTTGAAAGTCCTACGCCGTGTTTTCTTTCTTCCAGTTTATCTTCTTTTTCACACTGTGAATTTTTTTTTTTTTTTTTTTTTGCTGATGTCATCCAGATTGCAATGAAGGTATGCTCAGTTTTGTGCCTTTGAGATAGCATTACAGTTAAGGCATAATCCTATGCTGTTAGAAGATGGTATTCTGCAGTTAAAAGTGGTACCTGTCAGGTGAAAAATGACTGGGAAAAGTTTTTTGTCCCCTAGAACAACAGTTCTATGAAAGATTGGTGGCCATAGCATCATACCATATCAGAAGAAATACCAGAGATGGGATCTTTTACTTTTTTTTTATAAAGACAAAAATCCCTGGAAGAAAGAGATAAAATTAAACAAGTCTTTTGTGATCTAGCTAGGTTTGACAAACAGATTGTTTTTCTTAAACAATTTGATTTGTGCCCCAGCAGCATATAAATACAGACTTTCAGATTAAAGCAAACAAACAACAAAAGACATGTTTATTATTTTTCAGTTTACAGTTTGCACTTTTTTGTTTTTTTCAGACTTCATGTGTTCTGTGAGGCCATTTGGAAGACAAATACTTAAAATGAGGCACAAAATGTACTCCTTTTTTGGCACCTACATCATTAATTGACCCAGTTTCTAAGTCTTGTGAAAATAATTCTGAAACTTGGAACAGAAGTTGGAATTTTCAGGAAAAAAAAGAAACAAAACAAAAACAAACACCACTGACTTGACACAATTTCATTTAACATCAAGAGTAAATTTCTGTTCTTATTAGTAGATACCAAATTCCACTATCCAGCATAATTCAACAGGAAAAAATGAATTCCAGCTAGACTTCTAATGTTTTCTTGTACCAGTGCCTGGCATACACATATTTAATAGAAATAGTGAACATAGGCTATAGACATAGAATATTCAACTCAGAATAGTTTGAGTTGAAAGGTAACTTTTGAAGGTCCTCTAGTCCAACCCCAAATTCATGATGAAAATTACTTCATGCTGTTTGACATCAATATTAATATTATGATATTTATGATTTTTAAAAAACAGAAAAAGACAGTGAAAGCAACCTACTCTGCTTCTAATTGCAAACCTGCATGAGTGGAAAAGTCACATAAAAAAGAGCCAAATGATGCATAAATATGTCCATTTGACTATGACAGAAATGAGACATTAATTGGAGAAAGGAAAGAAGAAACTGGTTTCTGGGCCTTAAATACTTCCTGATACAATGCTTTTTATCACATACACTGATTTCCTTTGCTTTTATCTCCAAGGAGCCCAACATACTTGATATGATCTGGAGTCTAACCCTTGAGTCTCAGCCATTGCCTTCATTTCCCATACAACTTTGTGCCACAGAATGATAACCTGCTGAATGGGTGCCTATTGGGAAAAGAGTCTGAGATACAGGTAATATTCCTGCAATTCCCACGTCTCCTGCAAGTATGTTTTCACAACTGAAACAGTAAGGGGCACTTACTGAAAGACCCTCCACTTATACTCACAGTTTTCTCATATTGGCAGTCTAAACTGACACTTGGTTTCTTTACAAAAGTTGTTCTTCTGGTAAATTGTTCCTGAGTGAAAACAGGGAGAGCAGCAGAAGAGGAGGGATTGTAAAATACATTAACCAGGCATTTTGATTGAAGTTCTGAAGCAATTAAAACCTGCAGGGTGCAAAGCCATAGCTTGCTTGGTTTTCTTTTCTGACTTTCCAGTATCTTAGACTTATGGACTCTTACAGACTGCTCGCTTGTGACTCTGAGTCTGGAAAAGAGAAGTTGAACAGCAGAATGCAGAAAGGAAAACAAAGACAAACAAAAAGCCACCAACCAAAATCACAAAACAAAACACGCAACATAGCAATGTTACCTTTATGCTGATTACAAAGAATAAGCTAATTTATTATACAGAAATCTCCTAACCCCTTTCACTTATCTAAAAGCAGATGTTACAGTCTAGAGCATTCCTTGTAGTTTTCCCTTTATTCACATTCTCTGACTTTTGCCTTTCTTCTTGTTTAAAATCTTGCTCCACAGCAAGATCTCCTTGTCCTTTATCCTGCCCCTGCTGGATTTTACCATTATAAGATACAGTTTCTGCTCTGCTTCAGAAATTTATGCAATATAGAATACAGAACATAAAGGTAACTAACCATGAAATACGGAGGTAAGCAGCCACTATGGTGGCAAGAGACACACAGCGTTAAAGTAATACCAAAAAAGACATCTTAGGTGATTTTAAGAAAACAAAAACCCTGCTGAGATAAAGAGATCTCTCAGACCTAAACATTCATCACCATGAAAGTAATGAAGGTCCTTTAAAGGATAATTATAGACCCTTTTGAATACTTAAAGCCCTGTTAAGAGTCTCAGAAACATTTAAATGGTTTAGTGGAGTCATTATAAGGCAAAGTATTTGGATAGAAGGAAACACACTATCAAGATGATTAGGTGCATTAGGGCTAATAATACATAATTTTTTCATATAATATGTATCAAAATTATTTACAGATTAAGATATATATTGATAAAGTTTGGCCATGAAGGAAATGCCACCTGAACTGGTTACTCCAATGGTAAATTCTGTGGAAGTAGGATGCAAAATTACTATATATTCTTCATAGCCCTGTGTAAAACAGTTGTACATATTTGGTAGATTGAATGGGGATGCTTATAGTCCTTATTTTGCTTAAGAGAGGTCCCAGAGTATCAGAATTCTCTAATTTGTCTGCTCAGAACAGATGCACAAATTAAGTAAAACAGGGCTTTTTTTCTAAAACACAAAAGAGCTTCATTATAACTACATATATATATACACCATTGGCAAACCTGTGCAAAATTAGCAGTAGTTTGTCCCAAACTTATGCTCAGGTATAACCACTTGAAATTTGTGATGTAAAATACATGAGAGCAGTTTCTGTAAATCTATTTATGCATAATTTTCCTGCTCAAAAACTGAAAGAGAAATAGACAAATGTTACAGATCTTCATTTCAGAGCATAATTTTGGACTCTAAATATGTGGTCAAATTCTTTGTTTTGTAAAAGCTCATCTTTGTAAAAGGAAAAAGATAAATCCAGCCATCTGGATCTGACCTCTGATCACATGGTGATACCCTTATTCATATTTGTGAACCTACAGAATGACTCTACTGTACAATTTCATGAAGCTACATTCTCTGAAATTGATAATAATTAGGGTTTGAAGATTGGTGCTGGAATAGATATTTACATTGCATACAAAAAGGTTGAAGTTTTGTTTTTCAACAGGCAAAATATCTACACGGATCTCCTTTTTGTCCTGGTTTGCTCAGCAGCAATTACCTCTAGCATTAATATAGCAGAGAGAAAATTTTCAAATTAAGTTGCTTGTGAACTCATGAAATAAAATGAAATTTCTAAAAAAAAGTTCCTCATTATATTACTTTAAAAATCTATATTGATCCATCTTCCACATGTTCTTTCATAATGTTCTAAAACTTGCATTTTGAACCATAAAAACACAAAAATGTGTTTTATCAATTGTAGAATGATAGTGATTTCTACTCTTTGTTTAATTTCTATTGGTCATTTCACAGAACAAGATAAATAACGTTCAAAAAACTCAAGTAGCATACCTGAACTTGCTTTTGATATTAGAAAATAAACATCTAAATATGTGGATAGTAGCTTGCATGGACACAGATTTGCAGCTGCCCCAAAATATTTTTCTCAGTATATAATCAAATGAATAAAGAAAGTCATCAAATATTTTTTTCTGTTTGATAATAACTGTATGTACACTCCCCACAGTAACTATGACAGGCTTCCTTACGTGTCAAAGTTTGTCTGAACTGTCTTTGCAGCAGAGGTAGAGCTTCTATAAGGAGCACGATAAAGAAGGAAGCAGAAATAACCCCTGGAGGGTGCAGACACGTAGCCAGTCTTGGCTGCCTTGGTAGCCTGGGGAGTCGTGGGCTAAGCACGGCACACTTGTGCCAGAAGCCTAGATGCAGTACAGCTTCACAATAACAGAAGTACAAAGATGTCTTTATACTCCTCTCTCCTTAGCTACAGCCAGGGATTTCTTCCACCCTGCTCAATACGCTCCAGATCCATAACAAAGGTGAAGGGCAAAACAATTCTGAAACCCCAACTGCTGTATTTATTTTGAAGATATGCATGCTCAAAGATGCTTTATAGTCACAAACACAAATCAATACTTGACAGATTCACAGCATTTCTGGAAGGTGTACAGGAAGAAAAGCAAAAATGTCTCCTGGTAGGGGTAGCTGTGCATAAGTAAGTATATTGAAACTACTGATAAATGTGCAATGTAAGTTATAGCTGGGCGTGAGTTGAACAGCAGCACAGACATGGTTGCCTTGCAACAGTCACTATTAAAAAGCACATAGCACAGCTGAAACTAACCTAACTAAGCAGAAAGGCAGTGTAAAATGAATGATCTTTAATTCATGTATGTATTTTATGAAAATTTTAGGTTGAATCTTTGATTATTTTTAAAAGACTGGTTTTCCAGATCAGATCTTGATTGAGGACAGGAGCAATTATTTTGTTTAAAGTATTGGTTATTGCAATATGAATTTACATCACAGAAAAAAATCTGTATACAAAAAATAGTTCTCTTAAAGCACCTAATTATATCTTCTATTTATGTGTTATATATATTTATACACTTTCTCTAAGAAAAAAAGGCAGTCAACCTTCAGTTCTTTCATACAAGATAAATTGCGAATTATCTGTGCTGTGGAGATTCATACCACAAAAATTAAGTGAAAATGCTTTAGAAAATAGCAAGTAAAAAGCCCTATATGTACTCAGGATTCTCGGAATAGATGTCTAGAAAGTAAGCCACACTCTTAAATATTTGAACATTGCATTACAAGCTGGGGATTTTTTAAGGAAAAGTAGCTGTCACATACAAAAATTCAGCGTGGGTGTTTACTCCCCTAACTCCCTGTCAAGGTGAAGATAAGCTGATGTGTATTTCACCTTAATGACTGTATGTAGCTCCTATTAACTCTAACAGTCTAATGTATTTGTCAAGAAGAACAAGGCCCTGGAGTCAATTTGCAGAGTTTTCATGAATTTCACTACTAGTTGGTTGAAGGCATAATACAAAAATAACACATTTACTTTGCTTAAAGAAAAATTAAATAATGCTAGGTGCTTCAAGAAAACTGGAAAAACTTAATCCTTCTATATTGTTCCATGTTTTACTACAACATACTTATATTTAAAAGCCATTCACAGTCTGCTGAAATAAGTAGTCTTCATTTAAATGGGAACAATTAGTCAAATGGAGCTTCAAGCTACAGATGTGCTAAGCTATCTGCTGGTAATTTTATCTAAAGATGCATCAGGATGGAAGACTGGCTTCTGAACTTTTTTGGTTTTTTTGTTAATTAAAATCTTTTCCCAGAAGATCATAGCAACTTATATATCTAGAGCTGCGCACAACTCATATTTCCGTTCCTATGTTTTGTGAATGCAAATTCCTACTCTGATTAGTTCAGAAAATGTTAAGGTGTCCTCCATCATCCTCATGATCACTCCAGACCTCTGTCCCTTGTCTGCAATTGTGAAGCTCTTATCCAGTCCTGGTTAAGCAGGGATGTCCCAGAACACTGGGACATACAGCTAGTCACTGATTACCCAGTGTGAGAGCCCATCTGCAAGGGCAGGAAGGAGGATCTGGGAAATTATAGGACTGTCAGCCTGGTCTTGTTGCCAGGGAAGGTCAGGGAACAGATAGTTTTGAGTGCAATCATGTTCCATATAGAGGACAACCAGGGCATCAGGGCAGCCATAATGAGTTTGTGAAAGGCAGGTCCAGCCTGAATACCCTCCTTCTATAACAAGGTGACCTGCTTATTGGATGAGCAGAAGGATATGGATGCTGTCTACGGACTTTGGTAAAGCCTTTAACACCATATAAAACATTTAACACCATAATTCAGTGGGTACACTGTATTCCTCTGGAGAAACTGGCTTTACATTGTGTGATAGGTGCGCTCTTCACTGAGTAGAAAACTGGCTGAATGATCAGGCACAGAAAGTGGTGGTGAATATAGTTAAATTCAGTTACCTGATAGCTAGTGCCCAGTGGTGCTCCCTAGGGCTTGGTACTGGAGCCAGTCCTGCTTAATATATTTATCAATAATCTGGATGAGGAGATCAAGTGCACCCTTAGTAAGCTGATAGATGGCACCAAACTGAGTGGGAGCTTTGATCTGCTGGAGTGTGGGAAGGCTCTGCAGAGAAGGTTCTGGATAGGCTGGATGATGGGCAGAAGCCAATTGTATGAGGTTAACAAGGCTAAGTGCTGGGCTCTGCCCTTGAGTGACAACAACCCCAAGCAGTGCTTCAGGCTTGGGACAGGCTTTCTGGGCTGGAGAGCTGCTGGGTTGAAAAGGACATGCTGATGGATAATGGCTGTACACAAGCCAGCTGTGCCCAAGTGGCCAAGAGAGCCAGTGGCATCCTGTCCTAGATCACCAATAGTGTGGCCAGCAGGACCAGGGCAGGGATTTTCCCCCTGTACTGGGCACTGGTGAGGCCACACCATGAATTGAGTTCTCAGTTTTGGGCCTCTCACTACAGGAAACCCACTGAAGTGCTGAACCATGTGCGTATGTCCAGAGAAAGGCAATGGAGCAATGGAAAGCACAAGTGCTGTGAGGTGAAGCTGGAGGATCTGGTGTTGTTTAGCCTGGAGAAAAGGAATCTGACCTTATCACTCTCTACAACTGCCCAAAAGGAGGCTGCAGAGAGGTGGTCATAACCTCTTGTCCAAGAATACAAGTGACAGGCCAAGAAGAAACACTCTCAAGTTGTGCCAGGGCAGGGTTAGACTGGATATCTGGAAAGTTTTCTTCACTAAAAGGGTGGTTAGGCATTGGAGTTGGTTGCCCAGACAAGTGATGGAATCACCATCCCTGGAAGTGTTCAAAAAACAGGTGATGCTGGCATTTTTTTGAGTGTAATTTAGCGATGAACATGGCAGGGCTGGGTTCATAGTTAGACACCATGATCTTAGAGGGCTTTTCCAACCATAGAGATTCTATCATTCTAAGTTCCTGATAAAGGAGGCATTGTCCTGCTCTGTTCTGCACTGATGCAGCCTCATCTTGAGTGCTGCGTACAATTTTGAGCACCTCAGTATGCAAAGGCTATAAAGCTATTAGAGTGTCAGAAGGAGGACAACAGAAATGGTGAAGTAGCAGCTGAGGTGACTTGGTCTGTTCACCCTGGAGGAGACAGAGGACTGACCTCATTGCAGTTACAACTTCCTCATGGAGGGAAGTGGAGGGGCAGGCACTGATCTCTTCTCTCTGGTGACAGTGACAGGACCCAAAGGAACGGCCTGATATTGTGTCATGGGAGGTTTAGGTTCGATATTAGAAAAAGACTCTTCACCCAGAGGGTGTTTGGGCACTGGAGCAGGATATCCAGGGAAGTGGTCGCAACATCAAGCCTGAGGAAGTAAAAAAAGTGTTTAGACAAGGCACTCAGGTACATAGCGTGATTCCTGGGGTTGTCCTGCACAGGGACAGAACTTGGACATTAAGATCCTTGTGGATCAGGATATTCTGATTCTACGCACTGACTATGTCATACTTCAGTATGTTGTGCTGTAAAAGTACAATCAGAGCTTATTACGCTACACTGACAGTCTTCACATCCCAGCCATTACCTTAACTTTATACAGGTAAAATGGAAATTTTAATCTCTTTCTTCAAGGATTTTGAAATCTCTCTTTTATATTCTTGTTGGGTTTCTTTCCCTTTTTCCCTTTTCTTTTTCTTTTTTCTCCTATGGACTATCCCATTGCTTTGTCTGTCATATTTTAGTAATATCTGAATACAATACTTAATGGAGCTCTTTCTCTAGATCTTCACCCCTCTATGTTCTAATACCTTTCTGCAGAAGAATATCACATGAAAATGGCTCATCTTATCTGGAAGCATAAATAAATATATTGTGCCAATTCTTTTCCCACGATTTCATTTCTGAGATGACCTTGGCAAATTTGTCTTGTCACACCATGAAAAAATCATCTTAGAGGCCATTTTTGGCCTTTTTCTTTTAATCAGGTTTCCTCATGGAGTGGTCACTTCCCATCTCACCACTTGAGTCACATTCCTGCATTGAAACAGTACTATAGTTTTGCTTATATTAATATTGCAATGTACTTTTTTGTTAAAGGAAGCAGTAGCTGAACACACATCACTTCAAACCTAGATGAATCTACAAACCCAATTCACATAGACTAAGACCAACAAGGACTCTTAGTCATTGTTGGTAACATTTATCCCAGCAATCTAGAGTAAAAAAAAAACCAAAGAGAATCAGTCTCTTTAATATTAAACCAACCTGAATATAGTATTTTTAGTATTTTACAGGATAATCACTGATTTACAAAAAAATTATTGGGGTTTATTTTTGCATATGTGTAGGCAATAGTATTTATAAAGCATCAACATTTTCCAAATGTATAATTTCAAAAGCTATCTATGTAATTGAGATACACATCTTGCTTGACTTTATATGTGTAGTGCTGTTCCTTGCAGAAACCACACTCTCAACACAAATTCTGTAGCTTCAACATAGGAAGGAGATTAATGATAAATTCAGAAAAAACATGGGATTTTTTTAATCTGTGAGGTACAAGACATAGACCTTCTTAACTGTTTGTTTCTTCCCCACAGCACTGAGGACAACACACAAGTTTTTAAATGGCAGATAGAAAAATGGGTAATCAGTTATGAAGTGGATGTGTCTTCATAGGTATCATTTTGCCAGATGTTATATTAAAAGTGGTATAATTGTAACTTACTGCCTGCTAAGTAATAAATTCTCTCATACAGACAGGTCACAATATAGAGCCCCTTAAACCCATTTGGAAATAGAAAGGCACAGAGTGTGTCTTTAAATTTGTGGATTCATTTGAAAATTGACAGTCCCCATGAAAGCCAAGATAGCAAACTTACAGTAATTGTGCATATGAACAGTCCATGGACAGGGCAAAGAAAAGACCTTTCGCTTTCTATACATCTACATGCTTATTAGTCAAACACCTCGAATATTGATATTTTTGGGTCTTTTCCCTCCAAACTCTTATGCTTTTTTGCATCTGTAGCGCTGATTTCTGTAGTTACAAATTGTGTTGTAGTTGCTGTGCAAATGTGTGAGTGGACAATTTGTTACCCACATGCTCTCACGGTAGGGATGGAATAAGATCCTTTTACTAAATTTAACGAACTGCCAACACAGCTTTTAATGGTGCATGTCTCCAAGTATAAGAAAACTCTGACTGGCTTTGGCTTTTCAAAATGTAATAAAACATGAAAAAAAACATTGCAAATTATTCTAAGAGGTATTAGAGTTCTCTTAATTTTTCAATTTTTTTTTTTGTAATTGAAAAAAACCCCAAGCCTTTGTAACTAAGAAAATGAAACTATAAATAGCTGAAGAAATCTGTAATTTCACTGATGTTACAACACTAAAATTCAGAAAATTAATTCTGAGGAACACTTACTGGAATTAATGAGGGGTTTGGTGTTTGATTTGTTTTTAAAGAATTAAACATAGAAAATTTGTTAATAAGTAGATTTAATTTCATTACAAAGCACTTGACAAATTCCCTCATATTCTGCCACAATACATAGTATTCCATTAGAAATGAACAATGAGGTAAAATGGTGTTCCAAAAGAAGTGACAAACTACTAGACATCAACACAAGTCCTTTTCTTAAAATGTGAATTTATACGTACTATCACCCACAATGTATTTTTGCTTTTAGGTAAATTCTGTGTAAAGAAGAAGTTATCCAAAGTTATCCACTCTGCTGAAATAGGCTATATATTGTGCGGAGATGCAGGTCCTTTCCCACATGGAATCAGCAAACATTGTCACACCTAAAAGAACAAAATAATATTTAACTGTGTATGATGTCATCCAAAGGTCAAATCTTCATCAAAGACATCCACAGCTTTTAATTTGACCAGGATATTCACTTTTAAAAATGGAATAATTTTCCTGTTAAATTACAGTCTTTAGCTGATTGTTCATACAGATTTAAATTTCATAGATAAGGGGACAGGGGAAAGTCCAAAATCATTCAGAGTAAAATTACCCCAACAATTTACTGTATAGATACATCATGGTACCAGTTTGCAGAAGGCCCTCCCTCAGCTGCAATTACAACCAAATTATCTCATTTTAAAGGCCTGAAGAAAACAGCTACAGAGTTCAGACAACTATGGGAAAGCAGTGAGAGACTTCCCCAAATTCCTTTAAAAACAAACAAACAAACAAACACCAAAACAAACCACACCAAAAAAAAACCAACAACAACAAAAAAACTGCCAGCTCTCACGTGCTTCCATATCTTCTGCAGTAATACCTAAACTTTTTTACCTTACAAAGGGCTTTTATACAGGACTATCAGGTGCACCTGCCACTGTTATGCAGCAATCTTGCTCCAGGGATCCCCAGTGTGGAAAGCCAAATTGGAGACAGCTGCTTAGGTCAACCTACCGCTGATTCAGCGATGGCCAGCACAGGTGGAAAAGAACGCACCCACACATTCCTGTCTCATACTTTCTAACAGCAGCAGGACAGCCTTCTGTCAAACATAATTCAAAGCACTTATTTTAAAACTTTAGACATTGAATCTAGCATCCTTTCAGACGTGGCTATCATGCTAGCTCCAATTATTGAATGTTCCTGCTCTATCTCAGCCTTGCTGGAAGCTTAGAGCCAAAACTGACAGTTTACATTGAACCACATTATTTTCTCACTACCACACATGCATGGAAGAAAAGTACATGTAAAAAATCTCCACAAGTCAAAAATTATGAATTTGTTTTCAAAGATAGAAAGTCACAAAATCTAACTTCTGTGGATTAGTGTGACAAGCTGCATCCTCGGTCATTACTATTCCCAGGGTATGCAACCCTCATGAGAAATAGATATAGTTCATCACTTTTAACAAAGTTTTCAGACAAAAGAAAATAGTTATCAGGAAAGTTTATTTATAGCATAAATCCAGTAGGTGTATTAGTGTAAGGAATCAAAAGGTTATACTATGCTTTAAGTCAGTGTTGTCAATCAAATAAGGAGTAGAAGGCAAAGGGGAGGTTACAAGCCAAGTAAGATTTTATTGCCATCTGTTGCCAAATGAAAATTTTTCTTCCTATTTCACACTACTCATTTTGTCTTCAGAACAGTCTAGGACAACTGAAAAGGCAGACACAGAAGAATTTTGTAAATTTTTTGGCTTTACCCTGCAAAATAAAGGGAGGGAATGAGAGTAAAACAACTGAATAGCAATCTGTCAAATATTAGAAATGTAGGGCAGGGGACAGCGGGCAGAAAATCATTCTTTTATGCAGGTTCAATTTTTTAATAGAAAACTCATACATGAATTCAAGAAATAAGAAAGTGCGAATGGTCACAGCACCTCTGGAGTGTGGGAGAGCTGGGATGAACTCTGGCTACTGGAGTGTACAGAGTTGCCACTGATTTAAGACATTATTTCAAAAGAAACATTTTTGGTAAACCCTAGGCATCCTGTGGAGCACAGGAAGGTATCAAGACTCACATGATGGGTGATGGAAAACTGTGGTTCTTCTTGAGATCCTTCACAAACAGGAAACTCATACTTGCTTCCAGTTTCTTTCAGGGTTATCTGAAGTAAGAGATAAGAGGGTTATCTTAAGTAAGAATTCTCCTTATGCTGAATTTTAAATCCTTGGAGAAGACAAAAAAATGCCATTATAGTTTCCACGTAAAAGCAAAATACAAGAAGGAAGTTTTTTGCATTGGAAAGCAAAAGTTTACACAGTGCTATGTGACTTAGAAACCCCAATAACGTGTATTAAACACTAACAAAAACTTATTTCTTTCTAAGAAATCTAAAGAGAGTAGATGAAAGGAATAATTCTGCACTATTTGCCTAGAGTCATATGATATTTGAAAATTTATGTCAAAAACTGGAAAAAAGGCATTTAATTTTTCTCATAACTATCAGGGGAATCACCTAAATGCAGTAGTATATACAGTAAATAAACCTCTTTGAGAAGCTTCTCATGAAAGAATTCTGGAAAAAAACAATTTGGGTATAGCTAGTATAGGGTGAAGAATGAAGGGATTTGTATTGTGCCTTTTAATGATATTAGGAGGTAAGTATAAGCATATTTACTTTTCAGAAGTTACAAGTAGCTTGAATCTCACAAATCCTATTATTAATGATGAAATTATGAAGCTCTAGGATTCAATTTTTATTATAATTTGTGCCATAGTTTAGTTGATTATCTATTAAATCTGATGGATTAAGAATATGGAAATTATGCTCTTGCTGCAGCTATGGAAAAATACATTCTTGTTAAACTAAAGCTCTATTCTCTTTAGATCAGTAAATGTTTTCACTCTTTCTCAAATTTAATTTTTATATATTCTCATTTTATACATATATCATGATGTTTTTGGTATTGGCTGAATGTGAATCTAGAGAAATAGGAATGTGATGTGAAGGAAGTATAGTTTCCTAGTTTTTAAAGGACAATTAGCAGACGAGATTATAAAGTTTTGACAGCTACTGGGAGGAGAAGCCTCATCTATCTTCTATCCCTGTCTGCTATGTCTAAAATCTATAGTAATCTGCATTTCACTACCCTAATATACGTTAAATCCACTTTCCACCCAGGCATAAACTTAAACCTACATTTTTATTGTGCCATTAGAACTAGGATGAGGTGGGGAACCACAACTGATGTCATTTGAGAGATAGTGATTTTTATGCAAATCTTATTATTTATATCATCTGCTGTTTCATCAGGTCATCCAGGTAATTGGGATTACAGGACTGAATTATGTTTTCTTTATAATTCTGCCTTTAAAGTAGAATGTTTATTACTAGAGAAACAGCAGCAAGAGTGAAGAGAGGGCCAGTACAGTGCTATTCTACTGTGCTTTTTAATTTAGTTCCAGAAAAGTTTAATAATTTGGTGCAGGTGTGCAAAAAAGTTTTGTACCAATAAGGACTTTGCTTCTGGAAAGACTTCAATTGAAATTTAATTAATAATTTTCTTTAACAGGCAGTGGGAAATACAATTTCAGTTGTTCCTGACACATATAAGAATTTAAGATAAATTTGATAAAAGTTTTAACTGCAGTTTCTATCACTACATTAACAAAATTTTGGTTCCTGTTCTGTTTTGTGCAATTATCCTATGGCTAATGTAGTTCTTCAATAAATACGTGACTTATTTCTCTTCCTTCATATAGGTTTAGTTCCTACCTTACCAAAAGACTCCTGTATCTGTCAGGCCACCTGGCATTCTCAGGTGGCTTTTACTCTAATCGTTCTTATAAAGAAAATGAATATGGATTGTTTATAAAAATAATTTTAAAAAGTAAAAAAAAAGTAATTAAAAATAAAAAAAAAAAAAAATTTGCCTGAGAAGTGTATTATCATGTGAGAGATTACCATTATTTATTATGATCCTAAATTTCACACCACCTTGGAAAACATGTTATTCACAGAGACCTCCTTTTAGACCACATGTCCTTCCTTAGGATAAGCTCTATCTAGCAGACGCAGCTTACTTTTAAGAGCCAAATGAGATACTGTCACCCAATATTGCTATTGTTTCTGCTCTACTAATTTTTAAGATATGCTTTTGTTTGGATAGAAGATTGAACAGCTCTACAGAAATCTTTACTAACTTTATGGATCCTAAGCGATGGACAGACCCCCTCCTGAAGAGATCACAGCTCTGAAGAGATCACAATTCTGCCCCTTAATCTAAAAGCTATTTCAGTCTATTAATATTCGAAGACAATTAATTCTCCTGACAAATCAGATGAACAAAGGGGGAGAGATTAATCAAGTTATGTGCTAAACATTATAATGAGCCTTGGAAACTGTAAAATTATTAGTTCACATACAATGTAAAATTAGCCCATTTTCAATGTTTACAGATTCCATAGACTAAGATATGTCTTCTGCCTCATAGAAATTGCTGAACAGATGAAATTTGCTGGACCAGCATGTAACTCTCATCACACTAGTGAGAAAGCAAGACAAATGAACATAAAATTTTGTGTCCTCTTTCTGTTGCCTACTGAAGTCTTTGAAATTAAGCCATACTTTATAGATTTAACATCTTATATGGCCTCACATTTCAAAACCAAAACTTGGTAGATTTGAAGTCAGCAAATTCAAGGAATTTCACATGTATAATTTCTTCAGTTTCAAGATTATTTTATGGCAGAAATAAACTACCATCATCACTCATTCTTAAAGAAGAGGAAGCAACGACACTTCCTCCACATTTTGATTAATTAACTTATATTGCACAGTTTTAAAATCCTGGCTTTAAATATCAAAATGTTGACACTGATCACCTTGAACAAGTTTGATAGAAGCATTTCTTCTGTCAGCATGCCTATCTTAATTATACCAACCTTCACAAATTTAGAATCATAAATTTGTACCATTAGCATAATTCCTAATTTTAATAGATCATGATTGTCAGATGAATACTTAGTTCAGAACATACATAGCACTGCTAGAAGAGGATCTTGCTAATGAAATATATGCTTTGATTAATAGAAATTACATTCTTCTATCACAGTTGTGAGCTTCAAATAATAAATGCCTTTTTTTTACTCAACATATTTTAACTGTAGGCTTTGAGAAAATTAAAATGTCAGTTTCAGGGTCAGTTATGGTCCTACACAAATATTTTTGATTATTAATTATTTTATTTAAAATTTCTACTTTTACTTTAAAATACTGACCCTCTTTTACTCTTATTACTTTCCTAGTCAAATACAATTCACTGGATGTAGAGACCTTATTTTTACAGAGCTACTTTTAAAGTGATCACAATTCAAAACAAGTAAGAAGGCAAAAGTGGAAACATTTGTACTTTAATTTCAGATGCTTGGAAGAGTTGGTGTTGAACCTGTAACCTCTGCCAAGACATATCAAGGCAAGAAAGACTTAAATGTATTTCCTTTTACAGATACTTCCATGCTAAAGAATGGTGACCAGATTCACATAAACAATTAAGTCGCTAAAGAAGCATATTACTCACTAAGCACCATATTCATTAGTATCTCTCACAATAAGAGCATACATAAAAATTCACTTTATGGGATTCAGATATCTCAGAAACTCTCTCATACAAAGAGTTCAGATACTGGTAAAAATACATTTTCATATTTATTTGTGCTACCACTTGGCTTTTAGGTGTAATCAGGTGAGAAAGGTGCAGGGAAAAGTAAAATCTATGACACAAACTTACACGGCCAAAAAATATATTTAATGTTCAAGGTCAAAAGTAGCAGAGCTGTTTGTGCATAAAGTGATTTTACTCAGTCAACTATTATTATGAATTAATATCTCTCAGAGTTATATTTTTTCAACCAATGCTACAAAGCAATCCATGAGATCACTGCTCAAAATTTTCCCCTCACCTCCCCACAGTGTTTATTTCCATGCTTGTAGATAGAAAAGGTTGTAAAAGTAAAAGAAAGCAATCAGTTATGAAGGAATAAAAGGGGATATAACACAGGTTTCCTATGAAAGTACAGAAGTCTGTCTCAAGATATGTGGATTCAGAGAAATAATGCGGTTCTTGGAGGCTGGGAGTATGCAATTTGAAGCACCACTCTGTGATATGTCAAATTGTCCAGGAATGCTTATGAATATTAATGATGGTGAATTTGAAACAGCCTACAATATTACTGTTACAAAAAATTAAAGACTCTAATACTAAATTAACTACCCTAAATGCCACACTAGTTTGTAAGTATCAGTACAATCCCATATTTGCTCACACCAATGCCTTCATTTGTCTCAAATGAAGTATGAGACTATTTTGGAAAGAAACCGGGAGATTCCCTAAGTAATGTACTCAAATATTCACACTGTTGCTATTTATTTAAACATGTTACACCTAATTTGACACCAAAGATGTCTAGGACACCTAGAGAATTATCATCATTTTGATATTTTCAAAAATGAATGGTAGGTATGAAGGCAAAGGAGCCTAATTGTTTCCCCGAAAGAACCTCTTAGATTTCCCTCAAGCCTTTTTTGACAATGGGGAAAGTACAACACTGAATCAGCTCTCAAAGAAATGGGCAGTATAGCACAAGCTAAGGCAGACCTTAAAAATTACTTTCTAAAATTGCCTGTGGGCTTAAGAAAAAGAAAGTAATTCAGATTGTAGCTTTTCTATACAGAAATGAATGCAAGCATTACTATTTGGATATGTCATAGTTATTTCATTACAGTATATGTATGGCACTTTTTAATGTATATTTATTTTCTGTTGTTCATTTATCATAAGATTTATTGATATTAATTTTACTCAAATTGTACAGACCCTCATTTTGAATTCATTCTTCTAATATCTTAAAGTTTGAGCAGATTCTGGGGAAAAAAAGGGAAAATCCTTTTATTACCTAGTCATTTGAAATTTGGTAAACATCCTTAACTTTCAATTATTTATCTAATTTTGAAATTGATTGTACCACAAGTACATTAGACCAAGTGGTGGTTTATAATTTTTCACATATCTCAGTGTCTAGAAAAGTGATCTTTTAAGGGGCAACTTCACAAAGGTGTCTCACCTATTGCTTCGATCCTGCTTGCTTAGTAATTGCATTCCTATTCCCATCTTCAAATAGTCATCAGTTTTCCCTGCTTCCTTTGGAATATAAAGCCAGTCTAATGTATTATATATGTTGGTTTGCTACATTTCATCCTTATTTTCCCTTTTTTTTTGTTGGCTTTGTTTGTTTGCTTGTTTTTGTTTGGTTTGTTCTGTTTGTTTGTTTGATTGCTTGGGGTTTGTTTTGTTTTGCTGATTTTTAAATTTAATCTAAAATGTTACCAGGCCTTTATTCAAGGAAGTCCCAGTAGAAGGAGCAGCCATATCTCATGACACTACAGGATATATGAAGCTACATTTATGTAATTCAGAATGTTTATGCCAGTTGAAATTAATTCAGTCCTATTAAGAAAGAAATATATTTTTCTGCAGTAAATGAATGCTTTAAATTTGAATTATGATATATGGTATATAGACCCCTTCCCACTTGAACTTCAACAGATAAAATACAGTACAAAAATGATATTCAGGCACTTCAAAGTTGCTATTGAAGTTATTAAAAAATTTGGATTGCATATTTTGTCATCAGCTCTGTTGTGCAGAGTAAAGTATAAAACTGAATTTAGGAAGTTATATTATCTTTTATAGTATCTATAAAAAAATAAGATATTCAGAATGGATATAAGAT
Organism: Emberiza elegans; assembly: GCA_024865655.1. Classification (NCBI taxonomy): domain Eukaryota; kingdom Metazoa; phylum Chordata; class Aves; order Passeriformes; family Fringillidae; genus Emberiza; species Emberiza elegans. The sequence continues at coordinate 26,456,497 of JALJVW010001283.1, forward strand.
TTTTTTTTTCCTTGAGGACAGTCAAAAATAAAAAGTAGGTTATCCATAGAGGCCATTTAGGCACCATATCCAGAAGTTTTCAAGCCCCACTGGATGAAGCCTTGAGCAACCTGGTGTGAGATCATTACTAATCCTTCTGCAAGAAGGAAAGAAGTTCCTGAGGTCCTTCTCAACCTGAATTGTCCTAAAATTATTTTTATTCTCATTGAAGGGCAAAACCAGAAGAAAAACATGTATTAAAAAAATCAAGCCCTTTTTAAAATTATCTTAAAGAAGAGGTCCAAAATCCAGTATCTGCAGATAGCAAATCTGTTATTAGTGGACAGGGTAGCGAAATAGGTTCTGAAATTCTTTCCCGTTTTCCTTGTAAATGTATTTCATTACATGAAATTTTATTTAAATATATTTTCCACCAACCTTTAATTACTGATGGTCTATTAATTTCTTAATACAATAAACACACAAAAATTTAAATAGACCAAAAATGTTAGTGAAGAGTTTTTACTTTTAAAAATACTTTTATTTTCATTTATATGATACCTTTAAAAATATAGAATCATTAAATAATCCTTAATATTTATTAATATATATTTAATAGATTAAGAAATAATTTTTGCTGCATTTGAAAACCCCCACTAAATGCAGTACAAATACTATTTCAGTAGCCATCCTATCCTAAATTCTTACTAAGCAGAAGCTCTACTTTGCTTTTAGACACTGACTAAAATGCATTAATATAAAACAAGAATAAAGTAAATTATTTATGTACAAACATCTTTCTTGCTGATTTAAATAATAATTAAATTTTATGAGTTAAATTACTACATATAAATAAACTTGTGGAGTACAAAACACACAATTATATCAGTAGTGACATCTTGAACTAAAATTTGAAAATGCGGTAGCATTCTGAGATCACAGTGTGACACAGGAGAGGAGGGTTAACTAGCAGATTAATTTGTACATGGCGTTTAATGAGAAAAACTGAAAGAATTGTGCAGGAAAGATAACATAATCTCAAATAAATTCACATTTCAATGACTTTAAAAACAATAATAAAAATTTACTAGATGTTATTTCATTTCATGATTATATTACTATATTCATTTCCTTCTGTTAAACTACATGTTCCACATTTATAGGAGGACTAATAGGATAATTTAAAAATATACTGAAATATACTATTTGCATTTAAACAAAACCCAAAGACCAATAATTTGTTCAAAAGAGCCAGATATTATCAACTATTATTAAAAGCAAGCATAAGCTAGAGTTACATAATAACAGCTTAGACAACATCAAGCCATATGAATTTTTCCAGTTATTATCTAATTTCGTAGTCAGTTTCACTCTACTGCCAGCTATGTCAGTTGATGCATATCTTGTCCCTTTTTTCCTGGTTACTGATGGCTACCAAATGACATCTTTTTCTTATGGACCCAGCATTAGCAGTTTCCAAGTTAATCCATCAAATTAAGTGGAAAGAAAGTTTATTTTTCTGTGGATGTGCTGTGAAATGCACAGTGGAGGTGAAATAGATCATGCTATAGGTGTCCTCAGGAGAAGTTTCTGAGGGTTGTCTAAAGATAACAGTGAAATGTTAGTTCCCTGAAACCACTCTTCCCACAGACTAGACTAAGATTTACAAAAAAGTAAAAGTTTATTGACAAAAAGCAAAATATTCACACATAAATTACACAGATCATTTTGCATCAGTACAAAAGATAATAAAAGAGAAAAAGAATAATTCTAATTAATTTCTTCCCCTCCTTTAAAGGTCAGACTGTCAGCAGAGGACTTAACACTGGTATAATGGTAACTAAAGGAGGGTTTCCAGTAATGATGCCAGCTATTGATCTACTCTATTATTTACAGTGGATATACACACAGTTTAAAACACATAATATTGCAGGGACTTAATTTCTTAATTTACTGCTATAGTTCATGTTCATTAGTGACAAGGATATTACACCATTGAAAGAGCTTTACTCAATTTTGTAAAATTTACATCTCAGCTGAACACGAACAAAGTATTTCCGTGTCATAAATAAGGTGCATGAGTAGCAGTCAACTAGGCTTGGGTTTACACAAGAAAAGGTCTAAGTCTAATCAAGCTGTAAAATTAAGTCAATATTTTTAAGAATAAATAGAATCCATAAAAGTACATAAAACAGTCAAACTACAAAAATATTTGTCTTAGTAACTGCTGGATGACTTTGCTGTTTCTCACCCATCAAATTCAGTGAAAGAATCAGTGAAGGTTTTAACTTTAAAGCTTAAAGAGTTGCCTGATGGAATAAACTCTTGGCTATTTAAATTAAAAAGCGCATCAAGTAACCTTCAGAGTTTTTGTGAGAGGATGTCCTGACAAAAAGGCTGTACTCAGAATAACAAATATGTACAATACTTTAGACCAATATTTAGGGACACTTCTGTACATTATGAAAATAAGCTTCTGAATATAAAAGCAAAACTCAAAAAGAACATTGAAGGAACTCTAGAAAGTAGCTGTTACAGGAGACATTAAGAGACCCAAAACTTTTTCAAAGTATACCATAAGCATTCAATAAATATCCCCATTAATTTGTACAACTTTTTTCTTTCCAAATACCATGACTTCTATTGTGCAGACCTGAAAAACATTTGTCCTACTTTACAGACATGTTGACCTTGTAGAGAAGACTGTTCCTCATGGTGTCCTCCATTTCATATTGTTCTGTGCAGGAAATTTAGGAATGTCTGACAGCTGTGATAAGGACCATTTTTTTTGAACTTCAAAAGTGAAATATTACCATTTCAACTCTGCTTTCAATGAAGCAGGATGAGTATTTAACTATTTTGCATGTAAGAACTTCTAAAAAAGTAATTATTCTCTCTCAGGTATTGTTTACTCCTAATATAACTTTTAAATGGATATATAGGATTTTTGTTGAAAAAGTCACATGGCACTACAGGTGGCACAGAAGTGATCTATTTTAGTCTAGCTGGTGCTGCTGCACATATTATGGTTTGTTAATAGTTAAAGAATTGCTAAAATAATGGTTTTTGTACTTTATTTCTACTATGTCTGTTAACACTCTCATCTCCTTTTAACTGAAAACACAAAACTACACTATAAAAATTTTATTCAAATTATCTTTACCAAGACACTTCTTTACAGCTATGTAATGATCAAACTTATCTTAGCCTAAAGTCCCAGTTTAGTATGGTTAACGTAAAAAAATATGACCTTCTGAAAAAGAAGACTTAACTTGCTCTGAGGAGGAGGAAAGAGGAGTTGACATTGTAAAAGAAGGTTATAAAATGTTTCATTCTTTAGTTTTCTACAAGGTATGGCTACTAATGATACTTCTATTCATATGTATATTATGTTACATTTACATAATTTTGCCATGACAAAAACATTTTTATCCTGGCTAAACTCAATTGCCTACTTTTAATGTAACAAAAATATTATTTCTATTTAACAAGCATCAATGCAGAATGACTCTGCAGAGACAGTCTACATAATTTTAATTCTTGGAGGTCTATTGTTCCAAATTCATAGACAGGCTCCCACATTTTATTCACCTCCCAATACATGCTGGTTTTAGGACTTTGAATCCATTTTTTTCTAATGTATGTTACCCGTGACACCTAAACACCACGACTGTCAAGTTTTCTGTAATAATTATTTTCTCCAAAGTGCTAGTAGAAATGCTTTCTCTTCATTGCATGCTTAGGGAAGCATTATCTTATCACTCACATTGTTGAATCTCCACTGTGTGTAAACCATGCATATGTGGCAACTTAAGAACTACTTCAGTCTAGAAAATGCTGATTCACTGGCAGCAAAATGAAATTTACAAAAATACCACATTCTCAAAGGCATTAACTAACGTTCTTTCTTTTCCTTCTGTTCCTATACATAGTCTACATGAAGGGTAGGCACTATCCAGCAAGAAGTAGCATAAATGTCACTATGATGTTATTAAGAGGCTTTAAAAAAATGCAGTCAATTTGAAAAAGGATAACAATAAAACAATCAAAGCAAAATAAGAACAAATAACGAATTTATTAATTTGATTCAGATTGTTCTTCTGTTAATGTACCACTTATCCAGTGATCAGATAGGTTTGTGTATTTTTATTTATGCTGCACTGCGCAGGACAACCCCAAAAATCACACTGTAATCCTGACAGGCTAATCCAAACACCTCTTGAAGTCTAGTAGGCTTGGTGTATTTTAAAATGCCATGGTTTAGAAAACAGGATTTACCTATTTCTATGTAACTTCACTGTAATCTGATACAATTAACAAATTGCATAATTTCTCAGCTAGAAAAGATCACTCTGCAGTATATGCAGTATCTCAGTTCAAAAAAAAGTTCAGTTTGAGAAAAATATCTGATTTTGCAACCATTTTGTACACTTTTTGTAAAAATTATGTATATACTCTGTACATAATTCTCCTTTTGTTTTTTTTTTATATTTTGTTTTGTTTTGATTTGCCAAGAAGAAGCTACTGCTGAAATAAATGCAAAAACATCTTGCCATCCACTCTGCAGCCACAGTTAAGTATTTGTCTTAGGGATTCTACATTGTGAAGGAAGATGATGTAAATAAAGCTAATTCCATCTAGTCCTGGTTCACAAATTATGAATTAATTTCTCTTCCTAAATTTTTCTTTTCAGTATCATTGTTCTGCTGTTTGTTCACTGTCAGGCTGCACATGGTGCCTTATTCTGGGGTCTTTGCAATTCACATCCTGTGAAATCTATTGAACTTAGTCTAATTACTCCCTTGCAGAAGAAGCCTACTAAAGGCTAGAGTTGGATTAATCCCAAATTTAAACTTATGACTGACATAGATACCAAATTTGATGAAATATAAGCTGTTATTTAGAAGAAAAATAAGTAAATTGTCTTTTTTCCTGATTAGGACTTTTGCTTAAGTAGCTTACACAATATTATCATATTTTATTATGCAACGGTTTCCTGGAACATTAAACTATGCCATTATGTAGAAGTTCAAGTATTCTTTCTACCAAACATGCATACTAAACTGTCATTTGCTCCCAAAATAGAGAGCAATTCTTTAATAATAGAAAAGGAAAGTACAGATACTAGTCAGGCGCTTTACCTCTTTAGCAATACAGTAAATCTGGCACCATCCACATATATTAAAAAAATCAAGCCGTTTTTAAAATTATCTTAAAGAAGAGGTCCAAAATCCAGTATCTGCAGATAGCAAATCTGTTATTAGTGGACAGGGTAGCGAAATAGGTTCTGAAATTCTTTCCCGTTTTCCTTGTAAATGTATTTCATTACATGAAATTTTATTTAAATATATTTTCCACCAACCTTTAATTACTGATGGTCTATTAATTTCTTAATACAATAAACACACAAAAATTTAAATAGACCAAAAATGTTAGTGAAGAGTTTTTACTTTTAAAAATACTTTTATTTTCATTTATATGATACCTTTAAAAATATAGAATCATTAAATAATCCTTAATATTTATTAATATATATTTAATAGATTAGAAATAATTTTGCTGCATTTGAAAACCCCCACTAAATGCAGTACAACTACTATTTCAGTAGCCATCCTATCCTAAATTCTTACTAAGCAGAAGCTCTACTTTGCTTTTAGACACTGACTAAAATGCATTAATATAAAACAAGAGTAAAGTAAATTATTTATGTACAAACATCTTTCTTGCTGATTTAAATAATAATTAAATTTTATGAGTTAAATTACTACACATAAATAAACTTGTGGAGTACAAAACACACAATTATATCAGTAGTGACATCTTGAACTAAAATTTGAAAATGCGGTAGCATTCTGAGATCACAGTGTGACACAGGAGAGGAGGGTTAACTAGCAGATTAATTTGTACATGGAGTTTAATGAGAAAAACTGAAAGAATTGTGCAGGAAAGATAACATAATCTCAAATAAATTCACATTTCAATGACTTTAAAAACAATAATAAAAATTTACTAGATGTTATTTCATTTCATGATTATATTACTACATTTCATTTCCTTCTGTTAAACTACATGTTCCACATTTATAGGAGGACTAATAGGATAATTTAAAAATATACTGAAATATACTATTTGCATTTAAACAAAACCCAAAGACCAATAATTTGTTCAAAAGAGCCAGATATTATCAACTATTATTAAAAGCAAGCATAAGCTAGAGTTACATAATAACAGCTTAGACAACATCAAGCCATATGAATTTTTCCAGTTATTATCTAATTTCGTAGTCAGTTTCACTCTACTGCCAGCTATGTCAGTTGATGCATATCTTGTCCCTTTTTTCCTGGTTACTGATGGCTACCAAATGACATCTTTTTCTTATGGACCCAGCATTAGCAGTTTCCAAGTTAATCCATCAAATTAAGTGGAAAGAAAGTTTATTTTTCTGTGGATGTGCTGTGAAATGCACAGTGGAGGTGAAATAGATCATGCTATAGGTGTCCTCAGGAGAAGTTTCTGAGGGTTGTCTAAAGATAACAGTGAAAAGTTAGTTCCCTGAAACCACTCTTCCCACAGACTAGACTAAGATTTACAAAAAAGTAAAAGTTTATTGACAAAAGCAAAATATTCACACATAAATTACACAGATCATTTTGCATCAGTACAAAAGATAATAAAAGAGAAAAAGAATAATTCTAATTAATTTCTTCCCCTCCTTTAAAGGTCAGACTGTCAGCAGAGGACTTAACACTGGTATAATGGTAACTAAAGGAGGGTTTCCAGTAATGATGCCAGCTATTGATCTACTCTATTATTTACAGTGGATATACACACAGTTTAAAACACATAATATTGCAGGGACTTAATTTCTTAATTTACTGCTATAGTTCATGTTCATTAGTGACAAGGATATTACACCATTGAAAGAGCTTTACTCAATTTTGTAAAATTTACATCTCAGCTGAACACGAACAAAGTATTTCCGTGTCATAAATAAGGTGCATGAGTAGCAGTCAACTAGGCTTGGGTTTACACAAGAAAAGGTCTAAGTCTAATCAAGCTGTAAAATTAAGTCAATATTTTTAAGAATAAATAGAATCCATAAAAGTACATAAAACAGTCAAACTACAAAAATATTTGTCTTAGTAACTGCTGGATGACTTTGCTGTTTCTCACCCATCAAATTCAGTGAAAAAAGAATCAGTGAAGGTTTTAACTTTAAAGCTTAAAGAGTTGCCTGATGGAATAAACTCTTGGCTATTTAAATTAAAAAGCGCATCAAGTAACCTTCAGAGTTTTTGTGAGAGGATGTCCTGACAAAAAGGCTGTACTCAGAATAACAAATATGTACAATACTTTAGACCAATATTTAGGGACACTTCTGTACATTATGAAAATAAGCTTCTGAATATAAAAGCAAAACTCAAAAAGAACATTGAAGGAACTCTAGAAAGTAGCTGTTACAGGAGACATTAAGAGACCCAAAACTTTTTCAAAGTATACCATAAGCATTCAATAAATATCCCCATTAATTTGTACAACTTTTTTCTTTCCAAATACCATGACTTCTATTGTGCAGACCTGAAAAACATTTGTCCTACTTTACAGACATGTTGACCTTGTAGAGAAGACTGTTCCTCATGGTGTCCTCCATTTCATATTGTTCTGTGCAGGAAATTTAGGAATGTCTGACAGCTGTGATAAGGACCATTTTTTTGAACTTCAAAAGTGAAATATTACCATTTCAACTCTGCTTTCAATGAAGCAGGATGAGTATTTAACTATTTTGCATGTAAGAACTTCTAAAAAGTAATTATTCTCTCTCAGGTATTGTTTACTCCTAATATAACTTTTAAATGGATATATAGGATTTTTTGTTGAAAAAGTCACATGGCACTACAGGTGGCACAGAAGTGATCTATTTTAGTCTAGCTGGTGCTGCTGCACATATTATGGTTTGTTAATAGTTAAAGAATTGCTAAAATAATGGTTTTGTACTTTATTTCTACTATGTCTGTTAACACTCTCATCTCCTTTTAACTGAAAACACAAAACTACACTATAAAAATTTTATTCAAATTATCTTTACCAAGACACTTCTTTACAGCTATGTAATGATCAAACTTATCTTAGCCTAAAGTCCCAGTTTAGTATGGTTAACGTAAAAAAATATGACCTTCTGAAAAAGAAGACTTAACTTGCTCTGAGGAGGAGGAAAGAGGAGTTGACATTGTAAAAGAAGGTTATAAAATGTTTCATTCTTTAGTTTTCTACAAGGTATGGCTACTAATGATACTTCTATTCATATGTATATTATGTTACATTTACATAATTTTGCCATGACAAAAACATTTTTTATCCTGGCTAAACTCAATTGCCTACTTTTAATGTAACAAAAAATATTATTTCTATTTAACAAGCATCAATGCAGAATGACTCTGCAGAGACAGTCTACATAATTTTAATTCTTGGAGGTCTATTGTTCCAAATTCATAGACAGGCTCCCACATTTTATTCACCTCCCAATACATGCTGGTTTTAGGACTTTGAATCCATTTTTTTCTAATGTATGTTACCCGTGACACCTAAACACCACGACTGTCAAGTTTTCTGTAATAATTATTTTCTCCAAAGTGCTAGTAGAAATGCTTTCTCTTCATTGCATGCTTAGGGAAGCATTATCTTATCACTCACATTGTTGAATCTCCACTGTGTGTAAACCATGCATATGTGGCAACTTAAGAACTACTTCAGTCTAGAAAAATGCTGATTCACTGGCAGCAAAATGAAATTTACAAAAATACCACATTCTCAAAGGCATTAACTAACGTTCTTTCTTTTCCTTCTGTTCCTATACATAGTCTACATGAAGGGTAGGCACTATCCAGCAAGAAGTAGCATAAATGTCACTATGATGTTATTAAGAGGCTTTAAAAAAATGCAGTCAATTTGAAAAAGGATAACAATAAAACAATCAAAGCAAAATAAGAACAAATAACGAATTTATTAATTTGATTCAGATTGTTCTTCTGTTAATGTACCACTTATCCAGTGATCAGATAGGTTTGTGTATTTTTATTTATGCTGCACTGCGCAGGACAACCCCAAAAATCACACTGTAATCCTGACAGGCTAATCCAAACACCTCTTGAAGTCTAGTAGGCTTGGTGTATTTTAAAATGCCATGGTTTAGAAAACAGGATTTACCTATTTCTATGTAACTTCACTGTAATCTGATACAATTAACAAATTGCATAATTTCTCAGCTAGGAAAAGATCACTCTGCAGTATATGCAGTATCTCAGTTCAAAAAAGTTCAGTTTGAGAAAAAATATCTGATTTTGCAACCATTTTGTACACTTTTTGTAAAAATTATGTATATACTCTGTACATAATTCTCCCTTTTGTTTTTTTTTTTATATTTTGTTTTGTTTTGATTTGCCAAGAAGAAGCTACTGCTGAAATAAATGCAAAAACATCTTGCCATCCACTCTGCAGCCACAGTTAAGTATTTGTCTTAGGGATTCTACATTGTGAAGGAAGATGATGTAAATAAAGCTAATTCCATCTAGTCCTGGTTCACAAATTATGAATTAATTTCTCTTCCTAAATTTTCTCTTTTCAGTATCATTGTTCTGCTGTTTGTTCACTGTCAGGCTGCACATGGTGCCTTATTCTGGGGTCTTTGCAATTCACATCCTGTGAAATCTATTGAACTTAGTCTAATTACTCCCTTGCAGAAGAAGCCTACTAAAGGCTAGAGTTGGATTAATCCCAAATTTAAACTTATGACTGACATAGATACCAAATTTGATGAAATATAAGCTGTTATTTAGAAGAAAAATAAGTAAATTGTCTTTTTCCTGATTAGGACTTTTGCTTAAGTAGCTTACACAATATTATCATATTTTATTATGCAACGGTTTCCTGGAACATTAAACTATGCCATTATGTAGAAGTTCAAGTATTCTTTCTACCAAACATGCATACTAAACTGTCATTTGCTCCCAAAATAGAGAGCAATTCTTTAATAATAGAAAAGGAAAGTACAGATACTAGTCAGGCGCTTTACCTCTTTAGCAATACAGTAAATCTGGCACCATCCAAGCTTTGTTGTATATTATAGCATACAACTTACAGTATTGATACATTTTGAATGCCTAGACTGTGCACTGGAGCACATTAGAAATTCATTGTCCATAACACTAAGTTAGTTTCCATGCTGTACTTAAGTGTTTATCAATCTGATTCAAGAGCCATTTCAACCAAATCTTATATTTTTACAAACACATTTGTACATTTTTCTTAAATGGTCAGGACAGAATAGGCAGCTAAAATTCATTATTTGCTGTACAAAGAGTGAAATTACTCCAAAGTAAAGTATGTCTCCAATTCTTTGTTTTAAGACTGTTACTGAGAGTGACAGAAAACATGGCAAGTGAAGAAATATTTCTACATTTATTAATTTTTTAATATTTCTTTGGAGTCTTTTGTAGAAGCTTTGCTTAATGTTCAGTTATATGACTCATTGGCAGCTGTACCTATTTGTAGCTGTGCTGAAACCAGTCATCATCTTATACAGAACTTGTATAGATTCTTTCCATTGCTGCTGTCTGTACCCTGATATATCCATTGTTCAACCGTCTTATCAGTTCTTGACCTTTATGTTGTCAAGCAGTGGTGGTAAACTAATCTAAACACTGGAAACATTTTAACTGAAAGGACCAGAAACACAAAGTCTGTCTCAGTCTCTATAAGCCTAAGAGCGTTCCTATAAACAGGGACAACCAAAGAAGAAAGTGCTCATCATTATTCATATTTTTGAAATTAGGTTATCAGTTTCAATTAATTGTTGTTATTGAGTTCAGTTTAGGTAGATAACTGAAGAGTCACAAAGGCCTAGTATTTAAAAGACAAACTGTAAGACATACATAAGTCATTGGAAATTCTTTTCTGGACCAGCACTGTGATGTGCTATTGTGTTAAACACCATTTAAATACCAGCAGCTTCCCTTCTTATCACTTGTCACTTACCAACTGTTCTTAATACACATAGAATAATCTTTGGTGATTGTAGGCAACTATATCTAAAAGAAAACGCAAAATTACAAATTAATAAATATTTTGATATTTTTATTGCTACAAATCTTAGTTGGTAGCAAAAAAAAGAAAAAACCTGCAGAAAAAAAAAGCCATGAAAGGTAATTTACGTTATGTAACATCACTTCTGTTGAAAATTTGATGTATTTTGAAGGGAGTTTCAGTAATTCCTTCTGTATCTCTAGTTTTCAGGAGCTTTTTCCTGGAAACATTGCATCTTTCACTATATATATCTCTATATATCTCTATAGATATATAGATATATATAGATATATATAGATGTATAGATATGTAGATATATAGATATATATAGATATAAATTAAGCTGTCAGTTGAATAGAAACAAAACATAGTCTCAATTACCATTTTTGAGTTTCATAGGATAGAAAATCATTAATTTGTAATCTGTACACATATTTGAGATGTAAAAAATTTATTATTTATAAATTTTACAATTTTTATTTGCTTCCTAAAACTCTTCCTTACACCCCATACTTGCTTACTTAAGGGGTGGAAAAATATATAATCAAAACATCTGACTGATCTATGTATCTTAAACAAACAGCAGCATTACATATCTTAATATTTTAGCACTTAAGGGGTTAGGAAAAAGTGTCCAAGAAAGTAACAAAAAACTTTTTCTATTTCCTCACTTAGTTTTGAAGCACCTGTGTGTAAAATATATAAAATGAAAGCTGTGACTCTCTGTGTGAGAAAATGAAAATTATCACTTCCCCCTCACAAAAAGGAATAAAAAATATTTCTGAAAGAGAGGAATTAGGTTAGATATTTCTCCCATCTTTATGCATTTCCTGCTTCTTGTCCAATCTTTCTCAAAAGTTCTTAAAAATTAAGATTCATCTGAACATCATGGGTAACAGGAGATTCATTCTCTTAGCAGGAGAAGCAGTGCCAAAATCCTTCAGAGTCAAGATTTAGTTTTTATTTGATATTTGTATGTTTTGGACAAATCATATTAAATAATATCTGGTCTGGAAAATGTTCCTCTGCAGTAATGTGCCACTTAACAAATAACTATGGCCAGATTCATCCTGACACTATACATTTTGAAGCTCTATGGAGAACGTTGCATACACAACACGTCCATTTTTTGACAAGGGCAGAATACATACAGAAAGATTTCTTCAGGCCATTCAGTGAGAACAACCCCTAACAAGAGATTTTTCATATATGCTTAGTTTCATTTTCCTTCATGGAAGGGGAAATGTCCTGGGGTGAAAGAGTAGAAAGGGAATAATTTTCTTGGCAACCCCCTGTCATAAATCTCTCTAAGGTGATGCCTCTCCTGTAGGGATAATGAGGGTGTAATAGACAGAAAAAGCAATTACTTAGTTTGACATAAATCAACAATACAGAATATGAATACTGTTTTTAAGTTGTCTTATTTCAGAAGAGAAGGAGTACACTTTTGTTACTCTAATTCAAAGTGATAAAACTATTACCGATTTCTTGCTTCCAGTTTACAGGGGCATTATTATAGTATTTCTGACAAATACATAGCACTGTTTGCACTTAATTCCAACAGGCTCAGATGTTCACAGCGGTATTAATTGGATCACAGGTTTCTTTCCCTCCTAGTACCTTGATAACATTCATCCTCTTCAAAGGAGTCAGACTCAGGGAAGGCTCTGCATTAGAGACTGCAGTCATCTCTATGCAACACCAAAACATTAGTCTTTCTGCTTAGATTGCTATACAGAGTATTTACATTTTTATTCTTCCACTTTTCATTTGCTATTCATATTCATTGTATATTTATACCCGTGTTTGAAAGACTAAGAATTTCTCTTGCAAGTTTAATTTTCCCTCTAGACTGCTGATTTGTTTTTCATTACTGGAGACTTGGTGATGCAACTTAGCTGCAACTGCAGCCTATCTTTCCTCCAAAGACACTGCAGCTTGCAGTTTATCAGCTTTCAATAGCATCATAGCATCTGTTTTGCACCAGAATCTGCTGGTTTATTATGAATCCAGTAAGAAATGCACTCAGACTCTGCAAAGTATCAATTCAAATACCATTCATTAAAGATAACACTACACAGAAAGAGCAATCTTAAGTCTCTCAGATGCTAGGAATCTCAAGCTGTGCAACATCAAGTGTGTCTTCGATCTTTGATCAGGACGCAGCACAAAATACAGCTTCTGTCTGTGGTAGAATACCCCACTTTAATCATTCACAAAAAAGGGTTTTTTTTCCACTGCCAAACACTAATAATTTTTACAAAAACTTCTTTCTGAATGTTTAGATGATCTAAAAAAAACCAGATCGCACAGGTGTCATAATTGTATCAAGTGGACCCTACAGTTCAGTGTCTTTTCACAGGCTGCAGCCTTGACCTCTGCTGCCCCAGTCATTTGGACAGAGATATCATTGGGGAATCCAGATGTCATTGGAGATCCTCATCATCAGCCTGTGCTGGTGATGCAGAGCACTGGAGCTGCACTAGCACTGGTGCCATGAATGCTCCAACATCCCCGCCAAGGCTGATTGCATTGCTGGTACACGTGCTGGAGATCCACTGGCTCAATGCACAGTTCAGGCCACGTGTTTATAGGTCGGTGGCAACTGCATGGCACCCTGGCATGGGATTGGGCAGTTTGGGGCTTGCAAGGAATGGTATTGCATTATGTGGTGTGGAGAGGCATGAGAGGCTGCAGGGTGGGCCCAGAAGCTGCTCCCCTCTTACCCATGTCCTGTGGGTTTTGCAGAGCACTGGAAGTGCTGCAGAAGCACAGCAAAAACCTGTAAACAGGAGCAGAGTTGAGAGAGGCCCTGGCACCCAGCACCCCACAAATGGCCAACACCTCATGGAAGCAACAACTCAAGGCTGTGCCAGGGGCTGTCATCTCTTGATATCAGCTCTCTAGGCAGGTGCAGAAGTGCAGGAGCCCACACTGACCTCAGAGAGACATTGAATGCTGAAGAAGAACACCAGATCCAACCCCAGCCTCTCACCCCACGCCCTGCCTGTGCCCATGCAGGGCTGTGCTGTCCAATAGCTGAGAAGGCCTGCTGTCCACAGGTCCTGACACAGGGGCCAGAGTCTCTTCCCTCTTCTCTGGACAGTGAATATGGGGGCTTCAAAAAAGGAGTTCCTGTCCCCACTGGCCTACCTGCCCATCCCCTGGAGCCTTGAGGATCAGTGTGTCATGGCACAGCTCCACTTCCACAGACTCCTTCTTCTGGCCCCATGCCATCATTGACCTGATCATTCTCAACTACATGGAACAACGTCAGTTCTGCAAAGTTGGCCTGAGGACAGTAAGGAAACCGGGGATAGTCTTCCACCAGGATCCCCCCTGGAGCTGCTGTCAGGAACAGATCTAAAGCATGGACGCTTGCTGGAAACATCAAGGACAGGGCACAGAGCCCTACAGCGTGGAGGTACACCCCAGCAGCCTCCCAGACATGGCTGTAGACAATGATGTGCTGCTCCTGGAGATTATCCACACCCTCCCATAGACCCAGGTGCTGTCTGAGTGGAACTGAGAGCCATTGCAGGAGAAGCAGGTCCAGTGGAGAGTGGTACTGGGGGCCTGTGGAGGTGTCTATACAAAGGTGCAGTTCCTGAGGGACAGTGTCCCCTCAGAGCTGTTGCAGGTGGATGTGGACTAGGCTGCAGATAGGGGCATAACCCTACCATTTAAGCCCTTCTGTAAACCCCTGTGCTGGCAGAGCTGGACCCAGAAGATGATTATAGAACCTGAATTTCATTAATCCTGAGCATCCAGTGAATGTGGGGTCAGGAACCACCTAGGTTACCCAAATCCTATTCAAAATGTGAAAATATATTGATGTGAAAAATATTTATATTCTTTAGCCCTGGTGTTATGATTCTTCCATCCATCCCACAGACAGGGGTAGAACATCCTCAGTGCCTGGCCCCAGTGGAGACTGAGCACTGCTGAAACACACCATACTGGCGGGGTTGGGGTATCTGGTACTACAGTGAGTGTGCTGGCATCTGGAGAGTTAGATGGACTGGAGAACTGGGGGTGGGCACCACCATGAGCAGTGACATCTGTTCAGCACAGTGATGGTTTAATGGTTGGATTTGGAAAGGCATAAGTCTCCCTGAAGACATAATTCCAATTATAAGTTCTTGGTAGTGGTAACTGGAACTGAGGACATGGGAGTGTGAGTGGATGAGAAGCTCAACGTGACTCAAAAATGTGCACTTACACCCCAGAAAGCCAACCACATCCTGGGCTGCATCCAAAGCAGCATGGGCAGCAGCTCAGGGGAGGTGTTTCTTTCTCTCTGCACTTCTCTCCTGAGACTCCCACTGGAGTAGCGCATTCAGACTGGGCTTTTAGAAATAAGAATCCTGAATTCACAAAATAAAACATCCTATCCAGTGCAGATGCTTGGAGTTCTGTTCCTTTACGCTAATCTCAGGTACAGTGAAAGTCAATTGCATTTCTTCATTTGTCTTCAGCAGCCACTCAGCTCGCCTTTGCAATTATATATAAATGCAACAGGACCACTACATATCTGGGAGATGAAAAATTATCATGGCATGAGTGTTTAGAAGGGTCTACTTCTGAAGAATTAAGAAAACTCAGAATGTATGAGTGAGAGAGAGGAGAAATCATTGACTAAAGGGATGAGTTCATCTCCATTGTTACTGATGAAAACCTAGCAGAGAGTGACTAATTCTGTTTTTTACTAACATGATTCATAACTCCTTTTATCATTTGCATAGAAATAAGTGGTGATTAGGATCTTGTTCAAGATCTATATTAGGAAATTAACAGCTTTGGCAATTATCCTGTTACAAATTTCTTACTTTTCTATAAGCACTCTCATGAGATGGCAACAGATTCCTTTCAATATGAGAGTCTTTACCAATGGCACGTCAGTCTGGAGGCGTTAGTAATGTCTTCTCCTGTTTAATGGTGTATCAATGTTTCCTTCTTAAAGAATAGTATTGTATCAGTCAAAGAAGAGTTATGCTACTTAGCTGCTGAGGCAATTTTCTTACATGACACCTGTTAAAATCACCCTCTAAATATTCCCTTCTGATAAACATATACAGAGAAATAGTTCAATTCCCTGTCCATACAAAGTCTCTTCTGTTGAAAGAAGGCTAGGTAAGGTTAGAGTAATGATGTCTTAAGATTCCTTTTGGTTGGTTACACAATTTTCTGCTCTACCATCCAGATCATTCATCACAGAATTATAGAATGGCTCAGGCTGAGATGGCAACAGATTAGTTTCAATGTCACCACTAAGAGCATCTAGTTCCAACCCCTGCCAGTGGACAGGGATGTCATGTCTAGACCAGTTTAATGGTGTATCAAGAGCCCCATAAAGCCTGGTATTGTATCCTCCAAAGAAGATTATGCATCCACTTCTCTGGGAAACAAATTGCATGACTCACCACAAAATCAGTACAAATATTCTTTCTGATAAACATAGCAGAAAATAGTTCAATTCTTTTAGTTCAAAACTGTCTCCCTTTGTGTTGAAAGAACCTGTCAAGGTAAAAGTAATGATGTCTTAAGATCCCTCTGCCGCATTTAGGTAATTTGGAAGCTCTACCATAAAGATCATTCCCACAGAATTATAGAATGGCTCGGGCTAGAAAGGACCTTCAAGACCATCTAGTTCCAACCCCCTGCCATGGACAGGGATGTCACCCACTAGACCAGGTTGCTCAGAGCCCCATCCAGCCTGGCCTTGAGTACCTCCAGGGATGGTGCATCCACTTCTCTGGGAAACAAATTGCAGTGCCTCACCACCCTCTGAGTACCAAAATTCTTCCTAACAACTAGCCTAACCTGTCCTCTTTTAGTTTAAAACTGTCTCCCCTTGTCCTGTCAGTAATATGTTGTACACTACTGTTCATCTACTATACTGCAAAGGGTTTAGCAGTTTTATTTTCCATAATCATTCTTGTATTATTCAACTGCTGTAGTACACCAGACAGTCTGAACTACCCCAAAAGTGCATCATCCTGTCAATGGGATGATCCATCTCACTGAGTAACTTATCCAGCCTATACATCAACAATAAAACAGAGGCATTTGGATACTGTGGTTTTGTTTTAAAATAAATTAGCTAATAAACTGTTTTGAGAAAATAGCCCATTATTGGCCTTGAACATTTAGTTAACAGAGACAATTCCAACTCATATTGTTGTTGATATTCCTTATGTTGTTGTTAATATATTCCATATACACTATGTAAAGATATCTACTATCCAAAGGGTTTCCATAGTTTTGTATTTTCCATAATCATTCTTGTATTATTCAACTGCTGTAGTACACCAGACAGTCACAAGCAAGAAAGTGCATCATGATGCAATGGGATGCCAACTGTGAGTAATCTATTGCTGTACATGCTTTTCAATAAAACAGAGGCATTTGAAGAACATTTTAGCTGCAGCCCATCAAGGAAAACAGACAGTGAAGGGTAAAGATATTTAAGTACAGTATATAATTAAAAATTTAGAAAATCCATTCATAATACAAATATTCAGGGCCTCCTACAATTCAGATTAGTTCATATTAGACCATATTAGTTCTATTATTGAATGAAATTCTCAAATGAAGCCATAATGCCTCATTAAAGAACAATAAGAGTTAAAAGAGAAGTTCTCTATTTCTCTGTCACGTTGCTCTACCTTTCCCCTTTTAATGTGAATCAGCTTATCTAATGAACTAAAATGATTCAATAACCCAACCTTTTTCTTCACCAAAATGTGTCTTTTCTCTTTATTCTATAAACAGATATTGAAAAATATACCAATTATCTTAAGACCTGCTTCTGCTCTTCTCAGCCCCTCTGGGATTGCATTTGATGTCTTGCACATAATGAAAAAGGAAAGAAATGCTGTCATGAAAGAACTCTATTGGAGAGTACTCCTGCATCTACCATTTCTGTAGGCTAGAAGATGCTAGTCTCTACTGTTACAAATTGAATTGCAGAAGGTATGTCTGCCAGCACTTTAAAGAAAAAATATAAAGTAGAACTGAAGAAAATGTATCTTCAATACAAAGAAGGTATAATAGGTCATCTAAGCCTCTCCTTTTCCCTAAGTACCTTAAATACTTAGGATCCCTTTTCATTTTGCTCAGATTATTTACTGAGGGGGTTGCTTTTGGTAGTGGTATATTTGCTGACAGTCAGCTTCAGATACACAGTATTAGATCTAATATGCAAAAAGTTTTAGAGATCTGTCAAAGTGGTAAATGCCAACTGCACTTTTCTAAACTCTTCCTTTAACTCAGCTGAAGTTCTTCCCTCTATCAATTCTTTGCCCCAACTAACATTTGCATAGAAACTATTCAATCATTTTGGCATCACTCCACATTTGGAGGAAAATGACAGAGCAAAGGAGGATTAATGTTACCCAAAAATGTTGAGGCTTGGTATCTTGTGAAAGCAAAGATTTGTGCTCCTTCTCACCTCCTATTCAAATGATGGAAGTTCTAAAACTGACGTGTTTGTTAGATTAAAATTTAAGCTCCCTAACTCTATGTGTGCATTGCAGAATCACCTAAAATGCTATCCAACAATATTTTAAGCAGAAATTTATAACAAAAGCTTTCTTTAACCAAACAATCTGTCACTAAGTAGAGTTTAAAATGTACTATATTGGAAGTGAGTGTGGTAGGACAGAGAGTCAGCTCCATTAGGACTCTCTTTTAAAGCAGAAAGGGATACTAATTAAAGCAGGAAGTCATAAGCAGTAAGACACAGGCACAATCTGACTCATACTATGAGGAAAGTAGTAATGAAATTGATAAGGGGCCACTGGAACATGGGAATGTTAATTTCAGCAAGATTATGTGATAAAGTACCTTGTGAAAGGGGATGTCAAGGAAAAAGGAGAAGCCATTAAGAAAACATACAGAGTGACAAAAGTGACAAGTAAACATAGGGGAAGCAAACACAGTGCCCAACAGTGGAAGCAGTGGCCAAGATGGGCTACCAAGGAACTGGAGCAACAGGGGCTTTGCAGCTGGCAGGAGTGAAAACCAGGAGTTGGGAGGCTAGTGTGACTGTGCAAACTGATGAAGAACTGTGCAGGAGAAGGGGGCTGGGAAGGAATAAAGGGAAGGTAGGCAAAAACATTATAAAATGGGCTAGTTAAACGTAAAATGGGACAGTCAATAAAATTTTTTTGACTAAGACCTGCATGTGATCACTGCAGACCATCCTATCTTCTTAAATTATTTTTTAACTACATCTCTGCACAATCTCACTTATCCTGTGTGTGTTACTGCTGCAAGGGCTAACTAATTGCCTCTTGTCAGACTATGTGAATGAGTAACTTGGTGTCAGCAGCTGGAGCAGGACCACAGTACAGTAGCGCACATGCTTGGTGTTGGCTGCTGAAAAGGGCTGAATATCTATACAGCTCTCCAAGAGGTGTGTGTCTGCATCCTCTGTCTGTATCATCTGATTGCAATCCATAAACAGGATAGCCCTTAACACTATGTCTGTTGTGAAATATTTTATTCTTTTTCCCCAGGACATCAGAACCTCAGTATTTAGCTAATATTGGAATGGTTCACACTAGTAAAATCTTCTTCCAGATTAGTGTGAATTATTGAGTGCTGTCTTGCTTACCATCATATTTATAATTCTCTAAGCATGCCTATCTTTGTAGGAAGAACACCATTTGATTGTATTTGAGGTGAGAGAATTATTTTACAAATTTGTTTTAGTGATATTTTAATATAACATGGGAAGAAATTTCAGGTGGATTGAATGAGGACAGACATAACCTTTTTTATAATGGTTCACCTTTATGAACTAGAAGTCCAGGCAAATATAATTACCTTCATGGATTACTGTAGTGAGTTTTCTTTGCATTAAAGACTTTTATTATACATTGGTGCCAAATCAAACTGCTATGTTTGCCAACTATAACTCACACTTGACTTCTTAATTTCTGGTAGCTACACAAATAACTGATTTTTGGTCTGTAAAAGAAACAGGACTTCATTTGAACTCAGCAGTATGGTTCAAAAGTATATGGCAATACTAAATTTACATATTATAAGAAATTAATTTCTAGGAATATCATTAAGATAACAGATGCTTTATAGAACCAAATTTTAAACCTGAGACAGTAGCCTGAAATCAAAGAAATGTCTTTTTTAAATGTAACTGAATGCTTTACTCCAAATTCTAAGAATAGATATATCATGAACAATATCATTCTTTAGGTTTGTGTGAAAAAACATTCCATCTTAATGGTTTTCCACAGCAACATTTGGATTTGCAAAGCAGATATAAAATTGGGAAGTATTACTTCACCCTCATCTAAAAGATGTATCTAAGACTATATTGTTCCTTCTCCTTGAGCCTCTGTTAATCTGCAGTTCTTCCTAAATCCATAGTACACAATGTATTTACTTGGGCTTTGCTGGGAGTGAAAAATACCAGACCCTGCTGACTCTAATTTTAATTTCACTTAACCCCTGAGTGGGGTACATGTCTTAGGTTCTTATCACAGACATAAATCCTAGTGTTGCTTTTAACTTAAAAAAGATGGTGAGGAGAGATTAGCTATATTAGTACTTAGGCTGCCCTTCAGAGGACAAAATATTTTAATTTTCAAATGAAGTTTTATTTGTTGGAGTTTTGGCTCAAGCCAATGAATGAGTTCCTTTTCATTTGTTCGTTTGCTTTGCAGATGAAAACTGATCTCTTTAGCTTTTATACCAATAGAGTTAATTTCTGTTTGGGAACTTTATGTGTATTATTGAAAATACTATTCTATCTACAAGTACTTTTTTTTTCAGCTACAGGAATTTTTCTAAAAGGAGACTGTATTATGAACTGAATTGGGCTGTGAAAACATTTTTTTTCCATGCCCATATTTACATATATCCCCATACACAGCTGTAAAAATGTATACATTTAAAAATTAGAAATATATCTGCTATGAGTATAATAGGAATATATACATATTTTTACATATATTTTTATATAACCATTGTGAATACTCCTGAGTTAGAAATATTGATAAAAAAGCCACACTGTTTCAGGGTATGCTTGTTATTAATTTAGTAGATATTTTATTTCAAGACTCACAAAGAGAGTTCTTTTCTGCCCATTTCATCTTATTGCCAAAAGTGACTGCAAACAGGAAACAAGGATACCCATTATTTTTCTATACTGCTGACAGCAGTGCAATACATGCATGCTGGCTATCACAAATGAGCACCATTCTGTATCAAAATGTGAAACTCAACTAAAATAATTTCAGACTAGGTAAAAATACTATCTTATCAAAAAAAAAAAAAAAATCTATTCAGAAAATTAGTATCATTTGCTATTTTTGATGGCCTTGAATATAGTTCCTTCAGACTGTAAAACAGTATGGAATGACTAGAGCTGGAATGCAAGTGTTTTGTTTCTCTCTTCATATATAAGCTTTTTTAATGGGGAGCTTCATATTTTATGACCCTTTTAGGCTTACAGATTTATGCTGACTCATGGAGTCTTTGTTGTTATTTATATTCAACTGGAGATTAAATTTCCTGTTTGTAATGATTAAAAATAAACTCCTAAAAAGCATTTGAAATTTTTCAGAGGCAGTTCCATTTGCCAATCTGTACATTCTTTCCTAGTTTTTAAATAGAATCTGTTCACTTCTACCCAAGTCTGAATATGGATTTTAAAAATAGTAGTAATCAAAAATTTCTTTTATCCATCTTTATAGATTTATAATGAACAAAACCATATACGTCTTAAAGCTTGTGTAAAAACACCTATCTTCTCAAAATGCAAAGCAACATGGAAGGGTATGTGTCAAGCCTCCTGAATTGAACTTGGTAGAGTAAAAACTTTGGGTTATACATGATTATTACAATTAATAACTATAATTTATAACAGCTTAATCTATTTTAAATATATCTTCAAGAACAATTCAGTGAATTTCAGGCTTAAAAAATTGGTAATTTTTTTTTATGTTCTTGTCTCTGCATTTTTATAATACTGATAGAAGAGAAAAAACAAACACTACTTTCAAGTGTGAAAAATACTAACCCCAAACTAACATGCTATTCTGACAGAGAACCTCCATTCTTTTATGCTTATATTTTATTCCAACAGAGAAAAAAATATTCAAAAAATTAAACCTGCACTCAGCCCAAGCCTTTGAAAAATACAAATTTTCATTTAAGAGTGCATCTAAAAAAATCCATTGTAAATAACAGAGAAGAAAATCTAGATTTAGGAGTAATTGGTAGATTAAAAATGCTTGATTAGTCCTGAGAAAATGAGACTCAGGTTACTTCAAAATCAATTGAGATAGCCTGAATTGCTGTCCTGTAAAAAATAAAGCAGAGCATGCCCTCTCTGCAGACTTCTATCCTGAGCCCAATTCTGTATCAGATAATTCGAATCAACTTTACATGTACATATACAGCTTCACTGTTGTCAGACACGGAAGAAGAACCATGAGGCTTCTGAACCAGCAGTGCCACCACATGAACAGAGGGAAGAAGCCAAGTGTTTGTTCTGTACTGCTGAAGCGACCAGATCATCAGTGTTCAAGCAAGATCTATCAATGAACCCCAAGTACATCCCGCATGATGTGTACATCCCTGTCACACCCTTAAATTGCATTGTAAAGACAACATTGTAAACATTGTAAAAACCTCTCAGTGCCCCAGTTAGAGACACAGTAGCTTTTCTGTATAGGTGAGTAGTATAGTATAGACTAGCTGACTTTCCCAGGAATGTTCGCTGCAAAAGCAAAGTGCATCCATCATTCCTGGCAGAACTTTTAACCACTGTTAGGACACTGTTTAATCATCGACTTTTCCAGTTTCAGACTTAATTTGGAAGCATGCCATATCAGGAAGCAGAGCTAAACTTACATGGAAAAGTTGTTTCTTAACAACATAAATAACATGGAAATCACATTTGAGTTCATTGTGAAAGTAAGTTAACAATACTAAGAGTAAATTCAATTTCAAAACGGTAATGTTAACTGGAGGCTACACAGAAAATAATTTCTGGTAATTTTCTAAATGTTTTTATCATGATGTGCCTTTAGAAATACTAACTTGGAATAATACTTGCATTTTGTGGCTGAAGTGGGAGGTGGGTTCATTAACAGTGCTGAGTAAGCAACTGTAAAGAACACAGAAGGAAAAAAAAAGTTATAACATTGACAGGACAGTTGATAGAGAAGAAATAAGACTTCATCAGAATATTGTAAATTTGTAATGTCTAAAGTTGAAAGTTTACAACAGATGCATCACTAATTAAGTGGTTTTGTCAATGTAATTTTCTTGCTATGTAAATTTCTCATTCTGAATTTTTAAATTAACATTTCATTATTGATTTCAGTCAACCAAACCCTTTTTATTTCAAGATATAAAATTTATTATTTTCATTAAAAGACAAAATAAATTAAAGAATTTACTTCCATGTGATAAGTGGATGAAAATATTTAATGTATTGTTTCTGAAAAAAGAATCCCAAGCCCCAAATAGAAGAGTGCAAATTTAAGGAAAAAAAGACCGTAAGAAGGAAAGTGAGATATAATCATTAAAAATAACTTTAACATCAAATAAAAAAGGGCAAATTCAATATTCACACAAAGAGCCAAGTAACTTGCTTTAGAGGCAATATGTTCATGTGAGCCGGAAAAATGTACTGTCACTAAGGAAATCAAGATGAGATAGTTTATTCCAGTTTGAAGATGTCATACAGCTTTGCAGCTACACAGTCACAATTCACTTACTTTATATGCAAAAGATTAAAGAAGCAGCAGAAGTGCTGCAAATTAGCATTCCCAGTAGTATGATAATAATATGCAATCTTTTAGTAATAATTTTGCAAAGAATATGTACAGCATACTAGAAATTCTTGTCTAGTGGATGCTTTATATGCATGGATACAAATGCATATAGCTGTGCAAATTCACTAGCATAGTTGATTCTCTAGTAATCCTATCCTATAAATAAATGCAAATTTGGAACTGTGCTGCTTCTTTTTAAGAGGGTATTGATATATTTTTCTATAATTTGAAATGTCAATCAAAAAGAAAATTTATCCTCAATTACACATGAAAACTAATGTTTCAGTTGGTAGATGGATCAAAGAACTAGTCTTTTAAGACTGCTTACATTTTAATAAAACAGATGTCAAAAGCATAATGTATCATATATTTCATAAATGAAACTTTGAAAGTAACATCTCAAATTACCTCGGAATTTTACTGTGACTAATTTGATATTTTTCTAAGGAAAGAAATATATTTCACCCTGTAATTTGGACACGTGATTTAAGCACCTAATCCTTTCTTTGCTTGAATGCAGACTGGTGTTTTGGTAGGGTACTTCTGCAATTTTTCTTTCCCAGGGTAAGAAAAAAGAAAGTGCTTTAGGAAAACCAATATAAAACATACCATAGGGAAAGTATTTCCCTACGACTGCAGTCAGTAGTTATCAAGGTGATTAAAAATCACAATGTCCAGTTGTTTGTAGGCATGAATGAAGGCATCACATGTGCTGAAAGGCAAAAATTATATGCTATGTGTGCCATTAATTATAAGCTAATGGAAATAATATGCATGTCATCTTGTTTCCACAAATCAGATCTTAAACATTTTATACAAAGGAAAGTTTGAATGTACAGCTAGTAATGAAGATGGATCTTAGGCTGCAATGAGGGAAGCTGAGGAGGCCAGGCTGAATTTCAGGAAAGTTGATCTTTCATCTGTCTAGTCACTAGTTTTTGATGCTCCCCAGCTCTAATACCACTTTGACTATCGCAGCCCTATAGTGAACCCTTAGATGGGGCAAAGCAAGGATATGTTCACATCTGTGCCAAAGGATAATTGCTAAAGAAGGAAGAAACAAAAGAAAACCCAAATGAAACATACAAGCAGATGCAGAAGAATGATGACTAATGGGACACCATGATAAAACATTTTCAGAGGCTGATTTCAAGAATGACTTTCAACTAGGAAGCAAAACAACTATTGTGAGTATATGTGTTTAATATGAGTTGGGTAAAGGCAAACACAGGAAGAACCATCACAAAGAATAGAGATACTTTAGCAAAACACACTCAAAGATTTCTGAACTACAATGCAATGCATCATATATACAAGGACAAATAAAATACAGAGACATAATTGTACATTGTACACAGATGTAGCCTCTTCCTCTAATGGAGAAGGCTGTCTAGCTGCTGGTGCTGATGGGTGAACTAGGATACATTACAATGTCCCTAAATGTATTTTGCCACAACTTCTGAATGATTTGGCTTAGTAACTAGGCAAAGTATATTGAGCTTTGTTGTTGAGCCAAAGACACATACACCAAACACTATTTTAGGGGTTTTGTTTCATTTTGTTTCCAGTACAAACCTCCATATCTGCCCTGACAGCTAGGAAAGGAAAGGAGTCTAACAATTCACTCTACACAAGTACGGGACTGATACTCAAGTGTAACTAAATATTATAGCTAAGATTGCTAGGCTGTTCATCAGATTAGTTGTTAATATATTCTATAATATTACTTATGTCAACATTTCCAAATAAGGTGAAATTCAGATTTTAAATTAATTCTTGAGTGGCTTCAGGATGCCCTTTATGTTTAGGTTCTTTGTGTGCAATTTCTATTACCTGTGTGTTCCCTGCACCTATAATATCACATTGTTAAGAAATGTTCACCTACACTGTATTTCAGTAATTAATGTATGCCAACAACATTGTTTACTGGACATGAAGTACTAGCCCTGGCTTTTTAAAAATTATATATTACATAATTGCTCAAAAACTGGTAATTTTCTTCCTTGCATCTGAGTTTTTGGCACTTAATCTTCTATTGGCAAATTGTCTAATCCCTGCCTTTCTTTAGTCTTCAAAATTACGTACTGACCACCCCTGCAGTGTGGTGCAGTTTAAACTGCCATTTTCCATATGTTTTAAGTACATCATTTGATTCTAATTTATCTTCTGCACTGATCTGTTACCCCAAGTCCCTGCACTGTTGTTCCTGGGGCTTTCATTTCCATTTATCTTTGCTAGCCTCATCACTGTTGACGCTTGTTTTGAATGTTAGTTAGACCAGACGGTGTACCATCTTGAAGGATCCACCCTGTATGCCATCTACCTAATTAGAGAGGCTCAATTTCTAAGGCAACAGCTTGCAGTGTCTGAGGGATCTTCTGTTACAGATACCACCACAAATCATTATTCAGAGTGACATTAATTAATTGGTCTCTTCCCAGGATTTACTCTGCTCTGGCAAAGACATCACAGTATTTTATTTATATTAGCTCCCCCTCTTCTCCAATCTATTATCAGCTTGACTTAGGAATCCTAAACTTTTATTATTCATATGAAAGATAAAAATTTTCTTGCTTGCTTCTGAAGTGTCAATCAATGCTTTGCCATGGGCTTGTGGCCCTTTTGTTGCTTAGCTGACTGGCTGCTTCCCCAAATCCACTCATCACTGTTCATAACATATCTGGAAAGCTTTGGTATTTCCCCACTGGAACATTTACTCATTTTATGGTTGAATTATTTCCTTCTTGGAAAGGAGACAAAGAACTTGTGACATAAACAAATTTCCTCATTCCTTTACTATGGAAGTGATGGTGAATGTCAGCCTAATCACTAAATCTTTTCAGTGCACTTCTTTTCAAGTGTTCATTTTCAAAACTGCTCCAGCAATCAATATTTGCTTCTTAATATTAAAAGTGCTGTGCAAAAATGGAATATGTAACTCCTACTTTAGAACAGTAGCAGAGAACATTCAGTGATTTAATGTAACAGTTTCTACATAGAGGAAGCAGACATTAGCCTTCACCACATCCAAGTGCCCCTCTTCCTTCTGCCACCTCAAAAAAAAAAAAAAAATTTACATTAGCAACAAGAAATGTACCAAGAGGAAAAAAGAAGGGGAAAAAGTGCCAATACATGTTGCAGTATAGAAATTTACGCTAATTAAAGAAGAAGTATTCTACTGAAGCATCTCAATTTGCAATGGCCAAACATTATTTATTAATTTTATTGCACACATTTAGACTTAATGTTAGATTTTTTCTGTTCACTAGATATTGCAGCTTGTTGGCTAATTTTAAAAGCAACCTTTGGAAAACCATGCCTTGCATCATGTTCCAGCTGTGAGGTTACTATTAGAGACAGAGAAATACATTATTTCAGTAGGAAGTAGAAAAATATAGGATATATCAGTGGTCATGGTGTCTATAATCTGAGTTCTGCTTTTGATGCAATGCTTATGGTGTGGGTTTTTTCATCCTCACCACTGATAGTGTAGATGCCATGTACAACCAAGGTAGCTGCACATGCAAATATCAGGACATAATTTTAGGCCTTTATCCTGAGTACAATTACTGACTGACTAGACAATCATGCGAGTGTTTAGAAAGTGTAGTTTTAGAAAGTAATATTATTTCTAAAATGCAAAAATTGTTATTTGATTTGATTTGATTTATATTAACCTGATTTATTTGATTTATATTAATCTGATTTATATTAACTTTTATGAAGTTAACTAGGACAGTGGAACCGATAGCATTTATGTACATCCACTTTGTTCATACAATCAGTTTCACAGTAAGATACATTTTGTTGTAGTGGTTTTGGTTCACCATTTAGAGATTTTACCAATTTTTAGATTTCCTGGCCAATGCACCAACTAGTGTGGTGGGTTCAGTGCTGACCAATCACTAGTGTACTCACTTCCTGCAGTGAGACAGGATTAGGAGAAAGGCAAAGAAGGATCAAAACCTTAAAAGGCAATAAAGAAAATTATATTAACAGCAACTAAAAGAAAAAAAAAGTAGTAAAAATCAAACCAAACCATTCAGAACACTTCTCCTCCCCCCACAACCTTTCCTTTTCCACTGACAACTTGAAGAAACAAAACCCAAAATTTCCAGTCAGTTTACCTCTAAAATAGTCCTTCTTCAGTTCACTTAGGGAGGAAAGAAGAAGTCCGTCTTGTTAATGTTACGGAGACTTCTCCACAAGAAGAAAAAGCAGTTCTCTCGGTTCTCAATTTCCTCATGAGTAACAGCCACCCAGGGAAACCTGCAATGGTGAAGCCCCTCCCGTTCTCCACAAGCCTCCCCACAGCTTGCTTATGGGTCATGTTGATTTATGGGGTATTGTTTTAAAGATGAGCTGTTCAAAGGCAAGAGTTTTCATTATCTATCTCTAAAATCATCTTCATCCCTGAGAACAGAGATCTTTTTCTTCTCTCCCGGCGGGCACAGGGTCTCATCACTCTTCTCTCTTTCTCTGTTCAAACTTCTCATGGGATCCCAGCTACTTTAACATCTGTTTAGTTTAGTATGGAAGCCTTTGCTCAATATCAATTTGAACCCTTAATCTCCCCATAGTTTCATGTGTTACAGGGAAAAAGAGTCTTTTCTCCATAGCTTATAAAAGGATTTAAGCCTCAAGATCAAGGCATCCCTCCCATTTGGGACTTCTTCACTGACCATTATGTCTTCACGTTGTGCCTTTATATGCTTGCATCTTGTTCCTTTCTCTCACTCTAGGGAGGATTGAAGCACTGAAGGGGTTAACATCACACCTGGGGCCTGCCAATGTTCACCTGACCCACTGTGCCAGTATCAGCTGCCTGGCTGGTCTTTGGTTTTCTCTGCGCTCAATTCCAGCCTCAGGGCCATTCCCCATGGGCGGCCGTGGCGGGGCGGGGGGCCTCTGGTCTCAGCCGCGCTGGGCGGAGGGGGCTGGCGGCAAAATCTTCCCAGCCGCGGCCAGCCTGCTCCGGCCAGGGCTCCGCAGCCTCTCCCACTTTCCTGCCTGGCCGCTGCTTGGACCCAGCCCGGCCAGAACAGCGCCGATGGGGGCCAGCAGGATTCCCGGGGAAGGGGGCCCAGCTGCCCTGGCAAGGCCTCCCGGCCCGGCCTGGCCGAGACAGGGCCCAGGCTGGCCGTGTTACCAGCTGGAAGAGAAAAAGAAAGTTCCTGGGTTTCTTTCATCTTTAACATGCATTTTCCAGTGGCTGGAAGCTTTGCATCACTTCCCTAAATGTCTCCCATGCAAAACCATGAGAGCCGTATAGCAGCAATAAAACTTTCCCAAATTGGCTTTTATGTGTTAAATTCTCTACCAAACAAATTTTGCTTAAATACTTAGCATATATTTATTTTCAATTCATGCTTAAAAAGTTAAATTTATGTTTTTTTTTTTTCTTATTTCATCAACTGGAGTAATGTAAGAACTGTAAAGTGGCGATTCCCCTCACCCTGTCCTTTCTTCAGAATTATTTGTGACTTTGAAAAGGCCATCACTATTAATATTATCAAAACCAAAAAGTAATTATCAATTCTAATATTATTATCAAGCTAATAAGTACTGTTTATTATTATTAACCTTTAACACACACTTAAAAATTTTTCATTAAGTATTTTGATCTGTAGCATAGGCAGAAAAAAAAAAGTCATGGTATTTTTATTTAAATAACTTAAATTGGGAAATAGGAAGTTCAAGTTTAAACATTAAGATCTTAATTTTTTGAAGGTGTGTTGCATGGTGTAGGTGTTCAATATATAATAAACCTGATTAATAAGAAACTTTGAGGGCAAAGTTGAATGAGAGTTTCCTTGCTGACCTTTAAAATGCATGGAGGCTATTTAAATGCATGGAGACATCTCCTGTGAGTTGATGCATATAACAGAGATTCTCCTCAGCATCCAGGGCACTTGATCAGACCTCTAAATGCAGTTCCTTTTTAAGGTGAAAAAATAAGAACTTTTTTTCACACAGAGAGATTTCTCAAAAGGTGAGAAAGGAAGTTCCCCCTTGTTTCTCCAGAGTGGCTCAAGCACCAGGCTGCGGACTCCTCTGGCTGAAAACGCTCTCCCTCCCCTTCTTGAATTATATCACTATGCGAGCATACTCTGAAAAAGAGTAAAAAGAGCAAGACTACTCTTGCTCTTGAGGAGGTTGAATCTTTGGTAGCAAGTCCTGCACATGCTTTGGTCATCATCCTTAATGATTATTTTTTATCTGTGCTCTTCTATTACTTACAATCTTTTACTCCTAATTTATTTACTCCATACTTACATACAAATGACTCCAAAATCTAGCATATTGTACTGAAATTCATGTAAGTCATAAAGGTCATAAACATCTAAATTTTATACAACTGCATAAGCAAGACAATTTTTCCAAGTACTGAGTTATCAATGCATGAGTATAGAGGAATATTAGAGCACATTAAGAATCTGGTAGATGATAAAACACACTAATTAAATAAGCTGTAGTAAAAACATAAAGGTCTGTTTCAAAAGACTAAACTCTGAAATTGATCCAGATATTAAAAAAATTATAAAAAAAAATCTCAAGGAAAGCATTAGAATAAAATTTTATTAAATATGATTAACAAAATTAGGAAATCTGTGCACATATTTTAAGCATCCCTTTTTAATCTATCCCTTGGACTTAATACATGGCTTGGATGTTAATACAGCTCTTGGACTAGAGTGAAATGATGCTAAATGATCAGTGGCATATATGTGGCAGGTTTATTTTAGAACAATTTGGGTGCAATGGAAAAGAGGAATGTAGCCATTTTGTTTATTGCCTAAATTATGTACAATATAAAAGCATAAATATATCACTTAAGAAAATAGTGATAATAGGGAAAGAAAAAGAAAGTACAACAGTAGATAATAGAGAAGAAAGGTATGACCACCCGTGAATCCAGAAACAAGGTTTGATTCGAAATTTAGGTGTGCATTGGTCAAAATTATGGTTGCAGTCTTGATTTGTGGGGGCTGGGGGAAGCGTACATGACACAATGGGTTCAGGTGGGAGCACCCAGGTACCTCTTCAGTGGCCGGGAGTATTACACTGTCTGTGGCAGCACTGTGGATCATGCACAATAATCTGGGGGCCCTTCAGCATGTCTTTCATGGTCTATAATGCCTTCTAAGACACCGTTTCCTCCATCAGTGTAGTTGAGCCAGTTACGCCTAATTGGAAGGGACACATACTGGAATTGGACTGGAATAATAAAAGACGGAGTAAAAACATGATCAAGAGCAAAAGAGTGAAAAGCACAGAATATTAGCCAGATGCTAAGACTATCTGATGCCTTAAAAGTAATCTTCACTTCTTTTTCAATGTAAGAGAAGAGCTACCAGGAGGATACAGAAAATTATACAAAAAAGGTTTCAAGACAACTCTAATGCAACAAAAAACAACGCTGATAAATGACTATAAGAACAGACTCAATATGCAGTTCAAAAGTGGCTATCAGTCTAATCATCTAGTGTTATCTTCTCCATACTTTACATGTATGCTCACACTTAAACACAATTAGCCAAATGCTCACTTTGGAACATTTGAGATCTCAAAGAAACTTGTTTAGCAATTAGACTGCAGAGAGCAGTTAAGTGTTTCATATATTCAGCACTGAAAACATACAAAATTCTTGTTTTCTGTCGCTGTTACAACCTTCAGTGTTTTTCACAGATATACTGCAAATATGCCTCATGAATCAGAGCACTCTAACCACCATATACTGTTGATGATTACTGCAGATTTTCTGCCACATAGTAAAGCATTATGATATGGTGAAAACAAGCATTCACAATCTAACTAGATATGACAAGGAAAAAGGAGTCACTCCTTACTGTAGTATTGCATTATCTCTTGGTATGGCTCTGTAATTTACAGCCATTTAGAAACAACGCAAATGAAAGGTTGCTAATCAGATCTGAAAAGAGAACAATCTCTAAGTCTAAATTTAAAGTCTTTTGAAGATTATTTGCTGCTGACAGAAAAATAGTACATCCATACTCTCAGGCCTAGAGGAGACATGACGGGCATATGAGCAAACAGGCAAGATAGCTTTGAAACATTTTTGGAACTTCTATGTCACCAAAGTTCTCTGGACAATAGCATGGTTTATAGTTACTTGAGATGGCACTAGGTTGATTGCATACATGACAATCTACAGTGCTACAGCACAGAATATGAGTTGGAGTCACTAAGTATATACCTGCATAACCTTGTATAGCCACATAACCTACGCTTCCTCTCAAGTTCCAATTTAATTTATGGAAATTATTTTTTAAAAATCAAAACAAAACAAAAATCAAGAATGTTTCTTTACACAGTCTGTATAATTTCTTATTACACAAATGGTGCTTTAATGGTCAAGAATTAGTATAATTTCGTTGGCAGAATTAAAAAAAAAGGCCTATATAGACCAACTAAAGCATTGCATTCATCTTTTTCAGCTGGACAAAAGTTTGTATGTCACTTCTATTCTTCAAGAAACCCTCAAACAGTTAATTTTGGAAAAACTTACAAAGTTTAAAGATAGCTGAGAGTGGTCATGTTCGTCAAGAATTTCAATCCTGTATTGAAAGCTCCTTTTTATGTCCAAACACAATTTATGTGAACTACCTTTCATGAACATCTTTTTAAATTAAACTCTAATTGCTTTGGTACTTCAAAGTTATATCCCTGACCTAAAATTAATTCATTGTTTATATTCGTTAAGCTCATTGGAAGCCTGGGAAGCTTTATGATCTGTTCTCACTGTCTAAACAGAACCACTGAATTACTCACATACACAGAATTCTTACTAGTGTCTTACCTGATATATCATTTATTATAACTGAACACCTGTGACACTACAATAAATAATAAACTTTGATTTATAGTGCCCTAGAAGTAACCTTCTCTTCCAAAAATTAATGTGTTCTTAATGAGACCTTTTTAAAAAAAAACCATTTTTGTCCCATCCATTTGTACTAATATTCCAGACAAACAGGAAGATGGAAGAAAACAAACAAACAAAACTTTTTAAAAACCTAACAAAATACAAATGAAACCAACTAAACAAACAAATAAAACCACAAACAAACTCCTCAAACAAACAAACAAACCTCCACCAACCAAACAAACAAAAAAATAACAAAACGCTGCAATAAGAAAGGCAGTATGTCTGTTAGGAAACTGTGCATGTAAATCAGCTTGCCTACATTTTCTTTTCTTCTAAGCATAAAACTGGAAGTTCTCCTGTTCACTGAAAGAAATGGGACCCAAAAATTCTACCAAAAATGTCAGCCAGCAACCCAGAATGATCTAGAAAAAAGGCCAATGGCAGAATTCATGTTACTGCAAAAGCCTGGATGACTAAACCTATTAGCTTAGTTAGAAGAGAAAAATCCACTTTAAGCAATAGCAAAGCAGCATTCAGAACTCAAAACTATGTAGATTCAAACAAAAGAAAGGAGTAAAATTTGAGGGGCTAGTAAGTGTGTTTACTTGCTCTCATGTTTAAGACAGTTAAGATATAAATTTCCATGATGAGGACATATACATAAAAGTCAGAAATTGAACAACAATCTACCCTAAAATCTTGGAAAATTATGGCTTCTAATACACGGATTCATTTTCTTTTTCTTGTAAATTTCATACATGATTTCATGGGCAGATGACTGAAAGATGCACAGCATTGACATTTTCCAAAAATGTGATCTGAACTACCCTTATATTGCACTGCACAACATAAGACTCTTATATTCATCCATTGTACACATATCAATTCAAAATATTTGTTCAGAATATTTTTCATACTGGTTATATTTCCCATTTGTAAAGCTTTGTGGCCAAACATTAACAAAGACTTTCAAAATCAGTGTGAATCATATCCTAACCTTTGTGATTTGAAAACACTGCCTGGGAGCATAACACCTCAAGTTGTATGTGAATGTGTTTAGAATGGTGAGACCTCTCAATTTTCTAATACCAAAATTTAATCAAATAAAGCTCATCAATTCTTAATAGTAACCAAAGAAACACGACCAGTATGGTGTTAATACTCTCTAGAAAATGGAAAGAAAAATGTAACCATATCCATATTCAGAAAAACAGTTATTGCAGAAGCACTCTCCGGTCTGTGAGTCCTGAGTCCTGTGTCCTGTATCCAAGTACACGAATGCCAACCTGTAAGGGTTGGCATTCACATACTTGATGAACATAGTGTGTAAAAATATCAAAGCAGTCTAGAAAGCACAATAGAGAAACAAGAAAACCATCTTACCTTACATAAGTTTTCTTGGGATGAAGCTTCTAAGGTTTAAAAGAAAAAAAAGGTAGCACAAAGAATTTGAGTATAATATCTCCATTACAAGAAGACAACATTTTAAGTACTTGTTAGCAACAGTAGTGTTGCTAAGGAAAACACCTTATTATACCATTTTCTAAACACCATGCCATTATCAACTAAGGCTTTAGAGACAACATATTTCATGCCATGATGAACATTTCTTTATACAGAATATTTCACTCAGCCTGATTCCAAGGCAGACACAGATACTACAAAGAATGGAAAAGAAAAAAAGGAAAAAATGCAATCTCAAAAGAGGAATCATTCTGCAGTCTTGGGTAACAAACACTGGGCTCACTAGATGCCCTGCTGGTGACTTTAGCCTCCAAGATCTTATTTCTCCATTGAGGCCTGAGCAGACTGGTTGTTTGGAAGGACACAAACTGATAACAGTAGCAGAAAAAACCACAGAAACTTCCAAGTTTTCTCACAGTGTTTCCAAGACTACCTGACAAAGAATTTAGCTTAAAGACTTGAGGTACTAGCTATTGTATTAATTTGTTTAAAGATGTATCTCACACATTTCTAAAATTGTAACATTTTTCCCAAACTTATTTGCCAATAGGATTTAAAAATGTTTCTAACACACCTAATCTAGTTGAATGGAGAACTGTGTACTGGAAAAGTGAACCCTCAAGCTTAGTCTGGAAATGTACACCAAAGATCAGCCCCCAACTCTGTCCCTGTGAGCAAGATTGGGCTGTATCACATAATCAGTTTCTGGGGAAAAAAGTTTACTACTACAAGTCTGTAGTAGTAATTTCTATAATCTCCACATGCAGACCTCAAATCCAGATAAATATGTCCATGGATGAGCTACTCTCCTTACTCAAGTTTTATGAGTTGTGACCCATCTCTGAAATAGGGTCAGTATAAAAGCAGATGAAGGACTCCTCTAATTGTGTGCAAGCACACAAATGTCCACCCTATAGTAGTATATAATTAAAAAGGAAGGGATAGTCCTCCAACCTAACATCTGAGATAATAACAAATACTTGGTACTGCTGGAATAAGGTCTTTAATCTCAGTCTATAAAATAACAGCAATTTTTCCAATTGAGAAGAAGGAATAAAGAAAATAAAGAGAGCTATGAGGAAGTGAGATGTCCTACACGAGTAGATTCTTCGAACTCTTTCTTTTCTGCTTTGGTGTATATCAGAATAAAGCGTAGTAATGAAAACCTAACCTTAAGTAAATTATTTAACTCTTTGGAACACTTACAAATTGTATTTCTCTAAGACTTAAGATGGTAGATAAAATTATAACAATACAAACTCACTTTTACTCACACTACAGAAGACAAGCTAAAAAATATATGTGTATTTCTTTAAGCTCACAAACTATTCTGGAGGTATGAATGAAACTCAAGTTTTAATATAGTTCTTTCTAAATAAATGGCAGTAATAGGAAATGGGCCTTGTTGATTTATTATTAAATACACATGGTCTTGACATCTTTGATAATAAAAGAATGTTTAAATGAAAATTGTTCTACTAAGTATATCATCAATGCAAAAGACACTCATGTTTAACAGAGAACTATGAATTCTTGCTGGATTTGTGGGGTGGGGTAGTTTGACTAAAGTTTAATTTAATTTTTTTTTAATAACTTTTTGAGAAGCTTTCATTATCAAGATGGGGTGGTTGTTCAAAGATAAGCAATATCCTTTGCCAGACAAATTACAATTTTGTCATGAATAATACTCAAGTTACAGAGAGATACAGAAAGACAAGTTGTGAGTACTCCATATCCCAGAAAAAGCCTGTGAGAACTTTACTTTTCATTATCATCAGTCTTCTTTCTGAAGGAAACTGTTTCAAGGAAAATAAATCTCTCAGTCATCTCATTGCAGAACAGAATTTTTCAAAGCTTCCAAGTATACATTGAAAACCAGAACCCTTGTTTTCCTGCCAACCTTATTAAGCAGAAAACTGATTAAAGAGAAAGTAGTAGATCTGAAACATTCTGACAACTCTGTATGTAATATTTTAGCACTGTACTGCACTGTGATAAAACAGTCAGCAAAGAACTTTGTTATTATTCTTTATCTGTAATTTGAATTTAAGCACTTATCTGTGTTCTGTAAAACTTCACATCAGCAGATATTTCGAAGTGTTATATATGTATTTTTTATGAAAGAGACTTTTTTAGAAAGCAGCCTAGAGTTATGAACACTTAGAAATTATATCAAATACTGGTAGTTAACAAATGGTAATGATATAAAAGTTTGGACTCAAGTGTGTACTTTTGGTCTTGAAGAGCAATTAAGCACAATTTCCTAGCTATGGGGAACCAGGCCTGAGTATATGATGAAATTGGCTTAGATTTCATCAGAGTCAGTTAAAAAATAGAAGAAAGATGAGCTGAGGGAAAATGATCGCTTTTGTAAAATGCAGTTGCTCTGTGTTTACTTCACAAACTGGCTGCCTTGAAGGGGTTCGTGATAGGTCTCAAATCTGCACAAATAAAAGATGTTAAGCTTTCAAAGCAACAAAATTTAATTGAAGGAAAGACTTGAAACCCATAATATAAACTATTGCAGAAGAAATGATCCATTCATGGCTGACCTAATTGGCAGAACAAAAGTTTATGTAAATTCAGTTCTGTTATTTTTAGAATGAGCCCTCTACCCGTGTGCATATGCCTTAAGGGCAGTATTAAGTAAAAGCTACCTAGTGCTTCAGAAATATCCTTTTCATAGTCTTTACAAGTAGGACAACAAAGCAAATGCACAGAAGGAGACTAACTTATTCATGTTTTTCAAAGAGCTGTTTTTTTCAAAGAAACAATTTGTGTCTCTCACATCTCCCACTGAAACAAACAACAAGAACAGTTTACAATCTCAGTAAATAATATTTATTCCCTGTAGGTACATTGGAAACTTCAAAAGAGGATGAGAAAATATGTGGCATAATCACAGTTGGATGGGATTTTAGAAGATACAGAAGACACAGCATGCCATCTATCACCAGTCAACATACAACTACATTTTCAGAAGTTAGCAAGTGTTTGCAAATAAGATGAGTAGTATCCTAGAATATCCAAAAGACCTTTTTTCTTTGATAATCCATTTGTGGATTAAATGAAGAATTATCTGTGCACCATTTTTGACACTACTAATTTGAAAAAAAAAAGCTGAATAGATATTAAAATTCCTCTTTTTAACTTCTGGAGTTGTAAAACTTAACTAAAGATGTAAGCAGATAGTTGTTTATGTGTAGATGTGTAGAATCCTGACCTACACTCTCAGTGTAAAGGCAAAATCTCAGTATTATAAACTATTCTAAACTACAAAACTGGATGATTGACTATTCAAATTATAATCAAGATGTAACTTCAAATACTAAATGAAGCAAGTTACAAGTTCTCTGAACCAAACTCACCAAATAGTACAGTTGCCAAAAGGAAAATCCTCTTAAGCTTGATACAGCCAATTTTAGCTCTTTAACTTACACATCCTGGAATCAAAAGACACACTATCTCACCTAGTTTTAAGGGATTATCATTAAAGCAAGTTAATCAAACCTTGTGAAAAGTTTAAGGTGAAAAGGAAATTAGCTGATTATCAGACTTTATAGTGAAGTTTTTTCCAAGGTTTCTGTAGGTAAAACAATACCTTACAATCTCCTTTCAATTTGGACCTAAGAACACAAAACACAAGGGGAGTCTGCCACTTTCATTTGCTCTGATGATTCATATTTTCTGACAAAATTAGATGGACACTCCAATTAAAGGTGTGCACCTTAATATGTACATCTTAAATTCCACATGTTAAACTGAAAACTCAGCTTTAGGTTTTGAGGATGAAAATATGGAATATTTTTAAAGTCTGAACTTTTCAGCCTGAGTGATCTTTGCACCCATTTGTCACAGTACTACAGTCAAAATGGCTGGTTGCAGGTGGCAAGACAATTGCCAGCCTCCAGGATGGTGATCAGCTTAAATGGCCTCCAGCTGCAAGATCTGTTCTAGTTGTACCATGTCTACATATTAAAGACTGAAGTACTAATTTCATTTAAAGAAAATCTTACAAAGTTACCCATAAATTTTACCAGAGTATTTTGTCTTATATGAAGACTCCAAAGATCCTTGTGGGTCATATTATCTTCTCCTACGATCATTTATTTTTTATTAAATTTTCACAATTTTTTCTTGGCTTTCCTCTATAATTCTCTTCTTCATCTTAGTGAGATGGGTTGGTGTTTTTTTGTGTAAGAGGCAAGTTACATTTTCTTTGTCATTTGTCTTCAATTATTTGTCATTTGTCTTCAATTATTATGAACAAATTATAGGCCTGAAAACTTTCTGTGCCAAGTATGTTACATACATTTTTCTCTACAATGGAGAAAAGATACACACGTGCTATATATGCCATGTGTGAGTAGAACTATATGTGGAATTGCAAGAGATTTTTCCAAATTACTGTCCACAATGGCCAATGAAGTAAAGAGTTTCTCAGAAAAATATTTATTATATTATACAGAAATCAGCAAGTTATTAATATATAAGAATATCTGATAAATTATATACTGTAAAAAATATGCACAGATAATAGTGCAGAGATGCAATTTAGGCCTCCAGGGAATGTTGTCCTATATCTCTTCTCTTAGATGTAACTGAGTCCCAATCATCAGAGTGCCTTGGTTTGAAAGGCAGGTGTATGCCAAGGAAGGTGGAAACCTCCCTTGAGTGGAGAATATGACCCCCCTCCTTCTGATTTTTATAACTTTGAAATTAAGGGGCTTTCAGGCAAAGATTTGGGAAAATGAATAACAGTAATTTACTAGCATGTGCGTGTACAGTCCAGTAGGCAGGGGGTGCGGGTGCAGCGGAACAAAATCAGAGCAGTGGCAAAGAAACAGCAGGGGGCTGGGAAGTGGAAGCCTGGCTCCCTAACACAGCAGAGAGAGGCTCCCATGAGTGGGGAGAGAAGAGGCTTGGAGATGACAGGGTTTCCCCTGAGGCACCTGAGCAGATGGCAAAGGGTCCCCTATTTGGTGAGGTAGGATGATAATAAGGTCCCAGTACAATGGCTGCTCTTACCAGCAGAGCTCCACTCATGGTAGAAGAAAGGCAGCAGGAGACAGAGCCCTGCAGCGGTGGTGAATTCTCCCCACAGTGCCACAGCATCTCTCCCCTCCCAGTGCCAGAGCACAAGAGAGCTAGGAGCTGCACCCAGCCCCTCTTCCCCAGCACAATTCCTGCCTATCTCTGCCCCTCCCAGAGAAATCCCCAGGTAAATAAAGAGTAGCCAACTGGACCCCTCCCCTGAGCTGTGGCTACTTCTCTTGTCTCTCATAAGTACCCAGTTGTTACTGTCACCTAGCAACACATATGGGAGAAAATTCCCTGAGAGGAAGAAACAAAAAGAAGAAACTTACACAACACAGGGCTCTCCTCTTCTAGACTTCTTGAGAATTCTGTTGAACAGTCTGTCTGGACAAAAACTTTTCATTTTATATAAGTAAGTATCAATCGCAACTACATAACTACAAAATTTATGAAACAGGTAAAGAATGGACTAAACGTGTGATTACAAATGGCATAAAAATTTAGGATGTGTGTTACTTAGCTTTCCGGACTAATAACTGGATTTGATTATTTTTAACTAGCAGTCTGTAATATATGGTAGGGATAGTTCATGCTATTAATGTACAGTATAAAATATTGTGAAATCCAAAACATGTCTTTTGACCATCCCAGCTGGGGAGCAGCTGTCTATTTAGATTCAACTAGTACTCCAGCTAGTAACTTCAACTAGTTAGACTCAACTTCCTGGACACAATATAAGATAATGATCGATGCCTTAACATAACAATAGAAGCTTCCAGGACGATGATCACCAGTTTCCTGAGTTGTCAGGAGCCACCCAAGAGCGATTATTGCCTTGCTGATTGCATCTATCTAGATAACCAGTGACACCACCCTGATACATCTGAATACACGGCTCCTCCGAAGCTGATTGACGCCGATGGCACACCTGGACTCAGCCTTTGTCCACCTCTGCACATGGAAAGAAACAGCGATTCATGTGAAGAGATACAAAGAAAATTTCGCCATCTTTGCCTCAGGCAGAATAAACTGTATAAAACCTCGCTATGCGGAGCCGCAAGCGTGAACAGGGCAACTCTGACACTCGGGAGGTCAGATCCATGTTCAGCCAGCGCCGATCCCAGGCTCTACGCTGACTCTTTGGCTGTGGTGGTTTTGACGACCGAACTTTGGTCTCGCAGACAAATTAATACATCCTTGCTAAATTTTTGATAATTATGGCTCACAATTTGATCATTTATAACACCAATGACATAAAAATTTGTGATGTGTGTTACTTAGCTTTCTGGACTAATAATTGAATTTAATTATTTTTAACTAGCAGTCCAAAGGAAATCAGAACTTAAATAGCTCTTTCTCATATGTATGAGTGAACAAATATACATGCAAGTGTATATATTTATATATATAATATATATGTATACATATATATAGTACAGATGCTAATTTTGTGACATTATTTTATTTTCTTCTTTCTTATTTCTGTTGACTCCTTTCTTGCATGAAACACATGTTACAGTAATTATTAGGAGCAATACAGTATGAGACATTGCTACCTGCCAAGAGTCTATCCATCACATGGCATGAATAGGCAGTATCACTCTACTGATATAATCAAACATCACTAGGAAATATTTATGTACCTGATTCTGTTATACTAAGTTGTGTCAATCACAATCTCATACTAAAGGAATCTGTTGTCTTGGTTGCTCTTGAGAGATCACTAATATTTAGAACAGAAAATTCTTAGTTACTTCATTGATCTTTTTTTCTATATTTTCCAAAGGACATGTTATTAAAAGCTTAACTCTAATTTCACTAAATTTAATGGAAGAGAGTTCTAAATTGAAAGGTAGTAGGCTGAATGCTAAACCAGATTTTCTTTATGGCTCTAAGACCTGTTTTTTCTGAAGCTAGGAAAAAAATAATTTCATCAACTGTAAACATTGACACTGCTTTTATAAAAGATCTACTGTAGCAGTTGAAATCTTCTGACCAGTTAGCAAATCACCATTCCATTGGTGCCGAGCAGGTGGTCATTAGCTTCCGAAAATTCCTCTCCCTGCTTTAACACTATCCGTGTTTAATTTTTGTGTTTATGCTTTGCTGCTTCCCATTGAATAAAAAGGTACAGGTTCTTCAGCATATATGCTTGACAGATCATGCACCACATGTTATTACTATATGCCAAATGAAATATACTGAGGTGACCATTCATTTATACCTCAGTTCCTCTTCTCCATTTTTGACACATGAAACTTAATTCTACCTGCCTTTTTCCACAATACTCTAGCTGTGTTTAAGATGTAGTAAATATTTGCAATTTTCCTTGTTTTTAAGCTCTTTCACTATGTTGTATAGTATATGTTTACACACATATAAAAAATACACACAGCCAGTGTGTATGTAAAATAAACAATAATAATGAAAGTTCTTTGCTGCTATGCTAGATTGCTGTATGCCTAACTATGCCTATTTCACTAATACAAATATTGTCCTATGCTCAGGGAGTACAGTGTTATTAGAAATTGCAACATAATAAATTGCCTGTTTGCTAAGAAAGAGCTACAAGATAAAGCATCCCATTTATAAAAAAAAAAAGGAGCCATGAAATGAGGAGTTATAAAAACAAGACTATCCCCAAAGAAAACCGCTAACGAGACAGTCTCTTAAAGAAGTTAAGGACGTTTGACTGAGAGTGTAGCTGTGGCAGGTAGAGTGCTCCATAATTGCTACCTAAGTTCCAATTCAGATAGAGGATTCAGTTTGTAGCTGTTGAACAATAACAGAGAAGGGTAAATGTTGTTGGGATTTTTTCTCATTTAATGACTGAATTGAAATACTCTGTATTCAGTAGGTTACACATCCTCAGTTATTGCAAACAGCAAAGCTACACTGACAAAAGAATTACACCATATCATTAGCAAAAGATGTAGGTCATATTGAATCACAAAATTATTGCTTCCAAATTTATACCATGTAGATTTACGTGAGCATGATTTTACAAAATTCAGATTCTTATGAAGGCTATTGACACACAACAAAGATTATGAAAAAGACCACACAGTGGAGTCACATATATTTTGATGAGTTTCTACGTAGTCTGTAAACAAGAAACTTATGTGAAATTAACTAGTTATGTTGTTCTTTGTTGAACAAATCTTTACTCTTGTTCCTAGCATTACCTAATTTGGCATTTTGATAAAAGTTCAGAAAAAATTTCTTGCATTTCCCCTCATAGTCAAAACCAGTAAAACAGATGGTTTTAAATGGTGTTTTAATCTCTATCCTGATATTTTTTCTAGTAAACATAATGCTGGAATAAAAAAATTATTTTAAGAACTTTTGTAATTCTTATATGTCATTTTCAAATGTACGAACAGATGTACTGGAACTGAAATGCTTGCACACTCTATGGAGACATTTTCTCTGAAATGTATTCAAATACAGGTGACCAAGATATTGGAGAACACAAGATGTCTAACATGAATAAACCTAAAACAGGTTGAATAAAATCTGAAGAGAATTGTGCATGTCCATACCTAGGTTTTTCTCTAAAGAACAGACCTTGTGACAATATTTTTCATTACCTAAAACAAATAATTGTTTTTATATAGGATAGGTAATAGTAGGGCAGAAATTCAATCCTTAAAATAGCATGCATTTTCCTCTAAATATTTTCAAATCTATATCTGTGATTTTCATGTAATTTTTTAAACAAATGTCTTCATCTGTCTCACTTTAACAAGAATAGCTCTTATGAAGCATAAGTTTTATCTTCATGTGCTTTTGTTGTTGAAACACCAGTACTTTGGGGTATTTGTGTTGGTGATTTGTTTGGCTCCTATTGCTAATTGTTGTAGACTACTATCTTTCTTGGAGCCACTACATCAGCAGTCTAGCAAGATATACAAGATGATCATTGTAACAGTAACACATCATTAGGTGCAGTAAAAAAATTATGATAGTTGCAGTTGGAAAATTAAATCAGTCCGTTTCTTGTTTAATAAATAAATTTATAAACTGAAATTAAATAATTAATTTCTTGGGAGGTTGAATCTAGCCTTTGTTTGGCGCAATATGTACAAGTCTTGACTTAAGAATATCATACCCTGGAGGTCACTTTGGATCTTCCACTATTTTAGTGGAGGTTTAGTCCTTCAGAAGGATTCAAAGAGAATGAGTGATCCACAGATATGGCTGTGATGCATTCTCAGAAAAAAAGACACTGCAAATTTAATTTCATTTCCCTGAAAAGGGAGTGCCAAGCACAAACTTCAAGACAGAAAGTAGGCCGGTAGTCTTGACAAATTAGTAGAGAGTGTGTTCACAAACATTTCTTAAGGTACAGCTGAGAATCAGATACATCAAATAATATTTTTTTCTACAGAGTTTTTATTTTCTAGCATGTCATATGCCATGCATTTGTCTAAATAGTTGTCAGTTTATGTTCTGGTACAAGACACACATATAGTAGACAGACAGGCTTTTTTCATCATCCTGACGCATTGCCTTACTGAAGAGAAACTTTCTTCTGTAGTTACTGAGAATTGAATCACAAACAAAAGGTGACAGCTGACCTGATAAGTCACATACCCATTTCCAGTTATAAAAGACAATCATGGAGATGTCAAAGTTATCTCTTAGTTAAGCTAAGGGTCAGTAATCTCTGGATACATGCTACCCCCTCTCCTACTTTTCCCTGCTGCATGATATTAATAGGATGGCTACTGGCCCAGGAATTTTACATCGTCTAAAGTACTACAAAATGCTAATTGGGTTAAAAAAAAAAACAACAAAAAACAACCAAAACCAAACCAAACTAAACCAAACCAAACCAACAACAACAACAACAACAACCACCAAAACAAAAGAAAAAAAAGTTTAATACACAATCTGAAAAGGATTAAAATCCTCCATGATTCTCTTATTCTGACTCCTATGGGCTGGACCATGTTCCAGACCAGGTATGTGTATGAAGTGAGGGAATTTCAAGAAGCCTGTTACAACAGAAGAAATTATAAAATGCAAGAGCATTTGAATGCAGTAAAGATTGATTTAATTCAATCTACATAAGTCACATTTCATACATTTCATAACTCTGCTACAAAAAGAAATTAAGGGCAAGTAAACACTAGGGGATGATATGGAGATCCTCCCAATCTGCCTGCACAACTCTACAGTGTCTGAAACAGCTGCTAAAGGGTATATGCAGAAGCATGCTTAGCAACCACTGCACAACAACTCACTCCAA
Source organism: Emberiza elegans (assembly GCA_024865655.1). Taxonomy (NCBI): domain Eukaryota; kingdom Metazoa; phylum Chordata; class Aves; order Passeriformes; family Fringillidae; genus Emberiza; species Emberiza elegans. The sequence goes on from JALJVW010001283.1 coordinate 26,501,015, forward strand.
AATTCTACCTTTCAGAAAACAAAAGTTCCCAATTCAGATAGAGGCTTCATTTTGTAGCTGCTGAACAGTAACACAGAACATGGCAGGACTAAAATGATCAGATCATGAGTAAATCATCACTCTGTCTATCAGGCAATTAATTTGAAATAAATTAACAAAGTTAAAAAAAATTGCAAGATACTCTTTTAATCTGAGGAATTTTTATCAAATCCCTTTAGGAATCTTCTGGCAAATCTTTTACGCTTAAGTGAGTAGTCCTTCTACAGAATCATAATTCCCAGAAAGTGTTAACAGCCAAAGTTCAGTAGAAAAGGGAAAATTCTATTGAAGGTATCACAATCTCTGATCATAAAGTTCTATGCCAAGTTTCAATCTAGCATATCAATCAAAACCTATTTTGATAATTTGCTTAGAACAGCAAACATGTCACATTGAATTGCTGAAAGCCCCCTATAAAAAATAGGGAATGGAGGGACAGAGCAGGTGTATGCATAATAAAATAACAGTGAAAGGCATCTGGCAGCAATCCACACCAGTAAATGAGAGCACGTAAAGTCAGTTGGTTTTACATGCGTATGCAAAAAATAATACTTCCTCAGAAAATGAATTTTTTTCCCCCCCAGTCTATTGTGGTGTTTTAGCACAAATGAAACCATAAAGAAGTTTGTTATAGACACTTTCCACACAGTCCTATGGAAGGGAGACCTCCAGTGCAGTCTTTATTAGCAGTACTATCTAGTCATTGTGATGCTTCAGACACAAGCTTCATGGCTTCATACAGCTGCTCACGTGTAAGATACCTAGATCTGGAGATACCTAGATTTGGAAATAGCTTATGAAGGTGCAGGAATATTCCTCCTGACACAGCTGACATGTTGAAAAAAATAACTACTGTGCATCCTTTGATCTTTGCAAAAAGAGTTTATTGCTTTATTCAAAAGCCTTCTTTTTTTCTCCACACTTTCTCTGTCTAAAGAAAAAAAATTCATATTTTGAGGTGGCTATCATGAGTCTATATTTTCATGACTAACCTAGAAAATTATTTTTTATATGACAGTAAGGACCTAGAAGCAACAACTTTTCCAAAACAAATGCTGAATTTGAAGAAAAATTCTGTTTATTAATTTTTAATCAGGCAGATTGGTTAATAAAAAATATTTTCTGACAGCAATTCCAGCTTCATGGTTCCATTGTTTGAATGTTACAGCATGACATGGACTAAGAATCCTAAATTATGACTGTTCTCACATACTTCCTCTTATGATTCAGTTTAAACATGGAAGAGGAGAGGAAACTAAGTTTCCATGATGAAAGTGGATCATACCCAGAAAGGTTGAAAATATACTCAAAAAACATGATTTAAACCAAACGAGGTTATATCTTGGTGCCAAAAGAATTTATGTATTTTATTTAATAGAGAAAGAAAAAAGGAAAGGGAAAGGGAAAGGGAAAGGGAAAGGGAAAGGGAAAGGGAAAGGGAAAGGGAAAGGGAAAGGGAAAGGGAAAGGGAAAGGGAAAGGGAAAGGGAAAGGGAAAGGGAAAGGGAAAGGGGGAAGGGGGAAAGGGAAAAAGGGAAAAAGGAAAGGAAAGGGAAAGGGAAAAGAAAAGGGAAAAGGAAAGGAAAAGGAAAAGAAAAAAAAAAGAAAAAAAGAAAAAAGAAAGAAAAGAAAAAAAAGAAAAGAAAAGAAAAGAAAAGAAAAGAGAAAAGAAAAGAAAAGAAAAGAAAAGAAAAAGAAAAGAAAAGAAAAGAAAGAAAAGAAAAGAAAAAAAAAAAAGAAAAAAAAAGAAAAGAAAAAAGAAAAGAAAAGAAAAGAAAAGAAAAGAAAAGAAAAGAAAAGAAAAGAAAAGAAAAGAAAAGAAAAGAAAAGAAAAGAAAAGAAAAGAAAAGAAAAGAAAAGAAAAGAAAAGAAAAGAAAAGAAAAGAAAAGAAAAGAAAAGAAAAGAAAAGTGTGGGTGTAGGGTGGGGTGACAGGGAAAGAGTGACAGGGGTTAGGTAGAAACCCTTCCGAGGGTCCCAATGACTTCTCTTTGCTCCCCTCCATCTGGTCTTCTTGAGGCTCCCCTGCGCTGCCGTGCCCCCACGGCACACGGAATGTGTGGAATGCCGTGGATGGATGTCCCTGTGGGCAGTGGGGACGCCCAGGTGCCTCCCTCGCAGGGCCCCAGTTTGACGGCGTCCCCCTCAGCGCTGCGGCTCTGTCGCCGCGCTGCCGTGCCCGGAGCGGGCTCTGGGAGCCCTTGGGGGATCCTGCGGCAGCCCACGGCACCCCCGGGCCCTTCGTGTGGCTGCGGCTTCCCCAGGGTGAAGGACATAGGCCATAAAAACCATTTTCCAATACCTAAAGCTGCAAGTATTCTAACTAAAAAATAAAAAGGCGAAAATATAAATAATACATTTATTGATTAGAATAACTAGTTTAAATTAGGGCTTCTGCAACACTTATATATCTTTTTCATACTAATTAGCAAGATTTCAGGGAAGGGATTAGATCAAATAGTAGAATACTTGCTTAGCATGTGAGAGGTAGCAGGATCAATGTCCACATCCTCCAGGTCATTCCTGCCCCTGACTGCCAGGTTTCAGACCTCTGCCTTTATGTTTTGTTCAACACTGGATCTGATGGTCACCAGCATGAGTTGATTGGAGGTGGCCTGGCCTGCAATGACCATGTGTTTTGGAGTTTTCCATTCTGAGGAATATACATCAAGTAAGGAGTAAATTTAGATCTCTGAACTTTAGGAAAGCAGACTTCCAGCTCTTAAGGCAGATAGTCAGTAGGATCCCCTGGAAGACTTCCCTCAGAGACAAAGCAATGAAATAGAGCTGGAAGATCTTTAAGGAAGTTTTCCACGGACTGCAAGAGTTAGCAATCTGCAGCAACAAAGAAATTGAGCAAGGAAGGCAAGAGATGAAGTTTGGGTATGTAGGGATGGAGTGAGGAAAGCCAAGGTGAAGCTGAAACTGAACCTGGCAAGGTGTGCAAATAACTGGGAGGGCTTATCCACTTACTTTAGCAGAAAACAGAACTAAAAAAATATTCTCCCCCTGATAAACAACAGTAAACTGATAACTGAATGATAAGTGAATGAGGGGAAGGACAAAGCAACTCAAGAACTTTGACTTTGTGCTCAAAAGCAACTTCTACTCCCACATCTCACAAGTGGATGAGGATCGAAAAGATGGGTATTGGGGGAAAAAGCTCTGTCCCACACAAAGATCAGGTTTATGACTACCTGAGGAATGTGAATGTGCATAAGAGTAGAAGACCCAATGAGATGCACACCAGAGTTCTGAGGACATTGGCTAAGTAGTTGCCAAGCCACTCTCCATATTTGAAAACCTATGGCAGTAAGCTGAAGTCCCAGGTAACTGGAAAAAGGGAATCCTGTAGCAATTTTTTAGAAGGGTAGAAAGGAGGACCCTGAAAATTATCATGTTGTCAGCCTCTCCTCTGTGCTGGGGAAACTCATAGAACAGATCCTCCTACAAGTTGTGTTAAGGCACAAGAAGGATGGTGAAGTGATTTTCAGGACACTTACTAAGCCGGGTTTCACCAAGGGAAAGTGCTTCCTGACCAACCCAGTGGCCTTCTATAATGGAATGACTCACCTGTGGACAAGGGAAAGGCTACAGATGTAATTTATCTGACATTTATCTGTCACTTATCCTGTCATTTACAGGACTTCCGTAAAGCCTTTGACACCATCCACCACAGCAATAAATTAGAGAGAAAGATGTATTCAATGGGTGGACTGCTAGATGGAGAAGGAAGTGGTTGGATGGCTGCATTCAGAGGATAGTGATCAACAGCCAAGTGCAAGGTGCTGCACAAGAGTTGAGGCAGCCACTGGTATCAACACAGTCTGGGGGATTAAATGAACAAGAGCTGCCCTGCCAAAAAGGACTTACAGATGCTGCTGGATGAGAGGCTGGACACAAGCTGGCAATGTGCACTGTCTTGCTGAACATCCATTCACTGCATTTCTCTAATGCATTGAAGGATGTGACTCCAGAGGTCTATTTCTTTCTCATACTCCTTGATAGTCCTCAGCCCTCCCCTTCCTATTAAAGTTTAGCCAGTACCAGCCAGCTAGGCTGAGCAGATCATCTGCTCAAGTCACACTGCACACAGGTGTCATCCGTGCTGTCCATCCATATTAATGCCAGGCTCAAGGAGTCCATGCAACAGAAGACTTGGACACCTTTAGTCTTCTTAGGGAGCTCCATGTGGGTCACCATGCTACTGCTATCAATGGCTTTTGACAATGTTGAAATCATCACTCAGTCTGTTCTGACTGGGAAAGGGAAACCCCTCAGGTGCACTTGTCTCAGAAGCCAGGAGAGTGGTTGCACCCTCTTGCATGAACTGTCCTGCAAAGTGCTGTGCCATGTCCTTCTGACACACACTCTGGGTTACTGACACTCCCTGGAGATATTCAAATGACCCTTCAAAGGCCTTCCAGGTCTGAACAGAGCTCTAGACTGCTGCTTGGGTGTTCCAGAGCAAACTAAGGCTCATTCCCAGACTTAACCTCTGTCGCCTCTGCTGCTGCTGCTGCCACTGCTGCCCCACTGGCTGGGTAGGTTGTTCTCAAAGTGATTTCATTTTTACAGAAAAGCTGAGAAAGTTTTAATGTTGAAACAAATCAGTATGGTAAGAAGACAAATCAGTTAGTTTAACCAAGTATTTTGCATTGGGTCTTCAGAGATTATATTTCCTTTGTTTTTGTAAACTTTTGCAATTAATATTGATGTTGGTTGATGTTTATATGTCATATTTCACTATTTTGTACTTTGAGTAAATTCTTAACTCAACCCATAACCTCTGCTATTGTCCCTCCCTTACCAGAATGAGCAGATGAAAGAGCAGTGGCTTATTTGAAGTTTAATTTCCATCTCATCTTAAAACCACTGCAACATGGCAATATAAGATTAATGTTTACAATCAAAAGACATTGGAGGTCTTTTCCAACAGCAGAATTCCATTATTCTGTCAGTTTGGGGGAGTGGGGGAGAGTTTGGTTTGGTTTGGTTTTGGATTGCTAGCTCAATTTACAGATATTGATATATTGCATAGGTCGCATATTGCCTGATGGCAATGTCCAGCTGAATGAACTGTTGCACGCCCTACTTATGCAGTGTGAAAAAAAATGTTTGGGGACAACTCTTTTGATTGTTTGTAAGTCAGATTTTAATGGTCTAGGTTTTAGAAAAGAAAATTATCTCCAACAAATAACTTCATCACAGAAATTAACAAAATGCATTTTGACAGGAGTTCCATGTTCAACTCGGTAGGTCGTCTGTCCCTTTTTTCAGTTTCTTGACCTTGGAAATACAATGGTCATGAGCTTACAGGAGGTGATATTTGAATATTAAACAGCTCTTATATTATGGTAGGCAAATTTGGTGAAATATAAAACTTTTATAATTGATTTATCAATATAAACTGAGGGATGACTTTATTGAGAACAGCCCTGTAGACAAAAATTTGGAGGTACTAGTGGATGAAAAATTGGACGTGAGACCTGCATCAAAAGAAGTGAGAGCAGCATAGTGAGGGAGGTGGTTTTGCCCCTCTACTCCATTCTTGTGAGATCCTACATGAAGACTGACATCCAGATTTGGGTTCTCCAGCACAAGAAAGCCATGTATCTGTTTGAGTGGGTCCAGAGGAGGACCACAAAAATGATCCAAGGGTTACAACTGCTCTTCTGTGATGACAAGCTGAGAGAGTTCAGATTGTTCAGCCTGAAGAGAAGTAGCATATGGAGACTTTAATGCAGTGTTCCAATAGGTAAGGGATCTTGGCAAAAAGATTAATGCTCTTTACAAGAACCACCAGAACCAGAATACTCCTTACCAGTGATAAGACAATAGATTTAGGTTTAGGTTGTTTATAAGGAAGATGTTTTCTATTATTAGAAAAGGGAAATGTATAGAATAAAATATAGAAATACATTGAAAAATTCTATTGGATAGTGAGGCACTGGAGCAGGCTGCCCAGAGACATTATGCATATTGCATCATTGAAAGTGCTCAAAGTCAGGTAGGAAGGAGCACGGGACAAACATATCTAGTGCAAAATGCCCATGTCCATGACAGGGGAATTGCAATTAGATGATCCATGATGATCCTTTCTGTCTCAAACCACTCTATGATTCTAAGTCTTGAAACATTTTGGAAAGTACAGATATAACAGTAAACCAACCATTAAATAACTTTTGTAACATGTGTCAACAAAAATAAAAATGCATCTCATATTACATTTAACATGTTTTTTTATAATGAACAGACCAAAACAGGAGTCATAATATCAGATGTACAGTGCTGAAATAAAATGCTTTGTCCTTTGTAATTTGAAAAAGTGTCAGAAAATCAATTATTTTAAATCAATCTTATCAATCTTCTCACATCAAAAATATTACAGGAAATTATTACCTTTGAAATAAAATCACACTGAACACTTAACCTATTTATAGGGTTATTTTGGAATAACTGATGATTTAATTTTACTTTTGAAAAATACTATGGGGGGAATTTCTGAAACCTTTTCCTCAGCTGTTGTGTTTTGAAAAGTGCAGGTGTGAAGAATCCTCGTTCTTGAACATCTTGAATACCATTTGTTATGCCATTTGTCGATCAGATACTTCTATATTGGCAAAAGAGTGAAATCGTTGGAAAAAGAAGAGACAGGAAAAAATTTATTTTACTTGATGAATACATGAAGTCACAAAATAGTCAAAGTATCAATTTTTACCTTTAGAGTTCTATGTAGCATACAGCTTTTTGCAAGATTCAGGATTGCAGTACTACAGGAGCAGACAACACTTTACAAAACAATGTCAGACTTTTCATAAAAGATTTTTAATCTAAGTTAGGATATCTGAAAAAGGTTTGCATAAATATTATAAAAATCCCCAAGTGTCTTCATCCTGGCTTGGCATAAATTATTGAATTTTGACTTAATAGGAAGGAAAAATATTTATATATTTCTCTCTTTCTAGGTGGACAGAGTTGACTATCAGAGAGAAAGGATAAGAGAAAGTGATAAGCATTACCCAGGCAAGGGCATGCATTTCCACGACTATGAATAAAAGGTGGAAATGGCAGAAAGGGCAACAATTAGCTAAATCTTGAGCTGGAAGATGAGAAAATCTTGTGTGGTGAAGAATAACCTTGGGAGATAGGGGGATAACATGCTGAGTAGAGAGAAGAACATTCCTAAAATATCTTTTGCATTATAAATAAAGCCTGGAGGCTGTTGAATGAATGTCAAACTCAATATCTCTTCAAAGTGCTAGTTGTGCAGTATTTCCCCTTTGAATCATATGAGCATCCCATTTCTGATCCTTTTCAACATCCCCTGTGTTGGAGGGGGAACACAAGTATTTCCAACATACTACTCTGAGCTGCAAGTGTGGAGGGACAGAGGGAAAGAGAGTCTGGTAGCCAGTACATTTGGCTTTTTCTTTCTGATCAAATATGTTTTACAGTTGATTTTCTTTTCATCTGTGATGTTCTCTTAACTGCCAATTTACAGTGTATATAAGTATCTTACACATTTGCTATTGTTCTTCTGTGAGTAGGTTTCTTGGTGGTCCTAAAATACCCTGCAGAAATGTAATACATCTCACTATTTGTCAAAATTGCTTTCTTATTTTATAATGTATGGAATCATACAGGACACTAGTTTATTAGTATTTAGACATAAGCTACAATTTTCCTTGAAATTTGGTATATTCCTGGTATACATTAAATATGTGCTTTTAGCAGTTTCTCTTTTCACTACCATAGCAAAATTTAATAATTTTATGTAATTTATCATTTTATTAATACTTCATCATACCTTGTGAATTATTCTTTGCTTTGATACCAAGTCTAGAGTTTTAGAATTAGAAGGTTTTTGGTACTCCTTTCCTCAGTAGTACTACTGCATGTGTATTAAGTGTCCCACAATTTACCATTTCACTCACATTTCCTGATAAAACTACTCCAAAAATTTAATGCCAAGAGGACTGTCCCACGGATTCCTGTAAAAAAAAAAAAAAGACAAAAATCCTAAATACCCTGCATGTCAGGTGACAAGAAATCAGGTTGTTTATGTTTTGCAGTTAAAGGATTTTCAATGAAATTAAGAGAATCATCAATATCAATTTTATTTCAAAAGATATGCTCTGACTGCATTCTTCTTTTCTTTTTTGTACAGAGTGCATCGAAATGTTATCTCAATAATTTTGTGCCTCACTTTCATGAAGTTTCTTGTTATTTGCCTCAATCATTTTTCTATCATTCTAGTAATTTTAGAAACTAAACTTTTCACAAAATACTGCTTTTGACCATGTTGAAGATACATAGTGATGATGTGTGCTTTCAACATTTTTCCAATTTTCATCTTTTACATTAATTGACAATTGTAGTATTATCCATATACTGAAAATGCACCCACCAAAGCCTTATCCCTCTCCTCTGCAGTTGTAAGGGGAGAAAAAATATAACAAAAGAGTTCATTGGTTGAGATAACGACTGGGAGAGATCACTCACCAAATAACATCATGGGCAAAAGGGGCTCAAATTAGAGATATGAACTGAATTTATTACTAACAAAATTGGAGCAGGATAATGAGAAGTAAAATAAGACCTTCAAAACACCTTACACCCCACTGTCTCTCCTTCCCAGCTCTACCTCCTCCCCTAGCTGAGCGGGAAGACAGGGAATGGGGGTTGTTGTCATTTGTTTCTGCCTCTGTTCAGAGAGGGGACTCTTTCTCCTGTCGCAGTGTGGGTCCCTCCCACAGGAGACAGTCCTTTGAGAACTTGTCTGACATCAATTCATCTCACGAGCAACAGTTTGCTGTCAACTGCTGCAGCACAGGTCCATCCTGTGACGGTGGTCACAAGGGTTTTCAGGATGAGGGAAGAGACGTAGATCTGACTCCATATTCAGAAGGCTTGATTTATTATTTTATGATATATATATTACATTATAACTATACTAAAAAGAATAGAAGGAAAAGTTTCATCTCAGAAGGCCAGCTAAGCTAAGAATAGAAAGGAAAAGAATGATAACAAAGGCAGCTGCCTCAGACTCTCTGTCCAAACCAGCTCCGCTGTGACTGGCCATTAATTACAAACAAGCAGACGAGACCAATCACGGATCCACCTGTTGCATTCCACAGCAGCAGATAACCATTGTTTACATTTTGTTTCTGAGGCCTCTTAGCTTCTCAGAAGGAAAAAATCCTAAGAAAGGATTTTCACAAAAAGATGTCTGCGACACCATCCCATGACAACAGTTCTTCCCAAACTCCTGTACATGGCATGCATGGAAAGCAATTCCAGCACAGGCTCCTTTCTCCATGGACCTTCTCAGTCTCCTTTCAGGCATCCATCTGCTCTGGCTTGGGCTCCTCCGTGGGCTGTGGGCAGATTTCTGCATCCCTGCAGACCTCCATGGGCTGCAGGGGCACAGCTGCTTCACCAGGGGATGCAGGGGAATCTCATCTCCAGTGGCTGGAGCACCTCCTACCCCTCCTTCTCCATGGGCCCTGTCTGTAGAGTCATTCCTCTCACATGTTCTCACTGTGCTCTTCTCCAGCTTCAATTACAACTGTGCCGTAACTTGTTTTCTCTTCTTCTTAAAAATGCCATTTCAGAGGCATTGCCACCACTTCTAACTGGCCCACCCGTGACCAGTGGCACATCCATCTTTGGAGCTGCCAGGACTGGCTCTGCTAGACATGGAGGAAGCTTCCAGCAGCTTCTCACAGAAGCCGCTCTCGTAGCCACCACTACCAAAACTTGGCCATGCAAACCCAGTACAACAGTAGTGATGAGTTGACCTCTTTCACAAATCCATCCTGGAAACAGCGACTGATCTTTCAAGAATTACTTTTTAGTTGAGTAGAGAACGTAGAAGAGACTACAGTGCTTGAAAAGAAAAAAGCTCACATAAATATGAGAGATATTACAGACTCAGAGTCTTTGTCCTTATTTAAATTTCTTGTTTTGCATTTTGCAAGTGCATAAAATTAGTTTTATAGTAGTAAAAGTGCAAGATTACTGTATTCTCACTTTCCTGAGAACTAAATGAAATTTCAAGAACATGATATTTGAACCCTGGATAGGCTTCAAATACTGAAGCTGGTTATTAAGAAGAAATAAGATAATGTTTGATCATTTTGGTTAAATTTTCTAAAAAATTTCTGCCTTCAAAAATGCATCTTTATGCTAGTAATTCACTTCGACATTGTAAAAAGTTTCTGGAAAGATTCTCTGTAAGATATTAATAAGATGAAGATTTCTAAATTATATTCATGGTAATTATTTCTAATACATAAAATATTCATTAGTCGTTAAAGTTTCAAATAACATTGGAGTTAGCTTATAATAAATTTAAATTTAGGGAAATGTAGTAATTAAACATAAAAAAATCTTATTATAATTAATGTAAAATTGTTAATTGGTACTACATAATATTGTCAATAAATATTAGACTTTAAAGAGGACTTGGAAGAAGCATATTTTCACTGCGAATAAAAAAGGGTTCAAAGTCATGGCAAACGTTTCATCTACTCTTTAAAACAACCATGTAACTGATAAGTTCAAAAAAATAGGTTTTTAAAATAGGTGAAGATGTGGCTTCTCTTCTATGGCACATAAAAGAAAAAAAAATCTGTGATGTGCATTTGTTTGAATAGTATGATTGGGCAAATTTCTGTATGACTTTGAAATGAAAATGTCCCCAATTATGTGTGAAAGATTTCAAGGCAGCAGCAAAATTCATATTTTAAGATGAGTATTTTAATTTGGCTACAGCTTTCTAGGTCTGACAGGAAACTGAGGATACTTGAGTATCATTCTTCCCGGTCTGGACACTTTAATGTGTCAAAGGAATGCTGTACATCCTGATACATCCTATCCATCCCATTTGTTTTCCCATTATTTTGGTAAAGCTACATAAGGGTGCAAGAAACTGAGAAAACGGCCATATATTTGCTCGTTTTTACACAAGCAAAAACAATGACAAACAACCCTCCTACCTGCCGACAGGCAGGTTGTCTGAGTAGGGTGACATTGCCCCTTTGCTGAGCTCAGTTCCATGTAGGTGCCTGCATCATTGTCGTTGCTGCTCTGCCATGCTGGAAGTTGGTTCCCATAGGCTGCTTCCGCCTTTTGCACTGGTCCGCCATCCTCCCTTTTGGTTCGCCTGGGCTCCCTTTTGGCTCGTCTTGGCACTGACACCTTTGAGCTTTCTGCTGTGCTGGGGGAAAAGCAGTCCCATCGAGTGTTAACTCCTGTCACCCCAGCCTTGCTGGGCTCAGATGCATTTTGCTGCTTTCCGTTCAGCACCGTGTCCCAGAGCCATGCTGCTGCCTCCCCTCAGCACTACATCCCAGAGGAATGCGAGGGGAAAGTGGATGGCAGTGCAGAGGACAGAGTCCACAGGTCTGGTGCCGACACCTTCCTGCCAATCTCTCTGGAAGGAAGGTGTTGAGAGGCAAAATGGTGCACTCCTGGTGCGGGGCTCAGCTTTTCATCCAGGATCCACACACCCCACAATGATGCATGTGGTGTAAAATAACAGCCTAGCCATGCCCACAGGGTGCTAAGATCCTCCACCTCTCTTCAACTAGGACATGTGTTCATCACTAAACCATGTCCCTGAGTGCATGTCCCATCTATACATGTCCCATCTACACTTCTTCCAAATATGTGCAGGAATGGTGACCCAGCTACTTCCTTGAGCACATTCTTCCAATGCCTATGGACCCTTTCAGTGAAAAAATTTTTCAAATTTCAAATCTAGACCTCTCCTGGTGCAACCCAATGTCAATTCGTCTTTCCTGTCACTTGTTACCTAGGCGAAGAGACAGAATCCCATCCATCTGTAATCTCCTTTCAGGTTGTAGAGAGCAATAAGGTCTCCCATGATCTTCCTTTTCTCCAGCCTAATCAATCACCTCCCTCAGGTGATGCCCATAACATTTGTGCTTCAGACTCTTCACCAGGTCCATTGCCCAACACCTCAATGTTTTTGTAGTGAGGAATGAAAACCTTCAAGGTGCAGCCTCACAAGTGCCAAGTACAGAGGGATGATCACTGCCCCTTGTCCTGCTGGGCATAAGCCAGGATGCTGTTGACCTTCTTGGCCACTGCTGGCTCATGTTCAGCTGGCTGTTGACAAACACTCCCACCTCCTATTCTGCAAAGCAGCTTTTCAGACACTCTGCTTCAATCCACTGGCATGGATTGTTTTGATCACTTTCAGGTGAGGGATTCCATCACTTCCCTGGGCAGCCCATTCCAATATCTGAAAACCTTCCAGTGAAGAAATTTTTCCTGATGTTAAACCTGAATCTTTCCTGGTGCAATTTGAGGCCATTTCCTCTCACCTTGTCACTAGTTGCCTGGGAGAATAGGCCAACCCCCCACCTTGTTACAACATTACTTCATGTAGTTGTAGAGAGCAATTAGGTATCCCTTAAACCTCCTTTTCCTCAGCCTAAATAGCCCCAGCTCCCTCAGTAGCTCCTCACAGAATGTACTCTCTAGACTCTTCCCCAGCTCTGTTTTCCTTTGGACACGCTCTGGCACCTCAATGTCTTTCCTGTTGTGAGGACTGAGAACTGAACACAGTACTTTTGGTGTGGCCTCACCGGTGTCCAGTACAGATGGACAATCACTGCTCTGGTCCTGGTAGAACAGGAGAAGACAATAAGAGAGCTGTGCCTGATACTATCAAATTATGCAGCATGGAGAGCTATTTAAAATAACAACTGATAGCTACCACAGTAATTTCAAAATCAGTTAAAATGCTTAACTTCAGATTACATGCATATGTCTGTCACAGAGCCCACATTTTGCTTTACTTTTGACTTGACATAGTCAGAAAATGCATAACAATAACATAAGCTTGAATATTATAAGCAATATATTTATAGAAAACTCCCACATAAACTAACAAAATTTCACAAACACATGTATCTAAACAAAAAAGCAGGACTAAGAGACTAAGAATTGTATGTTAGAGTAATAGGAAGCTGCATTATATAACTTACTTAGAAAATAATTTAAAATTATGAAATCCTCACACTAGGTTTTGATTTTATTATAAGGAATTGTCACATTTGATCTCTCTGCCCAACAGAAATTCCCTAAATCTTACTGGATAAAAAGATCACACCAGAGTGTCAAATTAAGTGTTACCACAAATGTTCAACAAAGAACAGCTTATCAGAAAAATAGAGCCTCATTTTAGGTTTTTCCTCCTTTTTTATGGTTGATTTTCTCTGTGAATTTTATGATAGTTGTACAAACTCAGACCTTAAATTATCATTTGCTCTATCTCATAGCAGACTGCTTAGGAACACTATTTTTCATATTGAAGTGGGGTTTGCAATTATTGTTAAAATAATTTATACTTTTACAGCTTTTAATAGTTTTTAAGACCTTCAATCTTGTAACCTGTAGCAATATCCTTCCCAATTAAAATTAGACTAATATTTCATATCCATTCCTTAAACAAACAAACAAACAAAAAGGCAAACACCAAACAATCTTGCTAAAATGAGCTGGATTTCATTAGGCACTACTTCTGACTGCTGTAGTGATTTGTTTTTTTTAAGGACGACCAAACAGATTAAGGAATATGGCATGTGTTTCAATATATTATGATATAATGTATATCAAGAATATGTATTAGCCAAGGACACTTGACCTTTGCTTCTACAAATTCCTGTCAGAGAAGAAAAAAACAAAAATGTCCTCCCTGAAGCACCATTATACTGATAAAACTTTCCTAGCTGAAGCTGGAGAAGAGAGAAATCTGATTTTCTCTCAGGCTCTATATGAAGGATTTTTGCTTCTGTGAACATGCATTATTAGTAATTCCCTTATCACTCTCTCTGCAGTCCTTAAAACCTCTTTACCTTTACATATATGCTTTATGAGGATTTTGAATACAAAGCCTTTCGAATATATGTACTAAGCCCACTGGGATACTAGTTTCTATGAGCTCACACATATACTTTTATGTATAATTGCTTCTTTTACTGGCATATTTCAGTGGATTTGAAGTAGCTACTGCTTAAGCTAATATATTAAACATAGAAACAAAACACTTTGCACTAAGGAACAGACTTCTTTCTGAGCATGAGATGTTAAGCCTTTTACCATTGCTAGCAATGGACCACTAGGGAGAGATAGATCTTCACAGACTTCCAGCAATGTGTGATTTTAAAATTCAGTCCTCATGGGATAAAAAAATAGGAAACTTGCATTAAAAAAAAAAAAAAAAAGAAAGAGATAACTATTGGAATGAAATCTTTAACAGTATTGTCAAGACAACTAAAAAACAGCCTACAAATAACACAGGTCAGTAGGATCCACCACAGGAACAAAAAAAACCGAAACACTTTGAGGAGAGAAAAATTCAATATGGCTTTTTTAGCTGACATCTGGCAATCTTTATCAACTACCTTCTGTTTTACCAGATATATTGCAGAATGATTGGACTTCAACCATCTTTTCCAACCTAAAAGATTCTCTGAGTCTATGTTGGAATGCCCTTTCTTCTTATAAGGTTAGAATAGTCATCATGATGGTAATGCCTGTTGAAAGATGTTGGCTTAAATCAGCATCTCTAATGAAAAACTTCCAAAAATGATTAGTAAAACAGTGTTTTCTATGCCTCGGCTGAAGCACTCACAACTCCTAGAGATGAAGAGAAGTTTGCAGCTAGCCCTGTATTTCCACTGCTGCTTTACATCGACCATTGTGAATTGTACAGGATAATTTCTCCAATAGCTAGGCAATTGCAAGCACTTCAGCAAAACAGGATTTGGAGAGGAGGGGTGTTTTCAGAAGAAAAGCAGTCAAGTCTTCTCTTACTGTGCTCTGGACTTTCCTTGTTGTACTTGTAATCAGGAAAAAGATTTCTGTGCACCACTCGTCTCCTGAACTTGGTACCTGAAGGGCCAGGTAGGTCTAAGTGCATAAACTTCACCTAACTACCACAAGTGAAATACACTTACTGTGTTCTATATCTGGGTCCTATTCAGTTTCATGATTTATTTTTCCATGGTTTATCCACCTGTGACATGTTCACAAGGTTTCACCAGGAAGTGCTTGAAATAAAGGACCTACCTTAAAAGATTGTCCTAATTCTATTGCCTCTCCAACCAAAGAGGCTGCCTAAGGCCCAGAAGGGCACTCTGTCTTAAAAAACTTCATAAGATAATCTCACATTTTCCTGAAAACAAAGACAATGATAAATCAAAACACAAGTTTTAAAAGTCTCAATATTGGATAGATGCCACTTAGAATTTTGCAGCTATTTCCCTAAATTCATGAAATGTGGAATATGTGAAACTAAACCAAAAACCACAAGCACCTGACTTAATTATTAATAGAAGACTTTTTCTGATTGGATGCTAAGGTATTACACAATGATAAGCAACTTTTAACTAGAACTGCCTGGGTTTCCTTAATGTGCTTTCATTTCTGACACTAGATAATAAAATGGCTACCTATTTACTAATCTTTCTGTTGGTGATTTGATGGACCTGCATTTTGTAAGAGAAAGAACACAAAGGAGAGGAGAAGAGGGAACAGTCTAATTAATTTTTAAGAATTTTAATAAGTCCTAATCTTATTTGGGATCCACTCCAAGAGCCGTCTAAAACAATAGAAAGAATTGTTGGATTCAGTCACAGCTAAATAAAGCCTTATAAATATAAATCTTGACACTACTTTAATTATGGATCTTTTCTAGCACCTCCATGCAAAATAACACTTCTGTAAAATGGCTTTGTCAGGAAAACACTTTCTCCTTTTTGATATACAATGGCAAGCAACGATTAACATAATTACTCCTGGTTCTCATTACATAATTATGCAATTTATTGTACAAGTAATTAAAATATTGCAATTTAATAAATTGGAGATGCAAAACATCTAATTTATATGCATATCTGCACTAGATTTTTATTGCCCTTGTAGTTAGCTAAATTTTACTACGAATTGCAATAGGTTTACTTGTTCACATAGATGTTATTCACAACACTGTCAAACATCTCAAATATTATGTACACTGAGCAGTCAGAAGACTATTTTAGAGAACCTTATGTATAACAACTACTTAATATTCCTCCAAAAGTTAGTCTGAAAGTTATATACATATTAATACAGAATTCCAATACCCAGTGTTACATTTAAGCAGTTTCTACACATAAATTGTATTATGTTTTCATGTTTGGTGTAAATTATAGTTTTAAACTTATCTATTTTGCCGTGTTTCATCTTGTGTAAGATAGTTTATATTTCAGTGCCTCTAGGGTGGTCTTCAACTGCAATATCTTTCTTAGGATATCAACCTCATAGGTGGTAGTACAAAAATGTTTTAGTTAACCTGGTCAAATCTCTCTGAACCACTCCTAATCAATTTTAAAATAGTATGATCTTCTGTATACTGAAGTCCAATAGTCAATAGTCCATAGTCCATAGTCCAATTATAAGATTAATTTAGTGGACTCTTGTGTTTGATTCATTATATTTTAGATTCAATGTGAATTTTTCTTTGCTTTATACTTACTGGAATTTGCTAATTATTCATCTTGAATGAGGACAAATTCAATCTTTATTTCCCATACTGAGTTCACTTTCCCAAATGAAAACACACAAAATTTAATTTATTTAATGAATTTACAGGATTTATAAATATTCTGGACAATGCAATTTACAATTTAAGCAACCAAATAACTTTTTGACTGCCAGAATTTACAGACTGGTTAGATCACTTGTCTATTTTTTAAATTGACCTCCCTGTGATGTACATGATCAGATCAATAAGTAAAAAATTTTCAAATTCCCTACTGTATTCAGTACCATGTCTAGAAAACAGATCATCTGTAAATCAGTCTTGTCTTCGTCATCACACACACTTCAAAGATTTTTTGTGCTATTCTCAGACTTAGTTATTTCATATTTACTTCAAGCAATGATGGAAAAAAATTTAATCAATCTCGAAAAAAATACATACAGTAAAACTTTTTAAGATCTGCATTAATATAGATTTTTCTAAAGACATTTCCTTTTAAGAAATAAAAGGAAAAATATAAACTCTAATTTCTAAGTAAGGAAAGAAAAAAAAACATCTTTGCTTTCTTTATACTGGTCTGTAAGAGATTTTGCAGTTTTTACAGAACAAATACACATATTGAATTGTAAGATTTTATTTTCTCTCTCTCAGCTAATAAATTTCCAACTATACATAGCAAAAAGATCTGTATAGGATAGCAAATCTAAATATACTATACAATACAATTTTAGATTAAGTTATATTTTTAGGTCAAATTGGAAATCTATACAAATGGCTATAAATAGATAGGTATTGATCCATGGCTCTGTGTGGTGAAAAAAAAATGAACACCAGTACTTTAATTCCTTAATTTATAGCCCATGACAGTGTTTTACAGTCAGGAATATTAATCTGAATATGAAAATATTCACTCTGAATTAAATCATTGCACATTTTTCCACTTCTTTTCCAACTTTAATGTAATATTCTGCATCTTTAAGCCTTGCAGATTTCTTGCTTATTGATATCATGGCAGTGATATGTTTTGACACAGCATTTATAGAATTAAACCTATACACTACTTTGTATAATCATTGCTTCCATATTGTTAACACAAATCTTTGAAATAGAAATTAAAGAGAAAAATTAAGAAATATATCTTTTAAATGGCATAAACAGTGTTCATAGTTCTCAGATTTCAGTGGAAAAACTATGCCGCTTTAAGCTAAGGGTGTCATATTTTTTTCTTTTAACTCAGTTTCACCTATGGAAATGAAACTATGACAATTAATATGAATTATTTCATCATTACCTTATTATCTGTTTTTCTATTTATCTGAATTATATTAATACATAAAATTTAGGAATTTTTAGTCACAATTTAATTGTGATTATTCAGTATTGTATGATTTTATAATTTCACACTTAATTAATGAGACTCAGCTTCTGTAAAGTCTAGTGACTAAAAAATTTTAAGCATAATTGAGGGCAATTCTGCAGCATTGTAATCCTGAAGGCAGTTGAACAGGTAGAGATTTATATATGTGCAGGAAGACAAAAAAAGCATCTTAGATTCTGAGTCTCATAAACGATTACAGCAGACCAAACCTTCAGACTTAGCAAAACTGGAAAGGTAAAGAGGACAAGCTAACAGAGAGACTATTTATGAGAGAGTGACCAGAGCGCAGTGCTGTGAATCAAAGATCAGAAAAGATGGTGCCTCATAGAAATACTTCCAGAATGAATATATATGTGTGTCTGATTAAAGAATAGGTTTTGTGAAACTGGGCATGCAAACAATTAAAGGCAAAGGTAGCAAGCAATTACTATCTTAGCTGCACAGACTAAATTGATGCTCTCATACGTGGCAGCTGGAAAATTACCTGTTGCTAATGCAGAGAACTGTCTAGAATGGCAGATCCTTATGTACCCTTCTGATCTGAGCGGCTGGAAAATGGCAAATGTTGAACAAAATCAAAGAATTTTTTAGGCACTGTAAAGACCATAATGATCACTTTCCACCTCGCTTTCACTGCTCAAAGAAAATGTTGACCTTCAAGAACAATAGACGCTATCATAAAGTTTTGCTTTCATGTCCTTTCTTGAAATGTCAGAGGTGAAGTAACTATTTGAGAAACAGAAATTAAATGTAAAGTGGTTTTTGAAAGCAATAGAAATACAATGAGACTTTACAACTTAAATATCCAATCTGCATTGCATGGGAAGTACTCAAATCCATAATGATGAATTCTTCAAACTGTCTATGTATTGCATATTTTAAATACAATTAGCATTTAAGATTAAATGCATAACTCAATTCCATATTTGTTCCTGATTTCTTGGGAATATTTCTTTATCATAATTTCTACTTTTATTTTCTAAACAGAAAATTGGTAAGAGTATAAAATTAAAGTAACAGTAATATAGAGAGAGTTATGAACCAAAAAGAAGACAAAATCTGGGAAAATCTTTAAAATCAAAACAGAGCACATTTAGATTATAATTTAAAGTTACAAAAACACAGAAAAATTCTAATCCTGTTTAAAAATTTCTAAACACTGGAATATGTGATTATCAAAGTCTCATAATCCCAGTAAATACTTAAAAAAGAAGTAAGGCATGCAATTTAATTGTTTCCTTTCTACTGATGTTTAAATGTTTTCTTCATGTATTTGGCTTTATTCTTCTTTCTAATACTGAAAAAAGGTAAAATTCTATCCTCTCGGCTGTACCTTGTTGATTTTACCAGCTTCTCTTACAGCAGTAGAATTTCTGTAGTTCAGTTTATGTTTCTCAGTCGGAATGATATTTTTATTCAAACACCAAATTAAAAAATAAGAGAACTCTTATTCCTCCTTACCATTCTCTACATGATACAGTACTAAAACTTTACAGTAATTGAAGTCTGCTCATTTTTAAAACAGTGCATGAAAGTACATTGAGCTGTGCTTAAATTTGGTGTATTCCAGTCTTAGGCATAAATGTTTGGTCTCAAGAACATTCATATAATATTTCTGCTGATGTAGAGAAAGACCATGAGCAGTGGACATTAGTTAATATGTCTTTCCCATTTCTCTCCTCCTTCAGTGTAATTCTCCCAGCTCCAACAGTATTTTCCTCCCACTGGTTCTAACATATTACAAAGAAGCACATTTGAGACATAAACTAAAGAGGAAGATGAAAAACCAACTGCTTGCCTATTTGAAATTTAAAAATCACTCATGACTGATGCTGAACTGCAAATTGAATAAGAGAAAACTCATATACTGTTCAAACCTAGCTATTTTTCCATACTAAGTCAAAATTGTATGTTGCATGTGATGTGAGAAGAGACAAACATGCTGTGCATTGAGTTGAGAAACGTAGAATGTACATCTTTCATAATTCAACACTCACTTTGATACTTTACCATAAAATATGAAGAAGGACATAAGACAAAACAGAGAAGTTGTGTTGGGTTTAACTGCCAGACATTGGCAGTGGGGTGGGAGGGCTGCAGGGATGGTGTCTGTGAGGAGTGACTGGTGCTGCTCAGTGTCTGCTACACAGACAACTACAGCTGGCTCCAGAGGAGGCACTGCAAGTCTCAGCTGGGACCCTCAGCCAAGCTTGAGTGTCTGTATGAAAATATCAGCAAATCCCTGCCCTTCAGCATGAGGAATGAGGAAAAAAAGTCTGAGAAAGGAGCCTGAAAGCACCAAAGTGAGATGAAGCAGGTGAGGAAGAGCTTCAGACCCTGGAGCAGGTACCCACACTGCAGCCTCTGAAGTACTTCATGTCAGACCAGGTGGATGTTTCCTAAGGTCTGTGGAAAGCATCTGCTGAAGCAGGGGGAAAGTATAAGAAGGAAGGATCAAGAGAGAGGAAGTGCTATAAACAGGCAACAATCTCCATTTCCCCCTGTCCTGCTTGGAGGAGAGAAGATGGAGAAGCTGGGAATGAAAAACAGTGAAGCTGATCCTGTGAAGAAGTAGGGGGTGAGAGGGAGGTATTACAGGTTTTGGTTTTGATCCTTTTCGCCTGATTCAGTTTGTAGTTTATAATAAATTAAATTAATTCTCCCGAGTTCAGTTTGTTATCCCTGTTGCAGCAACTGGTAAAAGACCTCTCTCTGATTACTTTGACTTGTCAAAGCTTTCTCCTACTCCGTCCTGCTGAGGAGAGGAAGCGAGAGACAAGTTGGGTGGGGGTTTGGAAACCAGCCAGCATAAAAGGCTTCTAAGAGAAAAACTCCTGTTATCTATGTGTTTCATGTAAATGAAAATTCTTCTAAAATAGATCATAAACCATATAGAAATCCCAAAATATATTTGATATAGGTTTAATACAACTACATACTATTGATTTGAATAAAATATTCCATCCTACCTGTTCTGCATTATCACTTTAAATAGCAAAAATATAATCCAAATTATTACTAACATATACATACATGCTGGTGTTATTCACCAGCAAACAGCACCTGCATTCCAATGTTATTAACATGTAGTGGCAGTTTTCAATAATATGCTTTCTTGCATCAATTACATGAAAAAGGAAGAAATGTCCACTCTCTCACAACCTATTGTAATTGGCTTAGATATTTGTTGATCTGGTAGTTTATTTTGTTAGCTGTTATTGAAGATAAACAATTTTAGATATTTTCAGAGGCAATGAGGAAGAATTTGCTTTTTAACACTGTTACCCTGTATAACTCTGAATGAAATCTCTTCAATACCATTTTTCTACAATTTGGAAGGGAAGTGATGCCAGAAAGAGATGCCTCCGGAGCACATAAGAGAGTCTTAAAATTTCCCCCAAGATTCATATTTTGAGGTAAATTAATATTTACTTCATTTTGCAGCACTACTTTGTCAAAAGTAATGCATTCACAGCTATGAGCTATTAATGAGAAAACGGCATAGTGACCTTTAAAAAGCAGGGAGATAAATTTCCCAATTTTGGAAATTAAGCTCAGATAAGTGAACTTTAACTGCAGCTATCACCTGCATTTTTTATTCAGAATAAACTTTTATCTAATGTTTGCTTTCATTATTCATTTTGTATGTTTCCTGATAGTGTGACTAGGAAGTGTTAAATTTGATTTTAGACAAAATTTTCAGTAAATGCAGCTGCATTTGCTGGCTTCAAGTGCGCTCATCAGCATCCAGGGAAGGAGCATCTAGGGAAGTACAGGCTCTCTGAGAAGGAACTCAAATCACTAATATTGGGTAAAAATGCCAGACACATTTCCAGTCTGTTGAGACCAACTAAGAGCTACATAGATAATGACAATAGTGAGGGTGTCTGCCTTCCTTTCTGGATGGTTGTCAGGTGCCAACCCTCAGCACCCCTGTGCTGGCAGTGGGGACAGGCTGTGACAGTCCCTGCCTCACTGCCTTCCAATGGCCACAGGCTCTGATACTCTGATCCTCCAGGGCTCTTACAACCATACACATGCAGGCTCCAGCACATCTCATCACCCCACCACTCATTACCTGGTACCTAGGCCTGTTCTCCTCCTCCTCACACCCTCTTCCCCCATGCCCAAGGGCTCTGCTGTCCCACCAACCTGCACTGCCTGGTCCAGACCCCCTACAGCAGCACCTGATTCCCTCCTCTTGCCTGGAGCCACAGCTTGGTACTGTTCTCTGCATCACCACTGGGCTGGCAGAGCCCAGAGTTCAACAAGTTTGAAGTACAAAGATCTCATTTAATCCAAAGTGCTTCAACAATGTGTCCTTCATTTTCTCCTGCTTCTGAGTTCTGCTGCTATCCAAACCCTCTGACCAGCTGCCAGGCTGCAGATCCAAAAGACTTGTGCATCACCATCTGCCATAGACATGGGTCATGCTGAGAGTCCCAGCCCTGCTGGGTCCTCTGCTGGTGCCTCTTACCATGGGTAGCTTCTCTGTGATAGCAATCAGATCTGCAAGCAATCTCAGTGACTGGTCTATAGCTGCCATACTTCGTGGCTATATAAAGGTCAAAGTCAACTCAATTCTGTTCTTCCCACGAAGAGAAGTAAGATTATATTTTCAAAATCCATTGCTATTGGACAAAGTCCATTTTTACTGGACATTAATTAATGGCTAGAGCTTACATATAGCATTTTCTAGGAACATTGCACAAGTCTAGCTAGCAGACTTTAATCAAAAATGCCAGAAATGCTGTATCAAAAATATTGTGGTCAGCAGGACCAGGGAAATGATTCTGCTTCGTGCTAAGCACTGGTGAGGCCACACCTCTGAGTGCCATGTCCAGTTCAGAGCCTTACATTTCAAAAAAGACATTAGAGTGCTGAAGGGTGTTCAGAGAAGGGCAACAGAGCTGGTGAAGGATCTAGAGAGTCAATTGTATGAGGAGTGATTGAGGCAATTGGACTTTAGTCTGGAGAAAAGAAGACTCAGGAGAGACCTTGTTGCTCTCTACAACTACCAGAAAGCAGAGAGTAGGAGGGTGGGGGCTGTTTCTTTTGTCCCAGATGTCCAGGAAAAGACAGGAGGAAATGGCCTTAAGCTGCACCAGGTTGGAGGTTCAGGTTGGACATCAGGAAGAATTTCTTCCCTGTCAAGATTTTCAGATATTGGAATGGGCTGCTCAAGGAGGTGTTCATTCCTGGAGGTGTTCAAGAAACAACTGGCTATGGCACCTAGTGCCAAGGTCTAGTGGACAGGGTCTAGCTAACCAATCAAAGGTTGGTCAAATCACTTAATGATCACGTATGTCTTTTTCAACCTAAATTATTCTGTTATTTCATCATTCTGTGACAAAGGCCACCTAAGATGCAAATATATTTTATTATTTGCAGATCTACAAAACTGAAATTATTTACCTGCTTCAGTGAGTAGTGGAATAAAGTCTTGTTACTAATGCTGTACAGCATTATATAGTAAATTACACATTTTAACTTGAAAGTGCCCAATGACATTCTTTATTTCACTTAATAAAGCCCTATCATACCAAATACTGCCTGAGTTTTTGTGCATTGCAGTTCTTGTTCTTATGTCAATTATTTTACATTAATACAAAATGTGCCAAAAGTAGAGCTGATTTATTAAAGAAATTAAGTAGAGAAATTGCTATTTAAAGGAAGGTTGCTTTACTCTACATT
Organism: Emberiza elegans; assembly: GCA_024865655.1. NCBI lineage: Eukaryota > Metazoa > Chordata > Aves > Passeriformes > Fringillidae > Emberiza > Emberiza elegans. The sequence goes on from JALJVW010001283.1 coordinate 26,524,685, forward strand.
ATACTGTAATATGCCTAATGATGTCAGCTGTACGGCTGACTAACCTGTAATTCTGAGCAACTGCTGCATCACAGAATCACAGATTTGTTTAGATTTAAAAATACCTTTATGATCATTGAGTCCAGCTGTTAGCATAACACTGCCAAGTCCACTCCTAGATGAGCAGAGGAAACATGATTTATGTATATTTGGGTATGATTTCATGCAAAAACATTATTTTACTGTGCAGCAACCTGCAATAAAAGCCTCATAGATTTTCTAGCACTTTTGCCAAAAGAATATAGTAATAGAAACTTTGTGAAATGTAAAGATAATACAGACATGTGCATTTAAACACACTGAATTTACTTTCATGAGATCTGACAACTTACTTGCAGTGTATCATTCTACCATGAAGAAAGACAATAAATAAACCCTTCTAATGACCATGATCTTGCAGAGTCAAAAACTATATTGCTTGTTTGGAATGTTATTGTTGATATCACAGAATAGCAGATTTCTCCACTTACCTATTAAATGTGGAAAACAGATCCAAGTAAAGCAAGATTCATATTAACCTGATTTGAAAATCTCTCTAGAGCTCATATATATCTTTCAATATTACACATTACAGTTAGTGAGGTACTGCATTAATATTTAAAAATAATAAAAAAAAATTCAGACCACCGACAGAACTGAATATAAAGTAGTTCTCAAGTGCTGATATAGCTGAGAGATATAATAGCAAAAACATTTATTTAAACCCCAAGAAGCTGTCCATAAAAATATTCTCACAAAGAACATTGAAAGGACTGAAAAATATGTACATATTAACTGATATACTTGAGTATAATGGGAACATTGATTCACTGTTTTACTGCATAGTTACCAAGAGAAAAGCTGCAGCATTAACATGTTAATAAATAATTATAATTGTTTCTAATGGAGACACTGCATTGTCACTGATAAATAATGCATATTTTATATCATGGTGATAAAGCAATTAATTAATGTCACCAGTATCCTTGTATTACTTGCTGTTATACTCTGGGATAACAAGTGTCTTTCTATTAGCTACTAAATATTTAGAAGGACATCTTGAACTGCTTTAATTAAAATGTTTTAATTGTCTATGAAAACCCCTAATGAAAATTACTACTGTGATAAGAGTTGCAAAGCCTTTCATACTGCAATCATATAGATTTTCTTCATAAACCCCTTTCCTCCAGAAGCGTGCAATTGATCTAGTTCCTAGGAGTGGAAAGAGTTAAAAGGATCTCAAAATAAATGCATATTGGGAACAAAACTATGTCAGTATTTATTGATTCCTTCACATGAGATTTCTGGCAAGCAAAATTCACTTAGAATGGAAGTAAACAGTTGCAAATATGCAAGTTATGGAATTTTTTCTTAAAAAGGATTTTGACAATGAAACTGTGGTGGGTGGAATTGTGAAATTTTCTAACCTTAGAGCTAATGACTTAGACTGTGACACATTTTCTGTCAAAAATCAAGATATTTAAGAAATAAAAGCAGAGGTAATATTTCCAATTGAAATATATCCTCCATAGAGTATTTGTGAGTTTGAAGTCACTGAACTCATATGACTAAGTTTTCAGAGTGCTGTTTTCTCATAAGATTTCCATGAGAAACATTTTGTGAGTGGATAGCAATTCTTTGAAGGCTTTGAGTTTCATCTGTGGATCAGAACTCCAAGTTTAAACTCACCACTTAAGTAATGGAAAGTTGGCTCAAATAAGTACCAACACTGCCTCTTGTTGTTCCTGTTTATGTATTATAAAGCAATGCAGGTGCATTCTAAGCCTGGTATCTATACTTCACTAAAAGTCAATCTCTGTTTTAGCAATTTCTGGTTCAAGGTTAAAAAGATATTAATCTTTAATAAAAACAGATCTGAGATTTCATGGATTCTATGCACAGAAAATAGAAAGAATGAAGGTTATATCAAGCTAGTTTTATTTTGGCTTTTCATACTGGTATATAAGCAACCTACAATTCGTAAGCAATAAAAGAGAAAGACAACTGCTCTCTTTTCTCATTTATGTTATTACCTCTGTGTCCTTGCCATCCATTTATAAAAATAAGTTTAAGAACAGAGCCAGGAATGGAGAAAAATGTAGATCAAATGAAGTTTGAGTTGCCTTGATTTCAATTAATATTTTAAAAAACAATGTTTGAAAATATAAACAGCATTCAAAGATATCACCTTAAGAGTATAACTGAGAAAATTGCTTTCTCTGTATTGCAAACAACCATTTCTCTCCAATTTAAGGTAGGTTTCTGGTAGGTTAATCTTGTCTCTGTCATCAGCCTAACTACTGTGAATATTTCTGAAGGACTGAGATTGAATTATAGCTACACAGTTCAGACTTTTTTCAAATTTGCCGACTGCATCTTCAATTTGCTCTTTCCAGATAGTTGCTTATGGAAGCATTTAAGCAGGCTATGAACTCTCATGAGTATAGAATGGTAGATGAGTTAGCTTGTTAAAGAAGGCAAGACCGGCAGAGACTGAGTAGTGGTTCTCACAGCAATTTTGGAACCCCTGCTCTGTTCTGTGCCATCATGCTTTAGGTTTACAGCTCCCTAACCCATTACCAGTTTACTTACCCAACAACAATTTCTGACATGTGTCTCCCATTGGCTGGCACTCTTGATAATATCAAAGGTCTGCAGCAGCACTAGCTAATATTGTCTTCAAAATTATGTCTGAGTCTTACCAAACTTCACAGAGGGAAAGAGGTCAAAAACATTCATGGCTTTCCTTTAAATCAAGCACTATTTCAGCAAAATATTCTGTGTTCATTATGTTTATTCTGTGTTTATTATAGATCTTTTACAAACTGTGTGGTTTTTTGTTTTTTAAAATTATTCTATTGATATCCACAGCAGTATAAATGATGATAAAGCCAAAGGAACTTATGAGCTTTTCAAATCCCTGGAACTTAGAAGGACTTGTATTTCTGAAAAGACTTGCATTTCTGAAAAGTTTTAGAACAAATCCTCTAAACCTGGTATTTGTGAGTATGGTGCTGGAACTCTCTTTTGTGATCTGGGAGCTGAAGTGTTTACTGATGATAGTGTATACCAGAAGCCCTCAAGATCGCACACAGTTATCTAGAGGTGACTAAATTCTTCAGTGATGGTATATCTCTGGCCTTTGTGATGGCATATCTCTTGCTTGTTTCTAATGGAAATGTACTCTATTTCTCCAGGTCCTGCTTTTTAAAATCATCAAATCATTGAATTATAAGAAACCTTCAGTAGAGCAGTTACTTCAAATTAGTCATAATCCCAAATTAAGACAAATGTCATATATAATCTATCTGTATTATCTAAACCATACAGCATTGTTCAAAATACTCATAAAATTCTCTAGGAGACAAAACAAATTCCACAGCTTAACTGAAGTTATAATAGAAGGATTCTTCCCTTCCTGCAAGAGCATCAATCATGATTTTTACTTGGATGTAAGCATCTTCACCTCATGAAAATTGGTCCTGATCTGTACAGACCCACAGAGGATTTAAAGTGATAATCATTCATGAAAAAATCCATTTCCCCCCTTTTTTTCCTCTCCTTAGTTAGAGTAGATGCTTTTTCTATTTTTAATTAAATTGTTTACCTGCCATAGTTAATTATATATTTATCATATTAAGAGTACTTGTTTGCTTTTCATCTTTCAAAAATTCCCCATTTTTTCCTGGGAGGTGTAAAACTCCCTTTCCTCCAGTTTATTACTAATTAGCATTCTTCATGTAATTTTTTCACAAGATCTTACACTCAGTAGCCATTTGTAGATTAGACAAATATATGATCCGAGGATAAATGTTTTCTGCTGTCTATATAAAGCAATAAGTTAAAAACTAGCAAACAAACAGAAAGCTGTTGCGGTTTGAAGTCTGGTTATCATTTGGGGGTGTGGTACCCTGTTGGGATCCACTGGAGCCAATCAAGTGAATGGTTTTGAAGACCCAATCAGCTGCCTAGTTTGGAAGATTGACACTGAGTTAACCAATCAGCAAGCTAGTTTTGGAGATTGACACCTGGTTAAACCACTTAGAAGAGCTGGATGAAAACCCATTAGAGCTTAGAAGAGCTCTATGAAAGCGCATTTAAGAACAAGGTGGCCTGTAAAAACCTCTCTTGGCTTCCGGCCTCTGAAGAGGCTGGGCCCCGGTTGGTGTGCTTCATGGCTGGGATTTCGGCCTCCACTGGAGCATGCCTCTGGGACTGTCCTAGCGCCGGGAGTAACTGCGTGGCCAGGATTGCTCAGCTGGACTTGGTGCGGCTGGAGCAGCGTGCACACCTGGGGCTTATCTTGGCATGGTTCACACATGAACTTTGTTCTTCTTCAGCACCAGCGCCAGTAGTGGCCCCACAGCCAGTGCTGGGGATGGCCCCAAGGCCAGGAGCAGCTGGGGCCTGGAGTGGCTGCCGCCAGCTCGGTCTGGAAGCGGCCGTGTGCCCAGGACTGTGTGGTTGTGGCTATCTCGGCATGACTTGCAATGGGCTTTGTTTGCTTAGCCGCTTTTAACCAGACACGTTGTGGATAGAAGGACAAAAGCAGCAGCAGCATCAGTTTTGTTTCTTTTTCCTGGTGCCCGGCATGAAAAAAAGGAGCAGGGGTGGTGTGGGCAGGCGGTGCGACTCACACAGTGGTGGCAGGGACCATGTAATTAGCAGCAAGAGACACAGCGATTCCTCAATTGCGGAGTCTGGACGAGATCAGCCTTTCAACAGTGCAGGACTCTCTAAAAGCTGTTTCAATTGATAAAGCTTGAGAACAAACAAACCTACAAACACTAATTCCCTCCCAAATCAGGAAAAGTTAAGGTGGAAGACATGTAGAGGAGACAACATGGCACACTGAGGTCAGTAAAGGAGTCAAATTCTAGATGGGAGAAGATTGAGGAGTCTTAGTCTTGAGCTGAAATTCTTTTGTGAGGCTATGGTGGAGATATATTTTTTGATATATCAGACTTCGTTTTTCCCATGTAATTAATACAAAACATGGGGGGATGCAGCATTCTCCCGCAGCCCATGAGAAAAGGGCACTCTTGCTGGAGTGTGTGGATGCAGGAAAGCTGTAATCCAATGGGAAGCTTGAACAGAGAGAGATGAGAGAGATACAAACTTTGTCCCAGAGACAACAGAAGGAAAACCTCTGTTCCCAGAGATAAAATAAGAGAATTGTATGCTTTTGTGCTAGAACAATTCATCCTTAAAATACTATCCCATAAGTTGACATGGCCCATGAAAGCAGCTTTGGGAAAGCTGCAAGGCATGGGAGGGACCTTCACACTGCAAACAGGTTTTCCTTTCCCAGGCAGCTGATTCACTGTGACATTGAAACCACAATTTAGCTGATTCTTGTGGAGAAGTCTCCATGGCATGGCAGGAGAGAATCCTCTCCCAAAGTGGACTGAAAAAAGATTATTTTAGAGGTGGTAAACTGACTGAAAGTTCCAAGTTTTGTCTCTTTAAATTGTCATTGGGAACAAAAAGGCATGGAGGGAGGAGAAGTGTTCTGAAGGTTTATTCTGATTTTCATATAATTTTTTTCTTTTAATTCTGTTAATAAAGTTTTCTCTATACCCTTTAAAGTTTTGAGCGTGTTTTGCCCTCCTCCTCCTAATACATATCTCACAGCAGGAAATGAGTAAATAATTTCTAGTGGGTGCACTGGCATTTGGCCAGCACTAAACCCACTACTTAAATTGCTGTGTTGGCCAGGAAACTCAGATTGGCAAACCCAAACCACCACAAAAGCCAAAACAGCTGCTGTTACATTCCATTTAGAAACCAACTCTGCGCTTTTGTTCCACTCATTATCAAGACACAAGAAATTAAAATTATTCATGAGTAAATTAAATGGCTGTGGGATTTTCTCTCTCTATGCTACAACATTTTCCTACAGTTAGCCTTACAAATATGTGGAAGTGAAATAATTATTTATAGTTAAACTAAAATTCAAAGGTCAACTCAACTGAATTTGTAGTTTTTTGCTCCAAAGAATTAAATAAAACCAACAAAAAACCCCTAATATTTACAGGCCAAAGTTACCCTGTAAATACTGTTCTAAACAGAAAACATAGGGAGTCAGTATAAAATAGTATTTAAAAAGCAGCCTCAAACCAAATAAAATAATTAAGTAGCTATCATCCTAACTTGAAAACTATGCACTTAAGTTGAATTTTCAAGCCTTGCCTGAAATATGCACAAATTTACTGCCTTAACACCAGTTTTTGCTCATGCTTGAAATTTCCATCCCTGGCCTGTGCTGCTCCCGCCCTTATAGTCAGATGCTCCTGCTTCTATGAATGGTGGTAGTGAAACACTTTTGCAAAGAAAAGTCAGTTCTTGTGAAATGGCTCTGATGACTGTCAATATTTGCAGTTATAGCCAGCCCTAAAAGCACTTTCCCACTCCCCCCACAGAAAGGTTTGAGGATTAACCCAGATCAGGGAATATCCAGCACAGGCAGGAAGTTTAATACCATGCCTATTCAGCATGCCCTGCAGAGTTCAATTCCCCAGGCTGAACGCCATGTCTCAAAATGTCATATTTTACAGGACCTGTTAGAGTCAAAGAGCATGTACCCAAGGATTGAGTCCTTGTGGAATCTTTTACAGAGCTGGGAAAAAGTAAAAGAGTTTTGGCATAAGAGCTGTTTAAATATTAACCTCGAGTTGCAAAATGTATGGAGAGAGGCACGGTGGCCATTAACTATCCACAACAGCTTTTGAATTAGATACGTGGAGGTACACAGTCTGACCCACTGCTCTAGTACTGCTCAGCGTTGTACTGACTACGTTAGTCATATTATATTGAGAAGGGAATTCTAAATTCTAGGCTGTCTGTTCTGATTCATCATGTTCCATGAGAGGCACTGCTCATTCAGAAGATTCTAAATGAGGGAAAATCAAGCTTGGTAGTGGGATTAGGCCTGATGTTAGACTCCAGTGAGTGAAACTTCTTGGTTCCTGAAAATGGGAGAGAATGAAGGAGATGGTACATGCTGCCTTAGGGTGAGAAGCTTGCTGAATTACACAGAACCAGGAAGAAAGTTTGGCACAAAATTGTCACTGCAAGAGGAAGACATTCTTTCACCAAACTGCATGTGCATAGCAACAGAGCAATGTCTTGTCCTGTGTGTTAAGTGCAGATACGGTAGATTATGGGTATGTGTGGCATGGGGGAGTCTCCTGGGCTTTGTTCATCCGACTAGGGTGACATGGCAATCACTTAATCCTTGTGTAATACAGGTTCAGAGTCTGGAAAAAGTAGGAGTGGATAAAGGGAAGCTTCTTCCACTAACTTCCAGCAGGGTAACATTGTTTCTCCAGAATGAGCATGGGAAAATAAGGCACATCGAGATCATGAAGCAGGGGGATGGAAGAAATTACCATATGTTAAATTTCAGCTGTTGTGGGCAACTGACACTTGTCATGATACAGAAGTATGGGCAGCTACACACCTGAGGCAGAGTTGTGTGTGATGCGTTTTGAGCAATGATGGTCTCCTGTTAGTTTGATCAGCCTTGTTATATCTGCCTTGACCCCAAGGACAGAGCACAGTCCCAGGTCATTTCATTTACAGACACAGTAAATTGTGGTTTTGTTTTTTTATTCTGGATGAATCCTGGAATTGTATTCTTCCTGTTCACAGGACAAGGTTTTCCCCTAGTGACAAACTTTAGTTACACAAATAATGGCAACTGAGTTAACATGATTAATAACTATAGGTATAAGTACTAGCCTCGTGCTGTAAGAGCTTCTTCCATAAGACAAAGACAGCTGAAAAATCAGAGAAATAGAATTTCATTAAAACAGGGGCCACTGATTACAGAGCAGTCAGTCACTAGATTCACCCTGGCATGTGTATTCCGTATTTCCTCAATGGAAATAATCCGTGAATTGTGACAAAGAATATTGCAGACAAATTCTAATCTAACACACATTATAAAAAAAGAAAAATGTTAATAGTGCAGGTGACACAATGCATACCATACTTTCATTCATGTAAGTATTTGTATATTTATACTTTTCTTCATATACATATTAATGTGCTGTAACAAAAATACAAGTCAACCAGGCCAATTAATACTTAACAGAGGAAATATCAAACAACCCCCTGGCTCCAAAAAACCCAAAAAAAGCCCCAAAATAAACCAAAATAAAACTGTAAAAGCTTGCTGCTATACCCTAAGCTAATAAAGTGGGATTTTAAAGACATTTGACTCAGATAAGAAGAAAAACAAAGCAAACCATGGAAGGAAGAGAGTAAAATAAACCTGAAATACTTTAGTTATGTTAATTTTTCTTGCTTGTAGCTTCAAGCATCTACAACAATCTAGCAGTTAATACCTTTAAAAAACTATAAAATTTGCAGGGAGAGGCAAAATTATTCATATGTCCTGGAAAAAGAAAATTTCAACAATCAGATGCTTTTATTGCCTTATTTTCAACATTTCATTTCTATTGCCAGCTTTCAGGCAATAGGGTAAGCTGACTGAGGGCAAACGCAACATTTTTCAAATAGTGCTTCTTAGGATTTTCTTCACCAGATTCACATATACAATTTTTCTGTTAATAACCTGAGCACATTCATACTTGTGTGTCATAAAATAAACTAACTACAAACAGCAGTCCCAGTCCCTGAAACCACATTCCACTTTACTTTCTGCTGCCCGTCTGGAGAATTCTTTGATACACAGAAGAGAGTACACCTGGTTTACTACACTGACAGGTGGTTGCTGTCTCATTTCCTTCTTTCCCAGTGGCAAACAGGACACTTCAGCTCCCTGTTGGTAGCTAGAGGCCCCACAGAGTTACATTAATGTTCAATAAATTGCCATGAATAAATAGACTAAATTACATCTATCGTAACAGTTCTTCTTAAGGTGCACGTGTCACATTACACAGCCAACAAAAGCAATTGCTGCTGGGGAAGCAGAATTCAGAGCAATTCATATAATAAACCTATGCCTAGAAATTATAAAATCTTCAGCAACTGCTACTTTCAAGAAGAACTTCAAAGCAGGTAGAGTCCTTTGTATAAAGCTGCACATTTATAAAAACAGGCAGTGGACTGAACCTTGGGGCTGACTGAGAGTACATAGAAAATTTGATTTTAATAGTGAATACTTCTTCCACATTTTTTCTGCAGAAAAAATTCTCCACTAATTCCTTATCACAGACTAGGTCACTCTTTCCCTTAATTGTTAATCTAAAGTCACCATTTTCATGGTGGAAAGATGTCATCTGCTGAGGAAACTACTCAAATTACTTCTCTCATGAAATAGATTTAAAAAACCCACCAAAACGAAAAACCAAACCAACCATCGAACCAACCTACCTGCCTACAAAAACCAAAAACCTGAACAAACAGAAGGAAAAAAAAAAAAAACTTAGGGCATACTCACAATGATCTTTTCAGCAAGGAAAAATAGGCACATTTATCGCAGATAGCTTTTATATCCTGCCTGCATACCCTGAGTTTGTTTCAGTTGATGTTTTCTTTATTTTCAGGCTTTGAGAGTACTATGGCCAATTGTTATAGATACAAATGTAGGCACTTCTAACAAATTCTCAGATGTTCCTGGTGGATCTTGTCTACAGAGATCACTGTCACAATCTGAAAAGTCTGTGTAATTGACTAAAAGAATTAATCTTTTCCTTAATGTTGTAACTGAGCTGATCTGCTGGAGATACATAATGTATCCAGGGTCCAATTTCTGATGTAATTTTCATTCTGGAAAGCCAGCATTTCTACTTTCACAACTGGATTTCATAAGTAAGCTCTCACTAGCAAATAATAAGCATTTCTGATTACTTAGGCTAAAATTTACAAATCAGGAGAACTACCTAATTTACCAAAATGGCTGAAAAAAATATGGTGAGTCTATTGAAGATAAACTTTCCTTTACAATCCAAAAAAGGAAATAAACTTTCTTTAATTCTTATGCCCTTTAAAATGGATTAGGGAAAATACAGTCTACCCTCTGAACAACACAAACCCAGATCTTAGAAATACGTTGCTCTTTGAATTTTACTTCGTTTTGAAGTTCAGTCATGTACTGCACATATATTCAAACCTAAGTATTTCACACTCCTTCATGTTAAGGGAACAGGATTGCTATTTACAATCCTTATCACTGTCTGTATTTCAATATATGTAAAGTAATCAAATGAAGACTAAAGGTTTCAGAGAATTTCAGTATGTAGAAAGATATCAAATAAAGTAATAACTACAATTAACTACAAAAAAAAGGAGATGATGATTTTATCAGGTATATATAATGGTTACTACTAAAAAAGAAAGGTCAATACAAAGTGCAGATTATAAATCTACAAGATAGTACCCTGAATGAAATACTAGCAAAACATCTTTGAAATTAAAATTTATGACAAAAAATATGTCTTGGAAAAATTTAAATATATATTGCTTTCCATGTAATTTTTAAAGCAAAGTGGAATCTTTCAAAAAAATGGAAATTGCATTTTGATGATTCATTTATTTTCTTCATTAGTTTTCAAAGATCAGCATTACATAATTTTCTGATATCTTATCAACAAATTGTACCTTTCCTTTTTCATCTTCATGGGAAATATTCATACAATGATACCTATATGAGCAAAACTTGTGTGATTATAGCACTCCCCCACCAAGAAAATGGTTCCAAATTATAAAAGAATAGTTTGCATATTTGGCAATTGGTTTTTCTGCATCCTCACCAGCAGATGTTTACAGTAATCCCTAGATACTCCTTTATTCTTATAAAATAATATACATCAATTTTCAGAAAAGGATAAACTAGCATAGAATTAAACCCTGGTATATTAATAGCCAATTCAGAAACTTCTTCTGGTAAAACAGTTTAAGGAAAATTATAAATCTTAACAGCTAATGGAATTCTCTTTGCATTCAAAAAATATAAATTTGCCTGTATTTGTTTAGAGGGGTTGCTGTAAGAAGACCTTGCAAATACTAAACTGTGAACAATTACAGCAGATTTACATAGATTTATAGATGGTCCCATAGTACTTGTCAGGGATTATAAAGCACACAGATAATACTTGCTAAAGAAATTCTCCAAGTTACAAACCACTGAAAAGTACTTCATTAATAAAATTGCTATATACTATGTACACTTTATTGTGTTGTGTCCAGCTTCTGTCTGGATGTCTTTTCAAACTCTCACCTCTAGCAGTAGTCTCAGTCCTTCATTCAACCTTAATTCAATAAACTATGATTTGTCAGCACATCTAACTAAAGTTAGCATCCTGCTGCTTCTGCTTTTTCCATCTTATTCCTTTTTAGCTCAGCACCTGAACTGTCATTAAACTGACTTCATTCCTTTAATGTGATTTCCATGTTAACTGGAGTAACTGCCACTGCACACTTAGAAGTCTTCATTAATTTGAAATATTTTTCTCACTATTAGGCTTTTATGAATAGATATACCTTACAACATGATGCCTGAATATAGGCAGAAACATGGGATGTTTCATGTTTCATTCTGTTTCATGCAATCATCTCTAGGGATGTCTTCCTTTGATGAACTTTTACTGCAGTTTTATTTGAATGCAGTGAACTAGTAATATACATTTATTCTGGGAATGAGGGCAGTGTTCCATAATACCACTTCTGTCTTGCACTACTAAAAAGAACAGAATCATACCCATGTTCTAGTTACATTTAAGGAACAGGAACTGGTGACTACTTGGCAAAAAATCACAGAATTGATTGGAAGGTTGGAAGGCACTTCAGAGGGTCATCTTGTGCAACATCCCTGCTCAAGAAGTCATCCTAGGGTATATTGCAAGTGTTTTTTCCAGGAAAGGGTCTTAGAAGCTTTGCTACACTGAGTAATAAGATGATTTTTATGGGAAGATGTACACTTACTCATTGACTCTTTCCTTTAGTAAAGGTTCTGCATCTGCATGATAGCTTTCATACTTCATTATATGTCTGGCTGTAAAGCCATACTGCATTATGCTTTTACTTTCTTTTTGTCTGACTAACACTGTAAAACAAATATATTCTATACTCAACTCTTGTGTTCTATTTTTTGTGTCAAGTCAGTGAGATTCCTGTGAGGATATTGTGTTAATCATGATATGGTCATCAGGTCAAAATCACAAACCTTGAATTTTTATTGCTACAGATATCTTTCTACATCATTATTTTTCAGCTGTAAGATTTTCTTAAAGTCTTTCTAAGAACAAAAATTTGACAATTCAGAGAATGAAAATACCTAGCATTTTTGTGGGATGAAAAGATAAAACAGGAACCAGTATCAAATAATTCCTCCCTCACATCCTCAATCATTGATTTAGTCAGATTTTGTCACAGGCTAATGTGTAAATCAAACATGGCACGACTTTCCTTGAACTCAAAGATATATTTATATCGTGTGGAGTTGACTTTTTTACCTACTCATGGTTTGGTTGAATTTGCCACTCATAAATTATACATCTAATATTTCTTGGAAGGTCACAGTGAGTGGCCAGTAGCCTGATCCTGCTCATAATTAGCAGAAAATAATTACTTAATTTGAAGAAAGAGATCTGATGATATGTTTTTCCACAATTTTCTCTGAATTTGCTTAGTATCTTAATACAGTGTTAAAGGATTTAGAAAAATTAACACCTGCAAAATCCCTCGTGTATTTTTCATTGGAAAAACCAGCATTTGGTAGTTAGCAAACTAACTTCTAAATCAAGTTCCCTAATTTTCAAAATTTCAGTTGTCACACAAGTGAGGAAAAAGAAACAATATCCAGATATGATCCTTGGAAATAATCCAGACTGCTGTTATGTACTTGTTAAAATTTTCACTTCCTTGATTTATTTGTTATATACTTATGCCAAAACATTATGTCCACAGGTTCACAATCTATTGTCAACTCCTACTTCAATATCTATACTATCTCCCAAGATCTCAGGTGTTCTACCAATCTTGTTTAAAGTCACTGATTATTTGGCAATCTTACCCATTGTTCCTCTCTTCTATATGGTTAGAAAACAATGGGGGACAAACTGGCATTTTAGAAGTTACATTAGAAATTAATTTTTAGAAAGAATCAAGAAATGTACAAATTGGATTAGCCTTTATGGTCATCTTACAGAGGCACAGTAAATTAACATGAAATTTTCACATTGCTCCATACACATAATGACTGAATTGGCAGAATTACATCTAAATCCTTCATTTCTTCCTCTTCTAGCATCCTACTCCTTGGTGACAGTGAGATTATCTCCCTTGAAGCTAAGATTTTACTGGGCCTGAGTAGAAGCATGCTCAGAATGTGAAAACTTGAAAAAAATATTATGAAAACCAGGAGAAAAGTGCATTCAGGTGTGCACTAAACCAGACTTTTTCTCACTTCAGTGAGTTTATTTGGTGTTTTCCCAAACTCATTCACATGTTAGATAGACTAGAGCCCCTTGCAATTTACTTTTATCTGTATCCACCAAGTCTTTACTATATCAGCTGTGATAAGCTTCATCCTACTACTCATATAAAAGCTTCAATATGTTTTTATTTTCACTCTTCCATGTAAAGAATGGTTAGTCAAATATGCAGCCAGATTCCATTTAATGTAAAACTGGCTGATAAAGATAAAATCAGATTCATAACACACTGTGTGAAAAATCAGGATGAATAATTTTGATGTTTTTTTATTTTGCATCTAAATTATGAATGGTCAGAGGACCTGTGACTGTATGCATAATTCAACTTAGATCACTTTCATATTTTCTGTGATTTATCCTGAGAATAATTTGTTAATACTTATGTATAACATTCTGTAAAACCTCTATCCATGTTTTTTTTTTTTTTTTTTTTTTTCAGTTACTGATAATTTTTTGGTAACCAAGGCTGACAAGACTTTGTGAGAGAATTTTTTCCCACCTAAAGATTTCTTGTTACAGGATATGTCTTAGAAACCAGTGTCTTACCTGCTGTTATTCCAACATGAAGTAAGACTGAAATTAAATAATTGATCATGGAGCTTTAAATGTCATGGCTTTGTACGTCTTCATTACATTTCAAAAGTTACAGTTAGGTCACACACAAAGGTTGTCCCATAACCAGGAGCAGCCAGTGCCACAAAAAGTCTAGACCCTGTAGCATGGCAGGCTTGAGGGTGAAAGCATCATTCAGAAGCAGGGCAGGGAGAAGAGGGCCTGAAACCCAAATCAGGAAATACTGAAATTTCCTGGCAGGTAAACAAATATGAGCATGGCCTTTCTTAAATTTCATCAGGGTTTCATTAAATCTAGACAAAACTTTTTGTTTGTTTGTTTGTTTTGTTTTGTTTTAATGAAACCTCTAGGTTTTGGCAAGAAACACTGTAGAAAGACAACTTATCTGAAGAGAAAATTCTGCATCAGATTTAGTGTATCAAATTCTGTATTGTCCTTAGGGCTAGCATCTACACACCGTAAGGGTCCAAACTTATCTGGTGTAGTGTGTTCATACCTGCAATGTTTTCAAATGACCATACTCTTTGAGGAGTTCATGAGACTGCTGCAGTAGAGAAAGAGATTAAAGAAAGGTGACTAATATTCCCAAAGTCGAAATAATTTGTCATTTGGAAAATTGCTTAAAATTCACTCTTAGGAGATTTCTAACAATACTGAGATTTTCAGAACCATGGAACACATAGTATGTGTAATAATATGTGCAATGGGGTAAATGAGAATGTCTTAAAAGGTAATAAATAAACTCTAATAAAAATTGTGCTACTAACAAACTGTATCATTAATGTATTTGTTATCTTACTACAAGAGATCTTTTAAAAGATAAAAAATTAAAGTTTTTTGAATATCCAGGTGACATCCATATTTTTCTCCCACTTTGTATTAAGGGTCAAAGTGGAAAAAAAATCAAAGAAAGATCCTATGCATCTTCTTATGAGAAGTCTTTCTTAATATGACTATTTTAACGTATAAAAGTAGAATCCATTTCTTGCCAGACATCAGAACAAGAAGTTAATCCTAACTCAAAGATGGTATACATTCTTATTTCAAATTAATGTTGAAACAAGCGAGGGATTTATATTCTACACCTAAATGCCTTTTCATGTATTGTCATTGCCTGCACTGTCTCAGCCTGTTTGTAGCTCTCAAATTTGCAGGGCAATGTACTCTGTCAATTGAACTTTACTTTATGAGCTCATCAGGAAAGAAAACAAACATAAGGCAGAAGGGCTCAATCCCCTTCATAAAGGTTAGTCTAACATGCACTCAATTCATGAGGTTTCTATCTCACAATTTCTTTGTTTCCTGACTCCAATTCACAGTTGTAATCTTTGTAACTAATGAGGAAAACTGTAGCCTAGCTGAGGGTGAGAGTGCCTGTCCTTCCTCATCAGGGCGCAGGCATCCCATGTATGACACAGGGAACCATAAAAGTCTCTTCACTCTTACTGGATCCAGCTCAAAACCTTATTTTTTGTAGGATGACACATCCATGTCTTCCAGCTTGGAAGGCATGTCTACACCATTACCAAAACTTAGTGCATTCTGAAGTAGCTGCACATCAGCATACAGGAATGGTGGCTGCAGGACACAGAAGATTGCAGGTGACACGGGCTGCATAATGACCTTCAGTCCTTCCTAGCCATCGAGTCCTGGATGTGTTGCTGTCTCATGGATCTGATGGTGCTGCTCCCAGCATACATCAAGCTTTAGCATGGGCTGTGCTCAGACAAAACATGAATAGGAGCTGACTAAAGCCACATGCACCAGTTCCTTATCACTGACCAAGCAATTGCATAAGTTTGATAGCATAAGGAACAGGTTCTTGATATGGTAAAATCAAAACCAAGCCCATTCCCCATAAATCCAGATTCTTAATCATAGAGTGTGCATTCAGTACACTGTAACAGCAATTATTTTCTACTTTACTATCAATTGTGGTACCACAATATTTATTTTAGCATGTTTTCTTGAACACAAATTATTTTGTTACAGTATTTTATAAATTTAGACCATTTAAAGTGCAATATAATCTTTTGTTACAACTTTTTGGGTTTTGCCACAACTAGATTAGACAAAATTTGCATATTGATGAGATTTTCTAAAAGCAACAATATGTCTTAGCTGTCTACAAATGCACCTTTCCTAATACATTCATTCTTACAAATGAAAAAATTTAGCTTGTAAGCGTGTCAACACACAGGGATCAAAAAATTTCCTGCCTTCATATTGGTAACACCTGCAACTTGCCTGGAAAATCCTCTAGCATTGGGGGCTTCTTTTGAAGGAAATCATTACAAGTAGCAAAATGGAGAGATGTAAATGCATAAGTTTTGCCATTCTTTGAAGTCAGAAAATGTTAAAGCATCCAACAAAACATTTTACTCAGATTCTGTGGGCTTAGGTGAAATAGTGTCACGGGATGAAATCCACCTGAAGGCATTGTTCAGATAAAATAAGGCCTCGCCTTTACTTGCCTCCATGTGATAAGTTAGCTAACCCTGGTATTCACTGGAAAAGGAAAGAATTTGAGGTGTTATGGGGGAGGACTCCCTGAAAGCATACATCTCACGGGGAGAGATGAATTTTCAATTTTGTGTAGGAGAAGTAAAACAAAAGAAATCCCACAGTTGAACCACTAACACACACATTACATCCTTGTGACATATTCAGGATGAGAAAACAGAGGTTGATAGCAACACCTCGGGGACCAGCCAATAATTAGCTTTAACTATGGGCAAAGTCAAAGTGATTAGCATGGGGCTTTACACTCAGCAAGGTCACGGGTGGCTTATGCCAACAGCTGAGTTAGAAAGCAATAAATGATGAACAGTCATCCCTCAGTGCAACAATATCTACATCTATACAACAGCCATACAAAGGCTGTGCAAGTCTGGAACTCCTACACAGAGAAGCCATACTGTCAAGGTCTCAAATTTGTTCACTGATTGAACACTCTGTTTGCCCAAATCTGTGGTGCTGCTTTTAAAAGAACTTAGAGGAGTGGAATCCTTGGTTTCTATCACTGTCTTTAAAACTATTGCCTCTGTGTGTGTGACAGAACAGTTATCTCTATCTACTTTCTGCACCCCTCATGCTTGGAAAACAGCCTCTGCATTTTATGTCAGAGAGGGCAGCAAGATTTTCTCCTTGCAGCATCCCTGATCTAAAGTCCCCAGTGAAAATCTGGACAAAGCCTGTTGCCTGAACAGAAATTTGGAAGGACTCAAAGTGGCACACACCTTCACGTCTTCATTTCATCTACAACCAATACATGCATGAAGCGATCCTGTGTTTGAAAAGCTGGTAAGAAAGCTGCTAAAGCCATGTTGTAAGAAGTGCAGTGTGGCTTGAATTCTTGATCCTGAATTCCTATTAGTCACCTATCTGTTTATGTGTCAAAATATACTGCTTTAGGTGTGAGGACTCTCCCCAGATCCACCCACATTATTTCACAATATCTTACTGGTTTTGAGAACTGACAGGCATGTTCTAGTTCCATCTAGACAGATCAGCTCTTCCTAAGTATCTTAAACACTGGGTTAAACTGGACAATTTTAGCCACTGGGTAGTTGCAGCTACAAGAATCACAAGTCCAGATGGCAAATAAAGATGGCACAACCCTCTGCTGTAGGAGTTTACCTTACATGAAGAATTCCTGGCAGTGTGTGATCTTTGTTTTAGCAATGATAATGGAATGTGGACAAAGGTTGTCATATTTTCATCACTGCACAATTGTGGCTGAGAGCTAGTATATTTTTTTACCCCACTTTCCCTTCCCAATGTTTATTCCCAGATTACAGAATGGAATTATGGATTCATTTCTAGTGATTCCAAACAGGTCACATGGCAATTGTGACTACTTTTTTACACATTTTTCTCAAAGTATGAGGACTCAGTAGTTCCTGGCATGTTCTATTCTCAATGAATGAAGTTGTGTTGTAACTGTGAGCTATTTCCTTTGTAATATTTTATTGAAGTGAATATATAATAATATATTCACTTCAATGAATAATCTCAAAAGAATGTTTTCTTTGCAGAATATTTATTAGCTGCTGCTTTTGTCACTGCAGCAAAAATATACACGAATAGTATAAAGTATGAAAAAAAAATCTGTTCAAGGTTATATCAAGATATATTACTGTATCTAGTGAACTCATGTATCAGTTTACCTGAAACCTGGAACAGTTTTCCTAGAGATTTTCATAAATATCCCTTTTTTTCCTGGGACCTGATATCAGGACGTCAGCAGTGAGAAAGTTGGCCAGGACTGACTCGGTTTTGGAGATCTGAATGACTAGCTACAGAAATATGCTTTCAGTTGCATGCTAATGCCAATAAGCCAGTGTGATGTTTTATTAATTATCTAAAATCATAGTTCAGTCATAGTTCTGTTAAGTACAAATTATTTGTAAATAGTATCTGCATGAATTTTGTTTGAAAAAGAATAGCATGTCTGTACTAATTTGCTGTAGGAATTAAATAATTTTATTCTTGAAAAGGACACCTAGATTTATTTTAATTATTGTCAACATAACTGTAACATAATCCTGACAGTATATTAACATATATAAACAAAGTATTCTCGGCTGATAAAGACCATGCTACATGAAATGTTGACAGAATGATAGTTTAAAATAAAGCTATTCATCTATCATGTGATGTACTAAGGCTCTAACTAAGCAGTTACCACTTTTGTCACAGCAGAACAAGAATAGTAATGCCTTTAAATTATTAACTCTTGGGAAATTATTTTCAAATTATTTTCTCTTATTTTTCTCTTCTCATCTAAATAAGCATTGCTGACATAAATTTCAAATTATTTAGTCCCATTGAATAAGTGAACTTTGAATGATGCCATCCCCAACAGAAAAGTTTGTAGCCCATGGTTTGTGGTGTATCATCACAGTTTTAGAGAGGATAAAATTGTCTCCAGCAACAGATAAGAATTTTTTATTTCCTTTGTTTGGAATAGAATACATAAAACCTGTATCTATATAAAACTGCATTCTAATAAACACACACTTATGCATAAATTCAAGCAATAACTTGATAAATACCAAGAAACAATATAAATGTGTTCAAATAACAAAAATAATATTAAAAATTAGTAAAAGAATCACATTATCTTTTTAGCCTGTGTTAAATCTTTTCAGCTTGTGATAAGATACAATGGACACAATTTAGTTGAAATATAATTAAGTGTCTATACAAATTCTGACATGATC
This sequence comes from Emberiza elegans, assembly GCA_024865655.1. NCBI lineage: Eukaryota > Metazoa > Chordata > Aves > Passeriformes > Fringillidae > Emberiza > Emberiza elegans. Next base: position 26,543,904 of record JALJVW010001283.1, read on the forward strand.
TAAAAGTTTGCAGCTTTGATGCAAAATATTACTACACATGATCAGGTGTGGAATACCTCATGACAAACAAAATATATTTTTGTGAGTAGTGGTGACCTAGTAAGGGTATACCAGCTTTTTGTCTTATATTGATTTGTCATCAATTAACAAAACCACGTGCAGAATGATTGTGAAACATTTCCTGCATAATTTAACAAATCTCTTACTGAGTTCTAAAGAAGCTACATGACACTGCAACCTCCCTATCATTGTTTTTTGACAATTGCAAAAAAAATCCCATTTTACTATGTGAAGATCTCCATTGTGAGGAGTCTCATTTTGATGGAGCTCTGTGTTCCTTTGTGGTGCATCTTTATTGGGAGTGCCAAGAGCTTTCTTTGATGACCTACAAGAAATTTCTGAGGTTCTCTCAACTTGTAATGTTGCTATGCATTGCAGTAAATACACAGAAATTTAGTGTTTGGAATTATTGATATGAGTTATCAAATCATCTTGTACTTATTGACAGAACTGTACAAGTAATCTTGTTTTTACAATGACATTAGATAATTTTATCAGGTGGAGAAGTTCTAATCCTTCTGATTGCATTTTTTGGACTGTCAGAATGACTACTTGAAAGCCTAAATTAAATGTAAAGTTTTCCCTATTCGTTCTTTCTGAGTATAAGGGATACTTCTTTGAATGGTTAAATTCTTTCCTCCTTCCTTTCTTCTTTTGGGTAACAAAAAAATGGAAAAAATCCTTAATTTCTCCTGGATATTTTCTTTTTGTTATCTTATTTTCAGAAGAAAACTGATTTCTATTTTTCTTACGGTGCTTGTGTGTTCACTGCTGATTCCTTACATAATCTGGCTTGCACTTCATCTTTAATTTGCCACTTGAATACTGACTTAAAAGGTGATTTGAGTAGATTTAAGTTCCTGTTTTAAGTTCCTAAGGAGGAATGAATTTCAGAAGCACTCTGTTCTTGTTGCTTCCTTGATCTTCTTTATATTATTTTGCACCATCCTCTCTGTAGTTCTTTCAAATCACTTCAGGTGACAAATGCACCCTGTGGATTTGTTCTCCACAGATAAGCAATAAATAACCAATATTTTATGTTCTTCTGGTTAAACAAACATTGCAATGAAGCTACATTTCCAGTAAGTTAATTTTTAATTTAAAATTCTTATCAATTATCACATTAAAAAATGCAAATGTACAAAATGGTTATAAACTATTCAATAATAGGCTGAAATGTTAGTAATCAAGTGCATAAAGTGAAAACAAAACATTTTTATTAAAACTGGATCTTCTGAAAAGCACTTTCTCACAGATGTAGATAGATAGGAATGACTATTGCCACAATGAAAGCTGGTTGTTTTATATGCAATTATGAGGCAGCTCTTAAGTTATAGTATATTAACAGTAGTTAATATGTATGAAAAAAATATCTTTTTTTTGTAGAAGTTTCTTTCCATGATGCACTAAAGCAATTGTTTAGAGGAACTAAGATAATTTATGAACACAATGACAAGACAGATTATTATAAATATTAGCAACACAGCAATCAGCTGACCCTTTATGAAAATATTGACCAAATTCACTGACAATACAGCACTGGAAAGGACTATGTAAAAGCAGTGTTAAATCTCTATTTTATTGTTTTGTTTTCATGCTACATAAATCTGGTGACATTTGAAAAATTATATTAGCATAAAACTAGAGTAACAGAGAATTTTGTTCACTTTTAACTGGTATTCCAGTATATTTAATATATTTTTTTTTCTAAGATATTTTCTGCACAAGCCTAAGCAGTATCTTTTCTTAGAGAAAAGAGAAGGATTTGTTGCCAATGTATTTCATCCATTCAACTGAACTAATGTATTAAACATCCATTAGGGGAAATAAGGAATCTGCAATACATGATCCATCAGTATATACAAATAAATAAAAATACTTACACACATATATTTTTAAGCTTACACTGTCCCAAAGTGTTGTTTTGTGATTGTTTATAAAAACAACAATGATCTCCAGAAAAGACAGGCAAGTTTATACATTCCTGCTCCCTAATTCATGACTTGTTAGTAGATCCAGGACACCACACATGTCTCCTTTGCTGCACAGGTTGAGAGGCAAAGAAGACAAGGAGGTACATTCACTTCAAACAAAAGAAGCTGCAGAGGCATCAACTCAGCACGTCAGCTGTTTCCTTTTGATACTGAGTTTACTCACAGAGACACCAGCTGGATTAGTTTACATGACATTACTTATAGCACTGCTAAAATAGCAACCAGTAAAAAAGTGTAGGAATTGTTTCATATTCACCAGTTTGATTTTAGTCATATCAAGGGTATGTTGCCTTTAGATGGTAGTAAGTGCAATGTTTTTCCAAACTGCTACATCTCAGAGGAACAAAATGAGAAAATCTGGTATCAGTTTTGATTGTATGATCAAATGGAAAATAATTATGAAACACAGGATGCCTTTTAGTCATATCAAGGGTATGGTTGCCTTAGATGGTAAAGTGCAATGTTTTTCCAAACTGCTACATCTCAGAGGAACATTGTTCACTTTTAACTGGTATTCCAGTATATTTAATATATTTTTTTCTAAGATATTTTCTGCACAAGCCTAAGCAGTATCTTTTCTTAGAGAAAAGAGAAGGATTTGTTGCCAATGTATTTCATCCATTCAACTGAACTAATGTATTAAACATCCATTAGGGGAAATAGGGAATCTGCAATACATGATCCATCAGTATATACAAATAAATAAAAATACTTACACACATATATTTTTAAGCTTACACTGTCCCAAAGTGTTGTTTTGTGATTGTTTATAAAAACAACAATGATCTCCAGAAAAGGCAGGCAAGTTTATAGATTCCTGCTCCCTAATTCATGACTTGTTAGTAGATCCAGGACACCACACATGTCTCCTTTGCTGCACAGGTTGAGAGACAAAGAAGACAAGGAGGTACATTCACTTCAAACAAAAGAAGCTGCAGAGGCATCAACTCAGCACGTCAGCTGTTTCCTTTTGATGCTGAGTTTACTCACAGAGACACCAGCTGGATTAGTTTACATGACATTACTTACAGCACTGCTAAAATAGCAACCAGGAAAAAGGTGTAGGAATTGTTTCATATTCACCAGTTTGATTTTAGTCATATCAAGGGTATGTTGCCTTTAGATGGTAGTAAGTGCAATGTTTTTCCAAACTGCTACATCTGAGAGGAACAAAATGAGAAAATCTGGTATCAGTTTTGATTGTATGATCAAATGGAAAATAATTATGAAACACAGGATGCCTTTCTTTTAATTTAATTCTGGATGAATAGAATGTTCAGAGAATCATTAACAATATAATGTTCACTAATTACTATCCTGCTACTGAAAATTGGCATTGATTCATAAACTGCAGTTGCATTACTCTGAGCTAAGTAATAAGTAGTCACATTGGTCAGCTTCTAGTTTTTACCAAATTCTGGCCAAATAATTGAAGATTCCAAAAAAATTATGTTTGAAATGATTGCCCTAAACATATTTTTAAGAAACACAATGTGTTTTCATTAAAATGTCAAGTACTTTGGAGGCTGGAAGTAAAAGAGCCAAGCAACTTAGAATTCTAGAGTTTTGATTTTCCTGGTACTGTAATATCTTCTCTTTGAGTACTTTCTTACTATTATAAGATATTAATGTTCTCTAAACTTTTAAATTAGCTTTTGATGTCTTGTGAGTAAAAAAACAAAGGAACCTTATCTTATTTTGCAAAGACAATCTTATTTGATCATGTATATCTAGCTTTGAAAAGAAGATGGATCACAGAAAAGTAATCAGCAATTGTTATATGAGCTACTTTGCTTAACTTAGCCAATGGAGGTGCAGTGGCAATTGTTGAAGAAATAAAATTTTTTTACCCTGCTGATACATTTTACAAAAACTGTCCCTATTGACAGTTCTCTTATAAGTGAAAACTTGCAGAAAGCAAAAAGCCTGTTTTAGGGGTTGTATTTTTATTGGGATTTTGCCTAGCCTTATATCAACTTTTAAAACAGGTCTCCAGGAACTGTTACACAGTTTCAGTACTTTATTAAATCTTCATCACAAAATCACCCACTGCCCCAGTGAAGTCTGATATTTGCTCCCTTCCCCTGCCCTCTTCTCCCCTCCTTAATAGACTTTCTGCTGTCTCCTTTAGAAATTCAGACCTGAGAACAAGCTAGACTTAATTTCAGGTAGATACGGTTGCAAAGTCTATTGCAAGTCCTGAGAAGCAAAAGGACAAATACGGGGTATGTGACATAATACACATGCTAGTCATGTCCTAGAAGAAATAAAGCTAATGTTTCTGTTATTACTTCACTAAATCTCAGCATGTTTGTTAAAACAAGTCAAGGAAAATGCAAGATTATCCTAAAAATTGTGTGATTGCTATTACAGCCAATGCTGGTTGAATAGATACAATTTTTTTTTATTGTTGGGGGGTTCCCTGCAGGTTTTTTTTGGTTGTTCTTCAACACTGTTTGTAGAAGGAACAAGGGCATATATGAATTTAGGCTTATATAACACCATTTTAGGGTATTAGAATTAAATGTATTGATGAATGAAGATACTTCAAAAATACTGCTAACAAGTTTTGTTCAGACCTTTTGAAAGCCATTCATCTTCTTCAGACCCAAGGATCTGCTGGGCCTTGCAGGAGCTGTCTTTCAGTAATAGAAACACGTGTGCCATTCAACCTCTCAGCTTTTTGGTAATAAACTCTATAAAACGTAATTTATAAGGATTTTTATAAAAAGCTACAAAAAAACAGGTCATCTCTTGGAACAAATTAGGATAAGTCATGAAGCAGTAAATAAAATATCAGGCATTTGTAAAGGAATGTAGTGGAAGCAAAGAATGAATCAACACTTGATCAAATCAGTTTGACCACAAATAAGGAACAAGATATATCTATTTGTCTTAAGATAGAATGCACTTCTATTCATGCAAGTGGAACAAAAGAAGAACTCCAGTTCTGGTTGCAGGCTTAGTCTCAAGTAAATACTCCCACCTGTCAGATTCCCTAAGGATGTAATTAAAAAGCTACCATTTTTTAGCAATGTTAGGCAATTTTTTTTTTTTTTATAATTTATCAAAGAATTTATAACAATTACCTCTATTTATTCATTTACCATACCTTATTGACCTTGAAATTATTTTAAATTTTCTTTATTATAGTTCAATAAGATAATATTTCAAAAACTATTTTTAAAATTATTTTTTCTCTGCATTGGGGTCACTTGTTTTTCAAATCTGGTCTGAAATCTACACAGTCCAGCTGAAAAATATCAGTTCAACCCAAAAATTTAAAAATCTCAGTTTTAAAAAACATTTTAGATTAAAATTTAAATTGCAATTTTGTCTTCAATCTTTAATAATTTCTTTAGATAAAGGAAAAGGAAAGGCATGTATTTATAATTGATTATAATCATAATTTACAAAGTTCAAATGCAGGAAGGAAGTGGTTTTGCTCCTATTCATATTTAAATCCGCTCAATAGTTAGGGACATCTTTTCCAACTAAAAGAGTGCTCTGAAATCAAGATCCACAGAGACAGGCAATTCTGCAAGAGCATCATGTAAAGGCCACAGGAACCTGGCATCAAAGCAAAGCTGCGTTTTTATTATCACTTACACAGACCTGTCTTACCACATGGAAGAGAAGTAGACATATCATCTTCTCAAAACTTAATCAGTGGCCTATGAGATATCTGAGAAATAGAGCCCTCTGTCCCTGAGTCTGAGTGGACCCTATGTTTAACCTCCAGATATGTGTACTTTTGAAGTAACAGAAATTAGGCTATTCATTCTTTCTGAGTTTTCCCAGTTTTGTTGACTAAATCACATACCACATCTGACACAAATTTCAAAGCTAATTCTTCTTGCCTTATGGAGTTTCATTTTTAGCAGATAAATGTTTTGTAAAAAGCTCTCAAAATCAAATAGTCTTTGACATGGACTACCTACAGACTCAAAGTCACTAATGGTACTCAGGAAACATTAAAACAGCATTAGTATGATATTATATCGACATCACATGTAGATAGGAGGGCCAAGACAGATTTTATTAAAACAATCAACTGCACGGAGAAGGATGTTTTTTCCTCCATTTCTTCCAAAACAAGTAATAGACTTTCCCATATGAAAGGAGAAATCAGGTTAGGACAAAGCAGTGCAGAAGGCTCTACTCAAAATGTGAAATCTTTTCTGTAAAAAGAAAAACTTTTAAAATTCGTTCAGTGTTAAAATACTTTATAAATGTGCATGCATGCATATATATATCACAAAATAAAAATGCTTCTTGAACATTAGTATTGAGAACATGTATGAGCTATATTATAATTATCAGTTTATGCAAGTAAGATCACTAACAAATTACTTTTGGTAGTGGGTAGCAATATGCTTCCTTTTTACACTTTTGTGTTGTTTTCTTGTCTTTCATCTGCTAAAGCAAATGACAAAAAGACCGGGCATCATTTTCATAACACTGAAGCACATCAGTGCTGATTTCCAGTAAGCATCATATTCTACATTCACACACCTCATGCAAAGATAACTCAGATTCTAAGTCTATGGAAATAAAAGTGCTCTGGCACTGCTATCTTTAAATTGACTGTCAAATGGGCATTTCTACTCTCTGGAGACCTAATTAGACTTGCAGTGTTTTATGCACCATTCCTAAAAGGATGGGAGCTACACAGCATCTTCAGTCTATGCTACTGGTGTCACTGCTTCTCTGTTTCAGAAATGGTTCTGTCATAAGCAGGATTACCTCTCCCTCTATAAAAGAAATTTTCATTACTTTTATTAATTTATATGAGCTGATGCAACTGTGTTTTCTAACGCATAGTATACTAATGTTTCAATAAATCTATGTATATGAAAAAGATACCAGAGAAAAGTACAGAGAAGGAAAACATATTGATTTTAAAATATATCTCAAGGTAGAAAATTAATTTCCAGCTATCACTAAGATATTAGGCTGAAAGTTAGTTGTAAACAGTTTTTCAAGTGGCAGACTTTTTTTGGTTTTCTTTTTGTGTTCAGAATCTTACATATAAGTATAACATTTGGTCATGCTACCCAGTTTTCTGAAAAGCACAAAGCATAAGCAAGGAACAAAGTCATATTAGCGTTCAACTTATAGATACATTGTTCTCAGCTTTGTGATGTACAACAGAAAGAATCAAAAAAAGACAGGTCATCAGGCAAGAGCAAGGGGAGGGAAAGGAATGCATGGGCCTTGTAGCAGTAAAACTGAGAAATTTGTTTCATCTGAGAAAAATCAATTCAAAAGCAAGAACACATGAGATATCTCCAGAAAGATATTTTTAATGGACTATTAGACTATCTTAAAAAGGGCAAAGAAGAAGTCTTTTTCACCTCTTATGACCTCTCCTTCTGTGTACTTTGACTGCTGTGTAGCCACAACACAGAGACAAAAAGCAAAAAACTACTGTAGAGACATTTTTTGTTGTTCTGTAGGCAGAATCTAAGCAAAATTAAGGCCCTGTGTACTCTCAATATTAAGACTCTTCCCTCTTTACATAATTCCACGACTAATTAAGGAAAAGCAAAAAGCAGCAAACATCCTCATCCTCTTTCTTCTTTCTTTCTTTTTTTCCCCAGAAGACTGCAGTATTGGCACTGTATTTTCTAGTGCTTGAAGGACATCTCTTTGAGGACAGCAGAGCTTTACACAGCCCTTAATGACTTTCTGTGGAGGCCTTCTTTAACATTCTCCTAGGTGGATTTCACAAGAATGAGCTGAGCCTTAGCAGAAAAAGACTGATACCTTTTATGGACTTCACATAATGTGTCATTTAAAAGTTAATGGAGTAGATTCAAAAAGGGGCAAAAGCACCTTGCTTACATCTGACAGTGGTTTGGTTTAACAAATAAGTGATTTCTTGTTTCCAATATCATTGCTTCTTGCTAATGCCAGATTTCTCAAATTAAAATACAATATTCCTAGCTGTAAGAAGGAGAATGAGCAATTTGGAACCAAGATTGTTCTATACCAGTATGACTAATCACAGGCTGCAACCCTTATACAGCTTTTTCAAATGTCTTTCTGACACTAAGCAGAGTGTTTTGCATCCGATTGGGAATTCTGTAACCTTGGAATTTGCAGACGCACTAATAAAAATGTACCTGATTATACAACGAGCAACAGTGGGAGTCCAGACTGACAAGAAGAGAATACCTAAACAGTAGAAACTCAATAGACTGGAAACCTGAGACAACATATTTCTCCAGTTGATGCAGAGTGCTACACATTTTACAATGCTTCTGTAAAATATCTCAAGTTCAATGACACAATGAATATATTTTATACAACTGTGAATTAACATCCTAAAAATTTTAGACTAAGACTAAAATTTTTTTTATTTTCTTTTTTTTTCCTTCATATTTTTTTCTGAAGCAAATATCAGACCTTCTGTGAAGAAACAAAGTGAGGAAAAGAGAGAAAAGAGTTTTACAATATACAAACAGAACTGACCATTGGATGTCAAACAGTTTTTAATAATTTGCTTTGTATTTCCACAAAGTAAAATAAGATGCTGTTTGCTGAGGTATTTTTCTACAATAGATGAGGATGGGATTTTTTTTGTTGGTTTGCTTGTTCTGTAATTGTCGCTGATTGATCAACAACATACGCCCCCATGAATTTTGATATTTAGCGCACTGGTTTAGACTACACATTTCTGTTTCATATCTGATCAAATCAGAAAGGAAGAACAGCAGATCAGCAAGCCAGAGTCATTAAAAATTCAGAGGTAGTGAAAATGAGGAACTGGGCATTAATTAGCCATACACAATTTAAAGTACAGAAGTACTGGATCATGACACCATTTCACATATTTTCGACCCTTTGTGCAATTATGCTATCATGGCTGCTTAAACCATGTCTGGTGTAGTATAATAAGCTTGAAAGCTGACTTTTCCATGACCTTTCCAAGAGCATACCCTTCCCATCCTGCTTGCTTACTCACCACATCCTTCATGCTTAAAACTGAAAGTTCTTCTTTACTTTGAACACCATGTTCAATATTGTGTTATTATGAAACAACTGCAGACAGCTAATAAACAAATGTGGCTTGGTCCCTCCAAAAAATCTATCTGTAGCTATTTAAGCTATATGAAAAAAACAGCGTGTGCTCTTAAATTCACCAATTAGGATCCTTTAAATAATGTAATAAAAAGTCTCACTTTTCTATAGAGAGGTCACCTCCAGCAGCAAGAGATGTTTGCCAGAAAGAACTTTGACCACAGTCCTCAAGATCTATTCCAGGAATGGCAAAACAAGGCTAGCAAGCTTAAGACATAACATATTTCAGACATTGCAGGTACTGGTCTTTGTCATCTTATGATGCATTTCATGTCCCAGCTGCCAAAACTATTTCATGTGAAACAAGTATAAATTCTCTTGTACTGGATAAATCATTGTAAGAAGACTGTGGATCTTTTTCCACAGCATGTAAAGGAAAATAACAATATTAAGATAAATGCATTGTAGGTCAATAGGAGTACTGACAACTTGTCAGGCTCAATTTAGATCCTGTGTTAACTAATAAGTACCTCACTACAGTTATTCAGTCTGAACACAAGAATTGAACAGCTACTGCTGTTCTTCCTCAAAAATACTTAAAATAGGAAAATATTTGTTGTCTATATGGCAAATAATCCAATTATTTATGAGTCTTAGAAAAGGTCACAGAAATAATTCTCCCTCTGTCTTACTCTCCCAGTTTTCCTTTCTTTCCTCTCTAGCAAATAAGTGGGGATACTATTGCCAAAATTTCTGAAACAGGATAGCAGACTTCCTTTGATGTGCAGCTACGGGGACTTTATTGCAGGCAGCTGAAGTCAAAACCAGTAAGAAAAATAGTCATTTTAAGCAATATTGCTTATTTGACACAACAGTGCTTATTAAAGATGTTCCCTAATTAATAAGACAGACAAAAGAGGAGTATATGGTTCTATTTTTTTGTATTCTAGACACGTGTGTTTTTTCCTTACATTGTACTACTCCTGTTGATATCAAAAGGATACTGCAGTTCATTTAGTCAAAATACAGCTGGAATTATTATATAATCACAAAAAGCATGACAGTACCCAAAAAAAAAAACCAGTCAAATTAAATTGTGTAAGGTGGAACTGGAATTCTGATACCTTAATGTGAACCTTGTGTCTGCATTAGCTAGCAAATCCTCTGCCATCAACTATAAGGAGCGCATTAAAGGCACACCTGCAGCAATGTATTTTCTTTTTTGAGACCATGAAGTTTGAAAATAACCTAAGATACAGAGTGTCTTAAATGGGAACAGTGGTGAGATTTGCTTGAAAATACATTCCTTATCCCAACTGAGATACTATTGAAGGCAAAAATCTCAATATCTAATAATTTTCACATATTTTTGTGACATCAAAATAAAGAAAAAATAAATCATACATTGGGTGCATTGTGCTGGAACTCATGAGGTTTACCTTTCCTTTCTAATTCTGCTGCATTGGATGATAGTTTGAGTGAGTACTTGGCTGCCAGCTAGGTTTAAACCATTACCTACAATTAAATACATATATACATACATATATATATATATATATGTGGATAAGTGGGGGGGATGTTTATATACACACACACACATCTAAAAAAACTAATGCAAAACAAGAAATACTACTTCAAGATATAATACTTCAAGAATAATACTACTTTAAAATACTTCAAGAATAAGATTCTTCTTGAAAATTTAATAACAAATAAATACTCTAAAGTTTTGTTGTTTTTTTTGGTTTTTTGGTTGGTTTTTTTTGTTGGTTTTTTTTGAGTTTTTTTCCAAATTAATGAGTGGGTGAAACTGTTACTAGACCAAACTTCAATATAATTTAAAGAACAGGCGTTCCATACTCACTGTCCTTGCATATAAAGTAACAATTCTTGCTGCAAAGAATGAGGTCAAGAACACCTCCACCAGTGGGAAAATGAAACGTGCACTCCTATCTTTTAAGCATAGTCAAAATCACTATCAAAACTGAACTAGCTATTGCAGGTTTAGGTTCACCTGTCCATGAGCAAAATCAGAGTAGCTTGGACTCAGCCTTGCTTTGTGTGCTTTGCAAATATTAAAACATCCATTTTCTATACTATTACTGATAAATCAACCCTTCGAGTTAACAGCTATTTAAATACTCACAGGTTGATTTATTTTATACTGAGCAACATATGAACCCACCATATTTTTCTAGAAGCATCACTATATGAGAGTAATTCAGTGTTATAACTCAAATCTGAGCAATACCTGTTATTTAATATCAGACAAAAATATATGGTTCTACAGCTGCTAGGCATTAATCAGTTTGAATTATCTCAAATCCACTGTGGTAGAAAACAAAAAATGAGAAATAGCCTGGTAATCATTATTTGGGGAATGACATTTCAAAGATATGTCAGACAAAATGTTCAAAGTGTTCAGATGCATGAAGTAATTTCAGTATTTCTCTGTACAGTGCCTTATGTTTGGAAGACTTGTGTCATTCAAAGATGAAACAATATACATAGTCTAAAGTTATTTTAAAATTCCTCTATTTAATTACGGTAATAGTCCATCTTGTAAAAGAATATGAAGTTCTTGGGCAATGACTGGGTAGATAGAATTACTGAATACTTGATTTTCTTTTTGAAATTCAGCTGTGCTTCTTTGACAGTACCTAAAGTCCTCTGGCCTATCCTGCATGCAAAACAAGGGCCCCTTCAGTCAACACTAGGTATCTTCCCTTTTCAATCCAGACTAAAAAAGCCCTTACTTTTCCTCATACAAAAGCTGTTTTTCAAAATTTGTCTTGGCAAAAGCTACTATTCCATCCATGGAATTTCCAGGCATACAGTAAAATCAATACTTAAAATACATGAACATCAGCCTCTACTGCACACTAACATTTTACCTGCTCAAATATCTCCTTATTTCCCAAGCTTTGGGAGCTGGATCTCATCCATCTACTGTTCCAGAAAGTTCTTTATCAGTTAAATACAGACAAGTCCAATTATCTCTCCATGCATTGATTCTTTCATTTCAACTTTGATTCCTAAACACAATTATTTACTATTCTCCTTGTTTTATTGCTCTTGTATGTTTTAAGTTATATACTTCATAAAAGGGGTTTTTTTTGTCCTAAACTTTATGAATTTTAATCTATATCCCTTCAAAAAAAAACTAACAAAAATAAAAGATAAAACATTTACTATGAACTGGGAGGTAGATTTTAAACAATATGCTCATCATGAGTTCTACAAAACTTGTGTTGCACATTTTTCTTAGTTATTTTGACATAAATTTTTTATTTCTTTAATTGTAAAAACATGACAAAAGCTCTTACTATTACTGTTTTGTAGTTCACTGCATTATGTTTATTGTTAGCTTTCTTTTTCTTTTACTTTTCATGAAGTTGGTATATAAATTACCACAATTTCATGTTTTGTGTTGCTTTTCAGGCATATTCTAAAAAATTATACTCACATATTTTTCTGTAAATGCAGTACCAAGATAGATGATGCTGAGGATAATGCATTTTCAATAGTCACATTCTAAAATATCTTATTGATTACATAAGCTTAGCTATCTAAAGTAGCTCACAGAACTATTCCAGTAACAGGCATGACCTTAACTATGTGGTAATTAGACTGTTATAATAATATACTGTAGTCCTTAAATTATTTTCCAACAGTAAACCTAATGATGCAGTGAGATTTGATTAGACTAATATATAGATAAATGCAAAAGTTTTCTAAAGTTATGCTTAATAATATATCTACAAACACAGGCAAATTGCTCAGTGGAATATCAGCTAAGTCAAAAGGAGTCCTGATTTGAAATAGAGACTTAAATATTTATTATCATGCTACTCAATTACTGTGCCTTACTGAAGAGAAATGCATCAACATATTTCTCTAATAAATGGAATGAACCTTCCACTTAACCTGATAGCAATTATTTTTGAAATTTATTTTCTTCTGTCACAAGATACCAATTCCAGGAAATTAATTGACCATCTACTTCTAGCTGGCTTGTATAACTGTTTGGAACTGGCACTGCTTCAGCAAACAGGCAGCACTGCATTGATTGACTTTGACAGGTGTTGCTTGTGGATGAAAAGGGAAAATTAACTAAAGGATTCAATGAGGAACTTGTTATATTATGCAGTGTGACTGTTCTTGTTTGTCTTTTATATTTTCCTTTTAGATTTTTTTTAATTATCAAAATGCATCATATCTACTGGAAAACTGCCAAGTCTTTTTTTTTCATTAAGCAAGAGATAACCATTTCTTTACCTTCTTGAGTTTTGTCACAAAGTTGCTTTCAGCTATGTGCTTGTGTTATAAAGACATCATAAAGACAGTTCTTTGTAACTATTTTCAAGTTCTTGTTAAATGTTTTCATGGTGACAAAGATATAAAACTTGAATTACGTTTGCATTTCTTCTATGTAGTACATTTTATAGATTAAAATGAATGGAATGGGTTTTTTTGGAAAATGCCAGAGTGGGATAGCAAACAGATAGCTTTCAGACTGGATATATGCTTTTCAGTAATAGAAATAAATAAATAGATTAAGGTTTTTCATGAGAACCCCTCTCATTGGTCCATGAAGTCATCTTCTAGAGGCTTTGAATACTTTTTGAAAAAGTATTGAAGAAACTAACCCTGTAATTTAATGGCATTGTTTGTAATTGATGACACCATGGAACTTAAACATCCTTGACTAAGCTAATCATCGAGAACCCATGTGATAGTATATATATCATGTTGGCATTACTATTACAAATTTTATAAATAAATCACTTTGTGGAGCATGTGCTTTCTATTCACTGCCTAGTAACATGATAGAGTGCTATTATATGTAAGAATTTTAAAATTTCTGTATCAGTGCAGTTACATAGACAAGGAAGTGATGCATTATTGACTTCATAATATTTTCATATTCACATTTAAGTCTTGCATATGTAGTGGAATTAACTTGCCTGTGTCTGTCTCAGATATAGTAGAGTGCTTTGTGAAGTCAAAACTTCACAAAATCTTTTGTGAGTAGGAAAAACATGTTTTGCTACTTTTTTAATATCTGAAAAGAAAAAAAAGTTAAAATTTATTTACATTCAAATGTCTTGGAGATGCAAGGAAGTCAGGACAAGCTATGTATTTGGAAATAATATATTTTACTAGAATAATTTGGTATTGTTGGAATTTTTTTCTGCTGTGCCTTCTTCAGATCTGAAATAAAATCTGCAAACTTTAAAGTTCAGTATATGTAAAGGTCAAGACTGGGAGTTAAGTTAAAGATGAAGCTAATAAATGTCTGCTGGTAGTTTGTGTAACCAAATGTGCAAAAAAGGGAGCGACAAGAAATGTGATTATCTTACAGGCAACAGACAGAAAAACATAGCTCAGAACATTTGGAATGAAATGGATTGTGTGGGGGGGAACATTAATACACAATAAAAGCAAATATGAAATGAATTTACTGTCTTAGATCATTAACATGCTATAAAAATAATGTCTGCTACACACATGGATCAAACATTTGCAAAATAAGGAACAACGAATTTACCATTTCAACATTCTCTTACGGTGCTGTTTCTAGCATCTGTAAACTGCTACACTTTTAGATGTAATGAAATTTTGTTAAGCCTAATAGCAGTAAAATAAATGGGGTGATCAAATAAACACAAAAGCACAAACCTGTCTATTCACTGTGCAATGTACTTGAAATACTATATAGGCAAGGATGTAGTCCCACAGTACCTCTCTTCTAAACCTGAGATTATTTACTGCTGCAATTCAGAAAGCCCTTTCTTCTTTATCCTTGTGTTTAGTTTAATTAGGGCCCCTCACCACAAGACAGACTGAAGTGCTGGAGTGAGTCCAGAGAAGGGAAACCAAGCAGGTAAAGGGTCTGGGTCTAGAGCACAGGTCCTGTGAGGAGCAGCTGAGGAATCTGTTTTAGTGTAGGCTGGAGAAAAGGAGTCTCAGGAGAGTGTCTACAACTACCAAAGGAAGTTGAAGCAAGGTGGGGGGCAATGTCTTCTCCCAGGTGAGAGGTGACTCCTCTTCCAATGACACAATGAGAGAAAATGTCTTTAAGCTGTGTCAGAGGAGGTTTAACTTGGATATTAGGAAAAAAATTCATCACTGTTAGGGCTGTCAGGCGCTGTAACAAGCTGCCGAGAAAGTAGCTGAGTCACCATCCCTGGAGGTATTTAAAAGACATGTGAATGTAGTACTGAGCAGCAAGTTTTATTGTGAGCTCGACAGTGTTAGCTTTATAGTAGGACTTGATTAAAAGTCTTTTCCAGCCTAAATGATTCTATGATTCTACTTTAGAACTGAAGTAGTCTTGGAAAGAGGGGGGCTGTAATGTTGCTTTCACACCTATTTTAGATTCAGATAAGTAGTCCAAGGAAAAAAAAACATCTATCTGTGTTCATTGTCCTGTGTTATGAGCTCTAAGCATTCTGCATGTTTTAATGTAGTCCACTAAAAAAACACAGTTTGGAAACAGGGGCCTTGAAAGTATTTACTATCTTTGTTTTCTGATGCCTACATTTTGGTATGTGCTTATATTAAAAGATAGACCTATATGTATTAGAAAACAATACCTCATCAAAAACTAATAAATTAAATACAGTATCTGCTTAGTATTAAATTACAAACTTACTTCATTGTGTATCCAACCTACATCTATTCTTCATCTTTCTGCATCTGTATCAGAAATCCTCTAAAAAATTCCTTGTTTGCAAATGTCAGCAAATATATTTTCTATGATTTTAAAAGCAAAATTTGGACTTTTCCTTCTAGTAACAGAGATTAAAACAAGTATAAAGAAAATCCATTTTATGTCAGACCAGGCTGCTCACAATTGTATTATGAAGCAAAAGAAATTTCCTGAATAAAAAATAGGACATCTGACAGAACTACTTCCAGATGTAAGTATATCTAATGGAAGAAATAGATGACTAAGATCTTGAAATATCATTGTGAAAAGATATCAAATTTTGTGATTAAATCTCTAGCTGAATGACACAGGTGTAAAAACACTGACACAGGTGACTGCTAACAAAAGAATAAGTTAAATTTCTATAATGAGATAAGGACATTGGGTCTGCAAGAGCTACCAGGTCAGTAATTACAGCTATTAGAACTAAATTGTTTGAACAATCCACAGCAGAAACTCTTTGATGGACTGTTGGATATCCTGGAAGGTAACATGGGACACTATGAAACTTTGCTCAGTATCTCTAAATTAAAAAATCAGCAAATGTCTAATGCATTATCTGACAATATTAGTTTCTCAAAGACATCTATCATCAGAGAATTAATGAGCTGGAAGAATAATATTAGAAACTAAAGGGACTAGAACCATGAAGAGATGTTTGTTTTCTGAATATTTGCTAGTAGACTGCTAGAAAAAGAGGCAAACCAACAGATTGAAGTAGTTTGCACAGAGATCTCTACAACTAGAGATATTGTTTAGCATTCCATGTTATTCAGCAGCTTTGCTTTAGACTACATTTTTTAGTTTCAACATATTCCCATTGTGCCCATGTTCCAGAGCTTTTCAAGCATCACTCACTGGTTTAGACTATTACTGACACATTTTAAGATGGAAATTATTTGGTAAGTATTTAAATTTCCTCAGAAAGTAATATATTTCACAAGCACCAAAATCACTTTGTAAGCAATTTACAGTGAGTGGTACAATAACAGAAACCAGGATACTACTGCAGGCTAAAATAGGAAAACCAGCTTATGCAGTGTAAGAACTTCATTTTTATTTCACAATTAAGAGGAAAATTTAGCTGAAGGAAAAGATTAGAATAAATCCAATGAATATATTCTGTTATTTAAAAATCCTGATTTAAGATGCTGGTAAAAGATGCAGATGAAGTGAAGTCAGCTTCCTAGAGATAGACGTATGTAGTGTCACTGGAAATTGTAGCTCCCAGCCTACATGCCAGCCTGAGATTCAACGTTGTGGTTCCTTTGCAGATAAAAACAAGAGAGCTGCCATGCAAGGGAATGCAACAGGGAGTAAGAACAGGCAAATTCACCTGAAAGCCATGTTGATGACAATAGCATGTTGTTTGGTAGTCCTGAATGGAAGCTTGTGAGTTCTCCATTTAGGTTTTACAGGGCACACTAGTGTCAGACAACAGATAGCTTCAAAGAAAAATAAAAACACAAAGACACTTGAGGTACTGCACCTGTATTTTATAACACAAGAGAGCACTTCTTGGAAGTTCTGATAAATTATAATTAAGCTGCAGGCACAAAGTCAGTCGTGTATTCCAAGAATAAATAAATGGAGCATATGAAGAAAGGAAAAGCAAAGTCATCCTTGTTCTTACAAACCAGTGTAATCACACATCCTCAAAATACTCTTTTTTGGAGACCTATATGAATATAAATTCCCCCTGATTACCCTTTATTGCTTGCATATGGTTTTTTTTCCTGGTTTTCCTGTATCCTTTTTCCATGTCTTCATCACACAGGCTCTAACTCCTTTCCAAACCTAATGCTATCTACTCTCTTTCTGCAACTTCCAGGACATGACTTTTTCTATTTTCACATGAAAATGGAAGATTGCCTTGGCCCTCAGTATCTGATTTGTCTCTCAGTGGCTCAGGAAAGCAAAGACTGTGCCCAGCCAGTCTGTCACATCACATTAGGGGGACCCTTCCCTGAACAGTTTCTCTGAATCGGATCAGTTGGACGGACTTGTTCAGGGACACACTGACAGCATAAGGGAGACCCCTCAGTGGGTCTTCCTAGTTTATGACACATTCATGGGTCTTCCCACTTTATTCTGGAATGTTACCTGCTCACAGCAGCTATCCATGCCTGTGAAGGGCTCACACCAACAACTTACACTCTTTACTGATGGAGAATCATGACAGGTTAAGATCTGAGGATTGCCACAGACAGTATCTATCTGCAAAAACTAATTCAAAGCAAAATACAGACAAGCTCCAATCCCCTGAGTGAAAGCACTCAGCATGCACAGAGCCTGGCTCTTACCCAATATGGTTCTTTCCCTATGGGAAAGAAGACAGGTTGTCGACCAATTCCAGTAGTTATGATTAAGGCTTCCCTAACTTTTCCCCTATTCTCAACTTAACTTTTACTATTTCTTTATGTTTAGGTGGATCTTGAGTTACTCTAGTCATACATACCTTTGTTACTGATTGGTCAATAAAATACAGAGCACATGCCCAGTGAAGGGTGGTTGTAACCTTGAAGTGAAGGTGGGTAACCCTGGGATGGAGGTGTGCATTAATTTTACAATTAAGCTATAAGGAACTTGTATGAGGACATGAATACAACCTCTCCTTTTCCTGTAATTTTAGCCCCAGCCGTCTTTGCTCATCTATCCAACGAAGTTGGGGATAGCAGTTTTTCTATTTATGGTTTAACTTTTTTGAACATCACACTAACTAATGCTCAACAAAAACTGGCATCCATTTTTATTAGTGAAACTGAAGAAGTCATAACTGGGAATTTACCTGATTTATGGAACCCAGCCATATTTACAATATAGGATGGAAGTGTGGGAGAAGGACAATGAAATTAATTTCTCTAAAACTTTCAGGATAAAAAAATAATAGGTCTCAAATTTAAGTTGGGAAAAAAGATTTTCTTCTCTTTAAGGAGAACAAAAATACTATGCATAGGAACTTTCATTTAAAAAGTTGAAATCTAACTTTCACATAAATCTTTTCAATGCAATGGATAGTTTGGTGACTAGAATAATAAAATTGAATAGCACTTGTTTTTTCACTTGTCTACAGCACTTTAAAAGATATGTCTTTTTTCAGTATATTTTCTTTTTTTTGTGTCTATTTAGAAATATTTTAGTACATTTGTATACCAAGAAAGAACATTTAATTCATTTTTCAATTAAATCTAGTATTCTAAGATTTTATGCTATAAGAATAAATATATCAGAAAGTGGTAAAGAGAAGGCATTATAAAATACAGTTCCAAATCAGGTGTGTCATAAGAAGACTGATATTCTACATTTTCTGTATACTCTCAGAATTCTAATAATAGCAATTGTTTAAAAAGTAACCTTTACTGAAAAGATATCATGTTTCAAGGAACAATTTATCATCTTTAGATGATATTATTTGTTCTATGTGTTATTTTTGAACATGCTTCTGCCTCCAGGCTGTACTTGTCACAAAAACATTTGTGGTATGCTATCACCACTTGCATCAGCAACCTCTTAAGTATAGCTATACTCCTATTAAATGATAAATTTACCAAATTTTCCCAGCTTGGAGCAGTTCCATTTGTAATCAACTAACTTCTTTATTAACTCAACATTGTATGCATATCAGTGCTTCTGGGCTTTGTCTTATTTTCAATTCCTGTGTGAAAGGCAGCTGATAGTGCAACATGGGTCTCCATTTTTAATCTAGAAGGACATTTTTTTTAGATGAAGCTTCCCTTTTATATTCATATTTAAGAATATTTTCCCATAATCTTTTTGATTTCCTGTTGATTTTCATTAAATATGCCATTATGATGTGTTTAGCTTTGTTAAAGTGTTTTAAAGTGAGTTTATTAAGAACCGATTAGAAACTTAAATGTCTTCACAAAGCAGAATTTTGACATTAAAATAAAGCTCTCCCAGGTTTAAGAGGCCATTTCTTAGGTCTCATTAAAGTAATCTGAAATTACACTATTTTTTGCAAAGAAGTTATGATATCTCATGGATGTTAAAGTATGACTTTCTTGATCAATGCAAAATCCTGTTCAATATTAGTCCAGGAATTTTGCCTATATATATATATATATATGTATATACAGATGTATATATATATATCTATATCTATATCTATATCTATATCTATATCTATATCTATATCTATATCTATATCTATATCTATATCTATATCTATATATCTATATCATCTATATCTATATATCTATATCTATATCTATATCTATATCTATATCTATATCTATATCATCTATATCATCTATATCTATATCTATATATCTATATCTATCTATATCTATATCTATATCTATATCTATATCTATATCTATATCTATATCTATATCTATATCTATATCTATATCTATATCTATATCTATATCTATGTATGTGTGTGTGTGACTGTTGCCTACTAGTCAAACTAATAATCATGTTGAAAAGTCAAAACATATTCAGCTTCCAGTTATATAAACATATAAATACATTCAAATTTGGTTTCCACCCTACATACCAAATGTTGGTGGAAGCATGTATGAGGGAAAAAGGTGGAAGAGAATATCTGAGAAAAATCAGACTTTTTTAAAGTCATCCATTTGAAGAAGGAATAAACATGTATTTGGTTTGCTAGGATCTCCCCTTTAGCAAGAACTATTCTGTCTGCCCTTGTAGAGACCTTTGGATAGATCTTTGCCAAAAAACCTAGTGTGACCCTTAGTGCTTCAACATGTGAGATATTGGTACAGGAGTAGATAATAAAAAAAATTAGTTCTTAGTAGCCTGCAATTATTTTTCTACAAACAAAAAATTCTTCTGAAAATTTTATTGTAGAATTAAACTTGCTGTCTCAAATATTCCAAAGAGATGAAGTAAGAAGACCACACAGTTAGTCTGTAACTCTGTCAACCTTCAGAATTTGTTCTCAATTTTTAAAACCACAGAACTGGCTTTTCTGCTAAAATGTGTTGAAAAAACCCATGTCATTTATGTGCAAAAAATATATAATCTCAGAATGGAGGAGTTACTTTTTTAAAACACATTCTTAATGACAATTTAGCCACATTCTTGTCTTACTTTCTATTCATAATCATTCTTATTTTTATTAATATTACCATCTATAAAAAGCAGCTACAGGCTTTTTTCAAAAGCTTAGATGAATGAAGTAAAATATACTTCTCCTTTCTTTTGAGTTTAAAAAGATTTTCTTTGCAAAACAGTAATGATTTCTACTTGTCTCAAACCCTTTGCCACAATGATTAACCAGATAAAATTTACTGAAGTGACAATTAAAACTATTTACTTACTCCTTATTTTTTCCATTAGTGTGGAAAGCTCAAGCTTCCCCATGCAAAAAAAAAAAAAAAAAAAAAGAGGCCTTTCCCATCCATTTAACCCTGTTTTAAAATAGGCTAGTTTTGATGGTTCACCATTTGTTAGATTCTCTGCAATTTAGGATGTTAGCAAACTAATTGGACTTGTCTGAAGCATAAATAGAAAAGAGTTCACCTAAGTCACATGGCTCAAACAAACTTGTCATAAACATTTCTTTTCTTGTCCAATCTACCATTTCTTAAGGATTGGGCTGTCTTCAGAGACAGGAAGGATGATGTCAGTCTTCTGAAAAGAAAAATTAGTTGATGTCCAGTTGGCTGCTCAAGTGCTTTCTTTGACTTTTATTCTGCAGTTCTTTGGGTTTTTTTTTTGTCTTTGTACACAATGATCAGTGACAGATTCTAAAATATCTTTCTATAAATTGTCCAAAATGAACTGAACTTCAATTCTGTTCAATTTTTCTACACTATTATACAAGCCAATTAAGGATAAGCAATTATATCATGTAATATGTCTAGACAAGCTATGAAATTTATACACCTCTGCTGTTAAGAATGTCAGGTTAATGTCCACTGTGCTTAGGTTAGGCAGTCATAGTTAAAATTCTGTCAAAACTATGGCCTGTGTTGTTTAATTAAAAGGACGGAATATCAGAATCTCTTTCATTATATAATTATCATAAGATTATTATCTGGAAAGATATTGCAGTTAAGAATTAAGATGAAAGTCCAGGATTGCTCTTGGGTATACTCAGAGTTGTATAGGTAACTCAGAGACAAAACATTACAGAAAATTCTGACTTAATATTTCAAAGCTACTGAACAGCGAAACTTTTGTTAATACAGATAATTCTTCTGAAATCTAAAATTAGATAATGGCTCAAGAATTTTTAAGTGGCTACTATAAGAAGCATTTAGCATTTAGGAAGTATGTGTTAAGACTGATGTAGTTTTCCTGTAAGAAAGAACATAAAACTGTTAATATATAAAAGAAACAGGTTGAGACTCAGCAGAACAATGTCATTAGAAAAAGTTATAAAGATTAGAAAAATGTTGTTAGAAGTTATGGTAATAGCTAAAAATACATTTAGGTGTTACTTAACATATAATTATTTACATGGCAAAATCTAGATATGCACAAACATGTTTGAGTCCCTGTCAGTATATCATATATAAGTAGTGATTAAAGTGATTGAGTACATGTTGAAACTGTCATTTCAAAGGATGCAAATATTAACTTTTACAAATCCTGAGCAATGCACTGTTGGTAAAGTATGGGAGTGGAAAATAATTTGAATAATTTGGAAGAAAATGTGAAAGTAGTGCACAAACAGACACAGGATGCGCTACCTTTCAAGATGGATTTTGGAGAGATACCATATTCCAGTGAATCACAACTTTTACCAGACTGCCCTCAGAGGCCTAAGATCTCTTTAAACCAGATACATATCAACTGGAAGAAAAGGACAAGTCATGAGTAAAAACAAAGAAGTATTTAAAAGTAAATATATGAAAATTTAACTGCTGGCCATTTTACAAATAATTGTTGACCAGATCTGCAAAAGGTTCTTGAAGATGGAGATGACTGGAAAAGGCAGCAATCTCTTTACATGACAGGAATTTTCATTTTAATAGATTTCAATAAATTATGTAGAAATGTGCCATGGTTTAAGAATCACACTCCACAATTTAGTGCTTCCACTGAGACTCTCCAAACCACACTGCTGTTCACTCAGTCACTCTCACCTTCCCTGTATTCTCTGTGATAGGCTGGAGAGGATAATTGGAAGCATGAAATGTAATGACCATGGGTTGAGATAGAAGCAATTTACTGGATAAAGCAACATGGTAAGAAAAAATAACAGTGCAGCAACAATACTAAAGACAGAAGGTCCAAGCAACTCAATTGGTCACTGTGGAAACTGCGCCAACAGACAGTACTGGATGGCTCCCTCTGCCATGGTTCCCCCACAGCTCCCTTTGGCTCCAAACTGATATTTTACAAATACGGCCTCCAGCTCCAATCCAGCGTCACTCCAGTGCTCCATCCACCACGCTTGCTCAACCAGTAGGAAGCAGTTTTTCCTGAAACAGACTCCCTTCCCCTGACCCCTCCTGGCTAGCACAAAAACTAAACCTGTCAAATACCTGTCAAATACAAAAACTAAACCTGACAAATACCATTAACATTTTCTGTAAAACTTCCTAAGCGAAAGAAGCAAGACATACAGCTTAAGTCAAGATTCTTTGCCTAACATTCAATCAGTAAGATTTAAAATCTTGATTTTAGGAGAAATCACACAAATTTTTCAGGCCTTACACAGAGCTCTCTAGTTCAGTATATATTATCAGAGATTATATACTCCCAGGAGTCCTATGAAGGAACATGATGATAATAAATGGTCTTGTGCATAGCTCATACTAGGAAAACTTGAAAGGGAGGTTGCTTAACTTGTGAAGGAGAAGGTTACAGAGGAATCTTATCCATACATTTTGATATCTGATACGAAAGATGGACCCAGACACTTATCACTGGTACCTTGTGGCAAGAGAAGAGGCAACAGGCAAAACACATTCCAATTAAGCATATAAAAGGCCACTTTTACATGAGCTAAAACCCAAGCATGGCTTTCCCAAAGAATTTGTGGAGTCACTGACCACTGACTGAAAAACACTCAAAAAGCAACTGAACAGCCCTTAGGAACATGCTGTAGCTGTGACATAAAGAGGGAGATTAGACTAGATGATCCTACTGATTGACAGGCAGCTGAACATGAGCCAGCAGTGTGCCCAGGTATCCCAGAAGGCCAGTGGCATCCTGGCCTGTATCAGGAATAGTGTGGCCAGCAGGACAAAGGAAGTGATTCTTCCTCTGTACTCAGCACCACACCTTGAGTGCTATGTCCAGCTCTGGGCCCCCCAGTTTATGAAGGATATTGAGATGTTGGAGAGAAGGGCAACACAGCTGGTGAAGGGTCTGGAGAATAAGTCCTATGAGGAGAATCTGAGGAAGATGGTGGTGTTTAGCTTGAGAAAAGTAGGCTTGGGGTGACCTTATCACTCTCTACAATTGCCTGAAGGGAGCGTGTAGCCAGGTGGGCATCGGCCTCTTTCCCAGGCAACCAGTGACAGGACAAGTGAACACAATGAGCCAAGAAAGGTTTAGGTTGGTGTGTTGGTTTTTCATGGCCTGGATGGGTTTTCAGTAGTGGGGGAGCCGTGGAGGTGGCTTCTGTGAGAAGCTGCTGGAAACGTCCCCCATGTTCGGCAGAGCCAGTCCCCGGTGGCTCTGAAGATGGGGGTGCCTCTGGCCAAGCCTGGGCCGATGAGAGATGGTGGTAACGCCTCTGTGATAACATATTTAAATCAAACCAAAGGGAGGCACAGGTTTTTGTTCCAGCCAGAGTAGAGAAGGAGGTGGGAACATGTGAGGGAAATGATGGAGACACCAAGGTCAGTGGAGAAGGCGGCAGAGGAGCTGCTCCAGGCACCAGAGCTGTGGTGAGACCATGGTGAGGCAGCTGTGCCCCTGCAGCCATGGGGATCCACGGGGAATGCCGAGATCCACCCACAGCCCGTGGGGAATGTGCCAATGCCAGAGTGGGTGGGTGCCTGGAGGAGGCTGTGACCCTGGGGGACCCAGTGGAGAGGGGCCCTGCTTCCAGGCTGGAGCAGCCTGTCCCTGGAGAACTGCACCTCATGGAATAGTGACCCATGCTGCAGCAGTTCTGGGAGGACTATTTGCCCATGGGAGGGACTCTCATTGCAGCAGTTTTCAGAGGACTGCTGTTGGTGAGAGTGGATCCACACCAGAGAAGTTCACAAAGAACTGTCTCCTGTGGGAGGGACCCCACAGTCTCACAAGGAAAGGACCCCTCTCCCAGAGCAGGAAAACAAAATCTTGGTGAGAAACTAACCAAACGGTCTATGCCCTGTCTCCCTGCTCAGTGGGTGGGAAGGAGGGAGGGGTTGGGGGAAGAAAAGGTGTTTTAAGGGCTTATTTTCACTTCTAATTATCCTCTTCTTCTTTTGTTAGCAATAAATTCACTTTGTATTTCTAAGCTCAACCTGTTTTGCCCTTGGAGTGTTTTCTCCCAGTCTTTATCTCAACTCATGAATCCTTCATTAAATTTTTCTCTCTCCTGTGCCCAGCTGTGGCAGGGGAGAGTGAGTTAGCAACTATCATGGGTGCCTGGTGTTGGGCCAGTATCAAACCATGGCAGTTGAACATTAGGAGGAAATTCTTCACGGAAAGGGTGATTGGGCATTGGAATGGGCTGCCCACATGGGTGGTGGAGTCAGGATCCCTGGAGCTGTTTAAGAAAAGACTGGGCATGGCAATCTGTGCCACAGTCTAGTTGACGAGGTGGTGTTGGGTTGTAGGTTGGACTTGATGATCTCAAAGGTCTTTAACAACCTGGTTGATTCTGTGTTTCTGTGATCAGTAGAGGTCCCTGCCAACATAATTGATTCTATGTTACTTTCAATAGAACATGTGTGCTTTAAGCTGCAAGGATGTATAGAATTAACATTCACTCTGAGCATATTAAGAAAGGCTAGATAAATGTCCATTATTTTGTTCATATATATAGGATAATGGACAAAGAGTACATAATAAACCTTTTAAAATACAGTGAGAAATATCTTTTAATCAAACTACCTGTGAATACTGCATTGCAATATCTCACTCTACATAAAATATTAAACTATATTGAACTAAAACATAACACCAGCTACTACATTGCACTGCTTAGCAAATATGAGATGTGCAAATAAGAATATTTTGTCTGTAGGCAGTCATTTTTAGAATTGTAATCACTGGTGTGCTGATGAATAATTATTTTTAAGAAAGGGTTGGGATCATCATATTCATCCTGTATCTCCTATATAGCCTATTCTGTTTCACACAGAAAAATGCTAAATTCAGTAACCTGGAAAGGTTGCTTTCTGTCTACCAGTGCCAGTAATTTCTCCCTACAACATGTTTTCAATGTCCTCATAATCACAATTACGAGGACACTTGGTTATACATACGGTATATTAGCACGGTTTGATGTCATCCCTTATGCATTGCCAGTGATTTAAAATCATCCTTCATCCTTAAGGGTAAGCATGTGCTCAACTGCGTAACTCTTTGGGGCATTACATCTTCACAATGTCTCCAGTGCAGTCTGTGCAGAGACTGCCATGGATGTATTAGCTGGAATATCTATGTTGCATACTCCTTACCTCATGATAAAGCCATTTATGAGAAACTGAAATAATTATCTCCGTATCTGTGAGCAGATACAGCTCACAGCTGTGCAGCTTCTAGATCTAAGCCATGTTGATTAGGCTTAAGTAGTTGTAGCTTGGGTGTACCTAACCAGCCTGCAGGCAACAAAAGTGCTGTGATCCTCCAGCCCTACCTGAAACGCGAGAGGTGAAGAAGAGTTTGTTGAGAAGGTCTGCCAGTCAGCAGAAATGGCCTTGACTGTTGTTGGGACAGCATTCACAGTTTTCACTGAGGAATATAACCATATTTAAGAGCAAAAGGGGAAGAAGTTCAAAATCTGGCTTAATGACAAAATGTTCATTCCTTCTTGGAGTACCCTAGCTAGCTCTTTCCTAGGCTGTTGTTTTTGAGGGGGAAAAGCAGTCTAGGAATCATTAGGAGAACCAGCTGGGACACGACCACGCCAAACTCGATTCTCTTCCCTTTGAGTTCTATACAGTTACTCAACAGAATCCCAGCTTGCACATAAACAATATTTGACTGGGCTATTTGAACTATTTTTATTTTTATGTAATTAAAAAAAATTAAATACAATAATTTTTAACACATAAAATATGTTCTACTTTTAAAATATTATATTCTAAGCTAATAAGTACATAATTCATTAAAAGTGAATGGTTTATCTAGAACTATGTTTATGCTGCTATATTGAAGTGCTCATGCATCATTATGTCTGAAAGGATTGTGGGTGAAAGAGAGAAATTCATGGTGGAGCGGTTTATGAAACAGGACAAAAGGAGCATCATCCTCATACTGCTGAAAAGAAAATCTGACTATAAAGTAGAGCTGAATTTTTGAAATGTGAAGTGCTTGTCATATCTTTGAGATATAGGTGTGGAAATGGGGAAGAGGTAGAAACATGGAGGACTGTATTTTATTCCCAAGTAATGAAGCAACATAGAGACAAACTTAGCAAATTGTCTAAAAATTTAATTCTTCTCTTCCCAAAAGTACAAAATTCTACTTTTTTTCTAGTTTGTCACATGAAAGATTGATCTAGCCTTTAAAAATATAGAAACACAGAATCACAGAGTAGTTTGTGATCATCACCTCCCTGCCATGGACAGGAATGTCATCCACTAGACTGGGCTGCTCAGGGCCCCATCCAGCCTGGCCTTGAACACTTCCAGGAATGGGGCATCCACTACATCTCTGCACAACCCATTCCAATGCCTTACCACCCTCACAGTAAAGAATATCTACCTAATATCTAACCTACATCTATGCATCTTAATTTAAGGCCATTCCGCCTTGTCCTATCTCTCCCACCCCGGCCTTCTTGCAAGCCACTTACAGGATTGTCATAACTCCCCATCCCAATTCCTCTGCATTGACTGAGAATTTCACTTTACTGCAAAACATGTAGATACACGTTAACCTTATTGTAGCAAAAGACAGTTTTACTATTTTAGAGAAAGATTTATCTAAATCTTTATTTTTTCCCTGTAAAGAATTTCTCTATTGAACATTCAGCATCAATGGAAGATTCATTCACAATATTTTGACATTTTCACACTCCCCTTTATTGGCTTTGCCTTTTTACTCCGAAATATATTTATTCAAAACTTTCCTCTTGTAAATAAGTTCAAATCTATCAAAAAGTAACAATTCGCAGGCTTAATTAAAAGAAAAATAAAATCTACAGAGAAATAGCCTCCAGTTTGGGAGAGAAATGTAAGTAATTTGCTTTATTGGTGCTTTTTCTTTGTCACATTTGGCTTGAAGCTGTCAAGATGGGAGGCCAGTGAAAGAAAAAAAAAAAAATCTTTAATGAAAAAAGACCTTCAATACTCCAAATACAGATATGAGAAGGTAACTAATAAATATGGATCCTTATTTTCTATTTAGTCTTTGAACCCTTTTCTGTTGCTGAAACTGCAATTGAAACTGCCTTTTATTAAGTTGTCTGTAAATAAAAATGTTCACCTTTTTCCAAAGAGCTGTTTGTATTAGCAATATGAGACTGAGCTTTATATACAGAGATGTAAAATGTTATATATTAAATTATTTAAAATAAGGTAGGCTTTTCGATGCATATTTTGTGGGTTAATCATTTATTTATATGCATGCACTTTTAATTCATCTTGACAAAAAGCCATTCAATTCCTCTTTAACCAAGACACAAGGTAGTAACACAGTGATAAATGAAGAAGCATGGATTAGGCCATGCCCACAAATTAAGTCAGCCTAAAAATCCTGTATGTACAACTGGATCAGTGAAGTTTTCTGGTCTCCCAAACCTACAATGGACATCAAATGGGAAGCTCTGAGGATCAGAGTGCCTGTCTGGCCAGGGTACCTGCCTGGGTTCCAAACTGTTAGTTACTGTCTTAGTTATCTGCTTCCAAAACAGATTTATCTGCAGATAATTAGATGCCAAATGCATGTAAAGCATTTCTTAGGTCATCTATTACTAGCAGAATATAGCCATAATTCATTGGATAATACAAGTAAGAAAGTTGATAAATATTATTAGGATAATTTTGGGGTATTCCACTTTAAAGGCATAATTTTCTATCTAATTCAGTAAGCGTGTTTACAATTATATATCAAGGACTCCAGAGGATTTTAGCTTCTGCCAGAATAACTGAATGCCAAATATCTGCCAACAATCAAATCTGCTAGAAAACTTTTTAAGTCGCCCAGGAGCAGAAGAAGGTAAGATAATACTGTAATATTCAATTCTAGTCTCTGAGGCAGGAAGGGAATAGAAAGGCAACAACCAATTTTGTTTTGATTAAAATTTTTCAATTTACATATAATGTAAAGGTAATAATTCTCTTTTCATTTATACTTGGTGGCAGGTTTAGTAAAATACTCTAAGCCAGAATAGCCATCATTCATTAATTACTGAATGCCAACAGAACTAATACTGCCATAGAATGACTTTACTAAACAAAGGTATAAATTATGTGAATCTTATACAGCTCTTGATAACTTTTTTACATTACTTTTCTTTGCATATGATTTAAGAGCGACAAAATATATGAAATGGTGTTTTGTTAGTGGCTTTTGTTGAGAGACCTTTATGTTGCAAACAGCACCTTGATTTGAAGTATTTAAAATAATACTTGAGAAAAAATAGTTAAAATACTTTTCTGGGAAAAAAAAAACAAGATATAATCAGAGTCTACTACTTTGACTTAGAGTTTTCTTTTTAAAGGTATTTCATTATAAGGAGTGCAATAATCCATGCTTGTGGACAGCATGGATTGGTTGAAAATCTTTATGGCTTTATTTGTGCCTGGTGTTTCAGAGAACAGAGGACTGAAAAAGTTTGTCAGCAAGGGACAAATTGCAGACAGAGCCAACTTCTAGGAAAGCACAGTTCACCCTGCTCTCATAGGTATCAGAATGTATTTTCCTTTGCTTACACACATTAATTCTTTGTGAAAAAACATATTCAGCATGGCCAGAAGTCTCTGTTGGTGCTCCCAGCTAGTTGGAGGAGCAATCTATGGAAGTGCATGGTGAGTCTAGCATACTTGTAAAACACAGCCCAAGGGCCCATCACAAATCACTGTACTCAAGAATGCATAGTAGCAGTCACCCTTGAATGACTTCTGCTCCAAAGGACTAAGTCATCAACACAGAACAGTTTCATGACAGCACAGAAGCAATGAGTCTACCACCATAATTAAAATTCTGTCCTATTAAGAAAGTGGAATCTAATTGAGGGACAGACACAATCTAAATTTCACCTTCATGTCTTTGCTAATATAACAGTGTAAAAGTTAGAATTAAAAAAAAAAAAAAAAGGGAAAGTTCTGATTCTTGGCTTAAATATGAAATAAAACATTTTACATGGTAGTGATAAAAGCACAGAAAATCAAAATACTTTTTCCCAATATTTGAAGATCAGAGACTTCACATATTTGGTAGTACTGGTGAGAATGAAAAGCTATGTTATCTTAGTACAAAGTTTCAAGTTTATCATGTAATGTGAGCTTTTCTGAAGTTTTATGAAATTTTATTTAAACCATAGAGGCATCAGTGAAAAACACTTTGTTCATTTTATAGATATGTGGGCCATATATTTAATTCACTGGACTATATTGCTCAGAATGTTATTTACAATGACAATGCACGTACATTCCAGAAATCCTGAAATAAGGAAGTCAACATCACGGCTCTGTGCTGTAAAAGAACATCTGGAAAGCTACAGGGTTGATGCCCTCATCAAATGAAATTCACTGCAGCACTGAAAAAAAATCATGTAACAGTGTCAAATCTGGAGTCTGATAATCTCTTCTGTTCTGCCAATCTTTGTCTCTTGTGAAAAGGAAAAAAAATATGAATTCATTGCAACCACTCACTTCAACAGCAATGATTTGATAAAACTGAAACAGTCAGATCTGAAAACTAATTTGGCTCTTAAACACCCTCTAAAACATCTAGTAGTTTCACAGAATATGGCCCATGCAGAGGAGATGCAAAAAGCAGAATATAGTATGTACAGCTCATTTAATTAGATTATCAGGGTTTGAGAACAGTAATACAAATATCATATAAAGGGAATTTTAATTCATGGACTCTTTTCTGCCACCACTATAAAAATGTACTTTAAGATGCAGAATCATATTGTGTATTGAGTTATATCACTTCCACTTTATATGAATTGAGACTCTATAATCTTGTTTCTCTTGTACTCTTCATTGGCCAGAATGAGAGTTTACTTTAATAGGTTTGGGATTAAAGTCCACTTCTTCCAGGTATGAGCACTAAAATTTACTGCATTCGAATTCCTCTAGTGCTGTCCCAGACTGCCTCTTCCCTTATTCAGGATATTCTTCTTTCTCAGAACTGGAACAGACTGGCCAGAGTAAACATTTTTATAGGTGATAGCATTTAAATAGCCAAAACAATCCTTTTCTGAAATGGAACCTGCCTTCTGCTTTCTGCTGAATTTAATTCATCAAATTTCATAAGGAGGCTAAGGTCAGTGTCAAGCCTTTTCAACAATGAAACTAAGGGATTAAAGAATCTGTAAAATTATCAAAAACTGCCCTAGTTAGCAGCAAATCTAGGTCTAATAGTTTGGAAGATATCAACAACTGGCCCTAGACGTGATTAACCAGTTCTTTCTGATTGATATTTCTTAGCCTGTAAAGAGGGAATTGATGTTGTAGATCCATGGTCTGGTAATCATGGGTTTAATTCTGAATTTCTGAAGAAGAAAGCATCTAAATATTCACCTGTTAATTTTTTGCATTATTTTTGTGCTGGACTGCTGAAAGTTCACTCCTGAACCATCACTTTAAGTTGGATTTTCAGGATCTTGGTGCACAGAGCAAATTTACATGAGACTAACCCTATGCATTCCATTGCTTATCAAATGAGATAATATCAAGCACAGAGCTGGCTTCTTGATACTTCTTGATACTTCACTATCTTCTTCCAACCATTATATGACAAAGCAGGTGGTTAAATTAGTTCTTCACTAAATGCCCCAAGCGTGGTAATAGAATTTTGTTCTGCTTGATTTATTTTGTTTGAGAACTTTTAAAAAGAAGTAACCCTATAGTCCATACCATACCACCAACCCTATATCTGCAACACAGTTACTATTTAGAAGAGTTAACTGAAATTTAAGTATTGTATATGAAGGGAGAAAACAGGCTATATTTTGGGATTCCTGTCACCAGTTTGAACTCGCCTTGTTCAAATTTTGATTTTTGAGCTCTCCTCTTTTTCCTCTGGCTTTCTTTTCAGCTTGTTTCTCTACAACATCTTTTTCATTGCTTCTTTCTACTTTTACTGTAGCTATATCCATGTGGGATTTATGGCTTTCATAGTAATTTTTCCTCCTGAAAACCTCTGGATTATTTTCCTAGCTCTTGTACCTGCTTGGTTTCTAGTTGTTTAACAAATAACATCTAGAAAATTCTAATTTCTGTCTTGTTCACAAATGAATACACAATGTTAACCTGACAAAACATCTTGTTTAAGAAAACATTGCATAGAGAGATCACAAAAAAAGCATATCTTGATGATATAACTGGAACAAAGTTTACTTCTACTCTACCACATTGAGTTCCTTAAGGCTGAAAAATAGTAAGGGATAAAAAATACTGCTTTTTGTGCTGTTGCCTTTTTCCCAGTCGAAAAATAAAACTCAAGATAGTTTTATTAAAGAGGTAAAATAAAAGGAGATCTTTATTTGAAGGCCTTCAGAAGCAGTTATGGAAAGATGTCCACAAAAGACCACCCCCCCTTCCAGGGTGAGTACATTTTTATAGGTTTTACAAAATTAGCAAAAGTGATAAAAAGCACCAATGAGGAGGACAAGTGGTGATGCCATTCCCCCCCAAGGTCAAGCCCCTTCTCTGGAATCCCCCTTCAGCACTATCTGTGCTCTGTCCATGAGAATGGATCTCAAAGGGTTGCTCTCAGCCTTGGTTCCCAGAAGAACCAAGACAGCACAGGGCCTTGTACCTCCCAGGGCTTGTAGCTCTGGAATTTATTTTGTCCTTCTGCTTAGGGAAAGGCCGTGGAAAATTACTGGCTACTAATACAACAGCTGGCAGTGTTAAAAATATAGGGAACATATGAAAGAAAAAAAGGCAAAATACAAATGGCATCAGGGTAGCAGGTTACTGATTGTGGGGTGACAGCGGTCAGCACTTTTTGGACACCCTAGGATATGAAGGGCCCCAGATCTTGCACTACGTAGAATATATATTCGGTTTTGTTAAATAAAACCAGCATACTGGGATGGCCTGTGGATTCAAATGCCTCATCACCCTTAAGATACTTTCCCCTCTGCTGCTCACTGCTGTCAAATACTGTCTTTTGAGAGGCTGTTGCTCTAGAACATATGAAACAGGACACCTGAACCTGACAATGCATTGCTTAGAAAACCAGGGTGAGAGAAATGGCAACAATTATTTTGAAGCGAGAGAAATAATTATTTGATAAATTATATGAATATAAAAAGCTCTTTCAAGTAAATTTCCGAATTTACTTCTTAAGTTTGCAACTAATTCTACAGGATATGCTATGTTGTAACTAGTAAAGGTCACTCAGCAGGGGTTTGTCTGTATAGGTGGGCCTCCAGTCTGCAGCATCAAGGCACAGAAACTTACTTAGAATATAGCAAAGCAATCTGTTGAGAGATCAATTTAATTTTGCTGTGTTCCTCTGTAAGTCCAACATAGCACCTTTTTTCTTAAGGTATGTGAAGAAGAAGGGCAGATAATGTAAGATACATTTGTCTTTGCAGAAAGGAATACACAATTAGATATTTGTAGCTGATTTAGCCCCCACAAACCAAATTAAAAATATAGCTTCTAATTTCTGAAATAGCTTTGTGGAGTATATTCTTTGACTTAGAAATTGAGTGAGCTGATTTTTATGTTAAAAATGTTTGTCCTTCCATCATGATTATCATGTGATGGTTGTTTGAACAACACAGTAATAACAACAGTATTCCTTCCTATTGGCAGGACAGGTTGAGAGTATGCAAGATAAAACAAACATTTCATTTATAAACATAAATTAGCCCTTCTAGTATAATAAAAAACTCATAGTTAACACTTTTAATGATTCTAACATGCAAATTCTGGGTTTTTGCATTTCTGTTGCCTTTCCTTGCCCCTAACAAATAGACCAGTGAAACGTAAATTACAAGGAAGAGAGCACTTAGTTGAGATATAAATATTCAACATATCATGTAGAAATAAACTCTTAACAGTTATCAAAAAAAGCCTAACTTGACATTTTGTAATACAATTTTTTTTTAATTGCATCTAAAACTATTCAAAAAGGTTTGACTGCTTCTGGGGTTTAGGAGACCTTGCATTATTTAATTTTTTAATAACGATGCAGCAAATAAATTTTTCTCTTTCCCTCTTCTCTTTCACTTAAACATTGCTGCATGCAGTGTATGCAAATTCATTGTCAAATAATTTTAAAGTCTGAGACATATTATCCTTTTAAACTTAAGCTGACCAATAACATCCTTCATTTCCTACCTCAAAAATAAATAAACAAAGAAACCAAACCAACAAACAAACCAACCAAACAAGGAAAAACCCCCACTCTCATATCATAGAGCATATTTCCCTCATTTTTACACAGTCCCTAAACCCATTTTTATCTGTTCTTAAAATCAATCAACACTCTGTTATTTTAAGTGAGATTGCATGTGTCTAACAAAAAAAAAAAAAAAACCAACAAAAAACCCTAAACAAAAAAAAAGAAGAAAAACATAAAACCGAAGCAAGAACAATCAAAAAACCCAAAACCAAGCAAAAGAAAAGAAAGAAAAACAGATGAAGAATAATTGCTTCCTACCACTTCAATTCTTCAAAAATTATGAAAAAAAATCTGCTAAATATTTTTAAAATGTTTAAATTAATGTTGAGATACATATGACTATATAATATAAGGTATTATATTTAAAAGGTATAAAAGTCCTGTGACACTTTCTTGTGAGTTTTAAATGCACTGTTAGTTGATTATCAAGAACCCAGGATTTGAATTTTTGTAGATGAAGGAATGAATATTTTGAAAAGATGGTTAGAAAAAGACAAAGAGGGAAGGGAGATGGAATTTTCTCTGTGAGACTGCTGATCACTCTGAAACAAGTTTGATGTAGCATATACACAGTTCCATTTGAAGTACAAAGTGCATAGCAATAAACCCAAGTTTTAAATCTTTATGGATTTAAGCTACACAGATTTGGAAAGGTGTCAACAAACAGCACTGATACAGGGTTCCCTGTAACTAGGCTTAAGTGTTTCAGCTTTCTGGTTTCTTCAAAAGTAATCATTATTCTCTTGGATAACTCTTTGTTAGGGAAAATGCATGTATTATTTATACATTAATTTAAAATCCTGAAGAAGCTGCACAAGACAAGGTACCCATGCCTGGTACTGCCACCTGGTACCCTGACTGTCACTATCACTTCCAGTATTATGTTATTGAAACCAGTTTGCTGGAGCATGTGATACTGATTCTTACCAAAATAAAGAAAATATAAGAAAGTTGCTGCCATAGACCATAATAACAGGCATCACAGACAAGCTATATTTGACCTATACCAAAGGCTGCATTTAATAATAGGAATCAAAGACAGCAGTGGGTAGTGAGCAGTTTGCTACTTCCACATAATATAGGAGAAAAAGATATTCTTTAAATACATAAGTAAAAATTATTTTCAGGAAGCATTTCAGCAGAATGCTAAAGGATATGCTTTAACATACTTGTCAAGAATGACTTCTTTTCCACAAACTTTGTTAATTTGTTAAGAGAATAGTTGTAGAGGAAACATGATTTTGAGAATGAAATCCCAATGCCAATTCAAAAACTAGTTCTGGATGGTAATTAAACTGTTAAAGACAGAATTAAATTCAATAATAGTTCTCACTATCTCTAGATGGTGGTTATGTTCAGCATCGGTTCACCTGTCATAATGGTTTAGTGTTCTGATCCATAATTTTTCAAAAAAAATTACTCTTTAGATTTTATTAGGTTGTGAGGCATCCCAAGAAGCCCCAACAACCTCTTCCACCCTCACATGGATGCTCCGTGCCTGGAAGTGTTCAAGGCCAGGCTAGACACAGCTCTGAGCAACCTGGTCTCATGATGGGTGTTCTTGTCCACAGCAGAGTTGTTGGAACAAATTGACCTTTAAGGGTCTTTCCAATGCAGGCCATTCTGTGATTCTGTGATTATCAGCAGAAATTCTATTGGCCTGGGAGGCTGACGGATCACAAAGATTTGAAAAGAACATGACAGTACAAAAGAAAGTACCTCTTGCACGTATTTTTCTTTTCACGGTGTTCAGGAAGTAAAGTCTTTCTTAGAAGGACATGTAATTTGTTTCAGACTGGAGCTTAAGAAATTGATAGATGTTCGAAACTGTTCACCAAATATTCTGTAATGGTCAAACAAGTGAAATACCTAAATTATTTTTTTCCAAAAAGCTTTGTAAAGGAAGACAGAGAGCAACACTATGCCTTCGTGTTAATTAGTAGGATGATTTTTGAATGTGGTTGCGGTTGTGTTAGCACTTCCTTGTCCTGCCCTGCAGAAGAAAACAGAGCTGGTCAAGGCAAATCAGGCACTCCAAAATTCATTGAGAGAGATTTAGATGAATAGTTATGGTTATTGCTTTGTAATGTAGAGAACATAATGTTATTCTGAGGTGATATTTAATAAAATCATGTCCAAATTTTTGAAAGAAGGAAAGGGTCAGGGACGCTATATTGCAAAACATGGAAAATCTTATAAATTCATTGAAGTTAATTAAAAAAATACACAAATAAACGTAAATTAAGTTTTACAATATAATGCTGGACCTGGTACCTATGAAACTTTTCAACACAAATCAGATGCAGCTATATTTGTATTCCGCTTAAAGCAAGGAAAAAGTCAGAGATATTGCACTAATCTGATACAATAGTCTGTGTTTACAAAAAACTGTAAACTAGTACAAATTAGGAGAAATACACTGATAGCTTAGCACTCTGCTAACTTTTCCTGGTAAGGAGTTAATTTTTCATTTATTTCTTTATTTAGAAAACAGTTATTGGTTACTAACTTATAGAAATACAAATATTTTTATTATTTCTACAACCTCCATAAATATATCATATACTCTCTATGATACATAAAATACATATTATTTATAGCAAACAAAAAAATGTGTGGTTTTAAAGAGGAATCTAAAAGTATTTTTAGGGAATGCTCTTTTAGTGCAGGTATTACAAATACATTAGTTGTTCAAACCTTGAAAAATAAACCATTTTATTTTTTAGTGCTGATTTTGATGTGCCAAATAGAAAAGAGGAATTTTTTTTTTCTTTTGAATAATCTTATAAGTACTTGTGCCACCAGTTGTTCATCATATTTTCATTTGATGATGTGTTTCACAGTATCTTGGCTATAATAATATTCAGGTCATGTCAAAAAAGGCAGCAACTTAATTCTAATTTTGGACAGGAAAAAAAGAAAAGGTAACCGGTCAAATGCTCTGCCTGATGACAATGCTGAAATCTGTGTAAGCTTCTTTGCATCATTCAAAGGCCTAAAATGCTGACAGCATAAAATGTAAAATTTGTTTGAATTTAAATACCCCCTGAACCTACAGGATCCTATCAGACTCTTTCAACTAATGCAATGCCTGGGAAACCACTGTCTGGCAGAAGCTCAGGTCATTTCTATACCACTTCCTTGTCCCCCTGCACTAAAAAAATCTTTTCTTCCTAGCTGATATTTCACACTTTGTAATTTGGCTACTAAATGGGAAAAGTCTCCAAATTTCTGGAAACTAAAGTGAACAGATTGAGCGTGTCCTATGAAAACTAAAATGCATTCCTGTTTTCACTTTTTCTCCCAAGGATTTACACTTATTAACCTTTGCACATATAAGAAAAAAGTTTTTTTAAGAAATGTAAATGCTAAGTACCTATTCAGGAAAACATGTATGTCATGTTACATAAATATGCATCTATTGTAGTACTTATGACTTGAAAGATTATTTCTAAATGTAAAAGCTAGTGACATGACTAAACATTTAGACTAGATAGATTTAAAACCAAAAGGATACACTCAGGTAAGTGCATGGATGCTTAACATTAAAGCTGCTCATAATTTTGGTAAACTCAAAAGAATATTTACAAAAGAGTTAAAACTATCAATATATAATACTGAAGTACATTTTCCCCACAGGAACATAGTAACAATAAACATTAGAGTTATGCTATTTTTTCTGCAAGTCACAGTGTAACTGCTTCATCATTTTGAGTTAGTAATTCAGCGAGTAATAAATCCTTTGAAATTCTTCTATATGCTTCTTATATTTTAGATACATACCTTCCATATATAGAAAAACTATTTTAACTATTTTATTTAAATAAATGTTACTGGGAAAGAAATGTAAAAAGAAATGCAGAACTAATTTGCAGAATTAGCAAATTTACATCCCATCTGTATTTAGTGTAGAAATAAGATATTTAACAGAGACAAATTGAGACATTTTGTGTAAAAAAATCTAAAGTTTACAGTGTAAGTTTGGTGCATGAGAGTGAGTAATTCTCTGGATTTGAGAATAACAATCATTTTCTCCCACGAAATATTTGTTTTAGCACTGTGACAGACATGTCAGAAGGTAAAGGCAGAATGGGTATAAAATATAGTCCAAGGCTTTCATAGGCTTAGTAAAGATTCAATTTTTTTGTCAATAGAAGAAGATAATTACTCTTGCCTGTTTTTAAAGTGACAACTCCTTCAATTTAGGTTTTTCAAAACTATTTAAGAAGGCAAATCAACATGAAAAATCAAAACAAAGTATGAGATGGTTTTATTTTTTCCTTTGATGTTTAATTTTTCCCAATTATTTTCTACATTTAATCCAAATGGGTATACTTACTTCCTGTGTATGTTTGAGACCTCTCTCATTCAGTTGTCCATGTGATGAACAAGGAATGGTGAACTAGAGAAACAGATACACTTTATAAATAATAAATTATTGTATGCATTCTGCTATAAGATGATAGTTCAGTGCATACTCACTTGGTATACAAAATGCGTAATTTTTGAGAACTTTCTCTACCATTGCACTTTATTTGAAAGCCTGGCAGGAGATACATGCTCATCAGAAAGGCCAAAGTAGAAGGCTTGCAAAAAACAAGGTGGCATTCTACATAAGTTCTTGGTCAATAAATTATACAGAGGAAAGGAAACCTCAAAAGTTCCTCTGTTTTAAGTGACATAAAACCTTTGTTTTATTAATTGTTTATGACAAATAGCCCTTTTCCTTTCTTCCTCACAGCTTCCCACAGACACGTCTTTGACTTCATGGTGCAGCATGCACTCTCTAAAGAAAACTCACAGAAGTGTAAAGAAGGCTTGACAGCAAATAGAACACAGGCTGTTCAAAACCTCACAATGAAAAAGCAAATGAACTTCTAGGTTTTTATAAAACTTTTTGTTTTCTTTTAGAAAAGGAAAACTTAAAGGCTGCATTCTGTAGTACTGACGGTGTTGACCGCTTGTTTTTTCTCAGGTCAATAGCCATTCCATTAATTCACACAGCAAGCAATCTGCAGAAGCCAGCAACACTGACTGGCCATTAAATATCAGCGTGGGCATGTTCATAATATGCTTCCAAGCTCAGAGACAAACACCATTCAGACAAGAGTTTCTGGGCTATTCTTGGTGTAGAAGATAGATTTAACAGAATATGTCACCTGCTGAAGGTGACATACCCTGTTAAATAACATTATATCTAACTATAGCTGGATATGGGCATAGATGAAAGTTAGGTTATTTATAACATATGTAGCTGGAACATTTTCCATGGATTACAGAGAGAACTTGAAGAGATGGAGGAGAGGAGAGATTGAGGGAGAGATGGAAAAAAGCAGAATGGGACACACTTTCTCTTCAGTCATTCTTTGTCATTTTTTTTTTTTTATTAACTTGTCCAATCCTCCTTTGATCCTATACAAACTCTCCTTGTAGAATAGGTTTTTTTCGTTTGCTGCTACTCACTTGTCATCTCTTGATATCTTTTAAGAGTTTATAAACAGTTTGACTATTTGTTCAGGAACACATTTACCCTTTCCTAGTTTCAGTGATAAAAGAGATAAGTTAAGTTTTGAAATGTGGAGTGTTTTGAAATGAAAAATACTCTGAGATCATGCTGTTATAAGACTTTATTTTCAATTGTTTTTTCTAAGGCTTGCACTTGCCTTGGCCAAAAATATACTGGGCAACATTTGTGCTAAAGGAAGGCTTCCTTTAGTTCCTCAGGTATTGCTGTGATCTAAGACCTTGTCCACTTTTAATAGATTCAGTCTGAAATCATAAAAAGTTGGAGACAGGCAACAAATGGTCTGCAACCCAGAAAGTGCTAACATTTTCCTCCTTTTATAATCACTGATTCATAGAATGGTTTGGGTTGGAAAGGACCTCCAAGGTTATCTAGTTCCAGCTCCTCTGCCATGGAGAAGGCAATAGACCAGGCTACACTAGACCAGGCTGTTCAAATCCCCACCTAACCTGGCCTTAAATGCTTTCAGGGATTCACAGCTTCTCCATGAGACCAGTTCCAGTGCCTCACCACCTGCACAGCAAGGATTTTTTTTCCTAATCTCTAATCTAAAATCTTTTATGGTTTGAAGCCAATCCCCCTTGTCCTGTCAGTACATACTGTTCTACATAGTGTCTCTCCATCTTTCTTCTAGACTCCCTTTGGGTATTGGAAGGTCACAGTTCTCATGACACACTGAATGTTGCCAAGCTCTAAGGAGACTGCTAATTGAAATAAAACAACAAAACAAACCACCCACCCAAGCAAACAAACAAACAAGCTTCTTATTTAACTCAAATTAAGCTATTGATGAAAGGTAGGCACTGTTGGCTGTAATTTCATTGCCACCAAATTAGAACACAAATTCAGAACCTTTTGAAAATCAAAATAAATTTTTAAAAAACTTAAGTACAAAATACATTTAAAAAAAAAATACAAAAGGATAATAATTTTATGATTAATGGTGGCAGACCAGCAGAGAAGCATGAAAGCAATAAAGTTCAATAAAGACAGATATGAATGTCATAAACATAGGAAATATAGCTAAAATAGGGAGATGGTCAAGTAGAACCTCAGGGTCACCCATTCTGCCTCCATTTTGATTTTACAGCACATGAACTTTTGCATTAAAGTTTTATTCACTACAAGGACAAAAAAATATGAGCTCACAGGAGAATAGCTCAGGTTTAATTCCAAGGCACTGTTCTTAATAGGCTGTAGGATTGATAGAAAAGACATGCTCTAGCTCATTAAAATTTGTCTTGCAATATTTATTGACTGTGGAAAAAAATTTGCCCCTACACATAGTAAAAGCTAT
Organism: Emberiza elegans; assembly: GCA_024865655.1. NCBI lineage: Eukaryota > Metazoa > Chordata > Aves > Passeriformes > Fringillidae > Emberiza > Emberiza elegans. The sequence continues at coordinate 26,585,168 of JALJVW010001283.1, forward strand.
GACAGTTCAAGCATGCCCTTTGGAATAGTTAAAGCCTAAGAAAGTATGCAGCACACGTTCCCTTATTCTGTTCTCCATATCAGGCTTTAACTCCTGATCATTGATCTAGCTTTACTTGGGATTACCTTTATTGTATTGCAAAAGCAGTAAAACCTAACCTCAAACTAAAAAAAAAAAAAAAAAAATCAAACTGTATAACCTATTTGTTTTATATCTGAACAATATATGGCAGAATGATGCATCGTAGTTTTTGTTTTCAAAAGATACTCAAAGGTTTTCACAAGATATTCCTTTTCCCTTACAGGAGTTTCTCATGAAATTGCAAAAGATTGAGTTCAAGTTTTTTATTTTTTTCAAGTACTGGCTTATTATTAAAAATAATTAATTACAAACTGTGAAAAATACAAATGAATCTTTTTTAAAGATAAAAATAGGCTGGAAGAAAGAAAGATTTGAAGGGCAGTTTATTTTCTCATTGCTTTAAAATTTTCTGTGGCTAAGCAAATAGAACTCAATTTTCTAAAAATGTTACAGCAGCTAATGAAAAGTGATGCAAAATATTGTACTTGTACTTTTTTCATCTGAGAATTTATATAAACCATTTGGCAGATGTTGGTAGATACAACAAACTGTTAAGTTAATAAAAGCATTACAGGAATATCTTTCCCAGTACAATCAAGAGCTGCAAAAAAAATCCATATTAAAATATTTGGTCACTGTAAAATCTTAGTCCTTTTTTTGAATTTAAAATAAACCAAACAAAAAAAGCAAAACCTAAATGCTTTTCTAATTTCTTTTGCACTGAAAATGTCAAAACAAAATTGACATTCTGATGTTTTCATCAAAAAATAGACAGTTTTGATAGAGTGGGTTTTTTCAGACAAGGAGCATGGTGAATTCTATATACGTTCTTGAATAGCTTTAACTGACAAAGTCTGATTTTATTTTTCCATGAAAAGAAAAGAAAAGAAAAGAAAAGAAAAGAAAAGAAAAGAAAAGAAAAGAAAAGAAAAGAAAAGAAAAGAAAAGAAAAGAAAAGAAAAGAAAAGAAAAGAAAAGAAAAGGATTCCATCTCGACTTGTGTTCATGTGTCTTGATTTCTGTTCATTCTTATTTAAAGACTTTTGTTATTTCCATGTTTATGTGAATTACCTAGTTATGCATATTAATGCTATATATATATTAAAGGCCTAAGGATTCACAATGTGAGTATCCACTGCATGCAGTTCACTGTATCTGATTGCTGATGTCCTCCCATTTGTGAGAAGCTAAAGAATGTGATTAACAAATAATAAGCAAGCACATCAACAAAGCAGATCAAGAATATAAGGGATCAATGACAAAATGACAGCAAAGCTATAATTCAGAGCATTATTTCTATCCCAATATTTCATAAACAATAAAGGAGCAAGATTTATTATTTCCAATCAGAATAAGGGGGGAACAAAAAGTGCAAAATTTTAAAGGAATACCAACTAGAGTATTACAATGAATGGATCCTAACTACTTGATTTATTGCAGCTAAAAGGTAAATTGAGACAACTAGGTTGAACTGGATTTGCTGAAACTTAAAAACCTCATAAAAGTTAGACAAGATGAGATGTACACACAGGCATTTTTTTTTTTTCTTGCTTGTTTGTTTCATCTGTTATGAACCCTTGGGGTGCATAAATAATACTTTGTTTGAAGAACTTTATGTTTGAAATCGCTTTAATCATTCTCTGTCACAGGGCCCCATAGGAAAAAATGTCTCCCAGGTTTACAGAGTAAACAGGAGATTAGAGTCCTAATATTCAGTCTGAGGGGTAAAATCATGTAGTTTCTGCTTAATGAAAAGTTAACAAAAGCTGTCTCTAGTAAAATATATTGTAAGGAGTATAATAAAGCACCTAAAATAAAAGCAGTCAGAAAAAGGGTAAAAAAAATGAAATTAACACAATGAGATGAAATGTCTTCTTCCATAAGCAGCTACATTTACTAATGAAGTAAAACAATACTCAACACAGGACATGAGAATAATAAACTAGACACAAAGCAATTTCATTGCAGATTTAGGTAATGTTGAAGATTGATATTTGGGACAACAGACATTTTGCTGATCACCTAATTACAAAAGCAATATTGCATGTGATACTACTGCAAGATTTTTTTTAAAAACCACTAGAAAGAAACAAAACCATTTTGGGATGAGAATACATAAAAACCCACAGATTAAATAGGCTTAGGTTCTACTATATCAAGCAAACAAACTGAAAGCAGATTTGGATTAGTTATTAGGGAAAAATTGTTTTCTGTGAGGGTGGTGAGACAGTGGAACAGGAAGTTCTTTTGGCTGACTGGTTAAAAACAGCAAATGAAAGCTTGAAGAAGAATCACCATTCTCATAAGGATGGGTAAGCCTATATCAGGGGTTTAGTTTACTTAAGTTCAACAGAGTATAAGCAGGAATAGGATATGGTGCAGTAATTTCTGCAGTCTGCTCTAAAAAACTATTCTTTCCTTTAGGATACAAGGAAAAAATCAAAAGGAAAAAATTTTTAAAAAAATCTAAATAATATAGCAAAGTATCTCACAATTTTTTTACATTGTGAGTCACTGCATTTGGATTATCTAATTTTTCAGGTGTAGAAAACAGAGGAGCTGTAAACAAACTAAAATGTATGTCAAAAATCATTGATGTCTGATTTTCATAGAACAAATAATGACAAAATGTGCATGCATTTTTCAGAACTATCTCACTAGACACTGAATAGGTAGAAATTAAATAGAAGTGAGGAGATTTCAATGATATAAAGAGAAAAATGAAGAAGAAATGCACATCATAGAATATCATCTTCTCTGTAAGCTCCAGGGAGAGCCCTCCAGTATCAAAGAATCGTTGGAAGCTGTGGTGGCTTGATCCTGGCTGCACACCAGGTGCCCATCAAAGCCACTGTATCACTTCTCAGCTAAACAGGGGAAAGAAAATATAACAAAAGGCTTGTGGTTTGAGATAAGGGCTGAGAGATCACTCAGGAATTACTGTCACAGTCAAAAGAGGCTTGGTTTTAAGTTTCATTGTCAGTCAAATGAGAGCTGGATAGCGAGAATTAAGAAAAAATACGAAAACAGATTTTGCCTCCCCTCCCCTCCCCTCCCCTCTTTTCTTTATCTTCTGTATCTTTCTTTTCTTCTTTTATTTTTCTCTTTTTCTCTTTCTTTCCCCAAATATGAGTACTCTCTGTTTGCAAATACAAAAAGGGCTGTTTGAATTAAGGTCTTGTCTGAAAATGGCAAATTGTAATAAGAATCTAAAGATTTACATGAGAAATTTTATTTGTCTTAGATTATTAAAATTCTGCAGGAACACAAGTGAAAAAAGATAGTTCACTTTCTCTGATAAGGTGGAGAAATTAAACTGGGTTTTTGCTTACCTAGTGACTAAAAGAAAGAAAAAGATTCTTACTCCTTTAGTCTAACTAACTTTTTATTCTATCTTTGAGTAAATTAAAACTTTGTAGAGGCGTGCATGTGTCTAATTGTCTGGTTGAATAATGGAAAAGGCTGTGTTATGGAAGAATTGAATCATTGGGGGTTTTTTGAATTAAACAAAGGGGGCAGGGAATGTCACTTTCATATAAGCATTGTTAAAACTGTACAATGACAGAATTTTACATATCCTGATTGAGACCTCCTTCATAAAGGTAGGTGATAGGAATTTCATGGTAATCTTACAGAAAAAATATCAAAGAATTGGAAAGGTGATTAAAATGTGTGACATGATACAGCATTTTGTTTCTCTTTGCAAGTCTATTTTTAACTTAAATCAGAAGAACTCTTTACAATTGGCATTGAAGTACTTCATTAGAATCAAATAAATTTGTCTTAAATATGTACTGCCAAGATTGAACTTCAGATATAAATGACTCAAGGAAAAGTTTGAATTTTGTTAGGTACTATTTTTAATTCATTCAGAATCACCAGCAAGTATAACCCTGTGTGCCTTCAGGATTTGAAACATTTGTTCCACTTTTCAGGAAGGAAATATTTTTGTTTCCCAGCCTGAACACTCCTTCTTCCTGAGCTTTATCTTTCAATATTTTTCCACACATCAACATAAACATTAATTAATAGCCTTAGCACACAACTAAATCATTAATTTGTCCTCCTGAGTTTAGATTGTCTATATTTCTTCTATGACAAAATTGTTTGCATATTTGAATGTCCTCTTCGTTTTGGGACAGGATTTCAGTATCTTGAATATCTCAGATTACGAATGGGCCGCATACTACAGGCCCCCTTCCGCCATATATTGTGGGCAGAATTAAAAGCATCTTTCTGTCTTTAATCTACAACCCCAGACCCTTGAAACAAAAGCAGTTTTTCTTTTTGCACTGCAAATTATATATCATCATTAAGAATTTGAATTTGCCATGGTTGTGATTCCCAAAATACAAGCTGAAACTTTGATTCAGAAAATTTTGTATTACAATCTATGGTATGTGTTTTTTTAATCTGTCTTCTACTGAACATAACTCCTGAAAGTCTTTACATATTTGACTTAGTTTTGATGGTTTTCATTTATTTTTTGCCTTTAAATAGAGGTTATTTAGAGTGCCAAGCTGAGGAACAAATCTGGCCACTAACCAAAGCAAGACTCCCTTTTCCTTCTTTTTCCTTTTTTTCTCTTGTCCCTTTTCTCTTCCTTTTTCCTTTTTCCCTCTTTTACCTCTTTCTTTTTCCAGTTTTTTTTTTTTTCCTTTTCTTTCTTCTTAACATCTACACGTTGTTTTAGTTCTATCTGAGTAATTTTCGTCCGTACTTTTTTCTCCTCCCAAAGTCAGTTTCATATCACACTACTGTCAGCACAGTTTATTCATTCTTTAATGAGTGTTTATGAATGAAGTGTACTTTTTAATTTTGAAAGAAATAAAATATACGATTGTGAGTTGTTCTCTTGTTTTATCTCAACTAACCTTAAACAATTAGGACCCTTGCATTCCTTTTGCTGCCCTCATTATTTTTGCTGATAGATTTTCTCAGTCTTCCATTTGTGCTGATGAGAATTTCCTTCTTTGGTGTAAATGCATAGCCTTTATATCATAAAAACTGATGAAGATAAGAACACAAGTTAAAGAAATCACAAAAACTATTATTTGGAAGAAGGTTATTTCTAGCTTTACATAATTAAGTTCCTACTCTCAGGAGAAGCTAAAAAACATCCTCAGATAACCTGCATGGTGTTTAATTACAAAAATGCAAAAGCAAACAAACAAAAAGCTGTGAATGTGCCATGATAAAATGAATATATTAAGAGCAATTTTTGAACTAACCAGAAGAGTGGTTGCATCTCATGTCTATCCTCACTACTCCCTTATTTCTATTTTAATGTCTAATTCTTTTGCTTTCCCATAACTGGGTCAATAATGCGACCTAGGCAGTCACACAAGGATGAGTTGAACACTCTGACTTTCACTCAAAATCTCTGTACAACACTGTCTTGGAAAAGCAGACTGCAAATGCAACGCAGTCAGAAAGGCCCATTCTTATTATTAGTACAGTTTAAATCACCAGCTAAAGTGATGGAAAGTCACTGCACTGCATCTGGTCTTCCCTAAATGTGACAATGTTACATCCTCTTCCATCATCAGTCTGACCCAACCCAGTGGGGGCCTGGTGAGGGTCCACATTAGGCTGCAAAGTAGAAGGCAGAAGGTAAAACCATGTCTGTGGCACTGTTCTGGATATTCCTCACAACCTGCTGTCCTGATTCTATGCAATAGTCTTGAATTTGCATTTTAAGATGATGGTAAGACATACAGTGTTGATGGAAAAATCTGGAGAAGCCTCCTTGCCCATATTAAGCAATAGCATGATTTTGGAATTCTTCTACTCTGAAAAAATTGCAATCATCATCATCATCACCATCATCATCATGACCATCATCCTGGTTTTCAGAAGAAGAAAAAACGTTTTTGGTCTCCTGCTGCTGCAAAGCCAGAGAGTGGGTCACAATGTTAATACCACCACCTTGACAAGTGCTAGGATACTTTCTTGTAGATAGATTTGTTCTGCACTGCCAGTGTTTTTGAAAAAAGAGAAAAGAAAGGGAGGGTGCACTTTTTCATCTTCATCATCTTCAGTGCTACTCACTGAAGTCTCTAGTTGATTCATTGTCATTTCTGCCATATGGATAAGTTTTTCAAACTTGGATTTGTTTTATTCAGTAGATATTTAATTGCTGCTGCCTAGGCTGAGAGACTGGAAAACTTACCTTGAAGTCCATTTTATCCATTAAATTTACAATAATGAAACATTAAAATTTTGACTACATAAAAACCAATCATTGATGTTGACAAAGGATCATTGAATGTCTGCTTCAGCCCAGTATGCAATTTTAAATTCTATTTCATTTTAATTATGTATGGAATTACAACAAAATGAAACAGATGAAACAAGCATATAGGGGCATTACTTGCATGCTGTTTTGGTATTTATTTTTTATATTTGCAGTGGATGATTAAATCATAATAACTTGAAATTTATTTTACTCTGATGTCATATTCTTGGTTGTTACATGGTCTTCTTTTGCATACAGCTGCTCTGAGCTGCTGGATAATAAGACAAAATTCTCTAGCTTCACCAAATAATTTCGTCTGCCTAGATATGCAGTTGAAATCTTTTTATGAAAGTCATGAACATCAACTGGGAGTGAAGAATAAAAGCTTTTGTAAAGGCAAACACTCAGCGCTTTAAATACTAGGCTTCTGGAAGCAGCCCAACAATTAATTTTCATATTATTAATTTCTTAATCAAATCAATCTATGTGACATGTACATGTAGGAAAAAAATTATCTTCACATCTCTTCCTGCATGTGCATGCATTCCCTCATGACCAAATAAATACAGAAGGATGGGGTCACCTGTGAAAACTTCCCACAGTACTGTTTCCTTGGAACATTTGCCAGCAAAACTCTGAAAGAGAGCAGATGACAAGTGACTTTTTGTTTAATGCACCTAACCTTATAAATGTATACTTTCAGAAATCAGGAGGCAGAATCTGATTTTTTTTGCCTTCCTTTCCTCTTGATCTTGAAATGTATCTGGTAAAACTTCTGTAAGGAAAAGAATTCAAGTTCCCCCGTTTCAAGATGAATTTTGTAATTTTGCTTCCAAATAAAACATTTTATTATCTGAATTTGTTGTTGCTGCAGTTTTTTGAATGCCACATTACTGAGGAGGTCTCTTTGAACCTTGAATTCTTATGCAAAACACTCAGCACACTGTATAGTTTTCACATAGGCTGAAATTATAAAATTTTTTTTTCTGAATTAAAAAGAGCATGAAGTCTTCTCAAAACTAAAGTAAATGCTACAAATATAGGCACCAGTAATCAATCTGGATTTAAATCGTGCAGCAATTCTATGAATAGTTTTATTTTTGAAATTAAAAATATCTATCTTTTCATCTGTAACAGTCTGTTAGGTTTGTGGGGGAAATATGTGGTGAGCTACCTCTGTGTGCTGATTTGCTTTCCTACCAGAGTTGCTATAAAATTGAAGAAGGTCCTTCTGAAACAAGAAAGATTTATTTCACCTGTCATTTGGAGCTCAAATTCTAATGTGTTTTTGGAATAAGCATAAAGAAACGTGAATATTTTTCATTGTTCTGATTATAAAATATAATAATTATACAGATAAAGTAGGTACAAAAGTTATTCACTGAGCATATACCAAGTAACTGTAGAGGGACCAAGGCAGATTTTCAAGCTCTCTGCAGTACTCCTTGGGAGTCCATTTGCCAGCTTGGTATCTGCAGAAATTTTGTGGAACAGAAGAAACTCATCAATGCAAATGTGTGAATAGCTCACACTTGCTTAAATCGGAACAGGAAAGTAAAACAGAAAATGGCTTCTTTGGACCACAGAAATTCCACTGTTCCATCTGTGGTACACAAATTCCACATAATTGAGCTTTTACATCCCTGCTGTGCTACTGTCTGCTGTTGGAAGTTCCCACATCACTGCATACACCATTAAAATTTCCATTAGCAAGTTCTCTACTGGAAATGATCAGGTGTTTCTTGGTCACAATATTCTTTTTTGGGGCCTTAAGAAGATTCCTTGAGAATCTTTTATTACTGTTTATGAATCACAGTAATTTGACCAGTCTAGAAGTAATAGTATCTAAATATTGCACTCCATTACTAAATCAGTAGGAATGAAATAGTTTCTGAAATGCAATGTCTTTCTTACTTAAAAACTTTAGTAATCCAATGCTATGTGATTTTTTAATAAAGTATGTGGGAAACTGTTGGCTGCTGTCTGTTGGTGCAGCAGAGTTATCTTGTGCTCAAAAACCAGTGCATTTCCCTTAAAGCAGGATATCTAACTCTCCGCCCTTATTCTGACTAAAAAGTTTCTTCTCTTGCCTTTTTCCCCTTTTGTTCATACCCTCCTGTTCTGGGGTTAGACAAGACTTGTACTAATAAATTACAAAAGTTTTGGCAAGAAAATATGAAAATCTGTTTTCCTCAATGATTTATGAATGACACAGTGTCCTGACAGCAGTAAAGTCTAAGTCTCTGAGTTGAGAATCTTATGTCATGTTTATGACAATATATCCATATTAAGAATGTGGCATCTTATGTCAAATATGGTCACAGAACTTTTAAGCCATGGAGCAACACAGTTTGGAAAGGACTGCAAAAGACATTCTTATTCAGCCTATTGTGTGAAAGGGAGCCTGGATGAAATTATCTAATACACTTCAATGACATCTTGAAAATGTGCGGAGATGGCAATTTACCATATGCTTGGAGATGATGTTCCTGTTATTGATGGTTGTCACTGTAAAACAATTCTTTCTTAGAGTAACCTATTAGAGTAAGCTCTTTCTTAAAGTGTAACTTATAAGCTTTTCCACTTGTCTTTTCCATGTGTCCCCTCTGGATAAGAAAGCCTCCATCCTCTTTGTAGACACCCATCAAATACTGAAACACTTGGAGGGGGCCCCCCAGAGCTTTCAGGGACCAAAACCTCATTCCAATAGTCTTTCCTCATAAAGCTGTCTCTCCAGCCCCTCGGTCATGTTTGTGACCCCCTCTTTGGTCTGTCTCCAGGTTGTCTGCATTTTTAATTGTGGAGACCAGAAACTGGACACTACTCCAGGTGCAGCATGACAAGCACTGAGTATTTTGGGATTATCACTTCTCTCTCTGTGCTATTAATACCCCTGCAGATGTGTTTGCCTTCATTCCTGCAGTGGTGCACTGACTTGTCCATCAGAGCCCTTTCAGCTGCTCCTCACCCACACGTCTTTGCCATCCCAGGTGTGGGACCTCCCACTTCTCTTCTCCTTAAACTTCATTATCTTCTTGATGTTTCTTTCTCCCAGTTCACTTATGTCCCTCTGAAAAGTATTTTCCCTGATTGTTCCGATCTTTGCTAGGATATAGAGTTTTTCTTCTTCCTAACTGGTATTGTGATGTTATTTCAGATTTAGTGTGAGAATAATGATGATGACACACTGATGTTTTGGTTGTTGTTGAGTATGGCTTACCCTGTGTAAGTCAAGGACCCTTCAGCTCCTCATGCCCTGATAGTGAGAAGGCTGGAGGGCCACAAGAAGCTGGGAGGAGACATGGACAGGACAGCTGACCTGCATTGGCCACAGAGATAATCCACGCCATAGAACATCATGCTTAATATAAAAACTGTGGGGAACCGTCTGGACATCTGTTAATGAGTGGCAAACAAGTGCATTGTGTATCCAATGTTTTGTATATTTTAGTTATTTTATCATAATTATTACAAACTTTTTTCTGTCCAATTAAACTGTCTTTATCTCAACTCAAGAATCTTCTCATTCCTACACTTCTGTCTTGGTTTAAGGCAATTTAACAGGCAGACACTTAAAAATAAATTACTGCCCATTTAGTTTTAACCATTCCCCTTTCATGAATAAGGAAAGATGAATGTGAGAAGATATAAATGAAAAAAAAAAGGTTTACTAAAAAAGGAAATAGCAACAGGTAAAAATTGCACTAATAATCACTTGTTAAAAGGTGCTGAATTCTCACAGACTTCCCAGGAACAAAATAAAATCAAATGGTTGAGAAGGCCATTCCCCAAGATGGCACTCTCCATAGATGGCCACACCATCTGAGAGACAAAGGCAAAATGACAAGCAAGGCCCCCTCTCCCGACCATACACGGAGAGAGAGAACCAAAAGAGAAAAACAGCACAGCAACAAAACTGCTGTGATTGCAAAAACTCCCTTTTCCCCTCAAAGAACAAGAAGGAACAAGGACAAAACAAAAAGGTTCTGGAGTCCAAAACCAGCCAAAAGCCTCCCTAAGCTGTTTGCTTCATGCAGCCTCACATGGCATCTCTGTCAGCAATGGTGGCTGGAGAGCTCAGGAACTGGAGAACTTGAGAACTAGAGAACTCAGCAACTGGGGCAGTGGGGAACCTCTGCAGGTCTGGTGGTGGCAGTTCCTGCTGCAGACAGGTATTGAGAAATTCACTGAAAGAGCTGCAGATTGCAAAATGCAGCTTATCAGGTTAAATAAATATGGAATACAATATGCATTATTTTTTGGTGAGGGGGAGGGCTACCCATGACACCTGTGTATTCTCTCTCCCATCCTGCTGGACCACTTGTTCACCTAACCACCAAGTTTCAGGTCATCAGAAACTTGGCAGAAGTGCTTTCCATCTCATTGTCAAGGCCAAATGTGAAAGCACTGAATGAGCATGGGGCCCTATGTCAAATCCTGAGAGAGCCAGCTTTGGGCCGACTTCCCATCTGATTAAAAGCTTTTGAACAGCATGCTCTGAATGCAGCCTATTAGCTTGTTATCTATTCTTTTCACATCCATCCAACCAATCTGTACCTTACAATTTTTTCCAGGAGAAGGCAGTGGGAAGCAGTGCTTTGCTTCATGCTTTGCTGAAGTCCTTGCAAGAAACATTCACTGGTCTCCCAGAGTTGAGGGAGGTGATCAGGTTAATCTGCCATGACTTGATTTTGTTAAACCCATACTGACTTTCCCCCATTGCCTGCTTTTTTTTTTTAATAATTTGTACAAGGACTTGTTTCACTACTTTGCCAGATATTGAAGTAAGTCTGTAATTTCCAGGTCCTTGAGTCCTTTTTGTAGATAGTCATGACATTTGCCTTCTTCAAGTCATGAGGGGCATCCCTTGGTTCTCACAGCTTATCAAATGTTATAGGCAGTGACCTTGAAACAGTGCCAGCCACTTCTTTTGACACCTTGTGGTAGATTCTGTCTGAGTCCATAAATTTATGTGGGTTGTGTCCTTGCAAGAGATCACAGCTCAGTCCATCTTCCAGCAGCAATGTGTTGATGTACGCCTCATAGCCCCTTGTTTCTGTCATCTAGGCCAAGACAGAGGCAAAAAGGAAACTGACAATCTCTCTTTTCAGCAGTGTTAGTGAAGTTTCACTCCCTGTTTAGTAATGGACCTTTACCTTCCCCCTTTTACATAAACTGCA